>CM065168.1:25864673-27064673 GCA_033026295.1 Channa striata | reverse complement strand
GCTCTTTAGTTCCTTCTGTTCGCTCGAACTCAGGAGCCCTTTTGTTTGAATATGCAGAGGACTTCTCTCTCGCTGGTATTTGCTCAGTTTGCCTAATTAGAGTTTGGTGAGATGAAAGCAAGCAGCGGGGCTTTTTGCTCAGCAGCTGAAACTAAACGAGATACTGTAGTATCTTTAGGAAAATACAACTTGAGATTTGTCGCTTACTTAATTCCGGATTGAGCTCTGACTTTATCAAGTGGTGTCCAGAAAAAAGTATGATGGTTTATTAGTCTTTTTCGTCCCAGACTACAACTTTCTCCTTTCCTATTTGTCCAGAATATGTTTCTCACATTTTATTTCACTTTGTACAACACACATGCATTTGCACTTTTATTTGTTTTTTTTTTTATTTTAATGTCATGACTATTAAGATCAATTACAACATTTAGACTGAATAAAGTAGATCACATTTTTGTCTGTTTAAGCAATATCTTCAGAACCATTCATTCATCATTATGTAGCAAAGAAGCACATAATTATGTTGTTGTGAGGAATAAGAATACCTTGCCCTCCCAGTTATCAAGCCCCTTATCATTTTCTGCAAAGAAAATCTCATTCTTAGAAAATAGACACATGAGTTATGAATACATTTGTTACAGAATTTCCATTAATTTTGCCATAATTACCCAACTCTCTCAAATGACTGAACTTCCAGGAGCACTGCAGATTCCATGGTCTAATGGTGTTTACCCGACCCAATGAGCTAAATGAAGTTAGTGCATCGTCTCCGTTGGAAGACATTAATTTTCCATTATGAGATGTTGTTGGAGTTACCTGCTGAGACCTACCCCTGACACAAGACAGGAAGTTGCGCCATCTAAACCTCATGGGGAGCCCCATTTCCAGAAAGAAGTCATTATGACTTTTTTCCTGTTTTTTCCATTTTATTTTTTTTTTCAAACAAGAAACTACAGTTCACTGCCATGCTGTTAGAGGAGAGCAACTGAATTGAGCTTCTAAACACCGGCTAAAGGGAGGAAATTGTCAAAATGAAACATTAAACATCAACAAATGCTCAAGGCAAGGTGCTATTTTGCACTAATGTCCCTGTAGATTACTTTCCCTCTGACTTGAGCTTTCATGGCTCAGAGGACCAGCAAATTTTGTTGTTTTTACTTTATCTCACTGACATTGTTGTACTTCGGCAGTAGAGGTGATACCAAAAATACCCCTATGCATTCACTATTTTATGTTATTTAATAACTTTGAGTTGAGAAATCAAATGCTGTAATATCGTTTGTCATTTGGATAATCTTTGAGTATTTTTTTAAATATCCCATTAATAAATGGAAATGTAAATTATTATTTTTTTATTCTGAGTATTTCCAATGTCTTTAAATGAAATGGTGTTTGAAACATAGTTCAGACTGGGAAAGATTACAAAAACACAAATGGTAAATGGAGAGTTCAAATTATGCTGGTATGGTGTGTGAAGGTAGAAGGGGGTAGAGATTCTTCCGTGGTTTTGTACATAGGAACATGCATGTGCTAATTGTCCACTTGAAGATGACTTCCTACCCCATCGATGTTGCCAGTCTCTCTGTCACATCTCATGTTGCAATTACAGCTTCCAGCATCCCAGGAACAGAAACTGTAAAGGATGGCATGCATTTCGTTGCACACTCCCCACTTGCAGCTTCCTTAATGAGTACGTCCAGAAGTGGCAATCAGGGGCTTTCATTCCATGAAATTGGCTGTGGAAAGAAGGCGGATGGAGTGAGGAATGGTTGTAGGATGCATCTGTGGCACTGGCAGTTAAAGATTAGGAAGAAAAGAAGAAGGACAGATGGATGCTTTGGGAAAGGACACCAGATGTCAGTGAGGAATAATGATTAGTTTTGACCTCTTAAATGAAAGGAAAATAGAGGTCAGACATAGAGTTTATTGGTTTTCACAAAGTGAACCCATCATGATTCTTCTAGGCCACAAACCCAAAACATTTGGTGACTGGGAAAAATACCAAAAATGGAAGAAAAGCTGAATCCTATGCCGGTTTAAATTTTGGAGATAGAAGGTGTATTTGTGGGCATGAGGATGCTAAGTTCACTTATTTACATGTTAGGCAATTAGGGTTGATAGAGACCTTCTCTTTAAGTGAATTAGCTGGGGTTTATTTTAGAGCCAGTAGAAAATTGTATCTCCTTTGAGCATCTTTATTCTGTTTTGTATAGATTAACATAAGTGAAAAAAATTATCAACATTCCTTCTGTGGCTAAAATGTGAAATCAGTCCCAGTTCTTTGGCTCAACATATGGGGGACCTATTTATTTATGAACTGTTTAATTAAGATGGAATGACAACTGTTCAGATCTCCAACCCTCACCACTCTTTGAGATGCTCTGATTTATTTTTGAAGATGTATCCCATGACATATTAGCTGTGTTTTAATGATCAAAATATGCGAGTCAGAGTGATTCACGAGTGCTATGCAGTTAATTACAAGATGTGGGAGCGCATAATATTTCGATATGCCATATTTTCCTCCATGATCCCTTCACATGCAGAACAGACACATAAGATCTACGAACAGTACTGCTAAAATAAAAACACAGGTTGTTAGCGCTGACAAGTTAAGTTTAAAATGTTAATGCTTTACATCTTTAATTATTTAGTGCTACCATTACTTCAAAAACACCAAAGCAATGACACTAACCTTGGAGCAAAAAACGCAGACAAAAACGTTTTGGACTATATGTAATGGCAACATTGATATAAATTCTGCCTGCTACCCTTTCCATGGACATTCATAATTATATAGTGTGGCCCCTTCAAATTGTATGTTTAAACACAAAATCTCATTATTTGTCAGACTTCCAAACAACTTAGTGGATCATTTCTGACAGATGATGGCTGTTTGTGCTGTGTAAAGTGGAAAGTGACCATAAAGAATAATGCCTCACTCGTTCAACTTAAATGCCTTGCCTAGGGTGAAGGCACTTAAGTTCCCTGTGGTATTTGCAAGCAAATCAAAATTCTTGTTTGTGCACATGTGGTCCCACACACAAACACACAGAATTTAGAATTTGTGTAAATTGAATTTTTTATACTTTGAAAATCTAGAACATTCTGCTAGACAGAAATATGCATACTTTTTGGTATGCTCTGTAGTTAGTAGTGCTATAGCAATAAAGTTTAATGTGCAAAAATGACTTGCATGTATACATGTTATCCAGTAACAGTTTTTGTAACATATGTCTTCTTGTTCTAGGTTCTAAATTTGTTTCAGTCTTGATCGTCATTTCCGCACACATACAGAGAGAGAAAGAGAGTCCCCTTTCCATACCTTTAGCAAACAAAATGTATCATTAAACATGAAAATTAATTCATTCTGTGAGGACTTACTCTAATTCTAACCATATGCATTATGTAAATAACCCTAATTCTAACCTGACGCAAACAACTTTCCTATTTTAAAGCAAGAAATCACAGTACAATAAAGTCATTTTTATCATTGGGACCAGCATCTTGCCTCCAGGAGAAAAGCCATGTCCCCACAAAGTAGCTTTTAAGCTTTTAAGGAATCATAATGCAATACCTGGTACACAGAAATGCATATAAATATCTTGTTAGTAATAAAAACAATTCAAGATAATTTAGATTATTTATAATTATTTAGATAATTTATGCATTGCACAGCAGGGAAAAACTTCCTTTTTGCTTCATTGCTGCTAAAAGGTTGTTTAAAATTTAAGCATACAATTTCTTATATCACTGTGGCAACTGGTTAGTGGAGAAGCAGAATTGGGCTGAAATCTTACTGCCACTCGAAGGTAGGTGCATCACCTGTATCCAGTTCAATTCAATTCAACTTTATTTATATAGCCTCAATTTAAAACAAAGTCATCTCAAGGCTCTTTACATAATAAAGTCAAGACTATACAAACATTTAGAGAAAACCCAACAAATCCCCCTTGAGCAGCTATAGGCAACAGTGGAGAGGAAAAACACCCTTTACCAGAAGAAACCTCCAGCAGAACCAGGCTCAGGGTGGACGGCCATCTGCCTTGACCAGTTGGGCTGAGTGGAAAGTGGAGAGAGAAAAGAACAGAGCAACAAAAGCCACAACAAAACATTGAGCAGGTTAGTAGGACCAGTAGCTGCACACTGGAAGACACACAGCGCCAAGTCCGAGGACACCTGAAGACAGGGACAGAGAGAGGGAGACATAGAGGGAGAAAGATGACTACGGGACAAAGAAGACACAGAGTTAATGTCATACAGTGGTGACATTATAGATGTGGGGTGAGAGGAGAGAATGAAGAGAAGAGAAAATGGCACAGTGCAGAGTCCCCCAGCAGTCTAAGCCTATAGCAGCATGACTATAACCAACTATAAGCTTTATCAAAAAGGAAGGTTTTGAGCCTAGTCTTAAAAATAGGGAGGGTGTCTGCTTCCCGAATCTGGACTGGGAGCTGGTTCCACAGGAGAGGAGCTGGATAGCTAAAGGCTCTGCCTCCCATTCTATTTTTGGAAATTCTGGGAACCATAAGTAGGCCTGCATTTTGGGACTGAAATGGTCTAGTAGGATGATATGGTACTAGGAGATCTTTTAGATATGATGGGGCTTGACCGTTTAGAGCTTTATAGGTAAGAAGAAGGGTTTTATCTATACAGTTCGTCACTTTTGTGTTGATGTTTTACATACATTTATAGTTGCACTTTAATTAAAAAGACGTAGCTTTTCCATATCTAGTTAAGACTAGTATGGGAATGTTGACACCAGAGATTTAGCAATGCTCTTCTCCAGTGCAGTGGATATATATTTTTCACAATATATAGCATGTATTGTACTACATATTATGAGGCATAGTGAGCTCACTGTAAGCCCTTTACACACTTTACATGTTTTTGCTTTTGGAACAAGCTCTATTTTGAAAATTTAAAGAACTGGAGACATGGACGTCTTAAAAATCAATCTATAATTGTGCAAGTTTGCAGAGGTTGTCTTAGCCCCTTACCAACTCTAACTCTCCTCCTCTTTCCTTTATAGATGAATTATTAAAGCTGTTAAAATTTCATCTATTACTTTAGCTGTGCAGAGACACTATCCCTTAAAGATCAGCCTACTGAGATGAAGATTATTTACTTTGAGTCAGAACCATTTTTCAGCCTCTTTAAAGCAGATGTTTTACAAATTGCCCTGGTTTGTTTTTTAGCCCTCACTTGCCATGCCTGCACTGTTTGGCAACAGCAATGATTACGCCGTGAAAGTTAATCTCTGCCCAGACCTAGTAAAAGCCAGTGATTTGTGAACGTGTGAAATGTTTTGGATATTGTGCTGTTTTATAACTTGTACCATGGGTGCACCAAGCAATAAGCTGCACATAAAACCATTTATTGTTCCTATTTTATACTTCATGACATTTATACACTTGGATAGCCCTTGCTTTTTAGTAATGCTAGCTCCCACTAAAGTCATCAAAGGCAGCGTCCTTAAAAAATCTGTTTTTATTTTATTTGTGGGAACCATTTTGGGAAAGAAGAAGCTTCTGTGTAAATATACCATGTGCCTTTTTGAAGCAAGTAAAGTGTGGTGGCCATATGCTAAGAGTCTTTGGAGGATGATGCTATTTAGCATGTCATCCCAGCACCACAGGTGGTGTAGGAACCAAACACACATTCTTCTTTGTGACCACCTAATGAATGAAGGACAGAAGAAGTGAAAGGAATGGAAGTGCAAAAGAGGTATAAGGGAAAATGATAATGACTCCCATTTCTCTCTGTTCACTACAGTTGTGTGGTTTTGAGAAACCCAGAACAGCTGTTAGTGCGGTTTGATCAGGCTCATAATAATGTTTGTTTAAGGATTGTTGTGACAAGTTTTCTTGCAAGGTCATTCAAGAACATGGTATACCTGTTGAATGCTGGTTATAGAATGTTGTTTTCTGTCTTCATCAACCACCTCGGTCCAAGAATTGTCAGGTGTGTACATAAGGTCACAGCACAGAGAAATGCTGGACCTTAAACAATTTTTAATCATGATTTATTTGATGTGGGGGAAGCTCACAATAATTTCTGGGCACATTCCATGAATTCATTTAGCTAAATGCGGGCATCACTCTGGTGTACTTATGAACCTATGTAACTGTTGCACCTATTGTCTTTTATCATCTAGTATCTGGCAGTACATCAGTGTTTGAGCCACCAATAGTCATCTGAAAAAAAAAAAAAACTGTATTTTGCTAAACAATGGTGGCTTGTGTTTACCAGACCTGAAAGAAGAGCATAACAGCTGGAAGAGGAGAGGAGACAGCTGCAACTGGCTGATAGAGGGACAGATGAGGAGAAAAAAGGGGAAAAATACAAGGAGCAGAAGTGAGACAGATAAGACGTAAAAGCATGTCATCTCCTAATGACAGAATTATGACCCTGCTCCATCTGCCACTCAATCAAAATCAGCCAATCGGAGCCACTCTCCAGTCGGCACTTGTTCCGTTAGGCACTCCCATCTGTACTTGCTGCAGAACTGAGAATATGATCAAATGCTCACATGTCAAAGGGATGAGGAGCTTCATAGTTTGGGCTCAATTTTCACCATGTTCCTAGTGTGTGTGCGACAAGCACCACTGGTTTTGGCTACTGTAATTTGGTTTGTGCTCCAATGTCGATTTAGAATGGAAGTTAAGAGGTAAAGCCATTCCTTTTGTCTGTTGTGTTTGGATGTATTGCAGTGATCAGTAATTAAAATTTACAGTCATGCTGCCCCTTCTGCCTACAAATCGTTTACTAGTGAAAGCTGTTACATTCTGATTTCGGGAGTCTGCCATCCAATGCCTCAGACAATACAGTGTGTGTGTGTGTGTATGTGTGTGTGTGTGTGTGTGTGTGCGTTTATGTGAGTATATGTGGCTTTTGTGTCTCAGTTTGAAGTAAAAACGAGACAAAAAATAAGTTTAACATCTTATGGAAATTAAATCACATCTTCTGATATTCTGTTTCAACCTCTTTTAGCTTGCATTTTTTGCACATCTGTCAACAGTTGATGTCAAGATGCCAATAGTTAACTTGCTGCCATCGCTCCGTCTCCTCATGTATTTATCTCTGTTTCTCTTCTTTACCCTCTAATGTTCACTGTTCTTGTCTTCTTCTGACTTTTAATTGTGCCAGTCTCTCTTGCGTGCCCTGGCTGGATGTGGTGGGGGGTTGGGGCATTTGAATGATTTTGTATGCAGCGACAGCAGCATTGTGTTTCATTGCAGGAGCCTTTGCCTTATCTCCTTAATGGATTATGAGCAAGGGAACAAAAACAGAGGGAGGCAGAGTAAGAATGATTGGACTCCCTGCAAAGGGCCAGCATGGGATGGACTGCAGCCAGATAAATAAAGCTCTCTGCCTGTACATTTCCTCCGCCCCTGAATCGCAGATGTTATTAAGTAAGGGGACAATAGGAGCAGCTTGTAGCGAGGAGTCGTTTGAGCTTCTGTAGACTTCACCTTCCGATTTCCCTGCTCTCTGATGGTGATATAGATGTTTTTGTATTCATGCTGCAGACTAACACCTTGCCACTGGTTTTGTGTTCATTTGTTTTCTCAGACAGTAGATGCTATCCTTTTCCGATTTGTGTCCAAGAAAAACGTTTAGGTAACCCCAGTCTGCCAGTTCAGGGTCTAAATGCTGACCCACAGACCATGATAGAAACAAACGAATCATGATAGATTTGCTCTGGGAGCTGAAGGTTTTGTGTAGATTTGGGCTTCCTGCTCCTTTTCTGCTGTAAGCCCCCAGTCTATATTGAGTCATCATAGATCTACTTCTAATGGTTACTAGTTATAATGTGCTGAACGTCTTCTAGATTAAAATCCCCGTTGATTTAAACACCAGCCGCAGAAAACTGTATCTGTAGGTCACTGATTTTGCAAACTTCAAATCTGAAGTATCAAGAGGTGTATTGTTGATATTTTGCTGTTTTTTTACCCTCTGGCCCAGCATTTTTCACTCATGATTGCCTGTACAATAGCTTTTCCAAACAGGTGCTTTGTGATTAGATAGGTCCTTGACAATGGATCAAATACATGTATAATTTGCATTTTTTTTTAAATATCTATTTATTTAAATTGTATTTTATCAAACAAACCTTACGACAGGCTGTTACTGATGGTGCGGTTGGTGTTTTGGGGGGATGATTGTGCTGCCAAAAGATAAGCTAGCAGTGTTTAAACATGCGTGGATGGATTTTCACACACATGTGAAATGGTTTGCTGGTTCGCTCGGTGCTGTGGCCTGATTCAGAAGTTACTTAACTTTTGTGGACTAATAACATCCCGTCATTGTTGAGAGCTTTGTTGTAAATCTGTTGATGTGCAGCGTGGGCTCCGTGTGTGCACAGCAGCCTACAGTAAGTGCTCCACACTCGCATCTGTGTTTGGATAATCTTTGACTCTGGGCTTTTACAGACAACACAAAACATGTTATCGCATTGTGTTTTTCAGGTTTATCTCTGACCCCCTCTCTTTGCGAGACCTTGCAGAGCTAAGATTCTTTTTTTAGGATTTGAGTAAAGTGGGGAATCCAGTTTAAACCTTTTCTGCCAAACAGTTCTCTGTGTGTTCCATAAGTACTCCAGAGGAAAAAAAAGCATTTGTGAGAGCAATAGCCTTCGGGGGTTGCGCCAAATGAAAATGCTTTTTTTTCTGAACCCCCCACACCTCACTCAAGAAGTGTTTGCTTGTTTTCTGTTACTATTTGCTCTATCTATATATCTATCTCTTTATCTCTCTCTTTCTCTCTCTTGTTTTTTACCTTTGATTTGAACTCTTGACATCCAAGTCTGCCCCAGGATGTCTGTCACAAACTGCAGTCCAACGTTGTGACAATGCTTTTTTTCTTCCCGTGCCTTTTATGACCTTCTTTTCTTCCTCTTTCTGTTCTTTTTTTCTGTTTTTTCCCTTTCAAGGTCTGGCGCACCTGACGTTAAACGACCAAGGTATGGGTTCATTCCTATTTTATTTTGGTTTGGTTTGCTTTACTTTTTTAGAGAAATTGACTCGGCCTCTTCGCCCTCAGCCCCTCGAAACTGCTGCTTTCCCGCACAATTTCTTCCTCTGCTTTTTACTTTTCTTTGGTCCCATATCTATCCATTTCCTCCTAAATTCCCCTTTGCATTTTTAACCTTTCGGAACACCATCCCTTGTTGATGCCCCTTCTCCCTCTCTTTTCTCATCTCTGCATTTTTTGGTTGTTCCTTCTGCTTCTCTTCCCTGTCCCCACTGCCATTTCTTTGTGCTTTTCTGTGACCTCCACCAATGTATGTCCACCCCTTGTCCTGTCCTATGGCTCACGTCCTGGACCTTCACCTCTGACCACCTTTGACCCCAACGACCTGACCCCGGGGCTGAAGGTAACACTTTTCTGCTATCCCTTCTGCTTTGGTTTCAAGTATAAAAAATAAAGAAAAAAATGATTCCAATTGAAATGTGTTTGCTGGTCAAAGTTATGAAATCAAAATATGTTACTTCCATTCACTAACACTTCAAGGTGAAAGTGTTGTCGAATGTGCAGAGTTTCTCATCACCACTCTGCTGACATTCTCATTGTTTGGCATTAAGATTTATTTTAAAGGTTTACATTTGAAGTTACAATTTTGAGAAAAATGTGTCTGCAGTGTTTTGATGTTATAAATGGTTGTTATTCTTGAAGAAATTTTGCATACACTTGCATACACAGCACAGATGCAACTTTTACTGAATCTGTTTAATCTCTGCTACACTATAATTCATCTGACATTTTGTCCATCCGACTTATTTTTCAAGTGTTTAAGTGTGAAATTGATGACACTTGTGTACTTTTGCACTCAACTGTGTTTTAAACTACACACCGAGCTCCACTCTATTTTCTATCTCTCACACTTATGTTCACCTGATTTTTTGACCTTTCTTTGTCTCTGGCCTCCCAGTGAGGACTGCCCATTGAATAAAAGTGTTAAAGCAAAGTTCACAAGTAAGAAGGAAAGTAAAGAACTGCAGTAGCCAGTGAATGTTCTGACCTTTACTGGTGTGGAAAAGCTTCTGCCTATCCTCTATCATTGTAGACCTGCACACCAAGCCCTTCACACTGTTTCACTCCTTACCCTTGTTTTTCTAATTTGAGATACAGAACAACTTAGAGAATGGCTTTGGCTTTAGTTTTAGTGAGCCATTTGCTGCCCCAATACTGGTGTAAGGTTTTGCGCCAACGTCATCTCAGTCCTCTTGTTAATTTGTTGGATTTTAGGGTTACAAAAGCATGGATACATATAGACGACTTCCAACACTACTGTATATTACAGCTCATTTATCATTGTAATCATTGTAACATAGTGAAGTGAGACCACCGTAAAGACATCAAAACATGTAACTGGGACTGCCTGCAATACAGTAACTTTTTTTTAAGCCACAATGGCATGTTTACATCACAGAAAAATGGCTTTTGTGCACAGATTGGTTGAATTTTCGAATTTCCAAAACCGTGGAGTAACAAGCTGAACTCATGCCAGTTCTTTAGTTTGATCTAATATTCCAGTTGTCAAATGAAGCTACTGGGTTGTTAAAAAGTCTTTAAAATGTAGTGAACTTACACTAGCAACTTTGCAGCTAAGGGGGCACAGATTAGATTTTAGTTTTGAAACAAATACAGAATTAGCCAGTTTACTTTAATTTAAGAAGATCTTGATTGGTTAACTGCAAAGCTTCAGACATATTCTGTAAGAAACATACTAAAGACATATTCTGAACTGACAAAGACCTGGTTCTGACCAAAATAATCTTAAGGGTCTCTCCTAGCTTAGCGATTTAAACTTTTGCGATTGCCATGCAGTCACACTCACACCACAATGCTCAACTAACCCCCCTTCTTTTAAAACTTTTTCTAAGAATAAAACGACTGAAACAAAAAAAATGAGAGTGATATCTTAACAGACCCTTTATCTTGCTGATGATTCAGCATCACCTGTGACAAGCATAGCACCTGAAAATTATGGATAGGCTACAGTTGTTCATTTTTATTCAGGCCTATTCAGACTGGTGCCCTCAACATTTTTCAATGTAAAATATAATATATTATATAATATAATATTTATGAAAATGTTATCTTTAAGATTTAATATTCTTTTTAAAATTCAGTTTAAAAATAAAAGTTCAACTTACAATATATTTATTATCACAAGGTTTTTTAAAAGTTTGTCAATTTGCAGGTAAGAAAATAAACTACAGGATAATGTATAATGAAAAAATAAGTTTTCCTCCCACTAATATAAAATATTGAAATGATGGGAAGGTGAACTGTTGTATTCAGTAGGTTTTAGACTTGAATGAAACTATAGCATTATTACAGCATGTTGCTTATTACCCATTATCAGTAGCATTTAGAATGTATAATATATCTGGTCAGACATATTTTAAACTTTAGCTACCCTTCACAGATCATCCCTAGGAGAAAACTGTTCAACAACATGTTTACCTTTTTATTGATCCTATGCATCTCAGCACAAAGACAGAATATGCAGACACAAGTAAATCTAATGGTACCATTTGCAATTTACTGCATACATTTGCTATAAATATGTGATCTTATTATCATTAAAGTCAATCATCAACAAACACAGTATTTCTATATAGCACTATGAGATATGAAAATCACTTTTGATATTAGGACTCACTCTCGAGCGTCACAAAAACTTAGCCGGCATGTGCAATATCAAGAATGTTTTCATGGCTGTTATAATCGTTTGGTATACCAGGAAATATAATGGAAAGGTCAACAGATTGTAAAATAAAATGGCATTAATCTTAGGACTAATAATAACACTAAAAGGTTAAATTTGGGTACTTTTTATTAGAGTACTATTCAGGGTTTCTGGTGAACTTTATTTATTATTTTCTTAGGACATCAGCCTTTCATAGAGCTTAACATGGAGCCTAGGTTTGTCACATCAAAAAGGTCAGATACTCAAGTAGTAAGAATTAAAGTCGTCTTAGAATCTTAAAAAAATAAACTACTATTAAATTTAAACATCACTTCCGTCTGTTATGAGAGCAAAAGGTTAGCATGTAAATCAGTAAAACTTTAACAACAAACAAACATAGAAAAACTTTTCAGTTAGGTCAGGATCAACCCTGAACTGATGTGCACATGACTCTTGTGATACTTTGAAGATAACCTTGGGTATTTTTGGGAGAAAACACCTTTGTTTCTTTGTCTAGAAGGCAAATTCTTTATATGCATTACACAAGTAAACAATAATCATCCAAATTTAACACAATCTAAAATCATCTAGTGACATTAAAGCACCACTTCATCTTATATAGACATACATATTTAACATTATATTTGTCAATATTCTGTAGAGAAAGTAATAGCAAGGATTTCAGGCTTATCTGTGATAACTCCAGTCAAGTCTTAGTAGTCAAATACTAATTTAAAAGATTACAAGTATCATAGAATAGACCAAGTAGGCATTAGCTCATGTGATACTAAAGTGCATCTTAATACATTTGAAATACATTTCAGAATATTCTAAAATCTAAACTACCACAAATGTCAGATTGGTCAGCATGTGGAACATGGACATATTGAGTGGCACTTTGGTATTATATAATCGCTTATGGTATTTTATTATTCAAGGCTGTACAGATATTGAATTGATTTTAATCTTGATAAGAAACCACAGTGTGGTCCTCTTTTAGTGACTTTGTAATGACAAAAAACTTTTTTCATCTAGACAAGGTTAATTTGAACTAGCTAGCTAGTCCAAAGGAAAGGAGATCAGGTGGTCTGTTCTGATTTTTCATGGAGAGAGAAACTCATCATCTTTCTGTTCTTTACTGAATTTGTCAGTTCAAGTAATGATGGAAAAACTAATGGCTAAACTATAACACAGCATAATTTCACTAAAAAACAACAAAAAGAATGGAGGTGTGGTATTAAATAAATTGTCAACTTTATTAAAGTTTTCTATATACCGTAAATTCTGGACTATAGAGCGCACCTAAATTTAAGCCGCACCCGCTAAAATTTAAAAGAAATATATATTTTGTCACATATAAACCGCATCGGACTATAAGCCGCCAATATCCAGGCTGAGAAATAATATCTGTTGTATGCGCTCCTACTCATTGTTCACAGTAGGCATGAGGATGTTCTGTGCGCTGTTTTACTGGCATTACGGTAAAGAGTGCGTTTACGTGTATGTGTGGCTGGTATAACACACGTCGAATGTACAGAGCCGACAAAAACGTCCTTGTTATAAATAAACGGCTTGTTCCATAGCCAAAGGAGAAGACGTCTCTTATTCTTCACGAATTACGCAGGAGTTGCTGCGCTCAACAAAAGGTTTTGTACCATAAGTGTTTAATCATACACCTGAACCTGAATGGTGCCTGTAACACGGCAGTAAAAGTGCTGATGTTTGCTGTTGTGCGTCTTGGGTTGCATGCGCTAAGAATAAAAACTGGCGCTTTTTTGTTTGCACTGACTTCCATCTACAGCGCCCATCTGAGGGCTGCATAAAAATTCATAGAAAAGCCGCATCTCTGTAAAAGCCGCATGGTTGGAAACGTCGGAAAAAAGTAGCGGCCTATAGTCCGGAAAATACGGTAATAATATCAAACTGCCTGTCTGAAAGCAGAAGCTCAGAAGAATCTAGGTGGACAGGACAGGACAATGACCCTAAAAATCAAAGTAAATCTGTTTGGAGGTGACAAAATCTACCTTTTGACTGGCACAGTCTGAGCTGTTGAGATGCAGTGGATTTAACTCAAGGCAGCCTTCATGCCAGATGTCTCGAAAAAATGGCTGAACTGAGGCAACTCTGTAACGAAGAATCATTCAAAATTCCTCCTGAACAGTGTGCAGGTCTAATCCACAGATGCAGGAAGCTCGTGCTTGAAGTTAATGCTGCCAACAGTGGTTCAATTAGTTCATAAAACGCTGTTAGCATCACTTTTTCAACCATTACTTTTTAAATTTAAATTTAAAAAAGTAAATTTCATAAAAAACATGACAGCTCATAAATGATTATGTTGTATGACCTTACAAATATTATGACCAGATCACATTTTATGATAAAGAAATGCAGAAAACTGAAAATATACTAAACTATATTTATTTATTGCAAATCTATTTCTCTATCCCCAACTGATGTTCACTGCCACCAGCAGAGGAATCATAACAATAATCCCTTCATCTCTATGCGGTGTCTACTCTGCTCTCCTTCAACATCTCTCATAACCCACTTCCACTCAGATCTGATCCCTGTCTGTGGTCCATCGCAAACGGGGCCGGCTGTTTATTCCAACCTCACACTCGTAGTGAGAAGAGCACACATTGAAATAGTAGAACCAACCAAAAGAATGGGGAAAATCTGACATTAAAGCATCTTTTTATGACTATCGCCCCTCTTAAGACGAGCCCTAAACAGCATCTTAAAAGTCTCCTATCCACAACTTTGAGGGATTAGCTGTGCACATCCTGTTAACTGGCCCCCTAAAAGCAGCAGGGTCTAAACTTGAATGGTATCTAAAGCAATCGGGGGCGGCTGTAGCTCGATCCCCAGTCCCTGCTTGCTGCATGTTGAAGTGTCCTTGGACAAGACACTGAAGCCCTAGTTGCTCCCAGTGGGTCAGATGAGCACCCTGCGTGACACCCCACACACAGAAATGAGCAATTGTAATGTGCATACTGTATCACTGATTGAAAACTTCCTCCCTTTTGTCTCTTTTGCATTGTTGTCAGTGATAAAACAATTATAGATTAAAAACTCTCTGAATCTCTGAATAAGCCACTTGCATTTACTGGAGGTCCAGTGCATAGTTGTGTGTAAAAACAAAATTCAGTGACTACTCTACAATAAGTTGTGGATGCTTGGGTATTATATAGCCAGAGTTCAAAGTAAAGCAGCTGACCATACTTGTTTCATCCAACAATGTCTGGCTAGACATTTATATTGATCATCCTGTAGTCAGAATTAATACAGTGTTTGTTCCCAGTGGACAGACCAAAAACCATTTTGAAAGAGAGAAATCAATAAACCCATTTGGTAAAGGTGAGAACGTGTGACATGTTAGCGAATTAGATGATTTTCACTGGAGGATTTAGGCACCTCTCAGCTTTCCAGGAAACCACCTTTTGTGAAAGCTGTGCATGTTACCGTGGGTGTGTTGGTGCCCACACAGGCACCTATCCGTGCATGTCAGGATAGCCGAATTAAAAAAACAAATAAAAAGATTTTGGTCAGTGTTAATGATCAGAAGAAGGTCCCTGAGCCATCACATAACCAAGCTAAGAAAATCAATGTTGGTCTCATCTAAAACCTCAGGCTGTCCTTCAGAGCTGTATGAAGGACAAACCCCCGGCACGAGCCAATGCTGATCTCTATCTGCCCGTCTCAAAGACTAGCGCCAAGTCCACACACCAGGCGGCATGCTTAGAAAGCAACAGATTACATTTAACAAAGAAAGGGTGATTAAAATTAAAGAACCTTTGACAAACCTCTCTGTTCTTGCTGAACAGGAAATCGCTCTAACCAGTTCTTTATTTCAAAAATACAAATTACAACAAAATATAATTTTCACATAAACTCTTATGCTCATGCTTTCACCATTTCTGAATTACAATACACATTCTTGTCATCTATCATAGCAGTTAAGAAACCCCTTAATGAAATCTTTTAGTCATAATATGGGTAGAGCAAATAATAAGGCTTTGGTATTGTATTAAGACCCCTTCACTTTGTTAATATATTTCTGTTTGAGTTATTTTTTAAAGAAAACAAAGAAATTGTTTTCCATAAGTCTGCACTCTGTAAGTCCTAATGCCAACTTGAAAACAGAACATTTAGCAAAACAATATTTTTTTACTGAAATCTCTCACTTTCAAAAGTTTTGAGTTTCTTGTTACACAGTTCAATATTCTTGGTTTCCACAAGCTTCTTGGGGCAGCTGTGGTGCAGTAGGTAGCGCCGTCGTCCTTGAGCAAGTGTCCTTGAGCAAAGGACACTTTAGTTGCTCCCAGTGAGTGGACCCTGCATAGCACCTCCCCCATCTGTCAATGAAGGTGTGTGTGATTGAAAATGGGTAAATAAGAAGCAGTGTAAAGCAGTTTAAGTACCAACAGGTAGAAAAGCGCTATATAAGTGCAGACCATTAACGCCTGGGTTTGTGTAGTTTATCCCATATTTCCTAAAAGATTCTTTTAACATTTATCAGGTTGAATGTGAAGTGCCTGTGAACTGTCATCTGGTCTCTCCAAAAATGCTTTGTCGGATTAAGTCCACACTCTTTGGACCACTCAAGGACAGTTAGAAACTTAATTAAAACCCCTGCAGCCTTGTATTGGATATTTGCCAAGATACATATGGAAATAGATACAGTACATTATTCACACAGTATCTACAACTTCAGGCAGTAAGGCATGCAATAAATACTAATACTTTAAAGGAAATAAACTTTAAATGTCCTCTGAAAATTCAAAATATTTAGGGTGCATTGTGTGGAGTTTGTACAGTTCAGAACAGTGAAATCCCCGAGTGAAGTTAAAGAACCGCATGGCACGGTCCACCACACTCACCATGGACTTGGCGGTGTTGAGGTGCAGGTGGTTGGATTACACCATGAAACAAAGTTTGTTCTCCTTCTCCTATCTACTCCTGATAAAGCCTACAGTACAGTAACTGTTGAGGTGTTCCTGTACTGCTGACCACAGTGTCAGACTCGCAGTTCCCCAGTCGCATGTCTGCCAGGTAGTTCATCAGTTTGTTAACAGTATATCAGTATATCACTGAGGAGCAGAGCCTGTAAAAGTCCTAGAATGTAATATTCACTGCCCCTGTCCATGTGAGAGAGGAATCAGTGTTGCAGCACCCAGTCCATGGTCTTCATTGTGTGTGAGGTATGTTGGGGTGATCAAACCTGTTGGAGAAGTTGTTCAGCTGGTTTGCTCGCTCCACATCTCTTTCAACGGCGTTACCCCGCTTCGAGCTGCACCCCTGATTGTCTTTATCCCATCCAACACCTCCCTCATAGTGAAAAAAGGTGAAACATTGCCATATTCTCAGGTTTCATTCCTAAAAAACATCTCTGTATTTGCCTGCATCCTCAACTCTGGCCAGTCTCCAGGTGTTTAAAATAACCAAAAAACAAAACAAACATGGTTTCATAGTGACCTTTTTATGTGGATTACACACTTATCAAATCTGAAAATAATTGCAAAAAAGTTAACTTTACTATTAAGTTATTACTTAACTCTACTATTCCTTTTAAAAAAATATTAAAAATCCCGTCAGAATGCCAGAGACTTGCAGTACATTCTATAGACTGTGTGTTCGGTTATTGCTTCCTCCCTTTACACACAAATTGCTCAGTTGCGCACACCGCACACCTTAACAGTAAAATTCGCACATCACTCTGTTCAGAATAGGCTACACTTTGACAAATTCTGTATGCTCCTCTAAAATGAGTTTTTAATTGTTCAGGAACATTTACTCTAATATCGTCAACCACTGACGTAAGTTTTCATCTGTCACAGCTTTTCACAGATATCACTTTTTACAATGCACCAGTGGGAGTAATTTCCCCTCTTAATATGGTGTCCAATTCAGTAGCAGTGTAGATGTGATGATAGTCTTGCTATTCTGTAATTTTGCAAAATTTAACATACAAATGAGCAACAGATGAGAAAGGTTAGTTATGTCTGTCAAGTAGTAGTGAAGTAATCTTGGTTGATTGTCTTGTGATTTTCTGTATCTGAATCGATCTTTAAATTACACATCTGTATATATCAAATGTTTATATACTGAATAATTAATGTTTTGAATTAATAAGCCTGTTTGTGTAACTGTCAGATCCAGTAGCAGAACAGAGTGGTGCCTAGTCAGTTTGCATCTCAGTTGGCCTACCGGCGAGTTTCTACAAGCTACACAGTAATAACATAGTGGAACTGGAGTAAAGGGGGCCTTATAGCGACCATAGCTAAAACAGAGGATGTCATACATCATTAAAGAAAAGTAAGCTTTTTTTTTGTTTTTGCAGTTGCAAATAATCTAAAATAAGTTCAGTAGAGCCCCAAAATCACACATATAAATGCAGAAAAAAGTAGTTCTTACTGAGCCCACAATTATGCATAATGTGCCCACTTTAAATATACATTTATTGTATCATTTGATATTCAATGAGTTGTGCTGCAAAGCCACCAAAAATTACTTAATGCTCACAGTATGTTGTTTTTTAGCTGTAAATGCAGAAATTTTCACAGTAAGTGATATTCAAACTGTGTCGCTACAAGCCAAATGAGATTTGAACAGCGTAAAATGTGAAAAATTTATCACTTAACCAAATGAAACCTGATGGGACAGAGTTTACTGTATATACTGTAATTTTCCACAGTCTCCAAGGCGTTTACACAACACTCTAAACTGCAGCCCCGAAGCAGTTTCAGCATAAACAAACTAATTAGGTTTTTTTAAATAAATAAAACTTCCTTTTCCAATAATAGAAAATTGTGAAAGTTAATGACTCAAAGTTGGCAACATTTCCAGCCCCTTGGCTTTGAAATTGCAGATGTCTTTACCCACGGACCATTTGGTTTCTATGTGAATGAAGTTCCCCGCCGCCACTACCTTCCCTTTTGGGCAGGCCAACACAATGCATACTGTGAATCAAATTAACCAGGCCCCGGGACATTGTCACTTGGCAGATTTCATGTTGAGTGAAAAAGTTTGCATCACCTTTGTCCAAAAGAACAAAACTGAAATATTTTTTTCATTCACATATTTAATTTACATTTAGCCAGTACAAATATGTCTCCATCATTAGAGCTAGCTAAAGTGGTAAAGGAGTGCACAAAAACAAAATTATGCCACAATAAACTTGGCACCAAGTATGGTAAATTGGGCTTGCACTTGAAAGGGCAGTCTCAAGCAGTTTCCTCAGAGCAACAAAAAAGAATGGAATCAGAAAAGCTGCTTTCAAAAGAACTCAAAAGAAAACTGGTAAATTTATTAAAGCAGTAGGTCATACCACGATCAGAAAATAGGAGAAACACAGACAAAGTAAGAATGTTCTAAGAAAAGGAGGTTGTCCCCATTACAACTCTACAAGAAAAAATAAATAAGCAGTGCATTCTTTAATATTATAAAAGAATATTAGCTAAGTGTTTTACACTGACCAAAGGGTAACCATAAGGTGGGTGAGGTTAAAAAGGATAGAAGAGAAAGGTGAATAAAAAAAAAAATGCAACAAAAATCTATAAGTTAATAAAGTTTCAGATTTTTAATCTTTCATCTAGCCACTTTTCTTCTTAATGTTTGAATAGCAAATATTTAAAATAACATACTAGAGTGCAACTTATTTTTTAATCTATAATGTAAACCAGATTCTGAGAAACAATCATCAATTTCAGTTGCCCACGGAGGGTTGGCTAAAAAAATCCAAAATAAATAAATACATCTAAAGCTAAAATAAATCTATGTATCGTCTGGCAAATTAATAAACCTTGTCCAATATTGCAGCATGTCACCTTTTCAACCTCACCCCACATGGCTTAGGGTAAAATAAAAATCCTCATGCTTGTTTTATATCCCATTGACACTTCGCCAAGGCCCCATTTTTAAAGTTTATCTTTCTGTTCTGTCGGATAATGAAAATATAGTACTAGCATGTTTAAAATTGATCTCATAAAAAAAAATGCTGTTGGTATGACCACTAAACTGAACATTGTCACTTAAGATCACTTCAAGATGACAAATTTGACATCTAAATTCTGAAGCATATTGAGGGAACAGCCCAAATTTCTTCATGAGTGAGAACGAATCTCAAATGTTTTCGTCAGTTCTTCTGGGAAAGAGGCTATCAAGTCACCAAATAACATATTATGTTGTATGTCGGTGGACTGTGCAAGGAAACATTGCAAAACATGCAAACTATATGTAGAAAAGGCAGCACAGAGGAGGTCGAATTGAACTGCAGCATGATTTCTACTAGTTAGAAATTTGATCTTCATTGTGCATCCAAAGGATTATTTAAGACAGTGACCCAGCGTGGGCATGATAGGTTGTCTGGCTGAAAGCCTGTGAGGCTACTGCACAGGCTTTAGGCCAGGATTTCTCCTGACACAGCAGCAGTCTAAAATGGATGGGGTTCCACAGCAGCCTGAATCAGGCTTTTAGAGAGAAACCCACAAGCTGTAGACTTGTGAAAACTTTTTTTTTTAACCTCCAAACCACTTTTAGGGCCAAGTGTCTGCAATATAATGTTCATGCTGTGAATCAATTCTAAGAATCAGTGATATTGGTCACTTTGAGTTAGTACCTGTTAATAGCATCACCACCATCTGGACAAAATATGCACATTGACAGCACTGTCCTGACGCAGCCCTGCATGACCTTCAGTGGGTCTTGGATGTGGCAAATGACAGAATGTGAGGTGTGTAGTCATCCCAGTCCCACCTCTGCTTTCTCTAAGATTGTTTGGAAGACTGCATTTTGTTTCCCTGGCTAGTCACACCTCATTTTTGACAGTCTCACTTAGACACAGCCAGCACACATCGTAAATCATCAGGATTTGTGTGTGTGTGCTTTAATTTTTCTCTTCAGCTTTTGAGGAGAAACAACAACAAATATTTCTATTGAAAGGGGACAGCATGGCCTGTGTAGGTATGCAACCTTGTTGACTAAAAATTTCATACCTATTTCTGTGCACCTAAATATTCCATTTAGCTGTAAAAGATCCTATTTTATTTGAAATTACAGCATTTTTTAAAGGCCCGTTTAAGCACTTACTGCAGCTGGTTATGGTGAGAGAAAGACGGAGGGCTGGTTTAATTCAGAAATCAAAATGTAACTGTAAATGTTACTTCATACACATTTAATTAATTTTATGACAATCTTCTTCTGTCCTAAAAAAGAAGAAAAAGCCTAACTTAACTAGTAGGCATTAATCATTAACTCATTACATTGCCTATCAAAGTTTTGTATTTGCAGTTTTGTTGCATATGAATGTAATTTTTGGGAGAGAGGTTTCATAGTACAAGGAAAAAAATAAATCATGCACAAACATATAATTGGTAATTTGCTAAATGACCGCTTTTACAGTGCTTTCATCCAAAGCGCTTTAAAATCCTTCTTAATCACACACACACTGATGCAAGCTGCTCACCTGAACCACCTTGAGCAATTGGGGTTCAGTGTCTTGCCCACAGACACTCTGACATGTACTGAGGACCAGGGATCTAACCACTGACTCTGTGATCCGTAGATGTCTGCCTTCCCAACTGAGCCAGAGCCGCCCCATATAAAAAGTTAACCTTGTATGTTAATTATTACCACTTTTAAAATAGAGAAATTTCTTTGCAGCTTGACAAAGCAGAACAAAATAAGGAGAATCAGACACCAGAGAGGCTTTCAGAAGTAAATGGTGTGGGTTGGTTTTGTAATCCTCTCCTGTGAATTTGTGATGAAAACACAGATTGTCGCCATATGGCAGTACATGATATGACACAATGGGTGCTATATTCTCCCAGGGATAAATGGCACAGTATTGGAGTCAATCCTCTCTGCTCTGTCAGCTCCCCCTGATACAGCTTTATTTTGCTTGTTAATTTTTACCAGAAAACGAAAGTAAAATAATTTGTAACAAAAAAGATAAATTTTTATTTCGTCTCTTAATAAATGAAAGCACATGGATCCATTTCCCCCACGGATAAAATTACAAATATACTGTACTGCTTTTTAAAAAACATACTGGCCACATTAGCATAGTATAAAGCAGAAAAATTTTAAAATGCGCACAAATCAAATAAAGACAATTATTCTATTCTATTATTCTATTCTATTTCTGTTCATTAAAATGCCAAACTAGTCTAGAATTTAAGTTTAATGGATATATAAGTAGTTTAATATTTCACATGGAAATACTTAGTATTTAGAACACAAATTTGCTAAAAGTGCTTATAAAAAATTTGGAGGAACTAGTGCAGCCATCAGGGAAAAAATGAAGTACGGCATAATATTTCTGTCAAGCTCACTTTTTGTTTGACCCTGGAATCAAAACTAAATTCAGAAGAGAGAGATACTTTTTATTATTAAATCTGGAATGTCACAGCAGAGTTTTTGGTTATAAGGCTCAATACAAGTATAATAATTTTGAGCATAAATAATATTACAGAATTTATTCTGGAAGAGATGTTCACTAAAATTTAAAAATAGTTAAATTATACTGTTGTAGACAAGTGACCCTGCAACACAAGACAATTAGTGCTGCTATACAGGACATGAGACAGTAATCTATGCGTTTGTCACAATTCAGCTAGATTACTGTAATTCTCCGTATTTTGGTGTCTCTCACTTGTCCCTGTCCCGTCTTCAGCTGGTACAAAATGCCACAGCATGATTGTTAACTGGAAATTGGAAGAGAGCGCACATTACCTCTGCTTTTAAGCCCTGGCTGCCTGTGCATCTTACAGTCCATTCACAATTCTTTTTTTTTGTTTTAAAATCCTTGCCCCACCTTACCTCATGGTCAGCTGACCAGCTGCTTGTGGACTGCTTCTGGAAGACACGGCTGAAGCTCAGGGAGAATTTCAGAACTATATATATATATATAAACACAAAGTCAGGATAGTAAGGCAAGTGTGCATTGTCATGTACTATACTACAAAGCTCGTTGATAAAAGGCTAACTGGTGATTTGACATATGCTAGGATGTATAGTTATTTTATTTCTACTAAAGGACTGTTCAAAAGCAGGATGTGGTACTTAGGCAATTTTTCTTCCCCTATGCTTGTGGGAATGTTTCACTTTTACTCTTAAGTTTTTCTGCCTTGCAATTTCTTTTCAGTTCCTTTAACTTCACTAATACAACCATACATCAAGCGAAAAAGCTAACAAGTTATTACGCGCTAAAAGCCATTAATGCCTTAAACATAATGTAGGATTAGGTACATCGCACTAGAGGAAATTCCATAAAAACACCTTAACACCCAATGAATTTTGTTTTCAAAATTCAGTAATGTGACGCTACTTTATGTCTCTCTTTAAAAAAAACAAACAAAAAAAACACACACACACATTTGTACACTATATTTAGAAAGGGACTTAATTGAATTTGGCCTATGGGGCATTAATCTTGGGGCTATGTGGTCAGACACTGGAAATTAGATCCAGGTCAGGTTTTTACATCTTGTAATTAAGGTTACAAAGGGCATGAGGGAGAGGGAGGAAATATAATGTGAAAGGAGGGATAGAGGAATAAACAAGACAGCAGAGGATGGGGAAAATGTCGAAGCGCAAGATGCGAGTTTGGCTGTTTGGATGACAAGTAAACGGAATTATAGTGCAAACATGGAAAGGAAAGGAAGAGAGAAAAATAAAGAGCAAATTACATTTACGTTGCAGAAGAGAAAGTGGGGGCTGGGATAACGGAAGTTAGAGTGAAGAAGTGAAATAGGATGAGCAGCATATAGACTGTGACATATTTGTTATTGGGTATCTGCTGACCAAAGGTGTTTTGCTAATATGAACATAGCCATAGGGCCTGTGATTACAGAGGCTTACAGAGGCACCTCTCTTTTCCTGTTTTTCCTCTATCACTATCCTCATTTGTGCTTGTTTCATCTAATTCTTGTCATATCTTGCTTTTGCTCTCTCTCTGTTTCTATGTCTCCTTTTCGTTCTTCTCGTCTACTCTCCAGAGGGACATGATCAGACAGTAGGGGAAACTGATGAAGACAGGAATATGTGGAAATACACAAGGAGGTTGTGGTGGGATGGGATGGAGAGATGAGGCCCATCAGGAGAGGAGTGTAACAGGAGTAGAATGATAATGACCAGTGGGCTCCTTCTTTCCAATGCTTTGTCTCTCTACAGTTTCAGTGTCAGGGAAACCATAGAGCATGTACCTGCTATCACATGGCCTACAAAATGATCTTCGCAGTTAAACAGTACAATAAAGTGCTGAGTTCAGAAACACTTTCAAAAAACACTGTCAATGAAGACTGTTGTTGCTGCATTTACAGATAAAACTCTACCAAAGGACACAAAGGAAAAACAAAAACAGAAATTTTAGAAAATTGTGACCATCTATGATCCCGAGCTTATCTGAAATGGCCTTACCCAAATTAGAAAACTGTTCAGTAGTTGAATGGGTTAAATTCTCTCTGGAAGTATTGGACAGACTAGAGAGATACTAGCAGATTTATTTTTTAATCAGAACACAATTAAAAAGACAGTATCTGTGAATGTGCTATTAATTCTCAAATACATATTTTGGTGCATATGCTGCAATTATTTTCAGGGAAAGCTCATTTTAAAAATGTTATATCTTGTCTATGTGTCATTTACAATAAAAAAAATAGGTTCCCATTGAATTTCCAATTGTTGCATTCTCTTTTTATTTACATTTTGCACAGAGTACAAGCAAATATATACTTTGTAAGATGTATACTATTTAGAAAAAAATCATTGAAGAGGTTTGATGAGGGATTAAAAAAGATCTGGGTTTGATAAGTGGGTTCAAAACCACTTATGATAAAATACTTTCAACCCATATTCCTAGCTGTATAACCTTTAGTGGGCCAGGAACATCCAACAGATTTCACAAGGAACATAAATGGATAGCACAGCAAAAGAATTAATCATTCCTTTCTATGACACACATACTATACTTGTATACACTTACTGAGATTAAGCAGTCTTGTTTCATATCTTTTTCTAAAGTCTTTGCATTGTTTGAGTTCATAAAGCTCATGAATATCCACTCTGTGATGAAAGCATTCGAGGCGATGAGTTGAAACCTTGCTCCAGTCCACACTTGCTGTAATGTTCTCTAAGCATTTAAATGTGGACTGCAGCAAAATTGAAAGCTGAATAAGTAAATTTTCAGCTGCATATTTAATAGTCTTTTTATGGAAAAAAGAAGCAGCAGCAGCAGCAGCTCTGGCTGGCCCACTACAATGAAATGTAATGAATAAAAATAATCACTTTCTTTTTCACAGTTTCTCTCTATGTGTCCTGGAGAAAATAATATTTCTGCATTTAGTAAATAAGAAGAAAGAAGGGAGAGCTAATCTTTCTGGTGGGAGAGAAGGATGGACTAATGAAACATGTTGACACATGTATTAGAGGCTGCCATAATTGAATAAGGGGATTTGGAAGGGAGAAAATGAGAGAAAACATTATTAAGATATGTGGGGATTTAAAATGGTGGAGAACAGAGAACAAGGCCAGCTGAGCCAAGCTAGCAACTAGAAACATCTACTTCAAGCTGGTTTGGGAGAAAAGGGCTTTCTGGGTAGATATGTCATGGTAATGTTCTTTTTATTTAAGTCAATATCTATGTAAACTCCAGCTGATGTTGATGAAGGTGCAGTTATATTTAGTCTTCGGTTTGATGAACTCACTGAAGACTTTAACCCTTGCTTGCAAGAATAGCAGAGAAGTTAATTCAATTTAATTCAATTCAACTTTATTTATATAGCGCCAATTTACAACAAGGTCATCTCAGGGCACTTTACATAATAAAGTCAAGACTATACAAACATGTAGAGAAAACCCCACAAATCCCCCTTGAGCAAGCCATAGGCAACAGTGGAGAGGAAAAACTCCCTTCAACGGAAGAAACCAGCAGAACCAGGCTCAGGGTGGACGGACATCTGCCTTGACATGTTGGGCTTTAGCTAAGATTGCTAAAATCTTAAAACGAGTAAATTACCAACAGCCCTAGAAAATGCCATCTCTTTGCCTCTAATTAAGACGCTGTTAACACTCTACTTGTGCATAATTGACTAAATAGTCATGCAGAACAGTTTTGACCTTTCAATTTCACTGTAGAATTAGCAGTTTAATAGTGGCATTCTCACTACCATACAGTACGCCTCTCCTTAACATGATGTCAATACAACAAGCTTTATTGCAACCAATATTTAAATAGAATATAGATAAACATGCTCCCAATTCATTGTATAGGTTAATTTTCTTGCCCAGTGTGTAGAACAAACGTGACTGCTCTGTGATGTTGCAAAACACCATCTGTATGAAAGAAAAATAATAATTTAATTGCTTTGAAGAACAATAGAACAATTGAAGATGCAGTGGTGGAATCAACAGTATAGGGGGACACAATATTACTTGTTAGACATGGGATATAGACAAGAATCACACCCCTTGGACATTTTCACCTTTGTATTTTATTTTTTTACAATGTAAAATCATGTTCAATTTATTCCTTTTTTAAACATGAAAAAATACTTTCATGCCAAAAAGAGATCTCTACAAAGTAAAGCACAAAGTTTAATAATCAGAATATAAAACTAAAATAAGTGATTACATAAGGATTTACCCCCTTTGAATGAACTCCCCTCCATCGTCACTGCAGCTAATTGGTTTACAAAGTCACACATTTAGTTAAATCACTTGACTGCAGTGAATGTGTTTCATTATAATATCTGGAAGGTCCAGTCAGTGGTTAATCATTCTTTTTGGAAATAATCCACACCATATTTATAAAGAAAACTCAATTTAAGAAACAGTGGTTAATAAATGGCTCCAATAACATTTTCTGGTCATTAAAGATCTCCAGGGGTACAGTAAATTCATCCAGAAATCAAATGGCATAATATAATTATAGAGCAGGTGGTCCCAAAATGAAGTGGAAGAAGGAGATTGGTGAGGAAGGCCACCAAGACACATATTACATCTGAAGGAGTTGGAAACTTCATCAGCTCAGATGGGAGAGACTGTACATAGGCTACATGTTGCCCAGATGTTTCAGCAGTTAAGGGTTTTTGAAGAGAGAGGCCATGTGGCAGATTTTAAAGTCAAATGGAATGAGTTTCTGAGTTCTGATGAGACCAAATTCGAGCTTTTTGACTATGAGACTATATGTTAAAAGTCATGAAGAACCTCTCATATGTGGTTATGTCATATGGAATGTTCTTGTATCCATCCAGCTGTCCTCACAGCATGACAGCCAGCGTCCATACAAGGCTTGCTTTTCTTGTATTTGCTGGAGTTCTTTTTGTAATACATTTATCTTTCTACTTATATTGCATTGTGGATTTTTCTTTTTTGTAACTAAAATAAGAATAAATTAATAAACAGTACTCAGTAGTTTAGCTTAAAGACAGCTAATCCAGCTAACATGCACACATTTATCATGATACAGGTAACATCTCGACATTCTCGTCATGAACATGTTAATACTTACAAAGATGAATATTTCCCAAGGCTCAAATGTTTAGGGAACTTTTCAGCACATGCACCAACTACTTTAAGTTCCTTTCGCTGTAAACTAGCTTCACCTTTCTTTACCAAAGGAGAAAATACGTCAAAGATGTCCTATTAAACAAGGAGAGGTGAGAGCACTCACTCTGAAACTGACTATTTTCCTAAAGCTCAATTGAATTACAGGACTCTCACACTGACAAGTTTTTAGAACCCATACTTTTTAATCAGCTTTTATCACTGGCCTGTTCTTATTTATTGATTGAAATAATGAACTAATTTACCAACTTATTTATGTAACTAATTGATTCCGTAGACTTATTTATGTTTTTAACTGAAAGGCATCATACAGCCCGTTCTAATTCCCTAGGCTTCAAAAACCGCTTTGTCCGGTCCCTTCTGCATTATACGCTGAAGCTTAAGGCACCCATTAAGTTTTCATTGTGGTTCAAAGGAAACCCCGGTGCATAAATATTTAACACTTAAAACAATGATGTAGAATATCAGGTAAAAAGTAAAGGTGGACGGAGTGGTGGATGGTAAAAAAAACTAATAAAAAAAAAAATAGGGGATTTTCCACAGGGGATCATGGTTCAGCTTTAGTGCGAGGTGTTTTGTGCTTTGGCGGATGTGGTTACGTAAGGAATTACATATGTGCCATCTCACTGTTTGTAGCATTTTCTTTTTATGTCACTTATCTTTTAACTTAACCTTACTCTGAAGATTATGTGCCTAACCCTAACTGTCATTGTCTCCTAACATAACGTTACACATAAAACAGAATTCTTGACGTCCATTCATATAAAAAAATGTATGAATGAATGTTTAATTTCTTCTTCATTTAACTGTCTGCTACGTATATCTACATGTAACTACTTTAAATTACCTCTCATTCGCAAATGCTTCTTTTAGAATCTTGCACCCAGACATTGTTTTAGATTCACATTAAATTAACCGTAAAGAAGAAAGAGTGCAATGCTGCATTCTGGCATGTTTCTGCCACACAGAAGATAAGATTACAGAAAATGTAACTAAAGCTTTTAACTAGGTGAACAAGCACCACCTGGCCTTCATCACTGTGCCTGCACTCTGTCCTTTCCCCTCTGGTGTTTCAGTCATACGGCTAATTAGGAGATATTCACACTCTTCAAAACCTTGCCTCTTGCTGCCCTCCTGTAACTCCCTACCTGGATGTCATTTAAATAATTAAATTTACTATAGGTGGCATCCTCATGAGTTACAGGGCAGTGGATGTACACTTAACGGCAAATACATATCCATAATTGTCCGAAGGTTGTGATCCGTTCCTCTAGTTGCCAACAACACTTTGGACAGAATTAGATTAACATTTAAATGTGTTTATACTTCACAAATGCTAATTTTAATTTGCCTTCAAATACGGTCACAAATACGGAAAGAAAGTAGGTAAACTCTGTGGAACCAAAATAAAAAAAGCACTGAAATAGGAAATAACAAAAGCACCAAATTTATGCTGAAAGATGGTAGTGGTAGTTTTTATTTGAATTATCAAATCAAAGCAACAACACCTTTTATATATAATATTTTAATATTATGTATATATGTGATCACAGAACCTCTTGAATTTGATCATGAACTGTAACCCATGTGTTAAGGACCCCGCCTTGTTGCAGAAATGCAATGTGAAACTCAAAACTGCACTCTTTCTAATTCCTCTCCAAATATTTGAGTACTCCCTCACAATGGCCTGGTCTTCCAAATGACTCCCTTCCTCTGAGTTATCAAGGCTACCTATCTTATCTCTAAATGTGCTTAAATGGGCAGATGATCTGTGTAATGAAAGGTATTACATATTACTAAGGCTTGGTGACCCAAAATAATTCCCCCTAGTTAGAATAAAAAAACAGTGCCAACTGTCTGGAGTGTCTTCAGAGCATTTGCTCTGCATCAAGGTGAACTGACAAAAAGGCCAGACAGCAAAGTCCCTTTTCAAGGTTACTGTGAGTTTGCATGTTTTAAAGTGACACGACTGACAGCCTTTACCTGTTATGACTGATTCTTGAAAAACTTACCAATCTGTATTTCCCTAAGAGAATAGACACTTATTTTTCTATTGGAAATAAAAAGGAGAGCTTGTGAGTGGTTGTCACAGTCTGTGTGAATTAATTATTTTACACTGGGAAAAATACCCTGCCTCAATTTTGCCCCTTGTTAATTTTGAGAATTCACAGGGCAGTGGGTGGTTTTGTGCTTGCTGGAGCATACAAACGGAGGCAATGAGGCAAGTGGAATAACATTAGAGCCCCTTGTTTGGAACTGCAATCCACAGAGCAGGTAGACGGAGAGTGAGGCAGATGCAAAGGGGGAGGGGGGGGTGTCCGTTTGGGTTGGCGGTTCTGATCAAGTGCATAACTAATCGCTGCTGCTCCAAATGTCAGCAGAGATGTTGGGCTGCCCTGATGAATGCCTTCTTAGCTGAGATCACACAAGAAATATCCAATTACACGACCAGATCAAAACAGAGGCTCATTTTCTCAGCGAGCATCGTGGCATAGGGATATTTAAGAGAAAAGGCAGTGGGACTGGGGATGGCAACCTCCATGAAATGGGGCTTGGATACAACAAACACAGCCTTTTAGGTGGAGGAGTGCCCGTTCAGTTTGGACTGTGTGTAATTACTGTAGGTTCAGTGTTCAGCCTAAATGTTTTCATGTAGCTGCAAGGATCAAAATCACATCAACATTGAAAACATTTCTCCTATCGATGATTTTTTATTAAATGTGCTTCCTGTTTTACATGCACTGCTGTCTGTCTCTTTGTGATGGTATAGTAGTTTACAACAATGCCGTCCTAAGGAAAGTTAATGTAAAACAGTACTTTTTCTAACATGTATTTGCAAATTGGTCATTCTATTTTATTCCTTACCTCTTCATCAGGCTGCATCTATCTTTATTTTTGTATGGCTTTTAATTATACATGGCCTAATCACTATTCATACTAGCATTTCATGTAACTTATTGACATGCATAGTTAGAAATAGATATTCTCAGCTGCAGTGGAAAAAGCATCAATGATAACTGTAAAATTTTATGAAAAGTGTCTTGTTCGATATCAGTTCAGGAACAAATGTATGAATGAATGCATAATTTGTGTCTGATTTCAATATGAACTTGGACACAAATTCAGTCAGGAAAATAGATTCCATGTGGAGCTCAAAAACAATATAAAGATAAGAAACATAACCAGACTTTATTATTCTATAAACAAATTGACAAAATGTAAGTATTGTTAGCAAGCAAAGTATTTAAAAGCATTGACATATGTTCTTGCCTTACATTTTAACTTTATATTTAAAGTTGAAATTATTCTTTGTCCAACTACTTTTTTCTTTCACACTGAGCTGAGCTCTTGTGAATAAATGTGACAATGTTCAGAAGGAAGGATCCATGAAAACTTTTTTTAAAACTACTTACTAGATTTTTCACCAAAGGACAAACCGGGTTCTTGTGTTTTTAAAGGTGGAGAAAGCAAGTAATACTTCACACAATATGCTGTGTTATACTGCAGTTAGGTGTGTGTGTGTGTGTGATGTCAATCGAAAGAAAACTAACCGAATAATATGCATAAACAAGCATTAATGTGTGAAAAAATACAAAAAACAGAAACTGCATCGTGGGCGACTGTGGTTCAGTTGGTAGCGCGGTCTTCCACCAATCCTACAGTTGTTGGTTCAATCCCTGGCTCACATGTCAAAGTGCCCTTGAGCAAGACACTGAACCCTGCTTAGTTGCCCAGCTGCATAGCAGCTCCCCATCGGTGTATAAATGTGTGTGTGAATAAGTAGATAAGAAGCAGTGTAAAGTGCTTTGAACAGCAACAGGTATAAAAGCGCTATATAAGCGCAGACCATTTATGTCTTTACCTTTACACATGATCCTGAAAGTGAATAAGTAAAATCCCAAACACCTGTTACCTGACATTTAAGAGAGTTCTTCAACTATAAAGATCAGTAGTACGGTGGAAAAGCTCAGGGAGTATTTCAGTCCTGCACTGAATCACAAATTCCTGAAACCATTGTTGAATTGACTTTGATCATTTACCACTGTAGAAGATCACACTATGTTTTAACTTGTGATTAAAAGTTACTTGAACTCGCTCATAGTAGGAGAATGGGTTTAGATCTGAACTAACAGTTGCATTAGTCATGAGATGGATGCTTTCTATTTATCTCCATAAATCCTGCCTTGCATCCACCTAATTAATAATTCAGTTTGTGGGGAAAGCAAGCATGCATAAGGTGAATGCTTTTTTTTCCGTCCTATTTTTGTAACAATGGTGTTATGTTACTCGCCTGTACTGCTACAGTTTGTTATCTGATTTAGAAGATTACTTTTTTGATCTTCTAAGATCATTACAGAAACAAGCCCAAACATGTAGTGTGCATTCTAGGTTTTCTTTACCAAAACACATCTTTTTTTTAACCCAGATTAGAAGTAGAAGTAGAAAGATATAAACCTTTTTATAGTCATGTATCACGACTAGATGGTGACTCTTTCAGATAGTTGTTTAATGCAACTAAAATTGCAGAAGGTTACTTGGCTTTCTCCCTAGTCAGGGTCCAGACCATTATCCGTCAAAACGTATTTAATTTCTTTCCATAACAAGTTGTTTTTACTAGTTATACAGATGCATATTAAAGTTCTGAAAGGAAAACTCTTAATAAATAATTTCTGTCTCCTCCATCTCATACAATCCTCTCTTTAGTCTGCTTACAGGGAGAGAGTTCATGTTTAGCTCTGCAATTATTTTCCCAAAAAAACATATGTGAGGCCCATACTGTTGTTTGAAATGAGGTATAACAGAAAGACTTTCTTTGTCCTTGTCTAAAAATATCTATATGTCTGAAAGAGTTATGGCTAAAAAGTCTGTTTTAACATTTAAAGCAAGCAACAGCACTATCTACAGCACCTTAGGCTGTAATACTGATTAAATTTGCTTTCATACATGCATTGATTGAGCAGATTTTAACATTCTAAATTGGTTCAGTGTTACAGCCTAAGTGTGCATGTTCATGTTTTTGGAAAGTGGTTTTTCTGGTGCATCTGTCACACATACAGGTGCAGAGATTTTGTCAGATTTAACTCGCTAAAACCGCTGTAGCAGAGCAGGTTTGCTGTGCTGGGTTTGTTGTAGGGCAAATAAAGGTGTACTTGTGTCCAAAATGTTCGACAAGGCACCTGTTTCTCTGAATTACTGCGTTACCCTTTGTTGATAGCATTAGGTCCTGAGGATTTGGAGTACATTTTGACTGAAGCGAAGTGTGTTCTTTGTCCATACCTTAATCTGAACCTGGCCACTTTGACCAATCCCGAGATTTGTGCTCTAACATTTACTATGTTATTGCTTCTCTGACAGTCTGTTCTTGTTCAGACAGTAACTTGAAGAATTGTCCAGCATTGTTACAGCAGCCACACTGCACCTCCTAAATCTCATGAAAGTAAGGCTCAGCCTTTTATACTGATAAACATTCTACCAATCATGTGACCACTGGTTTACTATTCAAAAAGCACACATACCAATAACATCATCACCACCTGTGTGATCTAATACAGTCCAGTAGTGGCTCTGCTGTTAATTCTACTTTTACATTTTTTAGGCTGCAACTGTCAATTCTACTAAGTGTTTATTATTGTACTGGAATGCATTATAAGAAGAGTTGGTTCTACTCTTTTGGCCACTTCATCAATTTTAAATAGGGTTGCCAAACATTAGAACCACCTTTCTATATTGTTATTATAATTTTTGCCCTAATTGTGCAGCCATACATAAATTAATGAAATACTTGCTGATGAAGACATGTACTACACTGTAGTAACACGAAGGGAACCACTTACACTTCATAGGGTAAATATGTTTAATGCATTATTAGTATGCCGACTTCTGAAAGCATGATTACAGCATTAACTCCTCCTTGAGTGAATCAAAAAACATCACTGCCATTTGTAAATGAGCTATTACACAAAGTCTCACTTACAATCACTTTAACCCAGACGATTAATTGGTAGATTAATCAGCTAATACTAATATTAAGTGAATAATTTAATCAAGTAGCAGGGCTTAGCAACAGTAACCACAGACCATTAACTCGAGTATAGCATTTAAGCATTAGTCCAATCACATCTAACAGAGCAGACACACTAATCATAAAGGAACAGAGCAGAGGCCCTGATAGTGGGCCACTCCATCATTTACAAAGGACCCTTCTTCACCCCTCACAAAGAAGCGAAGCAGTCTGAAATGTTGTTGTTTGTTGTTTTTATCTTGGAAAGAGCTTTCAAAGCGTATTTTATGTTTTTATTTTACTTTTATGCATAAAGTAACAGTGCGCCCAGTCCTCCTTCTTTCCTTTTAAATAAGTCTTCATAGTTTTCCCTTCTTTGTGTTTTGCCTTTTACCTCTTCCTCTCTTCCAAGCGAACCAACCGTTTCTCTATTTATGGCCCTTGTAGAAACTTGGCTAGACATTTCAAGCTTCTGGCAGGCATCCTTAAAAATTACTTATGACTTTCATTGCCCCAATCAGGTGCCTTACTTAACTAGTTTTAAATAAGCAGGAAGACTGTGGATATATCCAGCTGAGCAGCTGATTAAATCTGTTTATCATACAGATGATAACCATCTCACAAAATGAAACCACTGAAATGGCAACATGGGCGCTTTCTGAAGCATGCCAATTAACTTACAGCATGTAATATGATGCCACAGTGAACAGAGAAAGACAAAAGTAAAAGTGTTTGACAAAAACATTTGATGTGTATTGTATGCCATGCGCTCTGCCTCTTGTAATTATAGTCTGCTTACATTTGCTGTTTGCATGCCAGAAATATCCCTTATTTAAACATTGTTTTTCTTTCATGTTTCATAGATTTCATAGATGTTTCACAGAAACATATCATTCAAGATGAGATTGAAATTGTAATACTGACTTTTGGATAACATATGTATCAGAAAATATGTTTGTGTGCCTGTTTTATCATTTATCTGTGCTTGTAATCTTAATTTTCTTGGAAAGGGAAACACTTCAAGTTGTATTGTGTGTTTAGTGTCCACGTTTTTCTTTTAGCTGACACACGTAGACAGTTTCAATGGCACGCTGAAATTACACATTGTTGTTGAGGGGGCTCTAATGGCAAATTGGGTGCACTTTGGTCTTGCAGTGAAAAAAAGAAGCATCTAATGTAATCAGCAATCACATGCGGATTGTTTCAGTGACAGTTTTGAGAATGGAAACATAAAGAGCGCGTAATAATAAAAAAAAAGGCAAAAAGCAGACACAAGTAGGAGAATGTAAATGCTGACCCTTTAACTGAAAATACTAAAAAACAAAAACCAATAAAGAGTTCACTCTCTTCTGCTAAGGAAAGATACAGTGTACACAGTGAAAGCTGGAAAATCAAATTATATACAGTGAGGCGTCTGGTAGAGATTATAATGTGTGTGCATATGGTATGTAAACGTACCATATGCGTGTTTACCGTGTTTATATGTGGATGTGTATGTTGTATTTGAGTAAGTGTGTTTGCATGTGTTCTGTCAAGGAGCACTTGACATCAGAGAAGAGGTATGGGCTGAGGGGAGCAGAAGGGAATTTGGTGAATTACCAGGCTGCAGCCTCAGCATTGAGTCCAGAGGATTAGAGCAAGAACTGTAGTCCAGGAGAAAGCTGTGCAGACACACAAGCAGAATATCAGTATGTGTGTGTGTGTGTGTCCGCACATGTGTTTGCGAGTGTGAACCATTGGCTGCCAGCAATATCCCACAACTTGTAGCTACCGTGTCAAATGAGGGAGCACACTCAAGGTCACCGGAATGCACGGAAAACATGATGTGTAGCGTGCCAGCTGAAAGAGCTAGACGGCATCAGACTGTAATGCACTTTTAAAAAGCATCCTAGATTATAGAGGGCATGTCCGCACACTCGTGGGATGAAACATTTATGTCTCTGCATCAACTACACCAAAATGAATTTTTGCAAGACCTTTTTCCCTGTTTGAACATTTAGTTATCTTAATATTATTAATACTAGGGGAGAAACTTACCATTGAAGACAGCTGCACTGTAACAAAAAGATGAGAGTTCTTTCATGTACGTCAGATACCTGCTGCAAACACTGTATTATTCAGTTGGTCACCCAGCCACTTAAGAACAGATCTCGCCAACCTCCATTATTTCACTCCAAATATAATAAATACTAAATGTTTTTTACACCTATACTTGAAATAATTTCCTTTCTATGACCTCTTTCAATACTTTCTTTTTTTTTTTTTACTAGCTTTTGTTTATTTTGAGGGTAACACTTGTGACACTTGTGACCACAACCTTGTTTTTTCCTACTAGAAGCACTCAAGTCACGCTGGCCATTGGGGGTCTAACGTAGCAGTGGTTCCTTGGAAAATCACTTTACTCATCAACCCAGCTTAGTCGCATAACCGTGTCACGGTTACCTGGCAACAGAATTTTCTCCCATCTCCCTTGAGGGTAGCAAGATGAAAAGGTTTCAGTGTTTTTAGGTACATAATCGAAAGAGAGCACTGATAATGAACCTTGCCATTTCCATCAGGGTGCTTAAATAATTTAAGATTGATATGTGTGAATCCTTTATAGAGGAGGTTGTGATTCTGAAGGGGAGTCTGCGCAACTACTCTTTTCAGCAAGTGCCCCAGTACAGGTGTCATTGTCTCCAGTGACCTAACCAAGCCTGCGAGTCAACTGTTTTGTAGGATTTTTACTTATTTACAACATACGTCACACTGTTAATAATTCAGATCTGAATACACACGTTGAAACACTAACGTGGGCTCAGCTCATGAATCATTTTACAGTAATTACACCACTTCATTTGTGCCTTACCTTGCGTTGCATGTTTTGCATTGGTCAAATACTTGAAGACTGCAGAGTTGGCTAAAGACTTTAATGGCACACATGCATATCTCTAGACTTAGAAAAAATAAGCAAGGGATCACTGGAGAGAAGCGTTGAAGCAGAGATGAAAAGGAAGAACTGGACCTAGAAGTCAGGAATTTATCTTCATTTATGTTTTCACTTATTCTAGGAGGACTCTGTTTCCCGTTCAAGTGCACTCGTTTCAAAGTCAGTGTCAATCATTCTAACACCTCATTGTTATGCATTGTTTTTGCTTCAGTAGAACTGTTCACCTTTGTGAGAAGTTTCTTTTTGTTGCAATCGCTTACACTGTCTTATTCATTACTGCATTAGAAGGCACTGAACTCGTGTGTCTGTTCCCTAATTAACACATCACTCTGAGCTTTACTTGTCTGCCATTAATAATAAAAGTACATACTGAAAAAGCAGTTTCTAACATATCTACTACTTCTTTTTGGGCTTTTCCACTCAGGGTCTGCCTCTCTGTGAAGACTGTCTCACACAAACATGTGTACAAAAGTTGTATTATAAAGTTCAAGCAGAAAAAGTAGTTTTGATTCGTTACATCTAAGGGAAAATGTAGCAAATTTCCAAAATGTCACATATATTCTTTACCATGGTAGTGATTTTTCAAGTACTGTATCTTAGCCACATTATGTTCACTGCTCTTGGCTGGATCAAAATCTTTTCTCAAGTAGGACTTTTAAAGCCAAAGTAAAGGTAACAAATTAGTAATTGGTCATTCATCTAGCACCAACTACATCCAGGGCATGATGGACACAAGATGATAGATAAACTACAAAAGTCATAATGGAAAAGTAAATGTAATGAGTAAATGACATATGCATATACACTTAAATTATTTATTGTAAAGCAAATGCTGTGGAGAAGACATTTAAACACACACATCATCACACATATAAATTGACCTCAGCTAAGAAACAGCTAAATAATACACTTATGAAGGGCATGTGATCACTGCAAAAACTACATCATATGCTGTCACTTGAAATTCATTTGTGATGTAATTAGAACATCAAGAACTTTTTCACTGCACAACATAGTAGCTCTTTGATGGAGTCTAATTTAAAGCAATAAATTCTGGGTGGGACTCAGTGGAATGTGTGTATGACTAGTACAGGGGACCTAGAGGCTAGAATAGGCAATACTTTCACCATACCCAACATATGTTTCTCCAAATTCATATATTTTTCAGTTTAACAGGTGTTTTTAACTTAAGATAATCAGTCGCATGATCACCATTATCACCAGAATAGCATTTTATTCGATTTTCAATAAACCCAGAGCACTTTCAGAACATGCAAACCCTGAACAGGTTGTCAATGTCTGAGGTAAACCTCCCGTGTACCATTTCACAGCAATGTATTCCTCGCACAACTTCAGATAGTAGCATAGTGGTATGAGCAGCCCACTGTTTCTGTCCATTTAGCTTATTAGGTGAAATCCACTAGTAATACGATCTTGATCAAGGCAGATTGCCAGGCGTTTTTCCTTGTTTGCTCACTCTTGTGGAAAATAAGCACAGAGTCATTCCAGCACTTTGGTTGTCACCTCTGTGTGCAAGTATGAGTATAGATTTTCCCCCATACACTCTTGGGGATTCCATAAATGCACAATCATCTTTCCTAGTTTTATACTTTACCTACTGCAATTGAATACTCTTGTACAAGCATGAGATTACAAATCTCTGTGTTAATACTACAGCCATCTTCTCTATTTGGATTCACTTTACACCAAGAGCAGTTTACATGTTGTTTGGTTTCAGTTGACATGGTAGTGAAATGAAGTAACATAAGTAAGAGTGCCCCATACCCACTGTGTGTTTATAACTCTCATATGATTTTTTCCAAGCAGAAGCAGATCTGTAAGCGCAGATTCTTGTGATGTGTGTGTGTTAATGTTAGCTGTAAAACAAAAAGAAATAATGGGGACTTGTTTTAATACAGGCATAAGATCTTTATTATTGATTTCCATTCAGAGAGATAGTTTCCAAAATCGTTTTGTGTTTTATTTTCCATTTCTTCCCATCATTTTTATAATAGAGCCAGCTGTGAACAGTATCATTAACTTAATTAAACTGATGAGTGAATCTTTTTTGCACAATAGAGTATCAGTTGTCTTTGTGAGCGAGGAGAATCGTTCTGGCATTCTTCCGTTTGTAATAGTTCTTCAGCATCATGATTGAGTCCCTTTACCTCTTCACTTACGCTGAGTGTCAATCAGTTCATCAACAACAGGTCTTTCAAGTGGAATCCTGCAGTCAGGATCTGCCTCTCTGAAAATCCCTCAAGACTCCAGACAAAACTCAATCCTATAAATTCCAAAAAACAAACAAACAAATTAACAAACACTAACAGAACTCTATGCAAATAACAATAAACAAAATGAAAAGAATATACAGCTTAACTTTTGGAGATCAAACATAATATCTAGCTAATCTGGCTGCTAGCACCGTCATCATCTATCATGTAATTTTACAGTACACAAACTACATAAAAGCAGGCATAACTGTGTGTCAATAGTGTTTCACCCCTGAAATATTCATTGTGGAAATATTGACATCTTTTACTTAGGTAATATAAAAAATAAATACTTTGGAAATACTTCATATTGGGAAGAAAATCTTGCATTTAAAATCAAAAAAATATTAAATAAGTGAAAAAGTATAATTCAGTTTTTTTAATAAATAAAATCACAATTTCTCTTTACAACCCTCATATAAAAACAACAAATGCTTTGTTCACAAAAAAATTTTAATTAAAAACAACAAATTTTTGTGGCTTGGGTTGCTATGGAAAAATATTCTTTACAAATGTTTAATGTTCGGCTCAGCTCCCCTGTGACCCTGAACAGGAAAACATTTGGTGATTGGATTATAAAATAATTCTTATTTTATTTTTCACTTAGCATCCTACACATATTTTTTCACTTTTGAATAGGGATTTTTCAACTACTCACCATTTTTTTTAAGCACTGGTAGTTATGTAGAAGGTATAGTGGCAGGTAGAACTTGCTGGACTCATATCTTGTCTACTGCTAGTGCTCAGATAAACCATCTTTTTTTCTAAACCAGGTTTTTACTACCGTGATTTGCTTCATTATGGCATATTTAACGCCTCTCCATATATAAGTGTCCTGGGGTCTGCAGGACAGCAGTGAATTTATAACCCTGGCTGCTGTTCATTGTTGTGACAGTCAGAACCTACACAATGAACACATATTTTCTTTAAAGTAATTATGGATTGTTATAAAGATGTCAGGGTAACTGATACAGTAGTTAACCCCAAAACACCTCTGTACAACGGCAATAAAAGCGAGTTCTTTTATAGGTTCAGAACATCCAGCAGAGAAATAAATTTAGTCTCCGTTGGATACTGTCACGTAAGCTACAGAGGTCTGTTGTCCAAGTTATTCTTATACTTACAGTATATCTTATCTATAATTAAAGTTTGTAAATAAAAGTTTTTGTATGGAGTACTTAGAAGGAAAACTAATGTATGTAATTATGGTTTAGGGTATCAGCTGTTTTTAAATGTTAAAATGTAGTTGGGTGAATAAAGTTGCACAAATACAAATACTGAAGTGAAAGTACCTAACTTTTTCACCGAAGTGCTGTATTCAATTAAATGCACTTAATCACACCTCTACTCATAATAAATAAAAGTAATGACACTGTGATCTTAATAACTGTGATAGTGTCATGAGGGTTGTCATACAGTGTACAATGTATCTGGGCCTACAAAGAATTGGACAGTGTTTTTTGGTGCAAATCACCAGCACGGTCCTCAGTATGTCGTCTTTGGTAAATACTGAGCACCAAACTGTTGCTGGCCTCCTACTGGGGTGATTTACTGTACTACAGGGGGTCACTAGGTACCTTATAGATATGCCCCTGGGTCCTATCAGCTGTCCAGAATGATATATTATCAACTAAACATGGACACCCCAGCTCTGTGCCTCACATCTAAAAATTGCGTGGCTGCCATAACTTCAGATTTGTACAAAGCTGCCTTGATGTGGTATTACATGGCAGCATGTGTGCTGCACTGTATGTCTTTATTTCACCTTTGGTGTTCTCGCTGTGGCTTTGGAGAAGTGGAAAGGCATGATAAATGAGCTCTGCTTGACCAACTATCTCTTCATTTGCTCCATTGCACTCGTCTTTGCCTCCTTGTTTTTCTCTCTTCCTCTTACCCACATACACGCTCACGCAGACACACACTCACTCCTCACTCACTTTGTACTCGTTCCCATCATTCGCAATACTCCCATGTTTTTTGAACATGCTTGTTGATGTCAGAGGAAGCAGAACAGCCCATCTCATTCAGGAGCTGCAGATCTCCTTGTCAAAACTCAGGATATTAACAAACAAGCACTGAAACGCCAAAGCCTATTGATTGTGGTCATTACTCTGGCACCTCTTCTGCAGTTGTGTTCACCCACCTAAGTGGACATTTAGGCCTTTTTCTGATCTTGTGCCTGGACTGCAGATGAAGAACAAGGCTGCCACTCCAAGGCAACGCACTCCATCTGCTCTGGCTGGGCTTGATGCTCGGTTCCATGTGTTGGGACTAAAGAGGCTTCTTTTCACCTTGGATGTGGAATGGTAGCCATCTTGCCAGTATCGATGACTAGTCTATCCCAGGCCAGATTGTTTATGGCTGGCAGTAATATCAGGAAACGCTAACCAGCAGCTCATTGGGTAACCGTGTAAATTGCCCTGCCCTGACCCTGTTCATTTTTTATTGAGTGACACAAGGTCATTTGAGGATTCATTTTCATCGTCCCTTAAAAATAGAGGGTTATTATAGATAGAGGTAATACAAAAGAAGAAAAAATACAGTGCTTCAAACTACCAAGTATTTAGGCATGTCACACATTTGCAGCATATACTGAACAGCTTAAGATCCCTGCTGTAGCAATACGGAGTTATAAATATGAAAACTGATACCAAGCATCACAATAATGATGTGTACACATTTCAAAAAAGTATCCAGATGAAAATGGAACCAGATCAGTTCTAAGAGATTATCATTCTTTTAAAACCAGTTAATCATTGATTATGATTCATTATTTTGTTCTGGTCAACAATGATTAATCAGTCACATATCAGAAGCGAGCTTCTAGCTTCTTAACCGGTCAGTCTTCGCTTTGTTTCTTTCCTATTCTGCGATTAAGTTTTCTCTATCTGAACTCTAATACCTAATTAAAACTGATGGGTGTGTATCTTCTTCCGCGAGGAAACACCTGGTTTTCTGAAGAATTCTATCCTGCAATATGCATTAGGCCAATTTTCTATTCACCATATGCTCAAAGGGAAATATGAGTAATGAGAGTGTAAGAGGACCTGAAATTGTCTAATGAAATTAAGCAGAACTCCAAAATCTATAGACATGAGTGTTCAATCACCAATTACCGGATTATACTGCAGACTGATGTTATGGTTAACTTTGATCCTTTCTAAACTCTTAACAGTCAAAATCAACAAGGAAATCAAGAAATTGCTAAATAACATAAACAATGCATGCATTACGTCAGGTGATATAAAGTCAAGTAAAAAAAAAAAAAAAAAAAAAACATTACAAACACACATTTGACAAAGTTCAGCTTAATAATGAATATGAGGAGCATTATTGTCGTTTGGTGGTTTGTTTTACGTTTTAGATGCATCCTCCATAGTGCATTGATTCTGATAACTAACTGTGCACTTGCTTTAATACTTAATGCATCCCAAGTGATACAGTGGCTCCAACCTTTAATTAGGAATTTCACCTGACAGCATGCATCAATATTTCAACCAGAAAGTATGCAGGTTTATTAAAACTCTTTTTTAATCATTATCATTGGATGAAATCCAAAAAATGTTTTAGCAGGCTGTGTTTTTTTTACATCTTTGGATTCAGAAATTGAGTGTTTGTCTTAGACCTTTATACGTGAGCTCGATGTGCCATATCATTGTTCCAGGACGTGACAAGCAGAACTGGGAGCCTTACTGCGTGATGTTGATCTGTGTTTTCTAAATGGTTTTCTTTGCCCTGAGTTTTTTTTTTTTTTTTTTTTTATTTCACCAGTCCTTCCAGCAGGGTTGCTTTTGTTGAAAAAAAATTAATTGGATAATCTGGTGTTAAAAAGCCATAAAATAATGGTAAATAAAGATGGAGAGATTAGTTTGTTAAAAGAAACACACACACACACACACACACACACAGAGCACAGGGTTTTTAATGAGTTTGTGTCCTAGGAGGAGTTATTTGCAGAGCAGAGCGAAGTGGAAAGTGAATGTCAAGAAGTTAGATATTGCCTTAGAAGTCCTCTTTTGACCTTTAAGAGGTGTTGGTAAGGGAAATATGAATTCTGCCTTCTGCAAATCCCTGGTAGTTGTTTTCCTCGACCGTCTCAATTAGCAGTTTAGAGGTTTATGTGTGGAATAGCACTCTTGTAGACATCTAAAGTTAATTACAGTCTGACTGTGCTATTCTATCCCAGTTTTTTGTGACTATCTTTTGCTGAACAGGTGACTCAAGTGACATTTTACTTTGCTATATGAATTGATCGATCTTCTCTCTGTCCTGTTCTTTCCCCTCACAGGTGACTTATCTCAAGCTGGTGAGTTGCCATCTTTCCATACTTTACGCTACCTTTGCATGTCGTTTTACTGTACATGGTTTCAGTATGTTGATATAATGTCAGTCACAACTCGTTTTTATCCAACAATGCACTTAGTTACAATATGTATAACTAAGTTACAGTGCAAGGATTATATATGTTCACATAATAAAAAGTAACAGTCTCTTAATTTTATTTGGTGGGGAAAAGGAAAATGACAACTGTCCTTTAACTGCTGAGTAGAAATCATCTGTTTTCTATTGCCCCACACTTCTTTTTTTTAATCTGTATAGTGCCCATTACTAATGGTTATTGCATTATCTTTCATTTGCTTATTTATTGATTTGGGAATTTCCAACTGTTTACTGTGGAAAGACAAACTCGTAGATCTTGCTTTGCAAGGCTCATAAACAGAATTGCTTTCCAATGTAAATGCAAATCATAAAATTAAAAATTCCATGGCTAGTGAACTAACAGGCCCAGTTCTGTTGGAATTAAGCTGTACCATGTAACATTAGTTTTTATGTACTGACTGACTTATTGGGATCAACGATTCAATGAGTCATTTGTATGTTTATGAATTTCAAGCAACTCCTCTAGTTTCTGTTGTGGCTTAGATGCAAAGTCTGAGATTTGGAATGGTTTGTTTCATTATCAGGCTTATGATATGCATCAATTCCATTCACCCGTGGATTGTTTATTTGCTCGTCATTCAGGTGGATTTTAATATTACAGCTATCAAATGGTCTGGTTGAGGAAGTTTCTGGTTCAATGTATAATGGATCACTTTCTTTTGACTAGCCCTGCTTCTTTCTACAATGGCCTACCCTCTCTGCAAATATCTAACACATTGTTTTCCATTCCCATCTTTGTGTAGTTGGCCTAACGTGCTCTGAACAATTTTATATATTAATGTACAGACAGAGGCTTTATTGGTAAATATGCTGACATACCACAGTCATCAGTAGGATATTGAGGTGGTGTGTGTGTAAGTAGAACATAAAGTGATACGATTTTCATATGGGGATGAGAGCGAAGATGGCCAGTCTAATGGGACGTAGCAACACTGCACACAAACATTAAGAAAATGAAACGAGTACGATAGCTCACAGCACTTTGAAACAGTCGACTTCTCTTCATGCGACGTGCCGGTGTTATCACTTGCCTTCTAATAATTAGCTTTGTCTCGCTGGAGTACTCACCATGCATTATAAACATGCAGTAGTAATCTGCAGAACAACAGAATGTGTATTATTTAATGAGGAAAAAACATGAAATTGTTGTTGCAAGGCAATGGAAAAAAAGTTCAGTTCACTTTAGTGATTTCCTAAATGAATGACTGCTTGTCAAGCTTTATCCAGTGTTTGGCCCATATATCTAATGTTATTAAAATACTACTGCAGCATTTTGTCTGTCCGTGGTAGGGGCACAGGTACAGACCTGGGGGTTAGTCTCCAAAGGACACTAGGGGATGAAAATGCTATTGTTTCTGCAAATTCCAGATGTGCATGCACATTTTGGCGCCTCACCAGAGGGAAGCTGGTAATGATTGTATTAGATTGACTCTTGCTTTATTTTTTAAATTTTTTGTTCCGCTTACTCTGATGCCTGGATTCTTGATCGGAGGAGTAGCTCTGAGCTTAGCTCTTTTTAAGCGACTGTATATAGATCAATGAATATTAGACTATAACACTGCATATAAGTGTAGCTTAGGATAACTATGCATCTGGTAATCTGTTCATGCTTGCTGATTTTTACAAAATTGCTCTGAGATTTTGTCAAAAATTCAACAATGCCATCCAACCCCACTTGGGGACAAATGTTACATCCAGCTCCACACCAGTCAAGAATTAGCTGTTTTTTAATTCATTACTAGGTTTATGAGCCAGGTAGAGGCACAGCAAGTGTCACATCTTATATCTGAGTTTTATTCTGACTCAAAAAATGGGATTAGAAGAGGCAGAGATATTTTCCCAGGTACATCTCCCTGTCTGTCTCGGAGTCTCTCAGGCCTGATTCCCCTTAACTCAGATGATTAGCATCTCTGTCTTTCCCTTTCTTCTCGTGCCCTACCATCAATACCAGCATCAAACAGAGCCAGCAAAAGCACAGCGAGCTGATGCTGCAAAGGGATTGGCCTGCTCACAACACATGCTACCAGAAGTTTACAATGCGTCTACAATTGTAGATGAAAAATGAGGAATTCAGACTCTATGTTGAATGGAGGCTGGCAGTTAGTAAAACGTTATACCTTCTTTTGCATATTGTTTTTTAGACAGCTGTCGTTTTTCCCCCTATACAGCAAACATTACAGAGTCAAACATTATGCATGTATTTACTGTAGGGAATCTTAACATGTACGTTTCTCACTCAGGCAATTTTCTGTTTGATAGAGGCGACCTGTCTGTCTAATTAACCGAGTCTTGTACATCAGTCACAAAAGTGGATACTAAGGACAATAAAAACACTATTACGTCTAGAAACACAACTACCACTTAAGTTATTTCCCCTGCCTGGTGATAAACAGCAAAGGCTCAGAAGAGCACAACATCATGCCGGTCCACAATGTAACAACTGAGCCTGTGACCACATTTCCATACTAGAGGAGGCTGGTAATGAAATAGCTACCTGAGATAATTACTACTCAAGAAGTCCGACTCTCATCCCCTACCACAGGGAACCAGTTTAACTCACTGCAATTAAACGGCCACTCATTTGCTCCATTTGAGGCACCATTTATGTCATTTTATGCTTCACTGTTTCTTAACACAGTCTGGCTTATATTGCAGAAACTTGCACTGGTAAATGGGTAGGAAACCACGGGCATGTAGGGTTATAAATTGAAAAATGGAAAACAGACTGTCCTCTGGCATTGATATGCATCTCACATTTGGGCTAGATTGGGCTAAAACTTTGCAGGATTATTTTTACAACTCATTTTTCCTGCCATCATGTGCCTATTGTAATGTTTTAAGTTTTATAAAATTGTTAATAGACACCTTGTGTCACTTGTTTCACATCCAGGTAGCTGTAGTTGTTATTGTAGAGTTTGGTGCAAAAGATTGCATTCACTTTTCTGAAATGGCAAAAAGAGTTGAAAAGTTTATTTTCAGGACCATATAATACATATTCAGTTAGTACAAATGGAGTGTATATTTTTGGAAATTGACTAATTTAATTTCTCCAGGGGATGCAGCCTTTAGAAATTATACAATTGTCATTATTTTACTACCATCATTCAGCTATTTGTATAGATCTTTTGACTGTTCTTGTTACGTGTGATGATAAAGGAACATTTTTATTATCTGAATTTGCAACATAAATATTTTAAGGTTAGGGTTTCACATGCATTTTATTTCACATTCAGCGTGTGCTTTATATGCATTAAATAAAATGCAGATAAAAAATGTTTTTGTTTTACTCTTTTTGTCATATAAAAAAAGAGTTGCTAACTTTTGCACTATAACCAGCCATAACCAATTCTTTTTTGCCTTAAGCTGTTTTGAATGATTGATTTCCACTTCATTGACATCATCTAGATATTAGGACTGGAAATCCGGGCAGTATTGATAAGTGGGGATAATTTTGTTTTTCCCAGTTCATTAGACCAATAAAGTCTGGATGTATAGTTGGTGTGACGGTAGTTTACGTAGCTCATCAGTGACACCATTAATGCTAATAAAAATAAATCTGGACTTGTAAAATGCTTAGTCGCTGACAGCTGTACTGTCACTGTAACTGCTCTGCTGAATTTGTTTTTGTTTTTTTGGGAGGCTGGAGAACCCCTGACATGGCTATCACTCAAATCCACTGCCATAATATTTCATCCTTGTCTGGTCTCAAATGAATAAATTAAACTGTGATGCCTTGACTGCTGAGAAATTGCGTAGGACTCATATAAATGATAGTGTGCTGATACTGTGTGATCGTTGGGCTCAGTGCATTCAGCTGAGTGGTGGGAGACTACACACTGGGAATAAGAGAACACTGCTAGATCTACATTGGTGTCAGCATGCAAAGATTAAGAGCGCTCTCTTCCATTAGCCTCAAAGTAATTGTTAAGACAGCGATGAACAGTCCATTGCTCTAATCTTCAAATCAAAGAGAGGTTGAACAGACCACCAACATTCAGGTCTTTTTTTACTCAAAAACATGACCATATCTTTCCATCTTGTTCTAAGATCAGAGTAAAGAGCCAGCCTAATTCCTGGCAAAGTACCTACTAATGAGCTAGAATATGATTTACAGCTTTTAAGACTTTTTTTTTTTTAGTAACTACATCCTGATAAAAGAAATGCAAAGTTTTGGGGGCATCATTTTGGAGCGGATTGTAAAACCTACTGAGGCAAGGTTTGAGCTTTGTGACGTTGTGTGATGGGGATTTTGTTTTTTTTTGTAATTGTAATTGTGAGTTTAAGAATGTGAATATAAAGCCAAGAGTGAAGACTGAGGGGAAAAAAAAACAGAATACAAAGGATAAAAGGTTCAGGGAGAGCAAACCAGATTATTGAGGTGAGTTTGGTGTGCAAGCACTTTTATTATTGGAAAGATCTGAATCGGGAAAACTCACAATTATTAACAAATAAATAAATATAGTTTGACCTTCTATCTTGACTTAAAGCTGCTGCTAATTCATGTGTTTTAAGTAACACAAGAAACATGTGTCTCTGCTCAAATCTTCTTTTTGTCGTTGATTTATGCAATTTCCTTTTAGGTTGGGTTGAGTCCAAGGCTGAACTTAATTACAATACTCAGCAGGCTCATTGCAGATCTATTAGGGGGATTTGACTTGATTTGAGGGGCTAGAGAAAGCACGTGAGAACAAAGGGGTCAGAGTAATGTGGCTTTATTATGGAAGCAACAGGGGTGTTTTCTAACTATGGGGCCAAGCCGCTGCTGTAGATGGGCCTCAGTGCCCTGTAGCTCCACAGCTTAGAGGCAGCGTGTATTAACAGCCACAGCTTATTACCACCAGCTGGTAGTGCGTACTGCCCAAGGCTAATCACTTACATTATCACACACCATCACACACTTACATATTCATGCACTTTAATTCTTGAATTGACCACGTTCAGCCACCCCCCTCTTTTTGGATGTATAAGAGACGTCTATGAACACTGCAAACAGGAGATAAGCTTGATCACCACATTGACAAAATTGAATATATTTTCCTTAAAGACACAATATTTTTTTTTCTGCTAAACATATTGTTTTTCACCTCCCATGTCCAAATAACAAATCACTTTCTCAGTCTAAGCTAATTTGATTAAGTGAAATAATAATCTAAAAGCATTACCATACTGAAACAAAAGTATATTGTAAGTGGACATACATACATTAAGCTGGAAATTCTGAAAATAAAATAATGCACTCATGGTGACCTTTGAATCCAAACCACACCCCAAAATGTTTTTAATTACTGAAAATGCTGTTACCCCATCTTAAAATCTAAAAATTTGTTTAGTCTCTCTCTCACACAGACACACACACACAAACAAGAGAAAAATAGATAAAGAGAGAGACCAGCCGTTTTCTGCATTGCCTTAAGGTTTGAGAAGGCGATGAAAGAGTCAGTGGCAAACTGTACATTCTTACACACTCTTATCAACTGTTTGCTTTGGCTTTTTACGCCACAGTACTTTGTAGATAGAGGGTCATAATGTAAATTTGGTGTTCAACTTCATATAAAGTGGGGTTTAAATCAGCTTTATTATTTTATGAAACATTTTGTAGATTATAGTTCAGACACAGCTCTCTCAAATGCTTATATTAACAATTTAGAATGTCACATATTGGTGTTGGATGTGCATTTCCCAGTTGAAAGCTACAGTGTTGCAGCTCAAAAACTGAAAAAAAATTGAAAATATTGAAGAAATCTTTTAATTTTCTCATCAAAGAGCTTATTAAGAACTAATAGATATGTAACACTTTTAGATATAGAGAGATAATACAAGGAGAAAAAACTACAATTAAATAAAGATGGACATTGGTAGAGATTTGTTTTATTTTGCCATTTTGGCAGGAATGACATGATGATTATAAAGGTTAATTTTTTTTAGATTAGATTAGATTCAACTTTATTGTCATTACACATGTACAAGTACAAGGCAACAAAATGCAGTTTATGTCTAACCAGAAGTGCAATAAGCAGCAAGTGCAGGATATAGGTTATAAATTACCTCGAGAAAATATGTACACAAGAAATTATGGATCATATTTACAGATGCTATGAACATACTATACAGGTTGTTGTTAATTAGAGCAGAAATTTACAGATTGAATATGCAAGTAGATATGAATATAATATGCTATTTGCTATTTACAGACATTTTACAGACGTGTATTTACAGGTGAGTACATACAGGCTAGTGCAATGAGTATGTGCAATATTGAATAGTGCAATATTGAATAGTGCAATGGTTATGGGGAGAATGTCGGGGTGTATGGTTGTGGCAAAGAGGTCAGTGAAGTCAGTGGGGGGCAGAGTTCAATAAGGAGACAGCTCTAGGAAAAAAGCTGTTCCTCAGTCTGGTGGTTCGTGTCCGGGGAAATCTGAAGCGCCTGCCTGAAGGCAGGAGAGAAAACAGTCTGTGGGCGGGGTGAGGAGGAGTCCTTAAGAATACTGCGTGCTCGACGCAGACAGTGTTTCTTTTGAATGTCCTCAATGGCTGGAAGTGGAGTCCCCGTAATTCGTTGGGCAGTTTTCACTACCCGCTGCAGTGCCTTACGCTCTGCAGCAGAGCAGCTCCCATACCAGACTGTGACAAAGTCTGTTAGGATGCTCTCTATTGTGCAGCGGTAGAAGTTCACCAGGATAGCCGAGGGAAGATGGTTTTTCTTGAGTGTTTTCAAGAAGAAGAGGCGCTGGTGAGCCTTCTTGATTAGGCTGGAGGTGTTGGTGGTCCAGGACAGGTCCTCCGAGATGTGGGTACCCAGGAACTTGAAGGATGAAACAGGCTCAACGGCCATCCCGTTAACATGGATTGGTTGGTGTGAGCCTCTTTTCTCCTTCCTGAAGTCCACAATGAGCTCCTTGGTCTTGTTGGTGTTAAGGAGCAGATTATTATCCCTGCACCAAGTGACCAGATGCTGGACCTCCTCCCTGTAGGCAGTCTCATCGTTGTTGTTGATGAGACCGATCACTGTTGTATCATCTGCAAACTTAATGATGGTGTTAGATCCATGCATGGACTTGCAGTCGTGGGTGAAGAGGGAGTAGAGGAAAGGGCTCAGCACACAGCCCTGTGGTACCCCAGTGTTGAGCGTGATGGTGGTGGAACAGATGTGGTCTGACCTAACATGCTGAGTTCTGTTGGTCAGAAAGTCCATGATCCAATTGCAGAGTAATATGTTAATGTCCAGGTCTCTTAGTTTGGTAATTAACTTAGAGGGTATTACAGTGTTGAATGCTGAGCTGAAGTCAACAAACAGCATTCGTGCATAAGTCCAGGTGTGTTAGCACAGAGTGCAGTGCAATGGAGACTGCATCCTCTGTGCTCCTGTTGCCACGGTAGGCAAACTGGTGTGGGTCTAGTGTGGGTGGGAGACAGTCCTTCAGGTTTGCAAGGACCAGCCGCTCAAAGCACTTCATAATGATGGGCGTGAGTGCTACGGGGCGGTAGTCGTTCAGGCATGTTGGGCTGGAGTGTTTCGGCACTGGCACAATGGCGGTGGATTTAAAGCATGTTGGCACAGCTGCTTGGGCAAGGGACATGTTAAAAATGTCTGTGAATACCCCAGTAAGCTGCTCAGCACATGCTCTAAGAACGTGTCCAGGGATGCCGTCTGGTCCAGCAGCCTTGTGCACGTTGACCTGGCGTCAACGTGCAGGTTGGTGGTTTGTAAAACTATTTTCTGCAGTGAGCCAACAGTTCACACTTCGTAATCAATTACATTAGCATCAAACAATCATTCCAGATGTGGAAATTATTCAAACTGGAGTCTAGGCTAAATACTCAGCCCCCCCCTGCAATGACATCATTAAATCAGATTCACCTTGTTTCCACCCCTAAACAACTTCCCAAGGAACCTGTGACAGTGCTATATTGATCCATCAGAGGGAGCACTGATTAGTGTTACTGCAGAATATGAAATGATCTTTCTGTCAAATCAAAAACCCTCAATGCACTCTATCGCTTTCATTTTCTGCCAGTGATCTGCATTGTGAACATTAACGCTAGATGAATTCAATTTCAGGTCTGTTTGTGTGTCTGAACATGGGCTGCACACATGAGCCGAACAGAGACGCAGAGGCGTGGGCGTTTTTATTTGCGCTGTAGAACAAAAATCTCAGTGAAACCATCACATCACTGCTGTCTCTCCTTACCACCACTCCCTCTCTTCATTCAGTCTCTACTCCGCTCGACCAATTACTTTTTCTTTTTGTCACTCACTGAATAAGGGAGGATGATCAATGCCAGTTTCTGTCTGATAGTTTCACATGGTTCAACACCTATGTAACAGACTGAATGTACATACAACTGTAAATTTGTGTAAGACAAGTGCAACTGTGCAGCGGTAAGTTTAAATCATGCCTGCATAACATATTAAGACTCTGCCCAGTTTACGCTGTGGATCAGCTCTGTCTGTCTCTCTTCTCCCCTTTTCTACACCCCCTCGGAATCTGCTGCATGTGAAATGCTAAATGAATGAAGAGATCATTATCGGGCAATGTCACCTCATTTTTATATCAGTCCAAGTGAAATTTTTACTAACACTAAGTTTTTCATCGGCTTTCGCTGTAGATCAGCTGTGTCTCACTTCCTTCATTTCCGTTCTCCACTGAGCTGTCACTCTGCCTTTCCACCGCACAGACACGAGCCCATCCACTAATACATTCAATGTGGAGAAGAAATCAGATTACTCTTCTACTGCATGTACACTCGGGTTTTCAGTAACCAGGTTTACTAAAGTGTGTGTAAACCGCAGTCAGAATCACGTTCTTACCAAACCACAGCCCAAACGTTACATGAGGCTCCATGATTTCATCCTGTGGAGCAGGGCCCATTTTCCTTTTTGAGGGTCAATGTTTGGAGAACACTATGATAAGGCTGCAATATTTTAGCATATTTTGGATTAGATCACTCTTTCTTTTACGACAACCATCCACTTTTATTTTAATGCACACGCATTAATATAACGTGTGTGCAGAGCTACACATGTTTATTCCCAATAACCAAAACAGCATGTTAGATTTAAATGAAATGAAATGAATTTATGTTATAATGTTTAATTCATTAACAGTTCCACTTATTTTACTTTGAGTATGAAGAGGTTTGTATGTCTGTCTGTCGCTGATATAACACCAAAAGAGGTCAGGGAAAAACAAAACATACTGATAGAAACGTGGACCCCTGCCATGAAAAACTATGTCCTTCTGTTGGTTTACAGACTGATTTAGAGAAGTTATCTAATTTAGTTTTTAACAGGCCATTGAATGGTTGATATTGTCTAAGCTTGTGAGTAATGGCTGAGCTGAGTGTAACAGAGCAAGGCAAGGTTGGGAATAGTTAGTGGTCAGCTGTTGATATTTATAGGTCTAATGTGATTTCCAGAAATACATGTTATTACAGTGTTGTGAAAGGGTAAAAGCTTGAGTTCCACTTCCCATAAAAGGACACATACATGACCTGATTTAGACACAGTATTTATGTCTGCTTTATCAGTCTTTAGACGTAATATAGACAATACAAAGAGTTGCAAGTTTATCAAATGTAGCTTTTAATACAGTGGTTTTCTTGTTTGAATTACAAAACTGAAGTATAAAACTGAAGCAAAAGTATATGAGCTACATATACTTTATCATATGATAAAGTATATATAGAAGTATGATAAAGTATGTGTATCAATTTATCATATGAATAAATATGCTGTTCTGGCACTGCAGAGAGGTTATTTTGTATATTCTTGAGCTGACCTTTCCAAGCTTGGTAGGATTCTTCTAAGTTACCACTTCCTTTCCAGCTGTACCGATGCATACTGTAACCTGCAGGTTCCTTGATTGTACTGTGGAGCTGCTGCCTCTGTACTTTTTTTAGAGGGCCTCAGTCTCAAGTATTGTGCGCAATCAAACAGCAGTATTACCAACAAGTGGCTACATTCCACTGTATTGCCACATAGCAGAGGAGTAATTCATTTAAGAATTCAATTTGCTAATAGCTTTTTCAGATAGACACCTATTGTTGTGGATTTTTTTTCCCGATTGTGGAATGGCCCATTATTGTAAAACCTGATAGACATGAAATATTTACAGGAAAACAATACTCTGTACCTCCTTTTTCATCTTCAACACACTGCAATACAAATCAAACATTTTTAATAATTAATCTATTTCAAATTGTTTTTAGGTTGTTTCTTAAATTACTCAGATGTTTCATGTTTGCAACACCCTGACCTCATGAGTAATTGTTACCAATAACTGTTCGTTTTTTTCCCAGGCTATGTTCAGAAGCATCACTCAGCCCACCTGCTGTATAGAGAATCCAATATGACTAAGGATGAGGCCCATGAATTAAGCCGTCTGAAAATGAACCAGCACACACACACACACACACACACACACAGACACACAGAGGGCAGGACACTTACAGAAAGCACTGAGATAGACCACAGCACGAATGCAAATGCTATGCATCCAACAGCCACATGGGGTTGATGAACAAGTGACTGTCAACCAGTCTTTCATAACGAAATATACTGCTGTCATGGCCAAATACTGAGAAGTGTTCAGAGACAGGAGGCAGCTCTCAAAGATCATTAAGCAACTGAATGACAAAAAGCAAAAGGTAAAATAAGCAAAAGGGAGAAAAACACAGCAAAGTGGGTCGAGTGGGTCAAATCGTATCAGACAAGGTTTCTTCAGGTTGTATGGCCTTTTAATTGCTCAACTATGCAAATCGTCCTTAGAAAAGCAAATATACAGGTGGAAACACATTGGCCAAGAATCCTCTGTGACTGTGTGTTCCCTGCTGGGACCACTCTCCTGGGGAGAGCTAGGGTTAAAGACAGAAGGAGACAGAAGGACAGAAGGAGACAGAAGGTCCGCTAAGGTGTCAAAGAATATTCAAAGCAACAGTCATTGAAAATGTTTTCCACACATGTTACTTCCAATGTCCTTTAAAGTCTCTGGAATTTAACATCCCTGCTAGTTCCCGTGAGATTCCTGTGGGGTAGCATATGCTAATCATGTCAGTTGGGGTCAGGTTGTTTTGTAGGAGACTTGGTGTCTGGATTCTGGTTTTAGACTGCTCGTGACCAAGGTTCATGGATGTCATTGACATGGATGGCCCACATCTGTGTCTGTGTGTGCCAAGTTGCATTCTGTACTTTTAGTTAAGGCTTTCAAAATTTTATGTACTGTGCAGCCCATCTCTGTTACCTCGTATGATAAGACACAGTGGGTTTTAAAAAAGCCTGAATTTCGCCACCTCAGCAACCAGGTTTATGTTATATCCCATCTCATAAACCAGCAGAAAAGCGCTGCACAGCCCCAGTACAAGTTCCAGGAGTCTAGTTGGTAATGTGGCTGGGGCTGCTGCACTGCTGCTCTACTGTTCTGCAGTTTTATGGTCGACTAGCTGCCGTGTGATAGCTCCCTGCTTTCCTGTCTTGTGGTCTCTCACACAGTGTGAATATTTGCTGAATGTCAGTGGCTGTACAGTACGTAAACACATTTCCTCCATGCATCTGACTATCCATGTCCTGTATAAGTGTCTAACTTGATGAACCAGATTTTTTTAAAACTCATTCACAACAAACATGAACATAAAATGCATTATAAAATTAACAATTATGGCAAATAATTGTGTGCATCCTAAACTCATGTAGTTGTTACTCTGCCACCCTGTGGTGTTTCTGGGAAGTGAAATGTCCATTGAACTGGTACTTGGAAGTGATAAATGGGGGCTGGTAGACCTAGAGTGTTATCACTGCTACTAAGGCCTGCAAACTAGGAGAACACAGGGTTTGCTCTGGGGTAGGACACAGTCGGGCTATGAGGCTAAGGTTGATATATCGCTGCACAGCCACAATAGGATTCATGTTGTAAGGGCCTCTGCAAACATTGTGAGAGCAAGAGGGCCCATAGCTGCAAGACTGTTTATAGAGAAAGGAAGAGAGTATGTAATTTATGTATGTGTGCACGAGTCTTGCACAGTCTCATATGAATCGCTCATACAACATTTGCGTAGGGGAACATTTGTGTGAGGTGAAGTATATTCTACTCTGCAGCAGATGATTGAGTTTTTACTAGAACTGTTGTGTGTGTATGTTTGATAGATGTGCTTGTTAAAAAACAGGCATGCTGCTGTGAAACGGCCGACCAATTAAATCCAATCTGTTCCCGAGGACAGATGACATCATAACAGGGCGTCATCCTGCCATTGCCGACGTTTCTCCCACAGATTTACTCATACACAGATATACAGCAAACCATGCTAGAATCATGTGTGATAGTTTTAAAATGTCCTGAATGTTTTTATGTAGAAGTGAAAAAGAAATCAAGGTTAGATAAACTACCATAAAAATATTTCTCCCAGTGTACAAACACAAAAACAGGGGGGCAGACCTGTTGCCACTGCAACAAAAGTCAGTTAACACATTAACTGCATGAACAAAGTTAGAAAAGAGCCCAGGAACACTACAACTTTGCGCTCTGCGTGGTGTGCGAACACAAGGTGCATTTTCAAACAAGAGCACCACACGGCAACGGTTTAGTCAAGCTTGCTTTTAGAAACAAATGTGTAAAAGTTTTAGTGACTGCGGAGTTTGAAAGCCAGGGAGCTTTAAGGAAAACAATCATTTCTCACGAAACCGTGAGATTACACTTTGCCAACAGTAAAAGAAGCTTGGTGAATATTGGAAGAATTTTGTTTTTGTTTAAACAAATTTAAATGAGTTTTGATCTGATGTTTTTTAAATAAGTTTATTTACCCTTTTACTGGACTTACTTTTGTTATAAATTGTATGCACACTCTGCAAAGCAATTAAAGCTCAGGGTTTTATAGATGAAATTTGCCCACTAAACTAAATTATGTCCTTAGCAGAAACCATCATTGAGCTGTCTTTTGCTTTTGTCTGTTCAGGGAACCGCTTTTAAAACATTGCAATAATGTCATAAAGGAAATAATGTCAAAAAGTGGAATACAGAGAAAAAGGACAAACTTACTTACAAACAAAAATATTCTTTATCAAAACAGAGTGCACACACACTCCCATGTCTGTTTCTCTTTATAAATCAAATGAACTTAAAAATGAAACCTGGTTTAGTGCCAGAGAATGCTGATGACTCTGCCATATAAAGTAGAAAGTGTTTTGATTTTTAAAATTCAGACTGTTGTGGATCAGTTGCATGATACGTGCAAGCACACACACACACACACACACACACACACACAGACACACAATACCCTGGCCGAATAGCCTGGTTACTTAAGTGCATGCAGTCAGTGTCCTGAAAGGAGCACCATGCAGGTCTTTCTTCTATTTTTGGAGTTGATGATAAAGCAGGTGCCGGACGGTTGTAGGGTGAGATGACTGGTGAAGTTAAAGTTCACTCATAGTAACCGCACCATCCATGCGCATATCATGATCCCTACTGTCACATACTGTACCACCAGTACTGTACACCAACAAGGTGCTGGAGTAGAAGAAAAAACAACGTTTCAATGCAGCTAAATATGTTGAAGTTGAGCTGAATTTGTCAAGTGATCCCACAATTAAATAACAGCTATAATTTTAGCTGTTTAGTCATTCCAGTTCCTGCTTATTGTCCCTTGCCTGCAGAAGGTAGATTTAGTTTTTTGACCAAATTTTAAATGTATTTCCCCTTTTTGTAACTTTCTATGTTGGATAGTTTTGAGTTTGCAACACAACATTAAACCAGGTGTGGACCTGGTGGACCTTGGAATAGAAATGGCACTCCAACTCTATGCAGAGGTTGGGTCTTTTTATTCTCATTTAAACGTGTCATGCCTTACACCTCTGAAGTTTGTTTTGGGTAATTCGCCATGACAGTAGATTTAAGTGACATATAAGAGAAACTAACCAGAAACACTGACACAACACTGAGGATGCTGTGATAAGCACAGAACAGTGAAAACGTCATTATTAACTCATTGTTAAATATTTCTGACACTGAGACCGGCCAGGATTTTTACATTTATTGATTCCATGCTGACGTCCTAACTTGGACGAGCCTCTGGACATTGACAGGTTAGGACTCCCTCACCTTTCTTGTGTCAGGTTAGTTACTAACACATTATAATTGAAACACTTCAACACAGGCAGTGAATCGAGCTGGTAGTTTATTAACCAGCAATCATTCTGTATGAACACATCTGTTCATGATTAGATTAATTTATATTTTCAATTCAGTTTACTACAACAAGAGTGAACTACATGTTTGACACACTGTAGCCTACGTGGAATAGTAATTTCCCAACTGACAGACTGAGGGAGGAAACAGCACAGAGAGAAAAGAGAAAAACGAAGCATCAGGTCCATAAACAGCGGCAAATGTGATTTTGTTCTGTTTTGTTTTATTTTGTTTTGTTTATTGTTTATCAGTGGGCTATAACCTCAAATGTTCCCTAAAAATTATTCTGTATAATTTTACCTTTGCAGTTTAGATGTTTATGAACATTTTAACAGACAGGATGAGTGAGCATGATGCAATTTTATCACGACCACGGTAGAGAGACAGAGACAATCTATAGTAAATCTTATGTTCTCACATCGCCTGACAGAGTCAGCATAACAGCAGGGTTATGGCAGCAGCTGTGTGATAGATTAGATTCAAAACTGAATCCTACATAACATTAGGATTTGGTAGTGTGGACTGGGGATGAGGAGGAGCCTTTGTGATGCCTGGTGGTTGAAAGGAGAACTGCAGGTTGGATTCGATAAGCGCTTCAGGAAGGGTTGGAAAAATTAAGAGATCAATTCAGCCGTGCTGTCATCTGCTCAAATTGCCCAACCCGCTAGTGCCAGGGATTAAAAAAGTTCATATTAATCACATGATAGTTATTTTGTTTTTCCTTTTACAATAGGAAATTCTATAACACATGAGACCTGAATATTTGTCCTGTTCCCTTATATGGTATAAAACAAAGGTGATCTCGTCAAATATTGTCGCTTCGATTCGCCATTTCACAGTATTGCCAACTTTTCTAGTCTCCAAAATGTTTTTACGCATGGGTAAAGGTTACTTACAAAGTCTACTGTCAAGTTTGTTTGTAAAATATCAAATTTCCATTGAGAATTATTGTACACTTGTTTTATGAATGAGGTTATATAAATTTATTAATTATACATGTGGCTGCTTCTTCTCACCATGTGTGGACTAAATGGTACTTGCACAACATTTGACTTAGAAGACGTCAGTATCTGAGATTAATATTAATTAATTCACAGCTGTTATTTTGTCTTGCCTCTTTTTTCTATTTTGATTTTTTTTCTCTCTTCCTAAACAGTCCCATGTAGTCCCCACTACTTCTAGTTTCACTGTAGATCTTCAAATCGGTTGTTATACTACCATCAGGCTTAATGTGTCCTCACCTTGTTTTTTTCAGGTTGTCATGTCAGTGCAGATAAAGTGCGCTATACTTTAAAACATAGATTTCATGTCAGTTTGCGTTTTTGCTGTAATGCTTTTTTTGCTCTTTATATATGGGCATCCTACTCAATCCAGCATATCAACGTTAGGACAGTGAGAACACACACGTACACCAATAACCCCACCACAGACAGACTCACTGCCAGATTTTCTCCTCCTTTTGGCTGTTGTTTTCCTCTCCCCCCGGTTCCATTTTTTCTTTTCATGTTTTCAAATTAGCACTGGCTCCTGGTGAGGTAGAAACACACACATAACATACATAAAGCTTTTTTTTTACCTTTCATCACATGGGAAAATGAGTCTCAAGGATTGCTGAGGATGCTAAAAAAATGCCTTGATAATTAAATTAAAATGTGCATGTGGTCAAAAGCTTGTGGAACACCAGCGGTAGCTCTAAGACATTCTCGTGGACTGTGAGATTTTATTATCTGCATGTGTAAAGCCTGTACGGCACAAGAAATAAAATGTAACCTTATTTAAAGGTGTGAAAGATGCAGATCTACTCATAAAACTAAACAACTTTCAAAGAATTGCTCCAATGGTCTCTTTATCAGGGTACGGTAAGAAATCAAAACAAGTGGTGAGGTTTGTGTGTAGTTGATGTGTGGGAGTGTGTGAGAGTTGAATGGTACCAGAGTCTTGGCCTTGAATACATATAAAAACCCCACATCCCCCATGCAGCAGTCAGGAGCTTGAATTAAAGTGGATTTATAGGAGGCGAGGGTTGGGGGAGAGCAGGGGTTTATAACTCTGTTTGCCATGCCCACCGCTTATAATGAGACGCATTACAGAGCTGATGTTGGAAGATTAAGGTGACTTAAGAGACATGAGCAGCCTCACAGATCAGAGTGAGATGGGCAGGCGGGAGTGGAAGAGTCAGGGAGGAGCGTAAGGGGATAGGTAACGTAAGTGGCTAGTGGTGGTACGGGGATAGAAAGAAAGCCGAGGGAAACGCAAAGACATGCAAATGAGAGATAGATATATAGATACTCTATATATAAGAACGTGAATCTGATTAAACGTAATTGTGCGTACAATATATTGAATGGGATGCAAGGAGAAGAAAAAGGAAAGAAGAGCCGAGACAAAAAGTAGGCAAAGCGATTTCTGCATTTTGGTAAGCATCTGCAAACAGCAGAACAGTTCTCAGTTATTACAGGGTTGACAGCTGCTGACAGTGACATAGCTCCTATTGCTTTGGCCTCATCACTCTCTTGACTGGAATTTAAAACAGTCCAGGATGTCGTATAGAACGTTGACAAGTGTTTGTGTCCCCTTCCCATTAGAGACGCTAGTAAATGAATAAATTAATATACACATAAATAAAAAAAGATCTTCTGTCCATTCCCAACAGCCAACTTGTTTGATTTGTTTGTGCATTAAAGCTGATGGGGTGATTGCCCTGGTGACACATTCACAGTCATTTCTGTGTTTGTGATATGCACTCAGATTTGTTAGGCTCCCAGCTGTTTAAAAAAAAAACATCCGGTATAATATAAATGTCACAGTCTGATTTCAGTGACAGTGCTTCAGAGTTTAATGTCAAAAAAAGGTGTGCTGTGTTAATAGAGTAACATGCAAACAATATCCTTTTAAACGTGTTTATAATTTCCTGTCCATTTTAGGTTGGTTAGGTCATTGAGTTTAAGTATACCAGTTTAAGTACATTGGGATAAAGTTTTCAAACTGTGCTAAACTGTGTAATAATGTCTGTGATATTTGGGAAAATAATATGGGTTTGTGCCCATTAGAATGAATTCTACTTGAGGAACCATTTTCCATCCAAGCGGAACCTTTGATAAATGCCTGAGGGTGCGACCAAGGACCTTTCTGATTCACATGGGCCTCGGTGACAAATGGCCTTTAGTGTGTAACATAGTTTACTGGACATAAGAGTGGATGACCTTCCATGTGACTTGTACAACATCTTCATCACTATATGACTATGGGACGTGTTGCGTGATTGTAAATAGTGTTGTGTGTATAAATAAGGTTATAGCTGTGTGGATTGTGTAGAGTCACATTTGTACCTATATTGGAAAGACGATGAATTTGTATTGAAGAAAACTTGTTCCAGACGTTCCATATCTGTGTGGCTGTTGCGGTCTCTTTTGCTGATCTCTAAACCTCTTTTAAGGTCACATACGACTGTTTAGCCTTAAACATTAATGTGACCCAACACATTTTAAACACTTATAGATCAATATGTACCATGAATCCATGGTCGCAGTGTGACTGAGCACAGCATCATGTGACACATTGTAACAAGTTTTTATTTGAAGAGATCTGGCAATACCGACTCAAGCATATGTTTTATGTATACTGTGTGACAAGAATATGCTGACAGGCCAACTTATAAATTAGCGTCTGTTCCAGGAAGTAAGCAGAGTGTGTATAGTTTATTTGTTGAGGTACAGTCAACACCTTTAGCAATGTCACTGAAGCCCATCAGATTATGCTGAGCTAGAGTTGATGCTTAGCTGCTCACTATAGAAGCAAGCAGCACTCATTATTCATCAGGCCAACAAGCTCCTGCGGAGCGGGTTGCTTGCTTTTTTCTGTACTTGTGTTGTGGAAACAACATTTAGTTTTGTGTTTTCAGCTGTGTATTTCACTAGCTTTTTTTATAATTACTGTAACATATTTTCTAAAAATCTAAATTCAATCTTCCACTTGTACTAGGAACTTAATGTCTTTGTCACTTCTTTTATGAACGCACATATTTTCAGAAAGAAAGGAGGTTGTCGGCTTTAATTTTTAGTAAGCAGCTTAACCTGTTTATTTTTTTCTTAATTTGTTATTCAGACTTTTCTAAAAACAACACATTTTAAATATTTGTTATGATCACTTCAAATGTATTTTGTTATGTCTAAAAAGACCCACAACATTTTCACTTCAAGCACTCAACCACCTCCTGGTTCGTCTCTGCTTTGCATCCTGACATCCCCTCTTTTTTATGCAATCACCATTCTAAACAGGTTGTAATCAGCCCGACTGGGGAGAGGCTCAATCTGAAGCCGCTGCTCTGATTGGGAACAACAACACGTCAGGCACCCAGCTGACGGCAGGACCACGTTGGTTAATCCATTTTATATTCCTCTTTACTCTTCACAGTTAGAAAGAAAAAGACTATGTTTTAAGAATGCACACATTTAAGGTATTTCCTGTGATAAAAAAGCGGAACTAGAGAAACATTGAAATAGAAGAGAAACGATCAATCTGAAATGATGGGACTTTAAACACAATAAATAAATTCAAAGCATGAAGACATGGAAATACTTTGGCTGTGGGTATCACTTTGTCGCCACTTTAAAAACCTTTATTTTAAGTTATTAACATGAAAACAACATCAAGGCGTAAACAGAAATATCTAATTTCACAAAAAAACCAAAAAAAAAACAAACAAACTCAAAAGACAACCAAGCAATACAACCAAAAAAGAGAGTTCATGCTGTTTCATTTGTAATTTTTTTCTTGTTTTCTTTTCCAATCCCACCACTTGTAATGTTTAGAGATGGTCATATCTTATTTTTGTGATGTGGAGTCTTTCAGTCAGAGTTTCGTGGGTTGGAGCATTTGCAGAGTCCTTTACTGGTTTTAAATTCAGCAGCAGGAGTATTTGATGGTAGCACATTTAATTGTTCTTAGATATGTAGAAACACACAGTATAGATGATCAAACTAGAGTTTCCTGTCTTTTTACTTACCCTTAGGACCCATAGTCCAAATGACTATCAGTAATATGCTGAAGTTATATGGTATCTTATGGCAGCTTAAATACTATACAAAAGCAGTGGTTAGTAACTTTTACTTAAGCTAGAAATCAAGCAGAATTGCAGCATTTAATAACATCCATTCCCTTGGCGTTGTTTACAGCAATGCAACTTCTGAGAGATTCGGTTATTGTTGTCCAAAGAAAAGATCTTTTGTATTTAATACAATGTTGCGCACACTGTAGTTCACCCTCCAAAGGCTTTTAATTGTGTGTTTTTGCAACAGGCCTTTTTTTTACAACAGTGCTTCTGACAATACAGCTCTGATTGTGGCTCTGGTCAAACAATACTGCTGTGATTTTAGCCACTCGGCCAGTGATTGCTGCCAGAGCAGAATTTCCGACTTTGTATTCTTCTGATGAAGATGGCAGGGGACGATGTAAACATCCTCCTTATGAGCCACTCCACAGTGGGGTTGGTTGTGTTTGTCTGTGGGTGGGTGGCTGTTTACACTTTTTTGTCTTTCTAGAAGACTCTCTCTAGGTTCTCTATTCTTTCCAGGAAATGCCTTTGATTTTCTAGACAGATCCCGAAAATACCAAAGCTTCAAGCTCTGTTTGCCTCTCTCTTGTTTGCCTTTCTTTGTGTATGCAATTTCAGTTCCCGGTGGATAATAATGGGCCTGAATAGCAACTTATTGATTGATTACACAAATCGTGATTTCAAGATTCTTTGGAAAGTTTGGCCTTTGGTTTAAGACACATCAAGCATTGTGCTCTAAAAGAAAAGCGTTTCTGCACCTGCCAAAGTAATTGCTAAGTCTCTAGAAGTTGATCAAAAACCCTTTTAACTCCCTGCAGATACTGAATATTATGCACAATTTGTGCAACAAAGCAGTGAAATGCTAGTTGTAATAAGAACACTGCTTTGAATACAGCCAACATCAATTAACGATCTTCCTCTGTGACTGCAGCAGTATCCTCTGAGTGGAAGTTGAGGTCACAGTGAAGGACAGAGGGTGTAAAGGTCTGTTAGATGTGGGTTACAGGAATCCAACAGATGAAACCCAGCCAAGACTGAATGCTCAGTGACTGACCATTGCCTGACACTCTACACTGCCTCCACCTGCAGCAGGTGGTGTGACCCGGACACTTGACACACACTTAGCCAGACAGAGTGATAGATGACTGTTGGTCCTCTTTCAAAGAACGGGTCACTTTGAATACACACACTCACAAATGCTATTCCATCAGGGACGTTGCCCTGTCTCTCACCTAACAGCTGCCTGTTTGGCTCAGCATCACTCCATATTTAGCTTCCTTTATTCTGCCAGTTTTTATCTGTCCAGCTCTCTGACGTTAGTAAGTATTAATTTTGAGATGTGTTTATGATCTTTACATGCAGCTGCCCTTTTTTCTCTGCTGCACTGACCAATTTGACCCCGGCCCTCGGTGTTCTCATGGTGTGAGCACATGCATTTATTCAGATTGGATGCTGATTGACTAAATGCAATCAGAGTCTATGGTTGAGATGCAAAGTGTTCGCCTGTGCATGCCTACGAGACTTTTAAAGCATCTAGCCTAATGAAGCTTCCCTGTAAGCTTCACTGACATCAAAACACTGCAAGGAAGATGATTTTTTTTGATGGCACTCTTCAGCTGCCGTGCCAGTAGACAAAGGGGTACAGGTAGACAGTGAATAAAGATATTGAATATTCAAAGCAAATATGCTGTTAGTATCACAGTCTAAACAATGCTACTTTCTATCCTCTAAAAAGAGATTTTCTGTTTTTAGATAGTGGGCTGTCAATTAAAAGACACAACTTTGTATTGCAGAAAATTATTTTAAAAAAGACATTTTGGCACAATAGAAAGATAAGGTTTATGATCTCTCTATTAGCTGCCAGTTGAAACTGTGGCATGGACCTTACTAGAAAAGAGAGTCTTCGTTTCAATTAAAGCTACACTTTAGCTGTAACTTTGGCGACTTATTTGTGTATAAAACCTTAATTATCTTGGTACAATGGCGTTGGATTGGATGGGATATATTAGGTGGCGGGTGAAAATTCTATACCCAAAGTTATTGTCTTGTAAGCAGCAAACATGGGCGAGGGTAAAGATTCGAGTGACTTTTACTAGGACCAAAAACGGACCAGCTACGGTAGCTCAAATTCCAAAAAAAAAAAAAAAAGAGCTTGTCTTTTAAAATTGCAAGTACATTCCTGCACGTGTTCATAGCTATTAAGCCAAAGCATCTTCTCATTTTTATGGTTATACAACAAAACACCAGGACATAATGAAAGTATAAAGAAAATAATCATTGTTAGTGAATGTGCACCTTGTGTGCTGTTGTGTTACCAGTGCAGTCTTTCGACCAGAGAGCTTTTTGCACTCGCCACACATCCACAAGTATCTGTTGAAAAGCAGAACACCCAATCTAGATGATTCAGGATTTCATCAAACGGGATACTAATGTTTATTAACACTTGGGTTAAGTGAATGACAAAATTACAGGTAGGAAGTTTATGTGGGTGGAGGGATGGATGAAGAGAGAGGAATGAAAAGGTAGAGAGAGAATGAGAGAGAGCAAGAGAAAGGAGGCGAGCTGGCAGTCTTGCGTTGGTGGAAAAGAGGATGGCAGAAAGGTGAAGTAGCTTTGTTCTGTATGCAAGTTTGAGGAGGAAGGCAGGCAAGCAGCAAAGTGCTGGAGGTAGGCAATAGATCATATGCACAACATCTGATTCAATTATCACAACATATGTTAAACAGATTTTTTAAATTAAATCACACATAGTCACCAATCCAATCTACCACTCATGTAAGTAACACACTTCCCCATACTTTATTAATACTTCATAATTATGGATTTGCTTTGTGTGTAATATATTTTCATTCATGTCTGACCTTAGACATATCTGCTGGCTTGTGTAGGAGGAATTAACTTAAACCAGCATTACACATTAACCTGGAGGAACTCTAATTTCCTTAGCTCCTAACAGCATTAAACACATTTCATTAGTATGTTTAAAAGGAACCTTTATAGTCATTAGGTTAAAAGAGCTGCTAGGCTTTTCAATATCACTGGAGATTAAAAACCATTGAAACCATGTCATTATTCGGCCATTACATTGAGAATTGGTTATTTGCTTCTTCAGTGCAAGAATATCAGCATTCAGCATCAAGATCCCACATCAGTCGCATGTCTCAAAGGAAGTATGAGAAGCACAATGCATTTAAACAGGGAAATGATCTTTACATTTTTTTCAATTCTGATTATGCTATGCGGATAAACTCCCTAGCTACTATGGCTTTGATTAAGGCAAATAATGGCCAAATTTGCTCAAGTAAAGCTGCTTTGGTTCCAGCCGTGGGAAATTCAGAACTCTGAATATAAATATTAAATGTATGTGAATGATTTGCCAAGTCAAGTTGTCTGGAGAAATGCATTTAAAGCTGTATAAATCAAATCATCATCACAATTCAATTAATCTAGGTTGAATGGCCATAATAAGACTGTGTGCGCTTTATAACAAAAAAATACAATGCTGCCATGCTAATGCTAGATATGTAGAGGAGATTGCCATGGCTGTCATTATGTATCTGCATGGTGGGGTTCACATTACTTTAATAATGGATAGAGGACTATAACTTTGGCTTACAACGTGGACTCGAGAATTGGATTTTGATAGAAGCAGTAAGACTCCTTGCGTTTCACGTTTTGATACTGCCTATGGCCACACTCATCCAACCGTGCATGGCTGATGAAAATAATAGAGAGGGAAAAAGTAGTCTTGTAGTTGCTCTTTTACTGTGTGCTTGATATAATTAGGTTGTCCTCCATGGCTAAATGTAGGCCCAGTGTTTTGGACAGCTCTCAGGTATACCACTGTTGATGGTATTAATAATTTAACTGGATGCTTTGATGCATCCTCTAAACATAAGAGGAGGAAAGCAGTTATCATGCTACAGAGTTATGAGATTGTGAGATAAAACTAAATTAATTTATGATTTAGTCACTGCTGATGTTTTTTTCAGCACTTGGAATTATTTTTTTATAGCATGTATAAATGGAATATCTGCCTTTCATTTGAAAACTGATAGATTTCACTGATGTTCTTCATCTATAAGTCTGATAAGTCTGTTTGAAGAGTTAAATTCCAACATTTAATATCCCTTATGTAAAAGAGAAAACAGGATACTGAGAAACAGTCTTGAATAAAGGATTATACAAATTTTGCCACTTTGGCTCTTAATGTCTTCTGAGTATCTAGTTCTGTCATTAGGTCTATCATCCGATAAAACACATTTAAAAATGTATGTGTTTGTCTGCCATTTATGACTTCGTAAACAAGCCCTAACCGTACTCTGATGGCTTTATAGTCACACCTTAGACCAGCCCTAAGGTCTTCACTGTATAGAATATCTCTTTTTGATTTGGTTTATAAATTTACTGGTAAAGTTGATAATTTCTAACTGGTGTTGGAGTCAACACAATACCAAAGTAACGCATTATGGAATGTATATCAGTCTTTCCTATAAAGCTTTAAAAGAACGTACCAAACATTTGTAACCTTTAAGGTACTATTAGTTACTTTTAGTTACTTTATTCAAATTAGTACATTTAATAACCATTTTCAATCTCTCTTTCTCTCTCTCTCTCTCTCTCTCTCTCTCTTAATATATATATATATATATATATATTTTTTTTTATTTGTTGTATATTAAAGATAATTCATTCATAATTCCTTTTTCCTGTTTAGATTTTTTTGTTTTGTTGGTATTTGCCAACCAAACCCGGAGTGAAATGACAATTATTTTTTGGCATGACACTGACATGTCAGACTTTGCAGAAACATTAATGTCTCTCCTCAGCAGAACAGTGGAAAGCAGTAAAATTTCGAGGCTGATTTTACTGTCATTGGTAAAAACAGTGGCTTGCAGTTGAGTGTGGAGGATGTGTAGAAAATATTAGCAGTGTTTCCACTTAAATTCAGTTGGAGGATGAACAAGGTGAGTTTTTATCTAACGAGCTGCTTAGATGTATCTACTTTAGTGTTGAAGCAGGTTTTTCTTGAGGCTTTGTAACTAAAACACATGGCGGTTGGGTGGTCTGTGTGGGAGCACGGAAAAAATGGGAAATGTCACAGATATGTGGAGGTGATATTTGGCAAGTATTTTGGTAACTGGGGCATGATAATCTGTGTATCCAAATGTTAGTTTATAGGTTGGATAAAAATAACCCATAACAAAAAGTTACTTTCTCTGAATGTAGAATTGTAACTCACATATTATTTTTAATAAACTGGAATAGGCAATATATAGGTTATATGCAATATGTTACTTTAAACCAAGGACTTCCTCAACACTGTCTTATAGCTCATGCAGTCAAGTTCTATATCTCTACATCCTTATAATACACATTGCTTTACGTACCTAATATTATTGCCATCTGGTCAGCTCCTATGTCTACGGAGCGTCGGTATGTGAGTGATTCTATTGAAAATCGAACGGTGACTCTCTTGAGGACAGTTTAATTGCTTGGGGATTTCTAATGCGATCGTTGGAATGAAGCAAAATAAGTTCTGTCTACTTAGCAAATGAAGGAAAAACTGCTGATGTATTAAAATCCCAGCTCTATAGTCCCACCCTATTCTTTTAAAACATTTTTCACCTCTCAAAATTTAAGATCCTCTCAGAGTATAAAGAAATAGCGTGTCGTCAGCAAAGATCATTAGTCTTTGTACAGTCTCTACTGTTGACTACAGAAAAGAAGAAAAAAAGCTGGCTCAGATTGGGTATTAGTGTAGCACTACAGGTGGTCCTGACTCTGCAGGACCAGGTCTTGAATCACAAACAGCATCCAGTCTTATAGGTACTGCCAAATATTGGACTGTAATTACATTACATCCATCATGCCTAACAAAGCCTAAAGCTACTACAGTAGACTAATTTACCCTTTTTTTTGGGGTGCAATTTATGTATGTATTCATGCTTGCATGCATGATTAAGTGTGTGATGTATTACATGCATTAGAATGGAAATTGCTGTAGTTCCAGATAAAACACAGTTGGTGGTTTGACCTAAAAAACCTTGCCTTTATACAGTGCATGCATTTTATTAAAATGAGTGTTTAAACTTAATGTTGTTTGGCCCCTGGACATACAAAAGCAGAGTTGATGCAAGTGTATGCATGTATACGCTCATGTGTTCATTAGTCTTACTGAGTTTGCATGTGTGCATACTTATTTACTGTATATGTTTCTATTTTTGCAGACCCCGTCATTGCCCTCCATGTCAGCCCATGCAGCTCATTAGGGCTAAGGGCACATCTTGACTCTGCCATTGTCATGGCAACACAAGCATTAAACTTCTCAGAGCATCTCTGCCTGTTTCAGAGCCCTCACCTCCCAGCCACTTAGAAAATCACATGGAGGTTGTATTTTGTGTGCAGCTGTATGCAGAAGTGCAGAGAATGATGCATGTCTGTGTGCCTGTGCCACTCGCCTGTACCAAGTGGAATGAGGCTCTCTATAGGTGAGGATCCAAATTGCCATGACCTGTGCATGGCCCCACAGCCGCTTGTCTTTGCCTTGAGACGCCAATAAAAGTTGTCTCTCTGCGGCAGTAGCCAGAACCACTTATCTACCTGACAGGATGAAAGCCGAGTAGAGCAGCAATTTGTATGCACAGAAACACTCTGACTGTCACAGGGTGGGCTAACCCAGGAGATTAAGAACCCGTAGAGGCTTTAGTGTCGGGGAGAGATCATGTTTTGGTCCTAGTGATCAGCACTAGCTGCCACATGACTGTGTGATAAACAGGCGACTGAGGCAGCACATCTTGGTTGATTTAAATAGCCCCTCACACTCACCTCACTATTAATGGGGCCATAGCTACTTTGAAGGATGCACTCTCAATGCCTCATGAAATATCTTGGTTAGCAAAGGCAGAGTGAAGGAAAAGGTGATGTATGGCAATATATAAAGCAATGAGCGATGATTTACTCTCCAGAACTGTGATCAAGTGATTTTGGGGGAAAAGCATAAACCCATAAAAGGATCAAGCATAAAACACCTTACTGAAAAAATCTAATATATGGGGGTGGGGGTTGCCGGGTGAGATGGGTGGGTGTGTTGGCATTGCTGGCCATTCTAAATTAGCCGTTTTAGACTGCAGTTTGCTTCTTTGATTTGTCTCTTTGTCAATATGCCGCCTCTATTGTAACAGCCAATATTCTCAGTGTGGACATTTTCAGCCAAGATGGGTTTTACTCTGACTTCCAGTATTACTCAGCCTGGTTTACTAACCCTTCTCTAGGTTTCAGGGGAGGTGATATTGGTTTTAATGTGAAATGTCTTCTGGGCAGTATATTCATAAACTTGAATGTCGTTTTTGGAGAGAAGAAAACACATCAGCATGAGAGTGGATTTTTCCTTTCAAACCAACGCAGTCTTCTGTGCTTAGAGTGGTGGATATGTTTTGTGTTGGCCCTTTGGGATGTGTGTAAGTAGGCTTTATCCATGTAGCATAATTCCTTATACAGCCTGCTTTGTTGTCACAAATAGGATTCAGTGTCCACTAGACAAGCACTAATCCAAGGCAACTGTGTATGGCTTTTTAGTCATATCAAGATTTACAGTATATTGTTAGTTTCTCACATTAAGCTCGCCTGACTTGTTCTCTTCAATTCAATTAGTAAGTAAAGAATAAACAAAGGAGTGTATCAGCCAGTGTATTAGAACTTTGGAGCTCCCTAATTTTTAAATCATATTGTAGCTTTTGGATCACACTTATGTGCTGATACATCACTGCAGTGCTATAAGACCTTTTAGTGCCTAATGCTAACAAATGTGATGTGGCTAGATCGAAATAGAACTTGAATGACAAGGTGATGTGGACAAATAGATGAATGAAGAAAAATGGAGGGGGACATCTCAGTTGGAGGAACATAATGGATCTGAACCTAATCAGCAATCAACATTAATGTTGCTGTTGCTGTGTTTATTCAAATTAATCACCATGGACAGGGCCCCCTCCTCCCACTGCCAGGAGAGCAGAAATTCATCTCTGCAGTGCCTTGCCAAGGAAATTGATGATGAATTACTTCGTTTATCAAGTCTCCCCCATTAAGGAGCCTGCTGACGACCCTGCCTCTTTCCCAGTAGATGTTTTCTTTGGCTTCAGTAATGGTAATTTGATCCTTTTCTGCTCCTCCTCTGTTTGTCGCCTCACCGAAAAGTGAAACTGCAAGAAGCTTCTGTGGTAATGGCTAGGTGTGATGCTGAACCCTAATGCTTTTCACTTAACATTTCATTGGTTAGATAAGTGGATGAGTAGCAGCGGAAGGAGCAGTTGCACTGAAGTGAGGAAGCACAAGTGTGCATAAATCCCAGGGTACCTTCTTTGGCAGCTCCGGGTAAACACAGATTAATGTTGTTCGACCAACACATCAGACAGGATGTGTGCTCAGATAATCAAGACCTAGTCAGGATATTGATGCTGTGTTCACATTCCTGTCAACGTTTTCCACCAATAATCAGCGATCAGTGGCATCTGTCACTGATGTATTAGAACTAAATACAAAAAGATGCTGTTAAAAAGTTTTAGTCAAGCCCATAAATTACCATTAAAAGCTTTACCAAACCAAAACTGAAAGTCTTTCTTCGAGCTACCCTTCGCTTAACCGAACAAAGCTGAGTGTTTGGCTTAGCTCAGCAAAGATGGGTCTAACTTGTCGGGCTATAGATTGAAACTAAATGAAAAACATTGGAGATTCATTAACCACCGACCTTCCATTAAAGATAGATAGCTGAGGACGGCAATAAAAGAGGTTGAGAAAGAAAAAGAAGCAATCAAATAAAAGGCTGAAGAAAAGCTCGTGGCAGAGGAAAAATGGCTAGATATCAGAGCACACATTTCTTGTGTAGGCTATTCGTCATGTAGCACTGAAACGGGGAGGGCAGAATAGATGGAGGTTTCGGAGGGAGAAACGGAGGAGAGGCTGAGGCTGGGGAGTGATGAACAGTTGGCCTATCCCATCAAGGATGCCTTCTAACCTGTGCCACAAAGAGGGGCATCCATCACGCAGGCAGGCGGCAGTGCTTTACACAAATGCACAAATGTAGCAACACACCGCTCACATGCTGGGCTCACACTTGCAAAGGGCACAGTGATCACAGCAAGGGGCCACTGTGCTTCACCCAGCGAACTCCATTACCCCGAAAGATGTAGCGAGATGTTCTACTACACTATTTTTGAGGTGCAGGATAGCGTTCTTTATCCTCATCCTCGTAACGTTTTAATTGGAGTGAACTGAAGTTTTTTTTTTGTGTGTGTGTGTGTGTGTGAGTTGCGAACACAAGCCTGAATTTGTTTTAAATTAAGTCACTTGGAAAATGTGATTATTTAGAGTTATCATCATCATATCAAGTGTTATACTTTGGTTGTGCAACACACTAAATGCTGTAGTCTTGAGCACTTTGGACTTCTCTCTATTCTCTCTATTCCATGGAAGATCTGCTCTTTCAAGACAGTTTAGAAATGTTCAAGTTTCATTCCACTGAATGACCTAATAAGAATCATTTTTTGCATTTACACACACTGGACATTTTACACATCATGGATGTTTTTTGTTTGTGTGCATGTCGTTTTTTTCATCCTTGAATGAACCTTCCATGAACTCCAGGGTCAACACTTATTTGCACGGCTCTGACACTCACCCAGCTTTGTGCAAAATGAACCGTATGTATGGGCATTATGTGAAAATGTGCATTTCAAGTAGATGTGTGTGTGTGTGTGTGTGTGTGTGTGTGTGTGTGTTCATTTGTTTCCTCTATCACCGACCTGTTTGTGATCCTGGGATACTAGTATCGCTCCTGGCTTGGCAGATGTTGGCGCTAACACTGCTCAACTGTTCACTCTTAATCATGTGGGCACATGTCAGACACCCTGCTGCTGCAGTTATGGATTAGTCTCTTCCAGCTATGGACTGCTAGCGAAGCTGAAGGCTGGGGAGAGGCTGATAAAAGACCCCCGAGTGTGTGGGGCTTGCCAGGGCCCCGACTGTGGTTTTTATTGATTACCTGGCTTAATCAACACTCAAAGCCAAAGGCAGCACTTGTTTTCAGCCATGTACTGCTTAGATACCTTCATGATGTAGGGTTGTAGGTGAATGGGTGGGGGTGAGGGTGTGTTTGTGTAAATTTCAACCTAAGTTCACAAAAAGCAGGGACAGAAAACAAGTGCTGGAACACATGCCGACAAATGCAGAGTACATGCTTCCGGTTATGGCGATGCATGAACACGTTTGCTCTGCTGTTGGATGCACTTCGAGTGTCAGCTGCCTTTAATTTTAAGAGAGGTGTTCAACAGTAATTAATTACCTTGTCAAACATCATTTTTTTAATGGTTTCTTCTCAGTTTAGGTGTGTAAGTTCACATGAATAGATAAGTGCAGTTTTTCGTGAACAACATAGTTATAACAGTATCCAAATACACAACATACGGCATTCACATTATGGCTTACACCAAAGAAATCGACCACATGTGAAATGAGACCACAATGTTTTAATGATTTGAAACAAGCTAATTATCTCAGTGTGTAGGTACGAATGTTCAGATTTGTGGTATCAATGATCAAGTGTTTTTAAACCTTCAAATAGTGATTGCAGTCTACACAATGGATGTTTTTATTGATATTTGGCCATGTTTAATCTCTGGCCTTTTGTATTTGTCCAGTTAGCTTTTAGAGCAAATACAGGCCTCTGATACAGATATGTCCTCAGAGTTTTTTGTTTTTTATTTTTCTCTCTTTTCCCTCAATATTTACACCTCTCACTGGAGAAATAGATGCAATAGCAGTACTGTGTTTGCACAAAACAAGCATACTGAAAGGATGAAACTGAATTGTTATTTTGAGCGTCAATAAGTACAACTGAGCAAACAATAAGTTACTAAAGAAATGGTAACCTTGCAGCCTTTAAAATAAGTGTTGTGTGTGTTTAACTGAGAAACTTTGCATCTTTAAAGTACTGCAATTTCTTTTTGCTCTTACTTTTCTTTTTATACACAGGTTATTTGTAACTATGATGAAAAATCTTGTTTTTTTTTGTTTGTTTTTTACAATGCATTGAATTTTAAACCACAACTATGAGTGCTGTTTACACATGTGAAGACAAATACAAGAGCAGGAATAGGGCAGGAATTGTGTATAGTGAGTAGATGGAGGAATGATATCCTTAGTTAAGCATGATCAGAAATGGATGAGGGCATTAGTTTCCTTTTTTAAAGTCTGATTTAGAGTTAATGAGAGAAATTAGAGTAAAGGGGAGGGAAAAAAACACTGATTGTACCAGCGAAGGGGAGCAAACTCTGTTCATGGTGCTTGGAGCCTTTGTTGCCATGGAGATCATTGGGTAGGCAATTAGAAATGTGCAGATCGTGTTTGAATAGCGAATGCATAATTGATTAATATCATCTCCAGTGTGGTTATGGCAGCATTAGTGATGGCACTGATGAAAAATCAATACATTTTGTGGTGAATATTGAAAATAAATGTCATAGGGATGTTTTAGACTTAAAACTTAAACAGACACCTGCAGGACAAATTCCTTGGGTCTTTGGTACTGTAAGTCTTCTATCTCCCCTCATCTCTTCATTCGCTTGTGTGTGTTTGCCTTTGTTTTGATGTTTAGTCTGACTGACTGGTTTTCATTAAAGTGCTTTGGTTTTTAAAACAGGTGGGAGACATAATCCACATAATATTTTTCCACTTTAGGCTCTTGGGTTTACTCTCTCTCCAGTTCTCAGCATTTTTCTGAATGGAGTCATATTTTCTCCCTATCTAAATGTCAGTCTAGCAGCATTCATGGTGCCTGCTTTATTTTTATGGTTCAGGACAGATGAAAGTCTCGTTGATGGTTCTCAGTTTTGTTGTTGTATTGGGGTTTAGTTTACAATGTTGTTGACCTTCATTTGCACACAATCCTGCTTTGGGAAACAGTTTTCAGCTGCTCAGGTAAAACCTAGCTCACAATGAGCATATTATAAAAAAAGAAGGCTGATCATCTTTAAATTGTATCTTTTCGATGCATGTATGCATAAATCTATTTTCCATATGTTAAAGTTTAGGATTATGTGCCACTGAAAATTACGTTTCAAAGAAACAATTTAGACTATTGTTATGATACGTTATTATATAACATTTTACAGAAGCACAGAAACAGCTGTTTCATAACATCACTGATACTTTAAGATACTACTCAAAAAATTTCACATTTTTGCTGTAAATGGTTGTTAATGAAATGCAAGGGACTGTATACATAATTGAAAATCCCTCCGAAATATTATATTGCATCATGTATACTGTCGTAATGACACGCATCATACATAAAAGGACAAACCTGAATGACTGACCTCTACGTTAAGGGGATCTGGTGACTCTGTTATGCTTTACTGGGCGTTTTGCTGGCATTGCATGGTTCCACTTCTCCCGTCGGAGGCAAAGAACACCATAAATTGATACTAAGTTGTTCGGAGTGATGACCTTTCATTTCTGTCTTGATGATAGTGGTTTGTTGTGGGATAACAATGTCACCACATAAGAACACAAGGGATCACACAATGTTGTAATGCAGTAGGAAACTGTCACCTCAGTTGAACACCTATGGTAGACTTGGAATGATGTGATGGTCAGGGATCTCCACCATCATTATCAATACACCAAATAAGGGAATATGTTGGAGTAAGAATGGAATATGAAGGTTGTCCCATCCCTCCAGTAGTTCTCTTTTGTTGACCGTCTGTATAAATATTAAATGGTAGATTTTAGAAATCTTGTGTTGATTCTTTAAGTCCCTCCTTCTTATCCTCAGTTATAGTGGATCAGACTGTATGTAGCCTGTGATCCCCATTTTGAGGTAAGAAGCTCTTCATGCAAAAGTCTGTCCGTTTATTTGACTTGGCTCTAAAGACATGGATTGTGTTATTTTGTTTTTATTAGAAGTAAAGTAAAGCTGTTTTGTGCTGCCATGGGAGATTAATTAGGAAAAAAATCCCACTGGGCATGTTAAAGGTTTTAATTGAATTAAAACCTGTAATAAAAATGATTAAAAAATTTATATTTTTGCTTGTTAAAATCTTATTTCAGCCATTGTGTCTCCAGAATCAAGAGTGAAATCTTTAAAAAAGTTAAAGTTAAAATCTGTGGAAAACATGTAGTAGTAAACATTATTTAATAAAATAATACAGTATAATGCAACTCTGTGTTGCTCAAAGTGCTTGATGCTCTGGATTGGTGTCCGTACTGTTTTTACTGTTATGTATAGAAGTAGGTAAGGCATTAATAGCATGAGCTGTAGTCTAAGGAGAACATTTAATAATATGTATAAAGCCGTAAGGGAGGGTTACTGGAGTTGAAGAAGTCGTTTGGGCCATTCCAGCAACTGGTTTATGACATCTGCAGAGGTTTTGACTTTGCTGTCATACAGTATGTCATGTTATGTGCTGGTGGTCATGAATAACAAGTACATTTACATTTAAGGGATGTTCCTTATTACAAAACTAATCAAAGTTATTAAATCTGTATATAAACTAAATTTCATGGTGTTTATGCTAACCGCTAACTGGTGAATTCACAGGCTAAATGACTGAGAGGCGCTGTGTATTAGTATTAGGCACTCCGGCACGACTCCACCACCAGCTCTGACCTCAATACAAACACATAGTAGAAATATCCCATTTATGACACTTTCAGCATAAAACAAAAAAGAAACTATAACCTTCCAGCTGCTGCATTAGATTGTACAGGTGGTCATAATGTTAAGCGTAATTGCTCCACAATGCAACTTTTTGCTTAACTAGTTTGTTTTCAATGCGGTTTTGTTTGTCAAATGAAGATTTGCTTTGATTTGAACTACCGGTATACAAAGACAAATGTTTTTATTTTTTATATGTTTAAGGACTTTAATTATTTGTCAATTGAATGTTAATCATTTTTATTTTCTCTTGATATGCTTGTTAATAGCATAATGGCATCCTTTTTAAAATGATTTTTGAAGTGATAGTCATTTTCAGTATTTATATATCTGGGCAAATATCTAATTTACCACATCTGTAAAGTGTTGGAAAAGCTTGACAACTTACCTTGGAAGTGCTTGAAAGGTGCTTAAATTTGAACATTGAAATGGTGTATGACCCCTGCTTACAGTCTCCTAAAAGGCATCACTTGATTCTTTTCTTTTTTGCCTCTTTCTTTATAACCACTGTGCATTTTTCCATGCCTGTGATATTGTCAGCCTCCCAGTCAGGACCCTGTTTCCATGGTGATTGGGTGTCCATGGCTCTGCTTGGCATCGGCCCCCCAGAGATTTGCCTTTTGTTGGGCTTGCTGCCAAGCCTGCCTCTTTGCAGGTGCCAGTGTTTTGTACACTAAAAAACTGTTAAATCCATGACACACAGTAGTGTTTGCAACTTTGTCAGTTTGACACGGACTTCTGAAAATGTTTGGCAATCTAGTTCAGACAAATTTGGAACAAAGTTTTGACAGTACTTTTAGTTTATTGCATAACTCTGTGTTCTGGACTACTGTACATATTGACAGCATTATTAACTGCTGCGTGTTTGGACTTTTTATTTCAAAGAGCCTTTGTCAATACAATTTTCTAGTAGTTTTCTAGTATAATTAAGTGTGGGTTTCCTGCTTGGGCATTATTTACTCCTTGCTTCACTTTTGACATTCATATACATTTTGAGGGCAGTAACATAAAATCATTTGAATATAGATAAGTAGGAACAGCAAGCTATCGTGGAATTTTAGCCTTTTCACCTTTTTATGCTATCATTTTACTATAATGCAGTAATTTGGGCTTGCAGGATTATTTGTGTTGTTGAAAGCTAAATTCACAGGGATCAACTCTGTAAACCTTTGCATCCTTTTGCAAGGTCTTGTTAAGGGCCAGGGGTCATGCATACATTAACAATATTGAAATAAACATTGTTTATGGTAAATGTTGAGGGTTTTTGGCCTTTTAGTTTTTATTTTCTTTATTTGGGGCTCTTTGACATGCTAACACTGAAAGCTTCTGCTTCCTAATTAATAGTCACAAATAATATTTTATACACTGTAAGATATTAATAGCTGGACTTGATATGCAGAGGGAACTATAGAGTGTGCCAGGGGCTAGAAGTGACCAGTGATTAGTTGACCCTTTAACAAATTTCTAAACAGAATTCTCCTTGTTACCCCCTGAACATTTCATTATGTATTCTCCTCCCGATAGGCTAGTGTTGCACCTTTTTTTATTAAATCAATGTAAATTATTAAATAGTACATTATATCAAACTATTACAAGCAGATCATTTACTGCTGTAGCAGAGAATTTGAAATTTACTCCTGCATATTTAACCCGTCCCTCTTGAGGGAGCAGAGGGCTGCCACGGCTGGCGCCAATGCCTGAAGTCAATCTTTTTAAGAATACAGTATCTACAACATTTCCTCAAGCATGAAAAAGAGTGTACCATTTTCCCAACAGAAACATAAAGTCTATACCCTTGCTTTGTTCTTTTTTTACTGGAAGCTTTTATAACGAGGACAACCACATCTGAGCAAAATGACAGATTTTCACATGCTACAGATAAAAGCGTGTGGTTTTATCTATTTTCATCTTAATCAACACACATATTATAAAATGGCTTTGTGTGTTAAAAAATAACACCAGCTTATTCCTTTGACCTGATTTGGAGTAAAATGCTTTCTATTTTTCCGGCCCACTACACCCCACCCCGCTCCCACCGCATCAGCCTTATGGATGTTCGGGGTCTCACCTGTGTGATTGGCTTTCACTGCAAACAGACATGTTTGTGTACAATTTGTCATTTGGATCACCCTCCTAAAGTAAGAGGGATAGACTAAAGAGAAATGCTTTTATGTTTCTGACACGAATAAAGATCACCTTTGTCTCTGTGGCTGTTCCCATCTGTTACAGGCTTGTGTCCCTGCCCTCCTTTCCCTTATTCCTTTTTAACTATTTTACTGCAGACACTGTTTCTGTAACCACTGCCACAATCTGGTTTGGCATAAGATACAATCTTTCTAATTTCCTCCAGGGCTAAGGTGTTTGTAAAGCCGCATGAGAGGGAGCAACAGATGGAACACTGATATCAGATATTCAGCATATTGTATATCACTATAAGTTTGTTAGTATTACCATATCTTTCAAGTAAACATGACTTGGGGTCAATTATTAAAGGTAGGAGTTGTTCCAAATGCCCAACATTTGCTTGGTATTGATTTCAAATCAGGTAATCTTGCTGCTTTTCTTTGATTAGATTAGATTAGATTAGATTCAACTTTATTGTTATTACACATCTACAAGTACAAGGCAACCAAATGCAGTTTATCTAACCAGAAGTGCAATAAGCAGGAGGTGCAGGATATAGGTTATAAATTACCTCTAGAAAATATGTACACAAGAAATTATGGATCATATTTACAGATGCTATGAACATACTATACAGGTTGTTGTTAACTTTGCCTTGTATGATTTGAATATTTTGGAGGAGTTTGTAGTTTTGTATTGTTGGCCAAACAAAACCAGCAAAATACATTTGTAAACGAAATTTGATATTGTCAACTATCATCAATTTTAGACCAAATGTTCATTATTTCAATTTTAACTAGATTCATTCTAAACTGAACCGACACTAAACTCTTGTTCTTAAGGCTGAAAACAGCAGGGAAAAATTGGATGACTGGTCTGTTGATGGCAGTGCATTAAAAGGTGTGGTATGTTGACATCAAAATTGGATTTATTCTGATAACTGCAAATTATGAGGTTGGATGGAATAAAATGGCAGCATGGTGTTTTTCTTTTTTTTTCTTTTTTTTTGCTCTACAAAATTGTGATATAAGCAGAGGAAAGATAATTCCTCTATTACACACAGAGCCCCATTATGAGCTATTCTCATCGTTGTTGTATGCTGTCAAAACATGGCAGTGGCCTGAACTTTAATGTCCCCTGTTGGTCAAGTTCATAGATTGGATTGTCCTCCAACTAAAATAAACAAACTCAGATTTGTGTGGACTAAAATAAAATGTAAACCAAACACTGAGTTTACAACAATGCCACAGAACACACTGATGCATAATGATATGTAGGAGAAGTAACACAGTCATGGTAAATAAAACAATAATTATGTCTACTGTCATTATTTTCATGACTGCTAAAGGCCTTTCTTTGAAATCACTATCCCACTCGTTATTTAAATATTGCAACCTTCATTACCATTGCGTCCCCTGTTTACATTATTTGTCCCCTGCAACGTAAAGGCTCTTTTAGTTCAGCAGTAGATTTGTTATACCTCAAAACTGAGAAATGAAATTACACAGGTTGTTATAATGTTATGCCTGATCAGTGTATGCCATATACAGTACATAATACCTACTGTCTTTGAATATAAACACACATAGTGCACACACATAGACAAACACAAACATATTTGTACTGTCATAATGTCATAATGCCATAATGGCTGATCTGTGTACATGTATACTGTATCTATACACACCTATACATAGCCCATACTAAAATGTCACCTTGGTGTTGTCATCTTCTCTCAGCATACTGACGGCTCCAACTGTTTTCCTTCTCCCCCTTCCTCTTCCTCTTGCATCATCTCAGTGTGCGATAAGTCGCCTAAGCACCTCATTATGCATGTTGCAGCTCTACACGCTTCGTTCTGCGGCATGCTCAGATTGTTAATGGTAAAAGATGGTTTTCGTGGAGGGTGGTGGATTGTGGGTGGATAGGGATTGCATCGTGGGGATGGAAAGGGGGGTGAGGTCCTCCTCCATAAATCAAGTGTGTCAAATTACAAGATTGTGTTACATGATTAGCATCTACATAATGAGAGGAGTTCATTAGCCTCTTTTATTAGCTGTGATTGGGCTTTCCGGATGCCATGTTGGAGCTTTCCAGGTTTGGGTGCATACATGTTTATTAGGTGATGGATTTGGCAACTGCATTTCAAGTGGGTGTGTATGTATGTGTGGTTCCTGGTGCTTGTTCAGGCATAATATCGTATGCAGAGCCTAAGAAAAACCAGAAAGACCCGCACAACCGCATTTTAACATGTGGTGCGCTTACATGGCTGTGCCTGTTAATGGCCTTTCACACACCTACACATCACATGTATTTTACCACAGTGCGCTCCCGCCCCCGAGAAGCATCTGCTCAGTTCGTTTGGTGTACTCGCCTGCCCAGCATGCCAGCACAATCCACTGTCGCTGATTCCATTTTGTCCATATGGCTCTGCCATATCTCTTCTCCAGTGTGTGCAACACATGTGTGGGGCGGGGTTCAGTTGTACCTCACTATGCTTTAAAATCCGGTGGAGAGTACATGATTTTCCTTAAACTCTTTAGCAAACTAATTACAGACATGTTTTATACTCTTTCAGTTTGTGCTCTCTGTCTCTAAATAATTTAATAAATAGTATTTAATATATATAATTTAGTATACACTGGACTGTTCTGTACTTTCCAAATAAATCCAATTTAAAGTGCTTTCAGAAAGTTTTCAGGAGCCCTTTACTTACAGCAGACACTGTATATTGGCTGCTGCTCTGCATATACAAGACAATATATCTTCAGGTCATACTTCTCTTATCTGAAGATGAGCCTTTTTTTCTGTTCAATTGTGTGTCAATATCCATGTTAGTCTCACCACCACAGCACTGTGTTGGCAACAAATAATTTTTCTATGCGTTTCTAAAAAAAGTGTCTTCATATTTACTCTAGAAATTGAGCACAGATGCAGAAACGGACATAAACGCAAAGCTATTCCCTGGGTGCTCTTTGGCCCTTTTCACCCCTTTGTTTTTGTCTCTCTTGGTCTGTCAACATATCACAAGTGTGGGATGAGGATGTGAAGTAGTAAGTGGCAAGGCATGACCCTTCCTTTTCGTTTTGCGCATGCACACACACGAACACACCGACTCTTGTGCCTGTGTCTCTCTGATCCTATCCCAGTGGTATTGAAGTGCTATCTCTCTTTAACCTGTCGAAGTTGTCAGGTACTGATGGATGGCAAACAGATAGGGTGGAGGGCGGAACAGAAGCATCGGGACATAAACAATGTTTCTTTCTGCCGCATGCCACGGGTGTGTCTAAGCCTCCACAAGAAGCTTGTTTCAGAACTGTTTCACACGGTCAGTTTTCCAGGAATAAACTGGTCCAGATGTTTGAGTTTGTGTGTGTTTTTCAGCCTGCTCTGCCATGTTTGAAGGCCTCTGTAGTTCCGTTTTATAGTGGCTCAAATGATTCCATGAAAGTGTTCTTTGACAATTACCATTGTGTGATGTGTTTGTGATGTCTTTGTATTTACAGTTCCAGAAGCCACCCAGTGTTTTGTTGCTGTCCACATGCCAAAGGAGACTGTCCAGATAGAATTCCTGTCTGCAGTGGAAGTTAGAAATATTCAGAACTGGAAGCTCCAATTGAATCCCATTCTAATAAAATGAGTAAGGCTGGAGAATGATGATTCATTGATGATTAATTGCAAATTTTACAGACTGCTACCAGTGACTCTGCAGAGATTAATCATATCCTTTACTGATTTATTTCAAAAGGAAAATCTAATTAAACCAATACCAGCGCTCAGGACATTCAAATTCCGCACTGTGAACTCAAATTGCATCTAACTCTTTTAGTGTCATTTCAACTGATAAGACGCGTGAAATGTTTTTTTTTTCCTCTCTATTAAAGACTCTATGAAAGTTGTGTGTAAGCTAAGGTTCCGAAGTATAAAAGCAAATAGTCACGTGATTCTGCACTTCACATGCTGTAGATACCTTTTTTCTACATGTGCAGTAGAGGCCCATTGATGTGGAGCTGCCTTTGGACAAGTGCTTGTACAGTAAGTGCACAAATGATGTGGAGAAGTGCTTAGAAAGTGGCGCATGGAAATGTACCATGTATGTTATTTATGATAGCAAACTGCCTACTGAGGTCAGCAAAGGCTACAGGGTACATCTTTGAAATGTAATTATGTGGCAGTTGGTGAAGTGTGCATTTGACAATTTATAGGTGACTTAGTACTAATGGGTGACAACTGAGCCATTCTATGCAGTCAATACACACCCCCACAGTTTCAAGGCCCCGATTCAGATTAGAATAAATGAGGGAAGGAGGTGTGGAGGTGTAGGTGATGAGTGCATGGCCCAGTACAAGGAAAGGGCAGCGCAAGTGTGTGTGTGATTGATCTCCGAGCTGATAACACCTGTCTCATTCAGGGTTCATCGTATAAATTTGAAGCCCATGAAAGTTTCACATTTTCCCAAAGGACAAGTTTATTGTGATGCAACATAAGACATTATATATCTGTTACTGTACGCTCCTTTTTTACATTTTCAAGTCTAGCTTTCTACTTTCCATTGACCTGAGGTATGTAAAAATGTGAAAGTATCCTTGCAAACACACCCACTCACCCTCTTGGTTGGAACAGCGTGCAGTTTGAAAGCTTCAAGGTCAGTTGCTGGTGATCACACACGGACTAATTTAGTGTTCTGAAAGGGTGCTGGCCTTGCTGGGATTGTTTTCCTGTGGACATAATTAACTGTGAATAGCGATTAGGATTATCTCATTTAAGTAATCTGGCCCAGGAGTCCCCAGCCTGCAGTGGTTGGTGGAGATAGAGGAGGATAAATTGGTAATGTCTTATAATGAGTAGCTACAACAGGCATGCTTTGGCCCCAACCAAACGAATAAGCATGCAGTCGCCCCATTGCCTTCTCCCTCCATTGTGACAGGGCCCAAAATGGGAAATCATTTTTCCATTTATTTTTTAATCATTTTCTCAATTTTCCCTTCCCCATCGTCCATGCCTAAAGTAATTTAATCTGTGAGCCTCTTCAAAAGACACATTTCTGTGCGCATGCTCCTGCCAAATAACACACACTGCATATCTCGAAGACTTTTTCTCTTCCCTTTTCCTAGGCAGTGTGGTGTCGATTTGAAAGATCCATCCTTAAGCTACAGCCCTACCATATACTAAATGTTATTTACTTTAGGTATATTGTGTCCCTGGAAGGTGATCCATGTCATTCAAGCAGTGAGAAAACATGAGCCGAAAAGAGAACCGGAGCCTCGACAAAACCATTTTTTGCTTGCATACCCTGGAATCACTATCTTGGAAAATGTTCCGTCTCACCTTTGGCACAGATGTCATTGTTTGCTGTCACGCAAATAAAGGCTTAGCATAAAACGCATACTTGTTTTCAAATGTATAAAGCTTCCAGACTATGCTTTTATCATAAGGCCATAGTTGCCAGCAGCTCTGCAGCGCACACAAAGGCTTAGATCAGAGTTTAGATTTTCACTTACTAGCAGTTTAAGTGGAGAGGTGCCTGTAAACTGCTGCCAAACGCTGGTTTCCTTACAGCTCAATAGAATCTGAAGATTTTTGTTTACCCTATTTACATTGGTGGTAGCAGTGCAGAGAGCGCAATAACCAATAATGACTTTCTGAATATGTGTATCTATGTAGCGAACTTCCAGAGGCTAAATCATTCCTGGTGACAAATAATAAAGGAGAGGTGGGGGATTGTAGGCACTGGCCTATAAATATTTAAACACTAGAAGATTATTACAGAGTTGGGATTTATGGGAAGCCAGGACTATGATTGTAGAGGCTTGGAGGGATTGAAATTGTGTGCCTGTGCAGCTGTAGCATCCAGCTTCATCCATTTTGCCAACTTGTGTTTTGACAATTTTGTTTATTCTCGTTAAGAATGATTCAGATATTTTATGACTGCACTAAGACTTCGCTGTCTATTTGAAGTCCATCTGATCTGTCTTGAAAACACTGTCATTGCTTCAGTTTATTTTCATTATCTCATCGTTGTTTGATGTGATCTCTTCTATTGGGCTTTTTTATACCGCTTTTTGGCAATAGCTGTTGCCAGAGGCATGTTTTCAGGTTTTCCATCCATCCATATGTTTATCCCATTCTCATAAATGCAATATCTCCAGAATTCCTTGAGGGGAATTTCATTGAATATAGCAGAATTGTCCATTTGGATGCAAGGATTAACTTATTTGATTATGGTGGTCAAAGGTCAAGGTCACTAAAATCACAAATTGCTCACATTCTTGCAAATGCAATATCTTAGGAATGCCTTTAAGGGAATTTCCTAAACTTTGACACAAATGTCAACAAAAGTATGAACAGCTTAAAATTTGGTAGGCTCATTCTTACCAAATCAATATCTTGAAGTTTTGTTTTTTGTTTTTGTTTTTTTAAACCTCAAGCATGAAAAAAAAAACGCAGTTGAGTGTTTGATATGGCACTTGCAGTGTGAGTCATAGCATTAATCAACAGTGTATTAGAACAAAAGACTGTGTGTGTGTGTGTGTGTGTGTGTGTGTGTGTGTGTGTGTGTGTGTGTGTGTGTGTGTGTGTGATTGCGTTTGCACACATTTTTGTATAGTATGTCTGCATGCCCTCTGCAGTCACCTTTTTCATTCACCCCAATGACCCTTGGCCATTCCCTAGTGGTGCAGACCAGCTCCTGCCTTCCTCTTGGTTCCTGTTGGTTTGTGGATGAGGAGAAACTACTGTGACATTAGCTATCGATTACACATTAACACACTGGGCTTTAACACTGCCCCAGACACATTGATTTTAGTTTTGGATGTCACTGGGAAACACAAAAAGGTGAGGTCTGCGTGATTCTGGAAAATGGACAGTGTGTCCTTTTTGAATTGACTGTCAGCTCAGAACCTGGTGCTTTCCCACAGTGGAAGGCATCCTGCGTGGACTAGACTTAATGGAAGAATGCAAGTGAGGAGTGAAGACATGATATATTCTCTCCCTTTCAGCTTTAGCTCTGATTTCTACATGTTTTTCTTTTTTTTTTTTTCAGCCACCACCGTGTCAGTATCTAAAAAGCATGAACAATTTCCCTGTTTTTGAAATTTCAGTAAAGACACATACTACTATGAGATAGAAAGAAGAGCAGACAAATGAATGACCCCCAACATCTCAGCCAAATTTTAAATAATACTGCATGATGTGCCGCCCTTTATGTGCCAAGCTTTTTGCATATGTTGACATGATTAGCCAACACTATACAAATGTGTTGTGTAGCTGCTATGGTAATATCGTGGTCTTTGTTCAGCATCTGGCTAGTGGTGCGGAGGGAGGCCTGCACACTGGATAATGGAGCTGATGGCAGGTGGCGATTTGTGTGGGGGATCCATAAGCTTTTCTCTCTGATGTTCAGTGAACCGTCATGCCAGGGTGGACACATGAGAATATGCCAGGCAGCAGCCTCCAGGTCTGCCTGTGCGTCACTTGGTTTGGTATTTGTTTGTTGGTGTGCTGGCAATTTGGCTTAATCCAAACAGCAGATGGCAAAGCATCAAGAGTGAAAGTAGCTAATTACATTTAATACTGTTCCTTCAATTAGCGGCTTTTTGTGCATTGTGCTTTATTGGGACAAAGTCAGGTATTTTATTTGTTGTGTTGCTGTAAGTGGTGCACCTTACCGTAATCGGAAAGGCATTGAATACAGTGCAGACTTTAAATGTGCATAACTGGCCAACCACAGAGCCATTCAAAGTTTTGGGTATTGAATGCCAGTCAAAAACACAATGGTAATGGGTATCCATCTCGCTTAATTGTCAGTGAGTTAGGCACTTATTCCCTGTTTTATATGTTAAATTCACTGACTAGAAGAAAGTACTGAATTATCATTATGGGCACAATTCTTTTTTTTTTATTCTTTATATGTAAGCATGTTTTGCTGACTGCACTGTCACGTTTCTACAGATTTATTTTCAACTGCCATCCCCTCAGACAAACAGTGGCCCAATTTTCCACACTCACTGAATAATTGTGTTTCAGCAGCATTTTTTAAAATAGATTTTCCATGAATATTTATACAGTTTTTTCTCTTAACTGGCTGTAAACCACATTATTCTGCCAAAGTCCCAGAAATGTAGCTGATGTGTTTCAGCTGATCGCTGCGTATGAGAGAAGGCACTGACTAACATGTAAACATTTTATGGCTGAGATACCAGAGAGCTGGACAAATGTTATGTCAATCTCATCATATTTATTAAAAAATAAATAAAGACAGTATAAAGACCTAGTACAACCCAAGTCAATTTCATTGTTCACTCATTACTTATTTTGTCTTGTGTAAACACTGTTTTCTCACCGGCATTCACAAACAATGAAGCAAGCACATTAGGAAAAGAAGCCGTGTTTGACTAACTAAACCATAATGAATGTTCTATAATTGGGGTTAGGCTTATATAGTCTATGCCATGAAGAAGAATATGTCAGGAAGGTAAACACACAAAGTATTTTTACATGGCATATTCTCCTGTGCATTCACAAATCTATAGGGGGATGTTCTGCAATTTTTCACAGATGATTCATTTTAGCTGCTTTTTGCTAAAGGTTTTTTGTTGTTTTACCTTATGCTTTAAAACACTCCAGTGATTTAGTAAAACACACTACTGGATTCGGTCCAGTCGAGATTCTTGGCCAGATCTTTCTTTTTCTTTTTTCGTCTTGTGTAATTTTCACAGTGTGCTTGGGTTCTCTTGCCAGGCTTCTTTAACCTGCAAGCCATCTATTTTATTCATTATTTGCATTTACAGACTTTCTAGAAATGCCGTTTCCTTCATACTTTTCATGCTCATGCAGCCTCATATCTTCACTTCCCACATCCATATGTCACTGTCTGCACTGTGCAGTTAGTGTAATTTTTTACCATTGTAAACCTGTAAGGGTTTCTTCTGGTATCCTGTTTGTGGAGGTTGACTCCACAGACGTTGTCCAATCAGCATGATGAATTTAGAACAATGTTTTGTTATAAGGTTATTTTATAACCTCTGCCATGCAATTAACTATATTTATAAATTAAACATGGGCTCACATTCATTGCATTGTGTTAGTGCTACAAAGTTCATGTTTTGTGTTATTTAAGAAACCACTTTGTTGGGTAAGTATACATAAGATTAAATACTTAACAAATTATTCAAAAATGTGTACAGCTTTGAATCATTTAATGGAGCTGGCACTTTTACAGCAAGTGTTGCTAAAAATGTTCCTTGTCATTTTGTCAAGAGTACAGTTCTGAACCTCCAGGGCAGAAGTGACATTGTTTCTGAATGTGTGTGTGCGTGTCTATATTAGAGAATGGGAGAGATTGATTAAATGTGTGGGTGCTTACTCATAAGGTCTCCTTCAGACAACGTTTGTTCCTAAAGCTCACCTTTTGGCTAACAATGTCAAACCAATGAGTGTGAGATGTTAGTTGAGTAGATATGATTGAGTGTTTTTTGATGAAGGAAGCAAGACAATAACTCATACATCTGACAATATTGGCACTTTATATCAGTACAATACATATTATGCACTGTATTTAATTTTACTTAAAGCATATTACTTGAAAGTGGTTTACCTAACAACATCATTAGACACTATATACTTCAAATAATGTCCAGCTGCATTCACAAATAATCAGTGCAATTTGAACATGTATAACATGAAAAATGGTGCCGTTTCTCTCTAAAGAATGTTTTCAACGACTAATTCCCAAGACTTGTTGTGCCTATGGTAGGATGGTCACTTTCACTGACTGGTAGTCAATTATTAGTTAACAATTTAGTTGTTATTGATTGTTATTGTTATTGTTATTTGTTGTTATTGTTCGCACAGCAAAGAACTTAAGAATCAAGGAGACAAGTGATTTCACCATTGAAAGTCATTTATCATATATGTCCAAGAGCTTTAAAGGAATACAATTCTATCTTACTATAAGGGCTAAATTACATCTTTCATATTCACGCACACACAGATTGTTCTTCACCTTTCCTTGCAGTCCCATCACTAGCCACAGATTCTTGAATCTTCCTCTTCACTCACATGAAATTTCAGTTCAAAGGTAGCTGAATACCACTCATCGCATGCATCCAACTGTATCTGCTGCACATCTCTGAAAAAAAAAACATCCACTGTTGTCAAGCATTGGCATCACTTTCAAAAGTGACAGCTGTGCTTCCTAATAGTCAGACTTTTTCTGCTTTTTTCTGAATGCTCATTGACTGACTGTTCAACTTTTGATCTGGCTAATAAAACAGGTGCATTTTGCAGAGATTTAATTATTTACTCATTTATTACTATTTGTTTTTTTTAATCTAACTATTTTCCTACATAATCATTGTAGATGCAGGGCAAACCCTTACTAATAAGCCCTGCAACAGAGATGTGCAGTCAAATTATAAACCGATTTGATTCTTTTCTTTGATATTATTTAACACATATAGATGTATATAGAAGTGAGCAGAAATACTACAAAAAAAAAAAAAACCTTTAGAATGCATCATCTTGCAGTGCTGCCAGTACTGTTCTGTTAGTTTGTGTCAAAGAAGGCATTAATAACCCCTCTCCACATTAAGATGAGTCATACTCTACTGAAGAAATGTTTGAATAAACGTACAGCTTAAATGGTGGACATATAACATACAGTTGCGCTAACACAGAAGACCATTTGTGACTGACATAAAAGATGCTGTAAGTGTACCTGATGATTTAGGCCCATCAGTCACTGCCCCTATATCCTAATCCCCCACTTCTGTTTCCAGCAGCACTCCTCCACCCCAATTTTATCTTCAACTCCATTTGTGTGATTTCTTTTCAAATTTCCCCATCTCACAGCTCATTTGGTTGTATATTCAGAGCTAAATGTAATCAGGTGCTGAATTCATTGGGACGTATGGGACTCACAATATTCTGTAGGATAATCCGATGAAAATATGGAAGTTTGCAGACAGAATGTTCCTATAGTGGTACAATAATATAAGAGGAAAGAAGTAACAGAGAAATGGGCAGGAGACACAATAGAAAATAAACATTAGACACCCAAAAGGATGTAAGGATTTTGTGATTTTATCATTTCTATCATACATGAAGTGTCATGGGGGACTATTTAGGCAGAAAGGAGGAGCAATGATGGAAGAATGGAGATTTTGATGATGATGATGATGATGATGATGATGATGATGATGATGATACATCCCCAGCATAGTTGATAGAGTGAAAAAGAGAAATGGACAGAGGAAAAGGAGAACGAGAGCAAATGTCCACACAATTACTGTGACTGCTAGAAAAAGCCTAATCAAATGGCACTTGGCACAGCAGGCCTCTGCTCCACGCAGCTGGTGGAGGAGGTAGAGAATTGGCTTTGACAGCCGGGAGAAAAGATGGGAGGGAGGAAGTGAGAACTGCAGAGAAGAGGTTGCAGGGACGCAAAGGGGAACTAGCTTGGAGAGATTTCGAAACGCAGGCAGTCATGTATACAGGGATATTCCTGTAATATTTCCTATAAAAGATGGGAGACCAAATCAGAGATGTCTGGATATAAATATGTACAGAAGGAGGAGGGAAGGATGAAGGGGTGCTGGCAAGGAGATCGAATGGAGGCAAATTGAATGTGCCAGAGGGAGTGGTCGAAGGTGGGAAGGTGGCCATGCCTCAGGATATGGTGTTTCCTCGTGTTTGGGAACTGCATATACAGTGGAATCAACTTTTACACTTGAATATATCATACTTATAATACAATCTGTCTTACTCAGAATATCATGCTTTAGATCCATATCGTTGTGCCAGTATTGTGCATGTGTATGAGTGAAATAACGGAAAATGTGATTTCCAAATTGTAAAAAAAATAAATAGCAAACACACGCCAGTTTTTCTGGCAGTGCCATTTTATGTTGTGCAGTATGTGACGATTTGGTGAGTGTGTGTTTATCTGTGTGAATGAGTCGGGCACAAGAGCCCATTTTAAAAGAATGAAGAGAAAGCTTAGGCGATCAAAGCAGAGAGAAGATCTTTGCTGGCACTCTGTAGCAACAAGATGGCCAGTCAATGCTAATTTCAATAACTCTTTAATTACTGGTGCCAGAGCTCCTTTATATAATTTTGCGCTGTGTGAGCAAGTAAGATGGAGAACAGAGAGGAGGAGGAGAGGCAGTAAGATAGGGATTCTCAGTACTAAAATATTTATTAAATATGAATGATAGGCGATATGAAAGAGGGGGGTGGGGTGTGAGAAAAATGTCTCTACTCTAATATTGATGTTGAGAGTTTAGTTGTAGATGGAACTTTGGATGGAAAGTGAGGCAAAGGAGATGAAAGGTTAACATCTTTTTCACTAACTCAAATACTTCTCTCTGTTTGTAGCTCATCTCAAATCCCATATGAACTCACTTTCATTTTTTAAATCTCTTTTTCCTGTTAACATTACCCTCCTCTTCTGCCAAGCTCTCCTAGTCCTCCCTTGTTCTGGGGAATACCTGCAATTATGACATGCCTCGTCTCTCCTCCACTTTTCTCCACCGTGTTGAGGTGACACTCTTTGAGCTGTAAAAAACTGGATACAGGATACAATACTGTCCCATTCATCCACATGTCATATTTTGTGCATCCCCAGATGCACACAAGTGTAAAACAGTTTACTGCTACTCCATGTCCTCTTCCCAGGATACATTATACTGAAATGTGGTTATATAATGAGGAGACAGGCGGCTCATCAACCAGAATGGGCTTTTATTACCCCATTCAAAACGTCTAGCATCAGAGTTTGGAGTCATCCACCCCTCCACCCCTTAACAAAAAGACAGCAGTAAAATAGGTTATCTGACTATTTCCCTTTTTTTAAACATATAAAAAGGCTTGAAGTTATGATATAAGTACATAACCCTCCTTACACAAAGCTTGGTGGGGATTCCCACTTGGTCCGTTTTTCAAATTAATAGAACACCATGTTAGCGCGTGTGAAGCAGCAGATGCTCGGTGCTCTGAGTGGGATGCTGCAAGCAAACAACGCCAGCCTGATCTTTGTTGTCAGGGTGCAGCACCACTTGTTGACTTTACCGTGGCTGTTTAGTGGCATTTTGCGATGATGATCTAAAAGATACACACTGTTAAACTAGTTTTGAATCTCTTGTAAAAATAGACTTGCTTTGTGTCACTCAAACCAACAAAATATTTAGTGCACACACAATAAGGTCTGTGTCAACAAGAGTATTTGTTGAATCAGTTACAGCTGAACCTGATCTAAATAAAATAAACTGAAAAAGCCCCTCGTCCTTTTTTAAATAGGATACTCAAACCTTTTATTATAATTCACGTCTGTGCAATCATTCTGACATGTTCAACTTGAATCTGAGGTAAAGGTAGAATTCATTGCAAATTATTGTGTTAAATTGCATAGATTTCCCTAGTGGCTTGTTATAAATTTATAACAGCAAAATAAGATTGATTTATATAAAGACCCCTAAACAAAAAAACCTACATTACAATAGCATAGTGACTATGTTATAAATGGAGCAACGTTTGATAAAAAGAACAGAAAAGAAAAGAAAGTTTAACAAAACACAAATTTGGGTTATGATCTTTGATGGATAGGCAAAGCTCAATGGTCTGTAGAGCCTACAAAACCAGGAAACCAAAAATAGTTAAAAATAAAATTTTAGTTACTGTAGATCTCCCTCACTTGTCAGTGATGTCAGAAAAATATTAAACATGTTTAAATTGTTATTGTGAAATATGACAATGACTGTGACTTTACATTTGTTGTTTTCAGTTGCCTTGAAAAATCTACATTTCACAGACCTTGTTTCACCTCCAGCTACCTGCTAACACAGCACTGGGTGTGGTATCTGAGAAGTTTTACAAGTTCGAGTACACCAGGGTAGTATTAAACATACCTAGTTAACATCTTATGTAATCGCTTGCCTATATACTTTTTGTTGTTAAAAAAAAAAAAAAAAAACATTTCAAAACATAGCATTTAGCTTTTGTTCCCCGAAATGTCACATTATTTTTACAGCCTTTACAACTTATTAAATCTTAGTGTATTACCTACTTAGAATAAAGTTCTAAACTCATTCCATCCATTCTACTCTGAATAAGTTAGGCCTGTACATTTTTTTTTATTATTTAAAACCACATGAACACATACCCATTGCGCAGCAATAGACCCCTTACTGTAAATAATGGTGCAAGTTGTGACATTGGCACAGGAGTCACAGCCGAGTCACAGTGGACTAGTTTGAAATGAGGCTGTCCTCATATTAAGAGGAAAGACTGAGCTTGCTGCATAGATGTCAATGCAAAGCAAACTTGGGCTGGAAGAAGTCGACTGTTTGAGAATGTTAGGCTTAAAAAGAAACTCAGCAGTATCTCTAAATACCCACAGAGCCTGTGGGTATTTACACACACACACACACACACACTGCAGCACAATTGGAATAAAACACCCACATACACACTTTCGATGACTGCCCACACTACCGTGTACAGAAGTGTCTGCATGTGCTCGTGCATGTGTGGTTTCATTGCAAAGCTCTTCTAGGCCTACAGATAGTCGGGGGGAGTCAGCGAATGAGTGGGACGGATACAGCCCGATGTCTAATTAATTTAGTGCCTTAAAGGACGTGTGTGTCCCTAAATTCCAGGCAAATGATGACCACTGGGGAGTAAGGAGGGAGAGGCACAGTCAACAGGCGAATGGGATTGCAGAGAAGGAGTGAGATGTAGATATTATTTATTGTACAAGAAAAGATTTGTACGTATACATTAGATGGATATTACCTGCTTAATTTTCAGAAAAATACTAAACAAGTGTCCTTTGGCCTGCTCCTTCACAAGCAAAATTCCCCACTGCAAAAGTCACGCATTTCTGGGAAAAACACAACCGTGTGCATGTTGCCTGCTATGCAAACACCTGATAGTTGTTTACACTGCACTTTACATTCAGCCTTTCTCTGAACTGAAATTCCCTTGGATGTTACATCTCCAATGTATATCAGACAACAAAGGCATGTGCTGGCTAGTATGACTGCAGACAGCACTCTGTGGGAGTGGAAAGTGAGCCTCACTAAGATGCACAAGACAGACAGGAAGCGATGGAGAGGCAGGGGGCAGAGGGAAGCAGTGAATTAGTCTTTAATTAGACCAGACACAGAATGCTGTCAGCGTGTATCAGGCCAGGCCTAAAGAGAAGAGTATAAAGAGAAAGTCACTTTCAAGCTCCACCAATATAATGGTACCCTCATGGGACTGAGCAGGGGGGGAGAGGTTTTACTTTTTTTTGGTTTACTGCTGTGTGTCTGTCGGTCTTAACAACAGTTTTCCTGTATTCCACCTGCTATAAAGTGGGCTCAAGCAGATGAAACTAGCAGCGCAGACTATGAGGTTAATGTGCAACTTCTTGCCATTATCATCGTCAGCAGCAGTACAGCGGCACGCAAATAGAGCTTCTTGCTAAGCCTGGTGTCATATCAGTCTTGTGTGGCTAAGCAGGCTGTTCAGTCAGTTGTGAAATTGAAATGCAGCCTCAGTTATTAGACAAACAGCCCATCACCCGTACTGCTAGTTCACTGTCAATAGCCACTGGTGCGTCAACTAACAACACAACTCTTTTGTTGATTAAGAAAAGCTCTGAGTTGTGTATGTTGTGTGCGCTGGCGCTGAAGTTTTTCGTAACCGTCAGCCAGTGCATCACCGAGGTTACATGTTTGAAATATTATTCCATAGCAGCAGCACAAATGAAAACATGACTTGTGGTTAAATATTCCATTTGAATCTATTTACTCATATACAAATATGACTTTACACTTTAGTGTGCTGTGTTTACACATCTACAGTATGTCTTCTAGATATGAATGATGTTTTTGTTTAGGTGTGATTTTAACCCTTTTCCCTTTATTCCTTGTGTATAATACATATTCTAGAATAAGGCCATCCACCTTAAATGAAATTAATGAACAACCAGGATCAGAACCATCTGAATAGCAGAAAGAGTCATTTTGAGTAAATGCCCGGATGAAGTTATAGACAGAACAATACTGCTTAAGCAAATACTATAGTAGGATGCAATACATACTCCCAAGTAAAAGTATAAAAGTAATTGCTTTGGCTTTATGTAATACTGGTATGGATAAAATATATTTGTAAGGGAGAGCTCCATGTGCGTCAGTAGAGGTAAAGAGATAAACACAGGCAGACATACACATTCAATAATTCAGAAAATGCACCTGTCAAACTGACAACAGATGTGCATTCTGTGTCTCTGAGTAGGCGTTCACTGTTCCATGTCATTTAGTTTTGCTGTTTTCAGATATATGTTTATTCATGTTACACTTGGATTTAAGGCGTTATCAGTTTTCTTAGGATAGCTTCTCTTGAGGACATTTCTAGTAATTCTCATTATATACTCAGTATGTATACGTGTCTTTTAGTTTGGAGCTGTGTGTAGTTGTTGTTAGCAAAAGCAGAAGAAGAAGAACCACCTTCCCTCGTCACTTAAGCACATATCCATGTTACGCTGCAGTGAAATGTTCACCCTTCCCTCTCGGGGGAGCAGTGGACTGCCGTCACAGGCGCCCAGCAAAACCATCCTTCCCCTTTTGTCAATTGTGTCATTACCCTTACAGCTTACAAAGGCTTATTCACAATACAACCCTCTTTTTAGACTGACACATGATCACTGGCCAGTTTATTAGATACACCTGGTTAACTGCCTGTTAATGCAAATATCTAATTAGCCAGTCACATGGTGGCATCTTGGTGCATTGAGGCAAGTGGACATGAACTACATTTACATGCAATTAAGTAACAAGGTCACAAACTTTCTCTGCTAACCAGGGAATGGCATTTACATGCTTGTAAGACACCTGGTTACTGGAAATGTACGTTTACAGCAGAGCGATTTGATGTCCTTCTTATCTCTGACTTATTTTAGAAGCATGGCTCTGATTTTAACCGTATATCGACAGAAAGCACTGCTTTCTGACTTTCTTTGTCTTTTGACTGTGTTCATGTCGCAGCAAATGGACAGTGTAGGGAATGAGAAAGGAATACAGATGGGAGAGATACATACAGCTGATCCACGGCGCATACTGTCCGAACTAAAGAAATGGGTTTATTTTTTATTCAACTTTCTGTTGAATAAATTTTCTTAATGTAGGGGCACCCTGTTTTAAACACAAGATGGCATCGCCCCGTTAATGAACTCTCACTCATTCAGCCAGCTGCTTTTTTGGCACATGCGCTATTGGAAGAAGACAATTAGAAACCTGGTTATTCGTATCCATGGTTGCTCAAAGAAATTGGCGTTGACAGATTGACATTACAGGTAAGTAACAGCTTTCCAGAGAAAGCCAAACGTAACTTAGTTACTGGAATCCATGGAAACACACTGATGGCCAACGTGAAATGCTATAGTTCAAACCCAGGCTGGGATAGGTACTTTAAAAACCGCTTGTCTAATTTCACATGTACTTCAAAGAGAACGTTGTAGGAAAAGAGAAAATATCTCTGGGCAACAATGGCCTCCACAGTCACTAGATCTTAATCCATTAGACTGCCTTTGGGATGTGGTGGAATGGGAGATTCACATCATGGACATGCAGCCAAAAAATCAGCACCAAATGCATGATGCTATCATTTCATTATGGCCAGAATTTCTAAGGAATGTTTCCAGCACCTAGTTAAAGTTATGCCAAGAACCATTAAGGGGATTTTAAAAGGCAACAGGCATCTAACATGGTGCTAGCAAGGTATAACTAATAAAATGCCTGGTGAGTGTAAATGCACTTAATTTCCTGTGCAGATGAACTGATGGATCCTTATGGATGAATAAACAAAACTGTGTTTTAAGCTAAATAGCAAGTTCACTGGTTTCAAAAACAGCCAATAGACAAAAAGCCAATGGGATTTTCCATTGGGCTTGGATTATTGCAGGAGTTCCAAGACAAACAAATGTTTATGGTACTTACACAATTTATTGAGCAAAATAATCTTCACAAATGGAAACAACTTTTACGGTTTTTAAAGCCTAAATACAATAGTCAGAAGTAAAACACTATTGTTAGGCTTTTAGGCTTAATGACTTTGACATAACCATTACTAAACTTACAATTTGTAAGTTTATTTAGACTCACGACTCTAAATTCAGAGGATTTCTTCTTATAGTGACGTGATATAGCTTTTGACCACAAGTTAGAAACTCAAAAGGCTGTACAGTAAGTGTGTCTACCGTAAGTAAATAATCTCTGTGTTTAGCATAATGAATTTTTTCTGTTCCTGACAACTTCTCCTAATCACATGTCTAAGGGGTTAGAACTAAACCCAAAACCAAATTTACGTCCCAGTACCACTATTAAAAAGAGAGGTAGATGAGCCAATTTCCACAAAAGGTATCTAGCCTTGGGGGTGAAGGCTTTTGGTGTCCAGTTACTAAAACTTCTGAGTTCAAATTTTATGTTCAGTGTCAACTGAAATATTTTTTCTGATACTAAATACAAATTTTAAAAGTCTTCTACAAGGTGGACTTGTATTTTTTTAATTATGGCTATTATAATTTTATTAGAATAATATGAGGGTGGGAATCGTTGGGTTGTTCAATCTCTGTTTTTGATTTGTTTCAGTGCAGTTTGACATGTTACATTGTTTGTTTGTCACATACTACATGCCAAATTCTCTTCATCTGCATTGAGCTGACAAGCATGGTTTGGTTATGCTCTTTAGTGGTTCACCGTGCTGAATTACTTCATGTCTTTCTTGACGTTTGAGTGAAAGCAGACGTGACCTAAGGTAGAGTCATCAGTCTTACCCGTTGCAACTTCAGCAGTAGCATTATTTTTCAATGCTGAAGCTACTGCTAACGTTAATGTGGGGAGGACTACAGTCATCCGGTACCTTCTTGAAAAGATTTTGTTTGCCTCACCAGCCATTGATGAATTTTGCACAGTATCTCTATATACCTAGAAGTTGCCACTGCAGAAGCATGAATGGAACCATTCACCTGCTTTCTGGTTTGCTGGACTGCATGGCCATGTTGGTACCCGTATTAGGAAATTGTCTTTTTGAGGTCAGAATGTCAAACATATTGCTAAAAGGGTGCAAAAGAGAATAATTAACTTGTGTGTGTCTTGTCAAATATGGATGATCAATGACCAAGCGATATGCTGAACACAGTACTTTGTTGAGGGAGGTGTAATGGAAACTCAGTCCTGCAGCACTGGCTAGTTTCATTTTAATCATGGGCACACACACTGAACTGCTACCTTACTCTATTCTCCAAAATTGACATTGTACTGCCAGTTTTCTGTTAATAGGGCATATTACAGTATGTGCTAAGCTTGTCTTGCAGTCAACTTCCCAATGGCTCAGGAGCATATGAGCCTATTGTTAGTGTCAGTTTACTTGACATTTTCTTTGTGTCCTGGTTGAGCACAGAGACTGAACAGGCCTGAAATGGGATAATAGTCACTTGCCAGACACCCACAGTGGAAGAGAAAAGACTTGACAGAGAAATCAAACCAGGCGAAGGGAGAAGGGACTGCAAATCAGATAAATCGGGGTGCATTTAGAAAGCATTCAAAATGTTACAGCCTAATACTACAATCGTTCAAATATGTTTTTTCCATTTAATCTACAGGACCCCAAAATGACAAAGTAAACACATATTTTAAAAATATTTGCAAGCTTCCCATCTCTCTTGATCATTTCTGAAATGTTTCTAAACTTTGACTGTGGCCGACCTGTGGTAAATGAAATTGATTGGACGTAATTTGAAATGGCACACACCTCTTGATATGAGGCCTTACTGCTGACAATGCATAATGTTATTCCTTCTAACATGACAATAATCCCTCTCACACAGCCAAGAAAACACAGGAGTGGCTTGGGGACAAATTTAATGATACAGAGTGGCCCAGCCAGTGCCCTGACTTTAACCCTTTTTGAACATCTCCAGAGAATCCTGGAAATTACTGTCCTCCAACAGTCCCCTTCCAACCTGACAATTCCCCAATCCAGTTGTCTAAAGCTTGTTGCATCATATCCAAAAAAGATTCAAGGCTGCAATTGCTGCCAAAAATGCTTAATCAAAGTACTGAGTAGAGGCTCTGAATTATGCACATGTGATATTTAATTTTTTTCTCAAATGTAGATTAATGGTAAACTTAACAAAAGAGGGTCTGAATAGTTGCTTGTCTGAATGCACGAGGCTGTTGTTATGGCATCTGATATTACATTTGTAAACAGTTTTTTGTTGTTGTTGTTGTTGTAAACGCAACATACAGTTATAGGCAACAGTATAAACCACATTAAGTCATGTCACAGCTTGTTTTCAATGTCATGTCAAGGTTATGCGACCCAACTTACAGTACCAGTGCATCAGCAAAAAACACATTTAATAGACAATTTGTGCTTGATTGTCTTTTAATAGCTCTACATTTACTTGCCTTTTTCATCTGCACAGTCTTCCAGCCATCTTCTGATACTTTCAGATACTGTCAATCAAAACAGCAGCATAGGGGAATAAATTAAAAGGAACCATGCACTCTTGAAAGGTGACCTGCAGCTACATTTAAAGGTGGAGGATCAAAAAGAATCTAATCAAATGTCTTTATGCCGAGGGCTTTTAAAAGGAATGTCCTCTGCCAGAACACTTGCTCCATATAAACTCTATAGACATGTACATTTTACTAGTAAAGTCAAAGTGACTGAAATGACAGATACTGACGTGGCAAAACATTTTGATACTATTAAACCTCATTGAAAAGGGCGCACTGTTACATGCCTTAATATGTGCTTATTCTTCTTGGAATTTCCAAAAATCCCCACCTCCTGATTGCAGCCAACCTCTCTGGACACGGTCACAAAAAGAAAATTCACTCAGATTAAAAAAAGGATAGTTTGCCTGATGGACAAAGAATTAAGGAAGACTTCAAAGCAGGTTCAAGGTGACCTTCAAGATCAATGCAAAACAGGGAGAGATTTTTGGCTTTTGTTTCAGCTCTACATTCACATAGGATTAAAAAAGATTTCAAAGAAAAGAAAATCCTCCCTACAGTCAAATATAGATGATCAGTTATGCTGGGGGTTGCTTTGCTGTCACTGGACAAAGATGTGAGACTTTGTAGCATATAGTGAAAGCACAAAAAAAAAATCAACATACCTCGGGACATTGCTTCACTACAGGTCATACTTCACAATGTCAGAGAACTGTCTCAGCCTTAGGTCATGGACCCAATATGCTAAAGCATACATTTAAAAGCCCTGCAAATGGATGATAATCAAAAGTGGCATAGTTATGACCTGCTATGACCGGTGATCCAACAAAACATCTACAGAGGGACCTGAAAGTCACAGTTGGAAAGAAGTACAGTGCCCATCAGACCGAAGAGCACTGGAGCAGTAAGACTGGCACGTGTTAATCAGATTATTGTAGACAAAATTGTTGTTTGTTTTTTTTTACACTGTCAGTACATTTAGTCATGCCCGTACATGCACATTGTAAAACTAAATAATAAATCAATATGTTGGAAGGATAAAAGGACGTGAAAGTTATCGATGTAATCGAAAAGCCTATTTGATGTGATGTTTCTATTTTTTAGATGCTTTTGTTTTCATTTTGGTTTAATCTTGAGATAAATATAGACCCTCATTCTCTATAGTCTTCTAGTGAAACATTGCAATCTCTACAATGCCCCTCATTGTACCTCTTTATCTATTTCTGTTATTTTTACAAGTCTGAGACTGTATCATTTGAAACCTGGGCTCAACTGTACTTTGGTGAGAATAATTTGCATCTGCCCTGCGAGCAAAAAACAAAACAAAAAATATCAATGGAGACAACTTGAGTGACTCCCACTTTTATATATTACCTCACTGTGGAAAGCTTAATCAGTATGACTCTTTTGCTCTTTTGGCAGCATCCCATAAAACAAAAGAACCACAGTGAACAGCATGACAGCACATTTACTGTGGTTCAACCAGCACTACTTAAGCGAAGAAAGAATTGTCAGTGCAACAAAAAAACCTTGGCCTCCAGCAAATCAGCTGGGTAGACAGGAATCAATAACTCCTTCATTAAAGTATTGCAATCAGTTCATGGATCAATACGTACAGTAATCACAAGTTGTGCAGAATATGGACAGTACAGAGGATTGGGATTGGCAGCAGTGTTCTTCTACTTTACCCTTGTGTCAGTGGCCTTACAAGAGAATGGAGGCACAGATCCATAATTGTATCTACAAGTTACCAATACTGCTAACAAGGCAATGTCACAAGCAAGGCTGTGGCTGAGCTTCACGGAAAACAAGTCAACTTTAGCAAACAATGACTTAGACATGAACTACGATCTGCGATCACTACGTACCCAGCCATGTAATACCCTAAACAATTTCCTGAAAAACAGGCACTGTTTGTTCCTTTTTTATTTAAAACAATTTCAACCATTTTAGTTTTAATTATCTAATGCAGCATATCCTCTAATGTCTTATAACTCACTGAGTTACCGAGGGGGTAGGACCAGCATTTGGGGCTCAGGTTGGGGCTTGCCTTGAGTCTACTTGAAGCGAATTAATGTGAGTTTATCTAATGATACTTTGCTGTACAAGGACATTTCGATAATCACCAAAATTTTACTTCCATTCTAACTTGTGTGCTGCTGTTTTTCTAGTGTGTGCATTTGTCTTTGTTTTCTTTGACGCTGACTGAAAGTTAATAAGCCAACTAGCAGTTTCCCAGTCGTTCGTAAACCTGTGCACGGGACAGTGGCCGCTGTCTGTGGACCCAGCAGGCCTGTTTGATTCATGAAGCAGCATCAAAGCTTTTAAATGCCCCGTACATTTCCCACTGCTCTCTCTCATCTCGCTGTTGAACCGTTTCTCCAAAGCTGTCAAATACTCTCTGCGGGGTGGATGGCACTCGTCGGAAGCTAATAGAGGGTGACTGTATATGCACATGTGGGTGTGTTTGTATGTGTGCGTATAAGAACAGCGAGGTAATGTGATGTGACGAGTGGATTTGCCAGCATGCGGTAATCTAGATTTTGAACGTTTTAACATGGGCGCACACACACTTGTCTTATTACGTTCTCTCTTATCTAATTCCCCTAAAACTACGTAATTACTTCAAATATGTAATCCAATCGGCCAAAAACCAGTATGTTAAGGTTCATTATGTGTTGACTAATGCGCCACACAAGTTTGGATGGAGCTATTCATGCAGCTCATCTTATTAAACCTTCTCTCTCTCTCTCTCTCTCTCTCTCTCTCTCTCTCTCTCTCTTTGTGTGTGTGTGTGTGTGTCTGAGCTGAATTTAATAACATATGCTACACTGTGCCTTTATTACTGTAGTGTTCACCAAACTATAATCTAAAACGGCACTTTCAGGAAAGCTGTGACAAACACAGATTTTATTTGCGGTCTTATGATGTTTCATCACCATTTTTGAGGCTGTTTTGTAGAGTGCGGTCACTTACTATAAATATACGAATATCATAAGTCAGCGCAGCCAGATAAAATACTTAACCTGTGCTCATACATGCTGGTGGTCCTCAAGTGTAGCTATTGCGGGATTTTTAGGGTCTCATGTTGAGAGTAGTTTGTGTGTGGCCTGGAGTGTGTGACAATCAATGGCATTGATCCTGCTGTGGCTGGAATTCCATTCTTTTCCTCAGTCTCTCCTCCCCCTCATGCATTTACTGTGCGGCTAACACAAATGAACTATCCTCAAAAACAATGAAGGCCAGGGCTCGCTAAGGGTAAGCTGCTTGGCATGGCGACTGCAGAGAAGTACTGTACTTAGCTATGGTTGGTACCGTGACTGTGGCAGAGGTTGAGGTCATTTATTTCGTTTGTGTGAAGTATAAAAGGGCCAGACGAGTAAGAACAAGTAAGAAACTAACATCTGTTCTTTTGGGTTTAATTTTTTTTCCTTCTGGAACAATCGGTTGAGGGTACTGAAGTAGCTGTCGAGCGTTGTGGCTCCTTTTCAGTTATTACATAAACAGCTGTTTTACAGTACCACTGAGCTGCAACCATACTGACTTTATAAGTGGAATCTTTCAGTCTGCATTTCCCTTTGTGTTATTTTGTTAAATGTTTGAAACCACTGAACATCTGAATCAGATGCGTAGGAGAAGCAGCCTGAAGTGCGAGCATCATGAAAAGCTACTGAAGCCAGTAGATATATGTGGGCAGATTATAAACACCAGCTTGCCTTATTACATCTGTTTATTCATGAGACAATTGTTGGTTAAATTTCCCTGCCTAGACATAGAGAGTATCATTGTTGACCCCTAAAAAACCCAGTGTTAAAGGTCTGTCCAGCAAATGCAATGAAATCAAATACTAGACAACATTCAATTAATAATAAAGACACTATTACAGCTGGCTAAATTTCAATTGAGTCATTTCTGTAATGCAGTCGGGGCCTTCTGTGAGGTTAATTGAGACCTAGACAGCACTTTAGTCTGAGCTGCGTGCTTGTATTTCTTGTTGTACCTCTGGCTGCAGCGTCGGCTCTTGGGCTTTATGGAAAGAGATTTGATCAGAGTGAAAAGCGTATGTGTGCATGTAATCACAAGAGTGCTACCATGGGAGTGAGAGAATAAGATAGGGCTGTACGGTTGACATAAGTGGAGAAACAGATGTATAGCGACAAATGCACACTCCCAGAAGCTGAAGTGGTCTCAGAGTAGGAAAGACGAGCCGTTTTTTGTTTTCCTGTTTTTGTAAGCTGAGATCTGAAGTGATCCCCTTGGAATGTGGGAGGAGGGCTTTCCTGCTTTAGACAAAGACGTTGGGACATGTGTAAAATGTAAATACAAAATAATACAATCGTTTGCAAATCAGTTGTAATCTATTTTTGATGTATGTGCCCCCGTCTCATCTTTTGAAATGCGTTGCTTTATGAGAATTTATGAGATTTATATTTCAGGATAGCAGTCAGTTTTCTTTTGTCCTACATCTGGCTCTAATTTTAAATGTTTTAACCAGTTTTAAATTTCTTTAAAAATAATTTATCTGGGGACCTTATTATTGTTGTGACCGGACTGACTGGTGCAACAGTGAAAACCCTTCTCTCGTCACTCCCTGATCCTCTCTAGCTTTATCTCCTCCTCTCAGCCTTCTGTTCATTAAACAGCCATAAACAAAAGAAAGTTTTTTGTTTGCAGCTCGGGTCCCTCTGTTGCATGCGGCTCAATCTCACAGAGCTCATAGAAGCAATCACAAGCTGTTTGTTGCTTACTGTTAACAGCCCATACTTTAGGAGGGGGTCCAACTTAATACATAATTGAAAATGGTTGCTGTGGTCCATTTGCTACGATTTTGTTCTCCTTACATCAGCAATGCAGGCACTGCCAAGAGGCTGCTCTTGGGGGTTTGCTTTTTTCCCTCTATCATTTTCCCCCTCTGTCTCTTTCTCTCTCCTTTGATGCCATTTTTGATGACAATTCACACTTCAGTTGAGATTGCTCTAAATTTCGATTTCAGCCAAAATGGTCTTTTAAGTAGCTGTCTCTGTCTGGATGCTATTTGTCCATCACTTCCTTTTTTCTCCTCTCACACATAAAATGTTTTCTTTTATGTGAGTGCATGCACCCATATTATGTCACCGTGTTTGTCTCGAAGTGAGCTCTATCATCCCCTTTTAATGTTCCTGGAGTATAGCACTTAGTACATCACTTAACACAGCCCTCATTCTGTCTTTTACCAAAAGCTACTTTCTTTTTGCATAGCTCATATCTTTCATTCAGCAATCATTCATGCACTTGTTGCTAATGAATTAGTGTAATCAAGTTAAGTAGGCAACTGCATATTCAACTCTCCACGGTCATATCAAAATACAAAGTGCACACTATCAAATGGACACACCATCACCACTCTCCTCCTGTCACCCAAGATTGTTCCTGTGGCAAACTCGCTCCCTAGTGAGGTTTTGCTTTCAATCAGTCTGCCAGCAGACCACCCCCTCTGTCCAGTCCCAGCCTGTCTCCCTGTGGAAATGCACCAAGGTCTTGGAGTGATTTTGCTGTAATGGAACTTGAGGATAAACTAGATTTTTGATCCACCCATACAGGGGCCTTTTGGAGCTTTGGCTTTGCTATTTCTCCCTCCTACTCCTGCCCTAAACCTCATTACCTGAAGCCAATTCTTTAATCTAGTTTCCCAAGGGAAACAAAGGTAGGGACGGGGGCAAACAAACACAGGAAGTGGAGTCTCACTTTAGATCACAGCTCACATCGGATTTGTACCACATATCTTAGGATTTGTGGTATTCAGTCGAAAGATGTGGCTTCTTTTTTATCATATCTAAGCTGAAATAAACCCCTATTAAATCTGCTGGGTAATGGGGTCATCACTATAGCAAAAGTAATGTGATTCAGTGGGGAAGACAGGGTATATTCTAAACAGTAAACAGCAGGGCAGACTTGCACTCAGACTGCAGTGCAGATGGAATATGTTCAATGTCTTGCAACTGTATGCGGCTTACTGAGTGTAGGCCCACACAGTTGCAAGATACAATAAGGTCGTCTTCATGCTCACAAACTCCAAGCCATCTGTCAGAAATCTGGGCATAATGTTTCATTTAAATTTGACCCTAGAAAAAAATAAAGTGCAATAGGTCACTAAAAAATTAAACTTTTCTATATGCTACTGACCCAGAAAACATTATTCATGCCTTTATGTCATCCCATCCAGACTATTGTAAATCACTTCTTTTAATTGTATTAAAATGTACAAAATGTTAAATGTAAAATGTCATGTCAATGTAAATTCATACTACTAACATTTTTTTATAAATGCTAATATCTGCTCAATACAAGTATCCACACCAGTTTTGCTTTGACCCCTGTGATTGAGCTATCGTTGTTGTGAGTACTGTTTCAGAGGTACTTTCTGTTGTGACATCTGCAGGTGTTTGTTCACTTCCTGGCAGATGGACACTGTGCCCCCCCAGTGTTTGGGCTGTTGTTTGACATCTGTCCATTGTACAAACTGGCTGTTTTGACTGGTGGTGTGTGCAGTGGAAGTAGACCATGTGGTGTAGAGAGCCTGACAGCCATTAGCAAAGTTTTCAACACCTTTTCATTCACTCGGAATGTGCTTTTTTGAGTTGCTCTGCTAATCCACCTTGCCCAGTTTTGGGATTTGTGTATTTCTTATTATTTTCTTTGTGCTTTCTCTCTGTCTTTATTTTTCTCCCCATAACCTGTTTGCTTAGAAACACCTTCCTATGTAATCCTAACACAGCTGTCAGATTTAAAATGACAGAAGTGTTTTTTTAGGTACACAATAGCACTGTATTATTCCATTCTACATTTAAGGTGTTTTTATATGTTGCATTAATGTATACAGTGTTTATTAGTACAAATAAAATAAACAGAATTATTATGACACTGAAGCTTCCATCATGAATTGTAGAACTGGAGTCAGAGAGCAAAATAGATAGTGTTATATCAATGTTAGTCCAGTATTGATTTATTGAATCTCTAACTGTTTAGAACTTAATCTGCTCAGGGATGGTCTCTTTGACTTTTAATAAGAGGAATATGGCTTTACAATCCTTTCATTAAAAGCTCCCCTCTAGGCATGTTGTCAGGACAAAATACTATGCTTTGAATAATAATGGCGTTAATGATGTGTGTTTGATAATTTTCACAATTTACATAAATTCTTAATAAGATAACGACTCCTTAGCTATTATTAAATGTTTCATATATTCACAATAAACAGATTTAGGGTGGCCAAGAGGAACTACCCCCCTTCAGCAGATTGATTTATAGGAGCCTATGCACACACAACTAAATAGGACAAAAACGTCCAGATTTCTGAGCAGAGAGCACTTAATTCCATTTCCTTTAGTTTCATCCACTTAGAGTAAATCTGATGTCAAACAAGCTGACAGCCTAAAATGTATGTGCTATAAACTATACGTTTTTAACATAAAGTAAAAGCTGACCCTATTATTGAAATCTTGAATGTATACTGTTCTTAATATGTAACAAATATTCTTTTCTCTCCCTTTTGTCCAGGTAAAGAGGAGTCAGTGGCCACCTTCAAAGGAAATGAGTTCTTCTGCTACGACCTGTCGCTTACACCTATCCAGAGCAGCACCGATGAGATCACACTTTCCTTCCGAACACTGCAACGCAATGGCCTCATGCTACACACCGGCAAGTCAGCTGACTATGTCAACCTTTCTTTAAAGAGCGGCGCAGTTTGGCTGGTCATAAACTTGGGCTCGGGGGCTTTTGAGGCCTTAGTGGAGCCTGTCAACGGCAAGTTCAACGACAACGCCTGGCACGATGTTCGTGTTACCCGCAACCTGCGCCAGGTAAACATTGCCAGCATGATCCAGAGACACTCGTGTCAGGAGTGCTGCCTCCTTCTGGAACCTACCTTATCTCTGATGCTTTATTTGTCTCTCTATCTTTATGTATTTTCCCTCTGACCTTGGATTACACAGGGGGTCTCGGTCATAACTTCTTTCTCTCTTGTTTCACATATTAACAGAAGTTTCCTTTATACAGGTTAAAGATGAACAGGAGGCTGGTGCTTTTTGGTTAGTTGTTTTGACTTCACGTTGTTCTTTTTGAAAAAGGATTCATGTGGCCGTCATATAAAAAGGCCAATAAAAGGTTTAATGGTAAATAAGCATCGCAATCCATATGAAAATGAGCCCATAGCCTAGTTACAGTTATATGTGACACATTGAACATTGCAAGCAACTATGCAGATTTGGAGTGTTCCCAAGCACATTGTTTAGTGCTATTATTAATGAACAAGTGCAGAAAGTGCTATGCTCAGTATGTATTCACCTAATGTACTTGGCTACACAAAGAGAATGAACCCCAATTTATCAAAGGTGACAATGCACTTAAATCCTTTCTGAACAAATTACCAAACACATCTTTACAAAGCTTTAATCGTAGCTAATGGAAAACAAACAATCTGAATGTCTGTGTGTGTCTGTGTGAAGTGGCACCCTCATCTACACACATGCACAACAAAGGAATAAGTATATGCACATACAATAAATTATCTGGATACTGCAGTCTTATAGATGCACCAGGTCATCAATTGGCATTTGCAGGTACGAGCCGTGAGATACAATCAATTGTTGCACTTACACTTGCCGTGCTTACCTCTTCGTATTTTTATTTATTTATTTTGTTTGTCGGTGTGTTGGGGGGGGGGGGGTAATTGGAATGAATGGCTTGTCAGACCTAATAATGGGCATTTTAAGCAGCCCAGGATGCGAAATCCCCTGATGTAAAAGTATTAACACGAAGCTTGTGCATCAGCTTCTTTGTATGTGCCTGCAAAAGCATCCCCTGAAAGTTTGAAAGAGAGCAAGAGAAAAAAAAAAACAGCCAAAAGTATCAAACTCATGTACTTTCAGACAGTGAATAAATTCCTCCCCACGCAAAATGGAAAACCTGAGAGCAAAGTGATTCTTAATGTGGACTAAGTGCTGTTAAATTATAGGGAGAAATTTCCATGGCAGCCACACTCTGCAATTTCTGTCACATTGCAATACTATTATTTTATATTTTAGTGTGGAAACTCAGACATGAAAATAGTCTAAGATTTGTGGAGCTGATGTTTTATTAGCATATGCTGTACTTGCCTTAGGATATGGGCAAATGATTACACACTTATAGGCACACGCATAAACTCGGATGCACCATCTTAGGCACACGCACACACAGTCGGGGTCAAATATGTTATGCTGTAGAACTTTTTGTGATCAGCAGAGTGAGACTAGCTTAATGAGTCTGGGAAGCAAACCCGGTTTTAAACATTTACAGCAGGAGCCAACCCACCTACCACCGACTGCACCGTAATGACTATTAGGCAAATAAGTAACACATACACGTACAATATTTATCTTGTCATCCTCAAATGAGGGTCCTTTGTCCTTCCAGTGTAGTTACACCGTTGATTCTGGTCCTGAGGTCTCCTGGTCCATCTTCTTATGTAGCAGCTGTTTAGTTTCTCCAAAGTAGCGCTCCGAACATTCTCCTCTGCCCTGCACTGCGTACACTACATTGCTCCTCTTGTGTTTAGCTGTTTGGTCTTTCAGATGGATGAGTCTTGAGGTATGTGGTGTTTTCTGAAGATCCTTTTTAGCTTCTCTGACACTCCAGCCATGTAAGGAATAAGCAGGTTTTTCGTTTGACTCTGAGTCTCTTCTCTGTCTGTCGTCTTGGGCGGCATCTTGTGTAAGGCCCACTTAGGATAACCACAGGCCTTGACAGCTGCCCTCAGATGTCTATCTTCCTACTTTTTAGCTTCGGTGGAGATAGGGATGTTTCTGCCCTGTGGTGCATGGTCCTGATGACTCCTTGTTTGGGTTACAGAGGGTGGTGTGAGTCAAACTTCTAGTTCCCCTTCCAGTCCAGGAAGGCTAGTCTGTTGTCATTGGTGTTTGTTCTTTGTTCTCCACTTCCTCCATGTTGGCAACACTGGAGAACCCATGGCACAGACACAAGTCCAGGAAGAAGCAGGTGTGATCTGTGTTGAGGTTGCCTCTGGTGTGAAGTAATTTCTTAACAACTGCCAGGGCATCTGTTGTGGGGATGAAACAAATTAGCAAGTAATCTAAAGTTAATCCAAGTTAATCCAAGCTAAAAAACACCCCATAACTTTGGAGTCATTACCATAACTGAGTGTGGAGAGGTGTAGTCAAAGCCTCCCATGATACAGACTTACTAAACAGCACTAGTAGCAGTGCACATATAGTTATGTAGATAAATAGATCGGGGTGATATGAAGACTTGAAATTAATGACTTATCTGTCAGTTGTCTGATTATTAAATGTAATAAGTCAGCCCTATTTTGATGTAAGGACTTGGTAATAGTTGGAAAGAGACTGAAAAAAAAGATTAAATGAATCGTGGGTAGTAGGTAGGTAGACAGTGGGTAGGCACTGGCTAGAGTGGGATAGCTTTTCTTCTGCTCAGATCTCCTGGATGGTCGATTTCCCGAACATAGGGATAAGTACAAGACAAGTCTAAAGTAAAGTGTTGGCGGCAAAGCAGAGTAGATGTGACGCCTCTGCAGTAAGCTGTAGGCAGTAAGTGGCCAGGGGGACCAGGAGACAAAATAGAAGGGTGGAGTTGGGAAACGGAATGGCAGCACCCAGGAACAAATTGGATAGACAAACACTCAAGAAGTTAAACAGAGGTTAATAGAATAGTTTGCCAAACGACAGTAGCGGGAGGTGTTAATAAGTCAGGCTTAAAAAAATCTTCTGAAGACGGGGAGGTCTGTCTGAAAGCACAAGCAGGCTGGAGAGTCAACTAAGTGGTACATTAGTTGCAGAGGCAATCTGGCTCAGGGAAGAGTTAATACAGGTAAAGCCAGAGGTGGAATTAGTTAAACAGGTGAGAGTAGGTGACAAGCAAGAGGGAAATCTGCGGGCATTGAGAAAACCAGAATGTGTGAGTGTCCTAGATGAAATGGTAAGATGGGATAGTACAAGGTCCGACAGAGATTGTGACGGTTGATAAGAGTGCAAACACATGAAAAATTTCACTTTCAATCACGAATGGATAGTCATTTGATTAATTGCAAAGATTGACAGGCCTAAAAAAGCTGGTAAAGATTTAGACCATCAACAAATTATACAGAAAGTGGATGAATGGAACTTTTTAAGACTGTTAAATAAAATAGCATTCAGCTGGAAGTTTATCATCACTGGAAAGGGAGAGGTAAAAACAGAAACAAACAAGCAAACAAACAGACAAACAAACAAACAACAACAAAAACCCCACAAATCCTCCGATGATCCAGTGCAGTGGGTTGGGAATGAAGATCGTACTGGGAAAGTAAAGTGAGGAACACTTGCTCAGTTCATATGTCCAAATCAGCTTATTTTGGTGCACTGGAAGATAAATGCATGGACTGATATTTATTTGAACTCAGACTTCATTTACCTTAAAACATTTAACAGAACAAAAAACTACAGACGTCTGAGTATTATTTGATTGTTTTCTTGGTACTTCAGAAGGATTGATGAGGGCTGACCCACGTGTGTTTTTAGTCATCTACTTACAGAACTATTTTGTTAGTGGATTTCAGAAATTATGTCTGTGCTGATTTAATCTTAATCTTAGGAATAGACTTCATAATAAATTTTTCCTATACGAGGAAGGAAAAACTAAATGCAAGTGGATGAAGCTGAGTTATGATAATGCTTTTAAAGTAAATCATGAAAAGAAATTAGGAAATGAAGCAGGAGGAATATATTTGTGTTTTGTTGACAGAGGATAAAGTTAAAAAAGCAACTGATAATGCTAAATTAAAAAAGCAACTGTTTTTATCTGATACATTCATAAAGAGCTTTGTTTATTTTTTATTTTGTATCATCTCCTTGAATCATTTGTTTCTACAATGGTGATTACATTTTTTTTTTTTTCACAATTATTCGGGCAACAATGCAGGAACAGAGAGCCACCCATTGTTGTTTCATAGATCTCCAGAAGGCTTTTAATAGTGTAAACTGTAACCATTGTTGCTTTAAATTATTGAAATCTGTTATTGATCGGAAAAAAAAGTTAATACAGTACTAGGTGGTTTGTAACTCCTTGTGTGAAATAAGTTGTCTGTACCACTGCACTTGTGCTTTATATACAGTAAATTATTCAATAGTTGAGTTCAGTAGTTGAGATTGGGTAGACAGATTTAGGGGTCCAGGTCTGGAATCTTATTGTTGGTACTCTTCTTCATGCAGACCAAACAGGACCTTTGAAGTAAGTCAAATAATGCACACAGCTGGTGCCATAAATGCCAATTAAAAATATAATTAAGATGAAATTTAAATTTTGCACTTTATAAAAGGGGAGGGGTGTAAAGGTGAGATGGGATTTCAAATGGTTTAGATATTTACTTGCTTATTTACTTACATATAAGCTCAAGTAACAGCTTGAGTGTCCAGTGGATCATTCTCATTGACATATAAGGTGACCTAAGTGTTAAAGAGCTGTCTAGTCTACATTTGACCACCACCACTGAGAGATGCAAAGAGCGAGGTGTCGATAACATTGACCCCCTTTGACCCTGTGTTTACTCCTGTGCTGATACCCAGCTGATCAATGAGGACTTGTAGGCTTACAGTTCTTGTAAAACACATGCAATTACATAGTTACATGAGTCAGAGGACTCAAAGTTGTGCAGTTTCACTCAAATGATTATATACTTTAGAACTGTAACTGAAGCTAAAAATTACACTTCATTACTTACATACTAGTCTAAATCTGAAAGGTAGCATAGATATGAACCACAATGAATGACACTTAAGACTCCTATAAACCTCTTTCATGTTGAGGTGAAACAGTAACAAACACAATTCCGGGAAGAAAAAAAAATCAAAAAAACAAAACAAAAAAAATGTACAGTTCCTAAAAATAAAACAATCAAGTTGTTTACTTTACTTAACAGGACACTGTGTGTGTGTGTGTGTGTGTGTGAGTGTGTGTGTGAGTGAGTGAATGTATGATTGTAAAGCAACATGGTAAAGAACTTTGGATACAAGCAGTTTAAAAGGAGGCCATTTACTTCAGAACAGTCCTATAACTGTCCACTATACTAGACACACACTATAACGTAACAGTTTTCTAAATGAGTCCAGCATCCGTCTTTATTTTTCCTTAAGTAACATGTTTCTTGAGTTCAGCGTGGCCATGCACAGTGACAGATAAGAACTGCAGACAGTTGTCGGTTAACATGCACATCTTGTTTGCCCATCTATCCCAGTTGGTGTGGTTCAAATACTGAAATACTATCAATTATATCATCCCATCTTTAAACAAATCGGAAATTCTAAACAGTGCATGCACACAAAGACCCCCATTATTGTTTTCTATTGCTCTTCTTGAGCTAAGATGATATCTCACAATGAAAATATCCTGCAGTTCTCAAGACAAGCAGTGGAATCCAGCTTAGGTTATCATACAGCCCCAGTGGTCTGTAAAGTCTCATTCGTTCTCTGTCTGTTGTTCCTAATGGCTCTTGCAACATCATGCATATCTGCTGCTGCATCAGTAAACTCCACAAAACAAGTACAGGCTGTAAGCTTTCACAAGTCAGTCTCTCCCTCTCTCTGATTCACTCTTCCTTTATATGTGCATGTGTATATTCACCATCTTTCTCCACAAAACCTATGAATTTGTCAGCTTTGTGCAGGATAAAATGAAGCAGACAGAATTAGGTGAGGTGATAGGGACTCACTGCCAAGAGTGAGAAAAGAGAGAGGAGGGGCGGGGGGGAAAATGCTGGATGGCTCACGCATGATGGCAGGTTCAGAGCTCCCCTTGGTGGTGTCTGACAGCACTACAAGTGGTGTACGTTGGAAGAGTTCGGTCAGTCCCTTTTGTCTACAGTTCGTAGGCAAGTGAGGACACTTGCATTGAGCTCCCACTATGCACACAGGTCTTCACCCATCCTAGCCATCACTACACATATCGGTTAGCATATACAACAAGGCATTTATTCTTCACCTCCCTATGTCCCAGACATAATAAACTGCCATCGTGGAAATCTTGTAGGGATCAACAGTAGTGACTTGCCTTGGCCGTTCTCATCCCCAGTATAACACACAGTGTCTAAACATACTGCAGAAGAAGGGAAAAGCCAAATATGATAGTAGCCTGTCATGATAGATACATCCCATACCGTGCACCAAAAGAGAACAGAATGTGAAAATAGGTCAGACTTTACGTGGCAAAGGCATTCTAGCCTGCAGGTATTTGACAGTTAAGGCAGTTAAGGCACATTACACAGATTAATTGTGTACTGTACTCTCTTTTGTGGGTATAAATTATCTGATTTACTCAGAAGATGCATAAACTACTGAATAAACACTGAAGTCTTTACACCTTTTACCTCAGTATTTACCACCGGAAAACTACTTCCTGTGTTGAATGCCACTAAAGTAATCACGAAAGGCTTGTCCACTCTTATCCATCCTATTTGTCTGTAAAGCTGGAGAGCACTGTATTCTAACAGTCAGAGGAAACAGGGCACATTCTGGCATGGAATATTTTGATATTGGAATTGCATACAATTGTACGCCAGCATTATCGTTTGTTTAGAAGTATAGAGAATGAGAGAATGATTGTGTGCACACCAGAGAGTGGAGGATAAAGTGTAGTTCTGCTGTCTGAGACTAATGGAGAATCAGAGCAAAGGTGGAATGAGGGGAGCACTGGGAGACTGACAGCTGTTTGCTCTCTACTATGGAAAGAATAACAGAGGCAAGCATTATTTTTGACTTGCCAATGTTACAATGCAATTACAATATTTACATTCTCAATGTCATATAACTGGGGCAGTAGTTTAGCTGGTGTCTAGAGAGAGAGAGACCTCTAAACTCAATATCTATCTTTTTTGCAGTCCCATTTTGTATCACTGTCACCCTTTCCTCACCGCTTGTACTCTCTCACCTACATCATCATCCGTTCTTCTCTCGTGTCTGTCTGCCTCTCATTTTCTGCCTGCCTTGATTTTCTTTGAGCCCTCCCACCCATATACATGTCTTTTTTCCATATAATTGGACCTTGGAAGAAGCCATTGGATTAATGAATAGCTCAAACATATTCTTTCATGGCCTTTTACTGTTAAATGCATGTCCCTGAGCTTCGACTGTTGACCCGTAGCAGGAACAGGCTGGCTTTGATCTGCTGTTCATCAGGATGACGTTCCGCAAAAGTCACAGTGAGAATTACAATCTGTTTCACATAGCCTCTAAATGCTGTAAACTATATTGGAATCCAGTGAGTTACACAAATTTTGAGGAAGTATGCGTATTTTGTTCACTTACACAAGATTACACAGCTGTAAAAATCTATAGACATACAGTATACACATACAAATGTGTGCTATAGTCCTAATAAATTTTAGCAATTCGCAACAGCTGTAACAGTTTATTTCCTTTGGTTAAACCTCAACAGAGAAAGTCAAACCACGGCTATTACAAAATAACCAAATATGTCACAATTTAGTTCATTGTGAATCCACAGACAATGCATGAAGATGTTTATGGTTGTGGGGCACACCCTCCAAGTCAATAATCTATAATAAAGCCCTACACATACACATTTTATAAGCATTAAGAAGGGCGCTGAGTAAAAGCTGATAAGGCAAACTTAGTTTTTCAGTTGAGTGCACAAACACACCACATCGAAATTCAAAAGTGTTCCTAGACGTAATGCCTCCCATACATAACAGAAATTGGTCAATGGATTGAGAACATTTGATCATAAACACAAATAAATTAGAAAAATGTTATTTCAAACTGAAAAATTAGACTCGTTGTAACATTGGCTCAGTTGCTAATATGAAAAAAGGCATTATTAGGAATCGTTGTCATTTATCAGTGTTATGGGATTTTCTATAGCCAATATTCCACTGGAAGGTAAATGTAAACTGCTTTAAACCTCGAATTGTCAGGAAGTGATGTGTCGTACGTCTCGTTACTCGGTCATTACCATATTTAGGAGTTGTGTTCTAATGAGCAGGCCCTATGTTATTTGAGACAACACAATGAGAACAACAACACTCTCCGTTCAATCAGTTCTTAGAAACATTGTCACTCCCCTTTGTTTTCCCTATTCGTCCCTTCTTTCTTGCTCATTATTTGTTTGTATTGTTTTTCAATCATTTCTGTAAGGAACGATACCCTCCGTCCTCCTCCTTTTCCTTCCATCCATCCTGCCTCTTCCTCCCCTCTTATCCATCCTCCCTCCAAATGGCAGACAGGATTCCTAAGAGAGACCAAATCAATTCCTCTCCTGCTCATCTTCCCCTCCCTTTCTCCTTCATTTTCACTTCGTCTTTCTCGTCCATTCTTGCTAGCAATTTGTCACTTAGCAACGGTGTCTGCTATGCCTTTGGGTAGTGAGTTATCCCCAGCTACAGTACTCCAGTTAACCCTTTCCTGTCAACTTAGGCCACAACTTAAGAACTGTTATCATATAAAAATTAATGTCTTCTAGGTCTAATTTACTAGTTAGCAACATAAACATCTTGACTTTATCGTGTAAAGTGGATTGAGATGACGTTGCTGTGAATTGGCTCTAGAAATAAAGTTGGAAATAAAGATAAAGACAGAAATCATCAAGCCTCAGAGCTGGGACAAAGTACAAGTATACAAAAGTCAAAATACGACACAGTTAACTGCATTAGCAAATTACCAAGAATCTTTTAAAATCAGCAAATTAACATTTTGAAATATTTTGCATAGTACAGCAGGGAGACAGAGAGCTCAAAAGAACATAATGTATTAATTTAGAATTTCATACTATCAAAGACCTAAATTGCATACTGTAGCTTGAACTTAATGAATGACAGGTATTCTCGCATTTTTTAATCTAGGACCTTCAGTTTAAATGCCATGACCACCCCACACATGCAGAGTGTGGATTAGCTCCTACCATTTAAATGCGAACATCTCAATGGGGTCAGCATAATGCATTTAGCATAATGACAGATTGAACCTCTCATGGCCAAATTGAAAATGTCATTTAGAGTGCTCGGCTTTGCCAACACATACACCGATGCTTTTTTTTATGGTAGGAATTGCTATTCAGGGCAGGCAAGGGTAGTGCATTTGTTTGATGCACATAATGACATGCTAACACCCCTGTAATCCTTTTTCAGTTTACTGCCAATGACATTTTAGGTATTCCTAATGTGCTTCAACCATGCTTAGAGGTGGTGGGAGGGGGGGTTGCAGTCATTATGTGGATGTGCATTTAGAATTTTTTTATTTCTTACCCCTGTTTTCAGATGGCTACACCTCAAGATCAAATTGTTCCTATAAATTGCAGACACATTATGCTAAAACATTGTCCAGGCTGGATGCTACCTTCACCAAAACTGCATTCTTTTTTCTTTTTTCTTTTCTTTTTGGATGGGGGTAAAAAGCTAATTTGCATCACATTTCCACAGCATTAGCATATTCACCCACAATCCCACACTCACTCACTTATCAGCCTCATTTGCCACTACCTGCTCCAGCACTTTCATGTTTATTCATCCCTCTGTCTCACAAACCTGTGATCAGATAACAAATCTCTGCGCCATTAGCACATTCATACAGGTGGAAACTGTTAATAAAACGAGAGTGAGACAGAACAAGGGAAGAGATTGAAAATGCGATTGTGGATGAGGACAGAGTGAGTCAGCAGGGAACGGTAATCAGGAAAGGAAAGCTAAAAAATAAAAGAAAGACGAAAAGCGAACATTTATGATATTCTTCATTCTTCATTATCTTTGAAAACTTGTCATGAAATCTCAAAATGAAAGTTGACACGAAGGTTATAGGAATTGTTATCTGCTTCATCCATCCAAATTGGGAAAGGGCTGCACTTGGATTTCGTAATCTAGCCTGGCAAAAGGCCAGTTTATACTTCTCCATCGATACACATAAACAGCGACGCAGACCTACACTCAGATATTTCCAGACCCCTGCAGGAAGCTCTGCCGATGTGGTCGGCTGAACTGACTTCCACAGTAATACAGAGCACAAAATTACAATGACAAGAAAAAGTATGTTTAGCTTCTGCAGTTCCCTTGTTTCAGCAGTCTTTGCTCACATTATGATGTGTGTATTTGATAGATATAGAGAACTACAATGTTATGCTGTTACTGAATAAACCTATGAATATTTTTCAGAGGCGTGGTCATTTTAAACATCAGATAATAAATTGTGAAACTCTTTTAATTATCATTAACCAAATAGTTTGTGTCCCATGTGAAATATAGTATACTATCAATTTTCCTTTTTGGAAACAAAGTCAGAACCCAAAATTAATACACTAAAGACAAAATAAAGCAGCAGTACAACAACAGAATATATTAAAAACAAATATAAATTATACAAAATCAGTAAGACAGTGCACGTCAGAAACATCTCTGACTGTCTGCGGCATACGGTTACCCGTAATTCCCTTGTCTTTTTTTTACGTGTATCGACGGAGAAGTATAATTAAAAAGTTGACATTGACATTACAATCACACAATTTTACAATAAATCTAAGGAACCAATCGCAAACCCCCTGTACCTTAACTGCTTTTTTGCTCTCTGATTTTGATTTTGAGATTTTATTTTTCCCCTAAATTACTTCCAGTGGAAAGCAGGAAAATAAGCATTCTCACATTCTCTCTGAATTTTTTTTTTATTTGCAGGTAAGATTTAATTTTGTATTTTGTCCTAGCTGAAGCTATATTCATCACTAAACTTGTTAACAAGAATACTGAAAATACTGATAATTAGAAATAGCTGGGGTTACGTTCTTTTAAAGATGCATATTGATGTTCAGTTGCTATAGCTTTATTCTCAATCAATTTTATAGAAAGTATAGAAATAAAAGTGAATTATATGATTTATATTTTCCACAGTGTGTTATTAGTGCATGATTACCTTCCTTTACTCTATTCTATATATTGCCTAGATCAGTTCGATGACCCATCTGTCTGTGAAAAACAGTGTAGGGAAATTCGCTACCAGTACCTTCAAATAGGTACCGGTACTGGTTTGTACCTTCAACTATGGTACTGGTTCTGTAGTTCCAGGCAAGCACTGAACTAAGTCAGGGTAAGTACATGACAAAACACTGTATTGTCCAACATGGTGTCCCAGTTTTGACACAGCCCAAGAATGTTAGGCACAATTTAGGACCATTTGATCATTGAATTGATATTATTTTGCACACTTTACTACAAAGCTTTAATGTAATGTCTTTCAGTTTTAACCTGTTTGAATAGGCCCCAAGAAAACGAAGGGCAAAGGATCAAAGAGAGTGTCAGTCAGTCAGTCAACGATGGAAAATAGAGATGTCAATGATAGGAAGTACAGCCGAGAAACAGGGATAATTATGGCCATCTGCATAGCAATATACAATATGTTCTACTGCAGATTCCATGTACAAACACTCTCACACACTGTTTGTTTGCAGACGTCTCTCCTCTGTAATTGCAGTGACATTTATATTTGCACCTGAAGCCTGTCTGCCACGTTCTGTTACTTGGAGCCAGACTTAGAGAGGGAAGGACTAGACTGAATGCTGGTTGATTGGAGTGAACGTGGAATCAAATGTGCCTGAAAAGCCTATTTTGAATTAAAGCGCAGCTGCACTCCAACTGACAGGGTCACCCTCAAAATGTTTATGTTTCGAAGGATATACTCATATACCACAAATGCATAACTCAGCCAGGTACACAGATGAATATAATATGGTTGCTCATACTTGCCAGCTAAAAAATCTACATGCTTACAACTAAACTGCAGAATTTCCATGTGTCATTAATTCAGAGTCTGAAATGTTCACCTGATGACAAATAGCACCTATGCTATTCCCTCCCATCCTATAATACTTTTGCACAGTATCAGTTTTATCACTTATTTCTAAAGGCCATTATTGGAAATTTATAGAAGAATGGTCATCAGTCTTAAGACTTTCTCAGTTACAGTGATAAATCTATTTGGACTGGGAATCTTGGCTCCACTGCACTATCCATTGATCATTTTCACAGCTTTGTCATTAAATATTTATTCAGCTTATTCGCTGGTGGCCGTAGTTCAGTAACGTCCACTCTGACAAGTGTGCAAAGGATCAGTAACGCAACAAAAACATAATTTTACATCTTTGCCAACTCTGGGTGGAATCCTGCAGGGCCACAGCACATCTTAACAAAGCTGTGTTAGCCACTTTATTATACGTACTGATTCACAATCAGCCATTATAACACGCAGTGCATTACCACGTTAACAATGTTAGTATTTCTTTATTCCCCTCTTTTCCTGCCCTATCCCCCTAATATTTATTACATGAAGCTTTCTTCGCCCAGGGGCCCCTTTGAGATGGATGCAGCACAAAGTTATTTGTCTGGCCTGTAGTTGTTTACATGACTTGGAACTTTATCCTTCATCAGCAAACATTGTCAACCTTCGTTTTCCCACATGGGTCAGTTACGGAGAGGATGATGGGCTGTCACAGTAGAAGCCCAGGGCATGTTCAGAGTGAGCCAAAGTTGAAATAAATGCGGTGCATTGAAAAGGGAATTTACTGTAAAAGAGTCCCTACTCTCCCTTGTGTGGAGGAGTTGTACTGTATGTCCAAAGTTCCTATGTAGATTTCTCTGTAGGCTCTTTCAGTTGTTGCTAGCCCACTGTATTGCCTGGTTGCTCAATGGGTGGAGCAGCTGGATGGTAAAATGGACGATGCAGGACCAAATCCCGGTGTGGGAAATCCTAGCCAACCTGTAATCTCCAGTCTGCCCAGCAGGTGTGTCCCTGAGCAAGACACTCAGTGATGGCTTCCCTGCCGCTGGCTGAGGAAGCCCACTGCTCCCCCCAGAGGGGTGGGTTACATACAGAGGACAAATGCATCAATGTAACATGTATGTGCTCGAAGTGACGAAAAAAGGTTGTTGTTGTTCTTGTTTTATACTGCACAGTCTCTCTGTCTCACTGAAACAGCTGCCCACTACTGCTGCGCTTTCCTTCTGACCGTGTTATATAATATAGAAGACAAATCCTACATTCATTGTCCGTTAGAATTGCACAGACTCTATTCCTAAACATTTTGGAGCACAGTGAAATTAAAATAATAAAAACCCTTAAACCAACTGGTTACCAGACCATTCTGTCGACTGCTCAATTTAAAAAAAAAAAAAAAAAAAAAAAAAACACCAGTTCAATTTCCTGCATCATTGATCTTGACAGTGGAACAATAGTTCAATGGCATTTACAGTATTCAGGCCGGCAATTTAAAGTCTTACTTACTTATAATATCCGTGCCTTTAGATTTAGAATTCTTCACCTTCATCTTCAAAGGTTATCCCAGTCTAACTCCACATGTTCACTTTCAAGATAATATATTGCTAATTATTGTGTTAATAAACCTAAAACAAGAAATCATAATTTAGCTCCAAAAACCCACTAAGCTTCATCAAGATACCTCTATACAGAACCTAATCAAATGGAAATCAGCATTTTACATAAACAAATTCTGATGCCAATTTTTTTTTCTTTTTTTTTGGTATTTTCTTGTTTTATTATCTATCGGACTGAAAGCATCCATGACCTGCTCAGAGAAATATGTGCATATTCTTACTGACAGAGCTGTGTAGATGGACTCACATACTGTACATACTGTCCTCCACAGTGTTCACTCATTATATGAGATTGTGCAGGCACTACACATCCAGAAATCCATAGGCAATCTCTCCCTGTCATCTTTTCACCCCTTGCTATCATGGAATTGTGTAATTTCCAACATCATCAGCAATTTCGGAAGGATACATTTTTCACGACTGTCCTAGGGCTGTTCTTTCCATGAACTGATAAAAAGATAAGCTTTAAAATCCAGACATCAAATGCCTGTGAGGGATCTAAGAATTACAGAATTCAAAATGTGCACTTAATAATCTCTCAATTTTCGCAGCGTCTCACAGACTGTCTTTCAGTAACTTTTGAAAAACCCAGAGTCATTGTCACCTTTGATGAGGGTACATTTGTCTAGCTCAATAAAGCCTTGACATCTAGTTTTTCAAGCTTTGTCCCATGTTCATTCTTTGATGCATCAGCTGTTCGTGATTCAGAGACTTAGAAGTGTAGCATTATGTGTATATGAAAACTGACATCCACCACTGAATCTTATTAACCTAGTTAATTGAGAGTGGTTATCCCTGAAGCTTTAATGTGGACGGTAAACCCCAGGGGACTGGCTTATTTATGGTGACCCCACAGCTCCTATACAGATGGCATGAGCACATAGTAATAAACACACCCCTTACATACTACAGGAGTAGAGAGGGACGGGACATTGCTTGGATAACATTTCACCAAATGTTGACACCTACACAAACATGAAAGATTGTTGGGCCAGTGTCAGTTATTTATACCTTATAGTGAATTCTATTAAAACCTACACTTATCATTCTGGAAAACAAATTGAGATTTCAATTTGTAAGTGCCCCGTTCCTAACTTTAATGTAAGCTACAGTATAGTCACCTACAGCAGCGAACAATTCAGCTTTCAGATCGAGGAATAAGATGTCCCCTAGATGTCCTCTCTCTCCTTGGGGAAAACTCAAGCCAGATCCCGGTGATAGATTTTATAACCCCCTCACTGCAATTTGCCAACTCTCACGGTGTCTCCCAGAGCCTTTATGTCACATATACAGCTCAGGATGTCGGACAATACTAAGAATGTGCAGGTGACAGGTGCAGAATAAGGGGCATGGAACTATATATGACACGTGTCACCTATGTGTATGTTGATTATTTTATTGTAATTCCTTATGGTATTGAATTTTTTTCTCTTCCCAAGGACTGTGAACATTCCCCTTAATTGCAGAAGTGCCTTATATTGATAAATAAACTTTTCTTTCTCTTTCAGGATGTTGCCGACTCCAGACCCCCCCCCAAAGAAATGCTTCTGTCTTTCTTTCTACCTGCTCTATCGTTTAGCATTTTCTCTCAGTCATCGGCTAAATTAAGTCTCTTTTTCTGAATGCCCTAATAATGTCACATCATTACCCAGAAATGCACTGTGGCTTCTACCACAGTTGTCCAATTTTACAATGCAATAATTTGTTTTTGCATTTCTCTTGCATATATCAGAGTACAGTAGCCTCTCACTTGGGGAACCAAGTCCAAACACAATTGGTCATGCCCAGTACTAACGAACAACATTTTAAAATGGGGTAGACCTTAGTCCCAGCAAGTCCCCTCAACCAGATTAGCCTGTCAGATTAAATACAAAGCTGTTTCCTCGTTACCTTCCGCACTTAGAACAAACATCACCATTAAAGCTACCCAAACGCCCTCTCTGGAAGTTGGTACTCCTGTCTCTTTTACTAACAACAAGCTTCAGATTTCTTCCAATTTGAAACCCCCACCACCTCCCCACCCCTCTTTACCGTTTATGATTTCAATAACTAACACTGTGTCATTCACGGAATGTGAACCATCTGTTGTTTTTTCTACTTAACTTGCAACTTACATACTAACAAATATATTGCTATCCTTTTATTCCTTTGTTCTTTACATTTTTATTTTGTAGATGACCCTTCAAAACAAAATGGATACACAATTGCTTTCTTTATTTCTTTATTTGGATGTTTTATTACACAAATAATAAGAAAAAGATGCATTTCTTAAAGAATTTTTTTTACTAATACCGAACGGTTTTGCTGAGCATCGAATCGCCTATTTAACGGTGAAGCTGGTTTTGCTAAAGATTTTTTTTCTTATATTTCGTCACACCTTTGGGGTTGAGGTGTGTTTTCTTGAGTTGAAGGTTTGTCATTATTATTATTTTTTCTTTCTCCTCCCCCTGTTTTCTCCTAAAGCACGCAGGCATTGGACACGCTATGGTAAACAAACTGCATTATATGGTAGATATCATTCTAATTGTCTTATACTTTGGTTTGCCCTGGGTTTTCCGTTACCTCTTTCTATTCTGTTTGCTTTACTGAAAGTACAATCCGCCATCAATACCAAGGTAGCTGAAAAACTTCACCTCTCTGTTTTTCTTTTAACCCTTTCTCTATATATTATATATGTTATTGCTTTTTATTGCCATCCAGTTCTCCCCCTTCCTGACAAGAATTACAGTATTCATCTAAAGAGGTCTGTCCAAAAAAGAAAGAGAAACTACATGCATTTACATTTAGTTTGTTTTTTTTTTTTTGCCCCTTTTATTATTTTTCTATTTTTTGTGTTTTTACTTTACTTCAAACACTATCCGTATTATCCGTATGAAGAAATAAAGAACCCTAATGCAAGATATTTTCTCCCTTGAGTATTAGAAAAGTGTTCAGAGTTATTATTTTTGTTATTTTTTCTTTCGTCATAATTTATTTTATTAGAAGAACCCTATGAAGTGAGCGTGCACAGCAGACTTCTCAAGTAGACAAATAGCCAACGGTGGCAACTCCAGTGAAAAAAAGTTAAAAAGAAAGTTTAATTTACTGACTTGTTTTTTTATCTAACATTGTTAGAAAATAAATACAGAAATTGCAGGGAAGAGGCCATTTTGCTATCTTGTCTACGCTGGACTTGCTCTGTTATGGAGCCTCCAGTTATCTAGGCTTGACATCCCCTTGTTTATAGAGTTGCAAGGAGTATTTAAAATTCGTGATTTAGTGGACCAAGCCCTTAGTGTAAAGTAGATCTCAAATGAGGGCATGGTCCCATTACTGGCCTTGGACTGATTTATGATCAAGATTCCCACACCGACACCTGCACACTTTCTCTCTTACTAACACATGTTCACCCTTCATAAAAGTGCTTCAAACTGGCCATAATGGTCCCTTGAACAAGGGTCCAGAACAGATCAAACCAAGAGTATTTATGAAAGCTCATAAATGACAGTAAAACGGCAATTGCATCTTTATTAGGCCATAAAGTGGGGGATGTTTTGCCGTATAATGCACGTGCATATATTTATCTACCCCCCCCACCCCCACCAAAAAACAGGAAAATCCCACCACTCCCCCCAGAGGGAGGAGTCAATGCAGTGGACAAAATTCACTGTAAATTTTCACTATGTGAAAACACCATGTGTGAATGTAGTAAGGAGTACTACTTGTTTTCACTGGATTTTTCCAATCATTCAATAAAACGGTCTGTCCATTGATGCAGATCATTTAGCCTGGGAAGTCTGAACTATGTGCGATCCAACCTTCTCATTACCACTAACACTAACTTATACTACTTATATTTTACTGGCCTCACCCCCTGCATGTAGACCCCCCCAACCCCACCCCCAATGTTTTTATTCTATTCTGATTTTGATATCCAGATTGCATTGAGTATATATGTATATGTATATATCTTGGCTAACATATATACATACATATATCAATTGTTCTAATATAATCAATATGGCCATAAAACATTTTAGCCACTCCTCGTCTTTTATTCAGTTTAATTTTAGTCAGGGTTTTTTTTTGTTTTTGGTTGTTGTTGTTTTGTTTTTATTTAACTTTTTAAGTTTAACTTCAAATTAATGTACTAAAATAAATAATGACCTCACACCTTATCTTGCTGAAACAAAAAAAAAGGAAAAAGTAAAGTGGGAAGACTTTTTCATTTTCTGGGTGAATAGAGGTTTGCTGTCTGATATCCGGTAGTGTCTGTCCTGGTTTAAATTTGACAAAAGTAATTTTGAGCTCAGGGAGTAAAAATTCAAGTGGAGGAATAATGAGGACTGCAATCATGACTGAGTAGATATTTGTGTGTGTGTGTGTCTGTGTGTGGCTAATAGCATGAAGGGCAGAGATAATGATGATGCAATATATCCCACCATTGGAGTATGAATTTCCTCTATTCACCAAGAAAGGGATGTCCTCTACCCACTTTCAATTTTCCCTATTCTTTAAAAAACCCTCTCATTTCCATTGACTTCATTTGTGATTGGTGACATTGATCCCATCCTGTCCTATGTCCACCTCCAAACTGACAGTATCCAGTGGTTGTTTCCCTGAACCCTGTTTGCATGTTTCTGTTGGCTAGAACGTCTTCACATCAGCATCCTCACTGGGTGTAAATGCTGCTCTAGCCCAGCACGTGTCAGCCTATTGTACACGTGTCTACATGGGTTTTTCTGTTGCATTCTTGTCTAAATACCAAAAAATGTTGACATTGCTTCCCTTTTTTTTATCTGTCTGGTGTAGTGGTGCTCTGAATTTAGACTTACTTACCCATTTTGTTGCATCTTGCCAGTTGGTTTGTTTCCTTTAGTTTTAACCGTTGGTCTGTTCGTGTTGTGTGTTTTGGATCTCTCCTCCCCACCCCCATTCTTTGGGTCATCTTTCCGTTGAAGTGCATGGCTTGTGTGTCACCCTGTTAGCTTGGATGGATTCATTTTGTTTCTTCTTAACCAAAACAAACCCTTTGTCACATGAAATAACACATTCAGTCCAAATCTGGATCTGCTTTGAGCAATCAAATTGCAGAGGACTTTTAAAGAATCCTCACCTACTCTTACCACGTAGACAAAATTTACTAAAACAGTGTTACTAATCTACTGTTTGAATCAAACCTTTGTTGTAACTGTACTAACAACCATTTTTGTGTCTGACTTTCCCTTACTTACAAAAGTACTAACCAATTCCGTTCACCTTCCAACCCTTTTAACTCTCTTGGGCACACAGTTTAAGAGCGTACCTCTTTCTGTCCTCCATCCACTTGATATCCTAAAATAGCACTCGCCCCAAGTTTTCAAACCCTCTTTAATTTCTTCACTAACTTAGAGATGTAGCTTAGCCCAAAAATTCAGGTTTACTTTTCCAAAATACATATTTTGAGTTTAAAGACAGCACATTCCTGCAACACAAATTGTACTCTTTTGACACAATGCCAGACACCTATCAAAGTCCACCACTGTGTGGGAACTCTTCCTTACTCTTTCTCTCTCGAGCATCCTTTCCTACTTTGGGTCTGACTAAGTGTATGATGACATGCATTAGCGCCCAAAAATGACACGTTGTTTCTCCCTGCAAAAGATCTCTAACGGTAACCAGATGTTGTTTCCACAAGGGTAAGTTATACATCTTCAAGGTAAGCGTGTTGGCTCCTCTCTGGGTTATGATGTTAATGTATGGAAGTTGCGATAGGTGTCTGATTGTGTTATACAAGTCAAAATCCTCTGACAAAGACAATAGAGCCGAAAGATGGTAGAGATTCAGTGAATAAAATCCAGACTGCCTTTGGGAATTGCAGGTAAAGCATATCCTATTCCTGAATTGAAAGTGTGGGTATGGTGAGAGTGAGTAACTCACAAAAGCTATTTCCTATTGTATGTATTGTAGGCACAGCAGGGTATAGCTTCAAATACTGTAAAGTGTGACATTCATATTTTATTTGTCTCTTTTTATTGGGCTACAGCTACCATAAAGCTTGTCTGTGGTCAGTTCTATCACTGTTAAAGTTTTCAGATGTCATTTTATGTGCAGTGTAAGTGTGGTCAGTGTAATTCCCACCACAGCTGGAATCACGTTGGCCCTTGTTTACTTGATAAGAGGGGGATCTACTTTACAGAGCCCTGAGCCGCCTGCAGCCTGCAGTCATGGAGTCAGATACGGTCAATGAGGCAGTGACATGCTCAGCTGAGCACACCGCCGGACTCAACATCCAGAATGGTTCTAGTGCCACATTCTACATACAGTATGAAAAACTTTTTATTCCAAAGGTAGTTGGCTTTTTGTGAGGTACAAACACAGTTAAAAAGCTGAGTGAATCGTAGGGAGGTGAGGAAGCCAGTTCAGTCGCATGTGAATGGCTAAAATGAAATGCCTTTTGTGATTTGAGTTTTAGAGCTGTGCCAAGCCTTTCACAGTATATTTAACAGTAAACAGTTCACGGTGTGTTTTCCATTCTGTCGGGCACACAGAGTTCAGCAGAGATCAGGCAGCTCAGGCTGTTTGGTTTCTGGGTCTACTGGACTGAGTTTGTGGAGCAGCAGGGCTGAAAAATAAAAACAAGCGATCCAATAGATGCAGCGAGTGGGCTGCTTAATGTGGTCGTATTAGTCAGCTGCTTGTTTTCAATACGTATGAAAGAAGAAACACAACGTTTGAGTTTCATATACATTTTTATTCTACACATTAAAATGAAGATGGCAATAAAAAGAACAGAGAAGTGTGCCATCATCATTTATAAATTTTGGCAGTTGGTTTTAGATTCTTACACTAGGATATGTTTCAAGATGGAAACTGTGATCACACAATTACAAAGAGCTTTTTCAGGCCACAGTTTGGCATATTTTGAGACGCCTTAAATATGTTTTCCCAGGAAAATACTGCAAACTGTTTTCGTACAATAATCAGTAGGCTGATTCACAATTTTGTATTCATTAAAGACAACTCAATCTCTTGAGGTAGTCAAGTTAGATAATCCCCCTGAACTGATAGTAACCAACACTGGCCACGACTTGGCAGACTCAGTACAGTCAGAAAAACACAGTTGTTGATGGTATTTAATTAAATCACTTATACTAAACATTTCAACAATCTGTCAATCTGCAGTTATGTACAAAAGTCTACATTCAATTTTTTTCGAATGACAAAAACAATATAGCATTTTTTATTTTAAATCAACATAAAATATAAATCATATTCAGCTTGTATAAATGTATCTTCATCAGAAATTAAAATAAAAAATATTTATAATTTTATATTAATATATTATTTGAATATAGTTTCAATATAATTTTAGTATTTAACTAACTACTATTAGGTGTTATTTTTTATACACCATATTCCTTTTTTACTACTTCTGATGATAAATGTGTAATGGGATTAGCAAAAGGTGTATTATTAAAATTGCTAGGTTTAGGTTTGCGTCTCCTTACATTGAAATTTCATGACAAATTAATTAAATTCATTCACCTGTGCCAAAGTTGCCATGTCGTGTCAAAGTGAAACTTTGAAACAATGTTTCGGTAACTGCTGATTTACGGGGATCAACATCATAAGGGTGAGTGCTAAGACGGTACGATTAGTTTCTTGATTGAGTTTTATTCATCTATCCTATGCTTAGAATTGTGGAGTCTGTCTTGTTTGAAAACAAGTGCAAATATCCACAATTAACATATAAAAATTAAGCTTGTGCTATTTGTGCTGAATAGTAAACAAACTAGCAAAAACATACAATATTTATTTATTTATCATATTTAGACCAGAAAGCGAAAATCTCTCAGGTAAATAATTAACTTCTTTCAAAAGCCGCCCATCTGCATATTGCAGCAAACGCTTTAATAGGAGGATGCGTGCTGCTTGGCCGTAGGCTGTAAACTGTAGCGTCTAGGCTAGCAGAGCATTTCCAACCAGCAACCTGTGATATCATCACCCTTTCTCCTCCTTTGGTCAGTGATGCAAGTACGTGCAATGTCTGGCTGAAGTCAAGACAACCTAAATCTGGGATTAATTAGAGTTATAATTAATGACCTCAGGGGAACCAGTGTAATAATGCACATGCTTATTTTGGATTTTTGACTGTGTCTCAGTGGGGTTCTGATTAGTGTTTAGGTCAGACCATGGAAAGGAGTGTCATGGCCCTGGGTAATTCTTTTCCAGTGCTGCATGCATTTAAAACTTTGATGAAGCTATTCAAGTGTTGGAATCTGGGATAATGGAGAGAGCAAGAAAGAGGAAAGATTTACATGAAGAATCTCAGATTTTTCTTTGTCGGAAACTTTATAGGTGTCTGGCCACGTAGCTTATGACATTATCCCCAACCTGAAGATGTACAATGACCAACCATATGCAAAAAGGTCCCCCCTTTAAACAGATTAGCTTGGCCATAAAATGTTCCAGTGTCCTTTGTGTCAACATTCAATTCCACAAGCAGGTTATATCTCGACATGTTGACATGTTATGTCCTAAAGGGTTAAAATGAGAAGAGGTCACACCAGTGCTGTGTAGGAGCTTTAAATTGTATACGCTGTGAGACTTGGACTCTCTCCTGTCACTGTGGAATAAATACAGTAATCCTGCTCGTGGCCCCATTCGATGAGCTCCATAAAGATCCTAATGCACCAACGCTGTCAGCCACAGGTGATTCCTGCCATTTTCATGCCAACGCAGCCCCCCTTTATCACCAAGTACCAACAGCAGACATAAAAATGAGTTGCCCTGTTAACAAGGGAAGTACGTCCAAAAACTAACCCAAAACAAGGAAAACAGATGGGAAAAAGCAGTCAAGGAAAAGAGAAGATAAGCACTCAGCTGGGGTGACTGATCTGTGGAGTGCAGTTGCTTAAGTTTCTCCTCAGCTCTCTGCTTCAAAATGGCTGTGGACGTGAACTTCATAAACTTAAATTGTGTGATAGAGAAAACATTGAAATAAATATTTAAAGTAAAAAGTATAGACTTGGCTTATTGTTTCTCTATTCTGTCTCAATCATGCAAAAATGATGCACAGCTACTCAAAAAATGCCATTGTAAATAACTAGAGTGCAAAGTTGGACTTGATTTGAAATGAAGGCGATTTGTGTTAGAATTGCTTTTAGGTGTGCAAACAGTAGGTGGTTGTTGCTACCTGCAGTGCTGATTAATGCCCGATGTTGAATTACAGACACGAGCATTTTCACCCATGCCAGATAATTAGATGATACATAGTGATTTTCTCCCAAATCAAACAGCATTATTTAGGAGGTTGTTTGTATAGGAGCAAATGTGCAGCACAGCTAGTTAGTACAGCAATGATGTAATACAATTAGACAAATTGTGTATTGTAGTTTGCTGCATTGCAATGGGTAAAATGCGAAAGAAACTATTTTTAATCATTCGGATGTGTTCTGAATTCAGCAGAGCATGTCACTCCACAGGTATCCTTGAAACTAAATATGTAGGCTCTGGTGTAACATTTTAAGCCATTGTTTCACCTCATCTTGTAAGGTCTAGTGTTACATCCGTAGGTTTCCGCACATGTTGTTGTAATATAGCCTAGAACCCTTTTTGATTATGTTAGTCATGTCCTAGTAATACGAGACTATTATTACAGACACCGAAATATCATTTGAGCTATTAAAAAAAAAAAAAAACTCACTAAAAAGCCTGGGGGAGCTTTAATAAATGTATCGTTTGAGCAACAGTTTTTACAATACATCTTTTTTTAATATTAAGTCTTGACTTTCTTCTTCAAATCACACTATATCATATCATCAGCTTGCGGCTGTGGATTTGAAGCCACCCGAGTCTTTCTGCTTTGTTAGCGATCAAACATGCAGCACATAACGTGTAACCTTTCACAAAAGATGAGACTTGAGGCAATTAAATATTGAAAAGGCACTTATTTTTGATGGTAGTTCCTTGAACGAGGACTGGTTCAGCAAAGGAATGTTGCAGAATACTATGTCAGTCACAGAGGAAGCAGAGATAAAAATAGTGTCAAATGTAATATGACGTTCTGACGTTTTATTGCAAGTGAAATACCCTTTGGGCACAGACTTTCAGGCTACTGTTAAAGCCTATTTTGGCCTCTTTAATCAGCTAAATAACGACTGATCGTCTACTACTGCTAGTGATTAGTCAGTGATCGCAACCTTTTCTTTTTTTTTTTTTTTAAGCAACTGCACTCTAGAGTGAATTCCCCCAGTCCGACTGACACCAAATGCAACCAATCAAGCAGTGCCATTTAGGGGGCAGTCTTGCCTATCACGGGTTGTTAATCCACTTTCTTCCTTGTTTTTCCTCCTCTTTCTTCTAATTTCTCTCCTTACCATTTCTGTTTCTGTCTCTTTCTGCTCTACTTTTTCTGTCTCTCCGACTCTTTTCATCTGTCTCTTTTGGGCCATGCCTACGCCAGGTGACCATCTCAGTGGATGGTATATTGACCACCACTGGTTATACCCAGGAAGATTACACCATGTTGGGCTCAGATGACTTCTTCTATATCGGAGGTAGCCCCAACACTGCCGATCTGCCTGGATCTCCGGTCAGCAACAACTTCATGGGCTGCCTTAAAGATGTGAGTGTCACAGTGTTGTTGGTTCAGCTGTATGCACCTGTTTGAACATGTAACAGCATTTTGTAGCGTTTGATTAGTTTCAAACGTCACGCCTCGCTGTGTTGCCTCGTGTGCGCGTGTGCAATTTTACCTGTAAGAGTCACTTACAGATAAAAAGACAAACAAAATCATAAACACAAACTTCGTGAGGACGGCTGTGGTATAGCATCATCCTCACACATGCTCACACAAACACGTTTTTGTTGACTCTGTCAGAGTCACATGATAATCAACACTGTGCAGATATAACTCCCATATGTGAGAGGAGGAGGTGTCAGACGTACAGTTTCCTGAATTTCAAGTGTTTATTTCCTCCATGCTTCCTCACTCTCATCCTTACAACACTACAGAGCAAACACAACCTCAGGCATGGCACACACCACTTTGATGACAGGAAGTGGGACAAATTTGGATTATTATTTATAGCACAAGCACAAATGGATAGATATGAAGAGGACAGTAAACTTTTAAAACTTTATTTCTTCAACTTTGAAAAAAAAAAAAACTTTTATTTTGACCAGGGCTTTAATTCACTGCTTAACAAGCTGTCAAGAGGACCAATCAGAGCTTAAAGTATTATGCCCTTGTAAATGTAATGACTTGTATAGAGGCGACACAACATGGTGCCATTGGATTTCCTCATAAAACCACACTGATTGAATAAGTAATTACTTTTGCCATCACTTTTAATGGATCGCACAGTAATCGCCCTATCTCTAACTTAATTATGCCTGTAGAATTACATTTTCATTATTTGGGTTGCTATCGGAAGGATCCCTAGTGGGTCTTAAACTTCCCAAGGCGTTTAACTATCCTTTTTCTCATCAAGACACAAGGCTGGATTTATAGTCAACGTACAGCCTGAGCACAGGGAGGGGTGGGGGTGTGAACGGTTGGAAACTGTGACAATGATGAGAGCTAACGACGACAAATAGAGGTGAAAGCAAAGAGGCAGTGTTGTCAAAGAGCCAGAAATAGAAAGTTAGAACAGATGGTTAGAGAGGAGAACATATAAGAGTCTGTTCGACTTATAGACTATGATAGACACCAATGAGTAGTTAAGCAAGAGCAGGTGCTGCTGGATAAAAAAATCGCCAAATTGAATGTACAGCGTATTAAAGAAAGAAAATGTTTCTTGGACTAATAAAGCGAATTTAACAAATGCAAAGCAAAGTACAAATGAATGTGAGAAGAGGGAAGTGAACGAGAAAGTGAGAGTTTAGGGTAAAGGTGAGATATAGTTGGGAGAGAAGGGAATGTGTTCCAGATAAATTCATGAGGGAAGTACATATTCTGTACAAATCAGATATTCAAGTTTGACCTTCTGCCAAGTTCAGTTTTCATTTGGGCGCTCGGGTTGTGGTCAGAACTGAAAACTCTACTATGTTGTCAAGTACAGTATAAATTTTTAAGTAAGTAAGTATTTTTTTTTCCTCTAAAATTGAGGGTTATTGTTTGATATCCCATCAGGATGTTATATATTATGGATCCATTTTAGGTAAAATAAAATAATCAAGCTTTCAATTTTGTTTTTGACTGTAAAGTCGTCTGCAGCACCAGGTGCATGTAGCCAAAGTATAAAAAGTGTGGTTCTGGGATTTGCAGTAAAGCATATGGAAAGAGGCTGTATTGGATCTGTTTTTACCCGTGGTGCCTTTTCTGTTTTTGCCTGAACGCGTGTATATTTTTGTAACTGATTTTTTATGCTACTCGTATGCTTCACCTGAACATTCACCTTGAGAACTGTAGTTGTGTCCTTGACACGTGGACACGTGAAGCTGATAAATTCCTCTATGATGATCAACAGAAGTTTATGAAGCGTGTTTGTTACCCTTTATAGGCATGAAGGTGCATCTACAAACTAGAAAGTGCTTCTAAAGGGTTACTGGGTATTTTTGAGCTGAGTTTATTCAGCTGTCGTCAAGCTCTAATGGCTGCATTAGCTGAACTGGGCCAGAAAGGTAACCGTGCAAGAAAGGCACTGAGAAAACGTGTAAGGAGAATAACTGAGAGCACCAGGTGGAGTAGTAGTGGCTGAAAGTAAAGAAGAGAGTGAGTGGTTGGAGGATGGACAGTGGTGTGTTTCATCCTGTGCTAGTTCAGTGACACAGCTCGGATTATCAGTGGTGTTATGGTCTGGGGCGAGGCTTTCATGCCGCCACCGTGGTCAAATGCCTTTGATACGCTTCACCAGCCCCCTCCAGGCAGCCGGAATTTAAAGGAAGAGCACAGCAGAAGAAATGCGAAAGGACCCCAAAAGAAGCACTGAAGCCCTGCAAAGTTCGTGTGTGTGTGTGCCAAAGTCGTCTTCGTGCTATGATCATACACTGTGTGCCGTATCTATGTTCTCTAGACTCCAATTCCGAGTGGTGGTGTGTGAAATCAGGTCTCTGTGCTTCTCGGCCCCCGAAGTCTTGTTTTCACACATTCTTCTGTTCTTCTGTACATCACCATCTGTCTCTCCGCTGCAGCCTCCACCTCTCTATCACTCTCAGACAGTGACCTTGGTTTAGGCCTACTTCACACCCCTCCCCCTGTTTCTCTCTTTTTGCCCTCCTGCTTATCTTCCTCGCTCGCCCCACCTCTCTCATCACTTCTCTGCACCTCTGCCTCTCATCTTCCCTTTCTCGAGGGCAGTTTTGTGTAATTAAGTCCATGGTAGCGCTGTTCGTACGCCAGCTTTGCCATCCTGACAGCCAAATTAAAAATTGATTTCTTCGACTGATTCCTTGCACTGGATGAATGCTCTAGCCCTCCTCTGTGCCCTCACACTCTTTAACTTCATATTGATGCTCTACCTCTCCGACTTCAACTTCCTCCTAGTTTCACCTCTATTGCTTGATAAAATCTTCTGGAGTCACCCATCACACCTATTTACATTCTGCCTTGCACAAGTCAAATTCATTTGGGACTTTGGAAGGTCAAAATGGATGAGGTGTCAGTTATTGTCAGTAAAGGTGAAAAATTATTTGATAGATCACACAATATTGGCATCTGTGTTGTCTTTGAATGTATTGCATCTTTTTAAAGCAGGCTCCCACAATGATTTGTCGACTCAACACTTTAAATATGCTATATATATATTGTTGAGGCCATGTGTTTGTGTGTGTGTTCTCCTGACCTTCAGAATTTGGGATTTGCCGACTTTCTCAATGACAAATCAATGAAATTACCTCTGAGGGAGGCCTTGGCCATGTGTTTGTCATTCCATTAGTACTCTAACAAAGCTTGTCATGCAAGTTAAAGATGTATGTCAGGGACACACAGATTCTGATTTTGGTAATTCACCAGCACAAAATAGCCTGAGGCTCTAAAACTCGAATCAATGAATTCATAATTCAGAACAGATGATCGAATCAAAAGAGAGGACACAAACTCCAGTGCTCAATACTATTTACTCTGCTCAATATTTCAAAGTTTTAAAGGGATTTGGCAGTTTGCTTATTAGACTCACTGCTAAGACCTGCCTTGCTAATATAGAAAAAGACAGACATGTTGGTAAATGTGTGGAGACAGGCCAGTCAGCCTACCCAGCAAACACACTGAAATTGAACCTGCTGGCCCTAACTGAGTGCAGATCACGTGAATCTGTACAAAGCGTCTACTACTTCTCTTTGGGCTTTTCCCATCAGGGGTCGCCACAGCGAATCCCCCTTTTCTACCTCACTCTATCTTGGGCATCTTCCTCTCTGACACTAACTAACCTCATGTCCTCTGTTAGAACATCCATATATCTCCTCATTGGTCGTCCTCTCTTGCCTGGCAGCTCCATCTCCAACATCCTTGTACCAATATATTCACTGTCCCTCCTCTGCACATGTCCAAACCATCTCAGTCTGGCCTCTCTGACTTTGAGGTTTGCTTTCCAGAGCCGATCCTTGGTGTTGTCCCACCTCCACCTTGAACTCCTCTGTCTGACCTACAGCACTGCTCACCACCGTCATGCTCCTCTCATACATATCCTGGACTACTCTGACGTACTTCTCTGCAGTAGTCCAATTTCCACCGGCACCCTGTAGGTTAACAGCACCGGTGGTGGTCGTTGTTAACCCGGGCCTCGACCGATCCGGTATGAAATTCTCATGAGCGATTCGCATTGTTGTTTTTGGCAAGTTTTACACCGGATGCCCTTCCTGACGCAACCCTCTCTATTTATCCGGGCTTGGGACCGGCACAGAGGTCCCTGGCTTGTGGCTAGATTGCTTTACAAAGCGTAACTTATGTAATAAAACTTTCAAAGTGGGCACTGCACATCTCACACACTTGTGCCCCCTTGCATTCCTCTGTTGCCCTTGCTTTTCTCTGATTTGTCATTTACCATTATCTTCTCCTCTCTCCCTTAGTGCTTACTGCCTGTCCCTTGTAGTTTCCTACATTATTTTGTGTTGCGTTATTTGCTTTCCTTGTGCCCCTGGCTTCTTCTCTCCATGTCTTTGTCTTATTTCTTATAAGTGACTGTGAAAAGATATCTTTTTATATGCTTAGTGATCAGCTAACACAGCATATTCATGCCTCGCACTTGTTGAATTGAACATGTCAAGCTGCAAGCTGGATTTGGGCAGCGCTGCTACAATAGACAAGGCCATCTGCTTGGACACCAGTATGGCACTGGTTGTTTAAAGACTGAAGGTTCACTCATGCTCTGACATGTGCCAGCATTAATTGAAACGGTTTCTGTCTGGCATCTGAACTTTGTGACAGACTCTTAAGATCATACGCTATAATTAGCCAGTCACAGCTGATGTTTGAGCAAAAATAATTCTAGCTGCCTGAAATAATTTGCTGGCTTTTTTTAAGTAAAGTACTGTAATAAACAGTTCTGTTTGAAGTCCAACTGAAAGAGAATGTAACATGCACACGCAATGGCTGACACAGAGTCACAATCAGTTGGATTCGGCTATACATTTCCTTCAGCCAGGATCTACTGCCTATTTAGATAGCAAATTGTGGGGAGGGATTCATGTAGCCAGTTTTCTTGCTCAAAATGTTTCCAAGCGCAATCATATTTAGTCAAACCCAAGAGACCTTCATTTTATGTGCCATATCTTTGGACTTTCAATAAAACAGTCAATGTGTGCCTAACTTTAGACTGTCAGCTCTGATTTTGGTTGCTCCATTCGCAATAAAATTCAAAACAGGGAGCCCTGCTTCATAAATATGTCCAGGATAAAGAATAAATCTGATTTGCTGCCTTTATACATGGATTTACAGGACTCAAATCAGTACATATCAATACTTCCCCCATTACCTATTTAGTCTGTGCAACCAGGTAACTGTGGTGCATGCACCGATGTTTGTTGTTCTGATTTTTGACATATTAGCAACAATCAGACATCCTTCTTAAAAATATGTCTCCATATCAATGATTTAGCATGAATAATGTATCATTGTTGTTGTGATATCCCACATACGCATATTGTGGTCAGCATGTGTGAGGTGCTCAGCTCTAAAGTAAACGGCAATCAACAGAAAGAAAATGGGAGGAAAAAAACAAAGAAGTTGACTTCTAGTTACAGGAAATCTTAGGATTCAAATTTTCTGTTTGTTGTAGTGGAAAAAGAATCTCAAGATCTCGTGTTGATATTTATGAAATTGTTTGAATTGGGAGTTAAACTGGAGATTTAACTGAAAGACTTCTGGCACAGCATGTTCCCAGCTTTATTTTCTGAGTCATCTTTCCCCCACATGCTGTATCATCGTTTGTATAATACACTCATATAAAACCAGGTTACATTTATTTGTAGAAATGGAGCAGCATAGTTAGCCAAAATTAAATATCTTAAAATAAGATAAATCCTCTGTCCTCCCACTGGCTTTTCTCTTTTCTACCTACCCCTCTCTTTTTCCAACACCTTAAGTCAGGCAAGCTTACACTATATTAGCTGCCAGTTTTCACGTTATCATTGCTAATTGCCAGGACTAATCTCTGCTAATGACGACATTATGAGGCGTACAGTACACGTGGCAGCGTGGCCAATGTGGGAGATAACCAAAAGAAGCTTAAGTTCAAGAACAACCCAGCATACGTGTTCTTGTGATTCATTCTGTGCCTATGTGTAGGTGCCGTGTTTGACAGAGTGGAGGAGGTAGAAGCAGAGAGTGTGCATACATGGGGAAAATAGGGGAGAATTGAAGGCATCTGAAAGAGATACTGGGAAAGACTATGAGAAATGACAGCAGCAGTCTGGTGAAATTACCAGTCAAAAACCTATTCACTGAACCACATTGCACTGGATAAGCCTGTCAGTGGTGCAGATATGAAGCCGGCCAATGCAAACAAAAGATAGAAACGCTTTTTTTTTTTCAGTTCCATTGCATAGTAGTTTCCCAAAATAATCAAATTAACTGTGACTTATCCAGAAGTCAAAGTGGAGGATTGCATTCCTTAAAATTGTCAAAAAATGTGCTTTGGACACGTTCATTTCAAATTAGGTTGACCAATTACAAATACTGTTTTTGCACTAAAAAAGAAGTATTTGATGAAAAGAACACCTTGCCAGGAAGTAGGGTGTGAATCAAAACTGTTTAAAATACAAACAGATGAAAAAAATGCAGTTTCTGTACCTGCAACAAAAACAGAACTTTTTTAGCAGCTCCAAACAAGAGCTTCAGATCTGCAAGGGCATAGCTCGGTGTCTCTTTCCGTTAATACATGACACATCAACACTACACCATATTCATTTGTTGAGATATGAATTAGCTGAGTCCCCTTCTCATTCCGGTGCAGTTGTGCTTGCTACTGAAACCTATGCTCAGCATGCAGCCTAGTTAGGTGGGAGCAATAAACATATCTGTATTACTATGGGGGAAAAACTATAAAAATAAACTTTTTTGTTATCTGATCATTAGACCCTTTCTCATTTTTTTTTTCGGTTTTGGAATCCAAAAACTGGATCAGGAGGAGGAGTTTATATAATACTAGGGAGGGGTGAAATTACTTTGGAGTCAGTCAAGACAGTCAAAATTGTACTCAAGCTTTTAAAAAGTGTTATTGTTACCTGACTTGAATATCACTGAAAATTTGTTGTTAGAGCTCAAAAACTATGTTTTCCTTATTTTTTGTAAGGCATTAAAAAGAATCAGGGCGTGAAAAATTATCTCCAGTGTTTGCCACTAAGGTCTTATTACTTTTAAAAATTCTACAAAATATTTACTTTCCTCAAAGGTGGCCTGACAGTTTACACACACACTAAAACTATACCAATGATTGTGATTACCAATGACCAAACAGCTAGGTTGCTAAGTAAAATGTATATTTAAAAAGTGTATGCAATATGTCATATTAAAAAAACATGTAAAATCTATTTTATTTTGAATTTGATGACAGTAATATGCACAAAGCTAAGACGGGGGCATGTTGTGGCCTTTTCTTCGTCTTCTTGAACAATCTACAAGCCTTTGGACTCATTTGCTTTAATTTTAAAAAAAAAACATTTCCTCAGTGACTTGAGCCCCTTTCAAACATGCACTCTAGAGAATGGCTGGAGAATCCGAGCCAGACATCGTCTAGAGTTTCCCTTTGCACGACATGCAGCCAACATCTTGAGATAGTCCAGGTGAGATGCTTTCACACCTGGGAAGAAATGCTAATGCTAATTGGGTAAGGGGTCGTGCCTGGGCAATTCGAGCAGGGTCGGGACATGAACCAAAAAAAACAAACAGCAGAAGTGATGGCGGATGACAGTTTATCAAATCTAAATGTAATAAACGTACGTCTAATTATGTACATTTATGTGAATGTTTCCGCAGTATTAGTTTGAGTTCTTCACATTTGGGTTTTTGTATTTGTCCGGTTTCGTGGGAGTCGCAGGAAAATGACATCATCCATAGACCATAGTTGCCAGTTGTGAATGATTAGGAGTGTTTCCTCCTCTATTGGGGTAAAGATAATCCAGACTTGGTACTACGGAGCTACGGAAGATCCAGCTAATGTCTCTGGATCTATGTCTGGATTCCGGTCTGAAAGGGGCTTTAGAAACTAAATGTCTAATTTGGCCTGGTAAAAGCACAGGACAGTTTTCCGCTTAACTAAGTCCATTCCAAATGGGTTCAGGCCCAGAGAATGCGGTGGTGTTTCTGGATCCAGTTTGTATTTAATTTTTTTCCACTACAGAACTGTGTCTCTTTTTTATGCATGATTGCCTGATGTTCCAGAGATCGCCACCATTCATGTTATGGGTTTTGGTTTTGTGCCTTGTACATAGATTTCTAGATTGTACATTAAAAACCGTTAATTTCAAGTTATTAAATGCATTTTTTTCTTTCTTCTCAGCTTCTCTGGAATGCTGTTTTTATACCCAATCGTGACATGTACCATATAAGCAAACCATCACATTTTCTTTTATTTCAGCTTTCTATTCTTATTGGAAACCAAGATTTTTGTTGATAATAAATATAAAGCTTTATTGTATTAACAGAGCTTGGTGTGCAGTCATATCATTTGACAGTTTCTAGTTTAAAGGCTAAAGCCTGGTAACACTAATATGGCCATGCCTTTTGTCAGAGTAGGACTGTTACACTCGGAACACAATAGGTGTTGTGTTGTGGAAGCTGCACTGTGTCTTTGCTCGGTGAGAGTTCAACAGAACATCTCTGCTGCAGGGATCAAACCTGAGACTCTACAACAACAACAATCTCCTTTAACCACATACAGTAGCTGCCACAGAAGCCGAAAACCAAGATAGAATTGTAGAAATCTTTTTTCCAACATGAACTGTCAGTGAATATGTGTAGGTGTGTAGGGGAGCATGAAGAGTTGTACAATCAGAAGAGAAAAAGACACGCAAAGACCTCAGCAGCTTCATGCTATTACAATGAGGGTGGCCCATTAAAACAGTCTACAGAGTGTTCACCAAATGAAAGGAACGCTGAAACTATGACAGACAAGGATAATTTACTTTGCGTTTAGCACTTAATCTATTATGAATGCTCACAGTGAGGCACATACACACACTTTAAGCTGACACAATAGAGTTGTATTTTATCAAAGGCTGTCTGGGACATTTGCATTAGGGCTGTAGGCAACATTCCCTTGTCCCCGCATTTGGATATCCCCTGGAAAATGTTACATTTTCCTCAATTTATTTATTTCTTATCCAGTTATACCAACATTTCTGGGCTGCATGTGTTTTGTTCAAAAATAAACAGTTTGTACACGTTATGGATTTGACCAGGAGTTAGGGGTTTCTAAAGCGGTGATACACCCACACATCAGTGAAATCAATGAAAGCACGCCCTGGGCAACACAGTGGCCCCTGAGTGGTTGCTCAGGCTTTTCAAAGACTTCAAAGTGTAAAGGATTTCCTTACCAAATCATGGAACATCAGAAAACTCATCTGCCCTACATTTCTTGTTAAGGTATTGGTTAAAGCAGCTCTTCCAGTAAGATCTATTGATTTTGTTTCCACACTGCTGTTGAAGAGAAACTTGTGTATTTCATTCATGTTTTGATCCATCATTTCCCCACGCTGACTAGATTTTTAAGCAGCCACTAAAACTGACACTTGAAATTAATTTAGGCAATTAGGATGCATCTGCAGGGTGTCTGTTCTGAGGACAGATATTCTTGTCTGCAGGTGCATTTTGTCTTGCTTTCCTAGAAAAACTTGGATAGGGAAATTGGATTTGCCATAAATTAATCCAGAGACGTCACCACTGCTACTAAACCTACAAATATGACCTTGCGTGCATTTGTTCTTCATTCTGTTCCCTAGGTGGTGTACAAGAACAATGACTTTAAGCTGGAGCTATCACGACTTGCCATTGAGCGTGACCAAAAAATCACTTTGAACGGTGACTTGGTCTTCCGCTGTGAGGATGTGGCAGCTCTGGATCCAGTTACCTTTGAGACGCCCGAGTCCTACATTTCCCTGCCCAAGTGGAACACCAAGAAGACCGGGTCTATCTCCTTTGACTTTCGCACCACAGAGCCCAGCGGCCTCCTGCTGTTCAGCCACGGCCGCCCTCAGGGCCCCAAAGAGCAGAAGCCTGGTAGGGAGCTGAAGACTGATTACTTTGCCATGGAGCTGCTGGATGGGTATTTGTACCTGCTGATTGATATGGGCTCTGGGAAAACAAAGCTGAAGGCCAGCAACAAGAAGGTCAATGATGGGGAATGGTGCCACGTGGATTTCCAGAGGGAAGGAAGGAAAGGTGACGGTGCTTTAACCATGTGTTATGCTGACACTGACATTTTATCAAGAATAGCTGTTTGATGACTGTTTACTTGCCTTTATTTACATTTTGTGAACAATCCAGATATTATTTTTATATTTAAATCAAAAAGGCATATTTACATCAATCAGACCACTGATTTACTACTTGACTTCCTGGGTTTGTTTGCCTTAGTATAGCATGCAAACAAAATACCCCTCTGTAATTTTCTTGTGCACACGCACATGAAAGTGCATACGGAATATCAAGAAATAGCTTAAACTCAGATTACAACTGGATTCACTAGAATTTGACTTTTCGGAATGTTTCACAAATTGGTCAGTCACAGCATGAATGTATTCTGAAATCTTCCAGGTGTCATGCTAGTCCAATAATGCCAAAAGGAAAGCTAAGAAATACCTGCTAATAATGGTGCATTTAGTTGTAATTATTAATGTAAGTTTGTTCAGAATTCATACTTTTCTATTAATGCCTCTATCTGCATGTGGGCGCAAGAGAAACATGCTGCATGCTACAGTGTGTGGTGTCTGATGAATGAGCTGTAGGTGGGAAAGTTCCTTGGACATTATAACTCCCCCTAATGGTGTCTTATAATGAGGATGGGTGTGAATCTGTGTGTGTGCGTGTGTGTACACACACATGTGATCTCACTGCTGCTCCTGCTGTAATTGGCTTTTAATAGAAAATTAAGACGGAGTCGTTAATCACAGAAAGAGAGAGGGCCTTTGTTTCACCCACTCCCTGCTGCATTCTGCTTCCCTTCTCCTCCATTTAGCCTATTACAGACACATTAGGCACACACAGAAAGACAGACATTCACACACACACATGCTCTGCACCGTTTTTTGTCCGTCCCTCTCTCTGTTGTCTGTCTGCCTTCATCATAGGCTCTCACAGCACCCTCAGCAACATCCATTTACTTACGTGTCCACTAATCCACTTGACCTCTCACCCTGTTACTGACATAACCAGGGTACACAAGTCTTTAATCATTTCTGCTGTCTCTTAATTTTTTTTAAATAAGCTTTTCATCACTTTTTAAATACAAGGTGCTAGTTCAAATGCAGAACACAAACATTAAACATGAGCACTGGATTTGTAGCTACGATTTAGGAATGTTCTAGTATGCAATTACATTTTTTTTCCAAATTAATATTTTGTAGTTAACATTGTCTGTGTTTGTTTTAGGATCTATCTCAGTCAACAGTCGCAGCATGCCCTTTAGCTCTCCTGAGGGCAGTGAGATCCTGGACCTGGATAGCGACATGTACCTAGGCGGGCTGCCCGAGTCGAAATCAGACCTCATCCTGCCGCCAGAGGTTTGGACAGCACTTCTCAACTATGGCTACGTAGGTTGCGTCCGTGACCTCTTCATTGATGGCAAGAGCCGCGATGTCCGCCGTCTGGCTGAGATCCAGAGCGCACTGGGTGTCAGCAGTTTCTGTACCCGGGAGCTTCAGAAACGTTGTAGCAGTGCCCCCTGTGGCAATGGGGGTCTGTGCAAAGAGGGCTGGAATCGTTACATCTGTGACTGCACCGGCACTGGATACCTGGGTACCAACTGTGAGATAGGTAAGGAAAATGATGGCGAAAAGAACTGTGTGTCAGTAACAGCGAAAGAATTATTTCTTATAATTAAGGCATCATTCCCAAATAGTCTCGTGCTGTCTGCAAAGGGGATTACACATAGTCCCTAAATGAAACAATAGAAAGATGATCAATCGTTGTATTTTCTTTCTCTGGATCCAACAAACCAGAGCAAGAGAAGCAGTTGTGGAGTGAGCATTCAGATGCACTCGACAGAGTGCTGCCTTGTATTTGACACAGCCAAGCAGCTGCTTTATAGTAATAAGATCTCCGCAGGGAGCTGTGTATGAACCAAAGTCCCCCCAGGACTGGTTGGCATTAGGGCCCACTGGCTTGGGTGGAGGAATGTGGGGGCACTGATGCTAATGTGCTGAGAGGCTGGCAGCAGTATGGCAGAGCAGCAAGGCCTACTGCTGCCATCTGTGCCAGGCATGTAAACCCAGGTGGCGCAAACACCACAACTACGCAAGGTGAGCTAGTCAAATAGCATCACATACACCCGATTCATCCCAATTAGCTGTATGTGCTTTGCTTCATTGTCTGTCTGCGGGGGTGAGTGAGCCATGACAGCATGGGATTCTGAGGGACAAGGAGGGTAATGAGGGAAGGAGAGATTGGATTCAAATCAGGACAGTGGAGGTAGAGAATGAAATGTCTTCATTTTGAAGCATGATATTTTCACAGTTTGGTCTTTGGTTGGTCAGATGACAAATGTAGCCTCAGTGATTCTCTTCTGCCATCTAGTGGAGCTTTGTGTTCCTGCAAATCTGTTCCAAAGGGCAGTCTTTAATAACCAGACCCATATTTTCTCTGTGTCAGTACGCTGAGTGCATAGATTAACAAAATGTACGACAATCAATGATATTGACTAGAGGAAGAACACCCAGAGGATATTAATCGATTCCTCCACGGCCACACAAAATGAAACACATTGATAATGTTTTGTACAGGGTGGGAGTAAAAGTGAATATTCTTGAAAAAGTATTGATTGTTTTGATTTATAGGATAGTTTAATGCCACATTTTAAATCAAGAAAGGTAAATTATGATGTTCATGAATCTCTTTTACACTGTTAAAATATCATGGTGTAGGACCTGTTAGAACCTTTTGGAATTACCAGGAAAACACAGTTTTTCCAGTGAGGTGTTTGTCCGCTAAATTCACTCTTCGGTTCCCTTTGTCAGAAGCAACAGTGCTCAGTTATGATGGCAGCATGTACCTGAAGATCATCATGCCCATCACCATGCACACGGAGGCTGAGGATGTGGCGCTGCGCTTCATGTCTCAGCGGGCGTACGGCCTTCTCATGGCCACCACCTCCAAGGAGTCAGCAGACACATTACGGCTGGAGCTGGACGGAGGCCGTGTCAAACTCACTGTGAACCTCGGTAGGTTCCTGTCATTCATAGTGTATGTCCCTGCTAACTTGTCCCTTACCATCCCTTGTCTCATCATCACACTGTATTTCAGCATTGTGTACAGCTGAACTTAAAGCAGTGGTTGATATGTTGATTTCACACCATGTACTGTTTTTCATGATCATATCAATTGGTGAAAAAGCTTCCATACAGTCCCTCAGTTAAATCAGATTTGTTTTTGTTAAAGATTCATTTAATTTAATGGGTACAGTAAGCTAACGAGATAACAGTACCGATTAGTTCAAGCAAGGAATACCCGTGGTCACCAAATGTATTTATTTTTGAGAATCGATTATTCGAGAAAACTGAGGTGCAAATCCGGAAACTTTTCCACCACAAACTAAAGAAGTGCTTGCTGCGGGGAAAAAAGGCTAAAATCACAAAGTTATCCCTAGTCATTTTGTTCCCAAATGGAGCCACCCTGCGGTCATTTCTGTTCCATTTTACCCTGTAGCACCACATTCCATCTTCACCCATCTTGTTCTTTTTTATTCCCTGTGAAGCCCCATAGAACTTTCTCCTATTAAAAGCTCCATCTCTACCAGTATACATGGCCTGACCCTAAGATTTAACTTGAACAGCTGTCTCCAGAAGCTTCAAGGTGGCCTTGCCCGTGTCTTGCTCTTGCTCATAGTTCTGCTCCATTCCATTTTTTGTGGACTTAGCTGAAGGGCTGGCTGGCTCCACTTCTGCCCAGCAGCAGTGCTAAGAGGAGATAGGAATTCACATAATAGGTAATTACAAATGAGTTCAAAGAAAAAGGGATGTAAAGAGGTCCGAATGGCAAGCTTAGTGGGGAAAAGGTCATTGAAATAGTAGAGAAAGGCTTTTAAGATGAATGGTTTTACAGAGTGAGCAATGCATTTCTTCTAATAACTAGCTGTAGGAATGCAGACATTTTGGCTTATTAAAATTTCATTGCAATTGATATTAGCACTTTGGGCAAGGATAGATATGACCTTCCAGCTCTGGACACTGTGTGTCCTGATCATTTGAAGGAACAGACTTTCTTCAGTAAAACAGTAAGAGCACGACAGACTTGCACCATGTAAAATGGGAGTTTTTGCCCCCACGAAATCAGGAACTGGAGCAGTGGGATAAATAAAGGAGGCCATTCCTCTATTTTTACCTTTTCTATCTCTCTTTTACTCTGCCTCTGTTCTTCTGTCTTTCTTTCTCTCTGTGTCTCTCTCTGTGTCTGCATCCCTCTTTTCTTTCTCTTTCATTCATAAACACCCCATCTGGCCAAGACTCAGAAGATGGAACTTTTCATACCTTCAACGGCTTGTATGTCTGCGGCCCTCGGATCAAACAGTCAGAGAGATCAGCTCACAGCTGTAGCTGTATAGCGGTGAACACAGTTGGACTTACTGAAGTTAAAGATACATCTTAAAGCTGTTACCATCTCCCCAACCACACACACTTGTGGCTAGTGGCCTCGAAATTAATCTATGTATCAATGTCAGTGATACCACAAAAAGTCGACTGACATTATGTGCTGAGGAATTTCATAGCTTTTTTGAACGAAAATTAATTAACAACTAAAGTGAAACTCATCCTATAATCTGCAGACAATGCTCAGTATCTGTCAAGGCTTTAATCCTTGTTGAGATAGTTCAAATCCCGCTAATGTTTTACTAAAAAGGCTATAATTGGGCAGATTTAGTCCTAATGACATTAATTTAATTTGTGATACAACCTGTTGAGCGTGCAGTGTGTCAGCTAAATCTAAGTCAGTCACTCTAACACTGTTAGATGATGACTGGCGCATTTTAATGGAACACTATCAGACTTCATAAGTCAGTTGGAAAAAAGTTACAGCTTTTGCATTTTTAGAAACATTTGCAAAAACATATTTTATGTGCCTGATTGTTATAAAATAATATAGATAAGTTCATATTTTTTCCCTTGCTGCATTTGTATTACCGTCACACGCAGAGTGATGCCGGTCCCTGACTGTTTGTGTCCACTATTCTGTTGCGGTTGACAGCTCGAGACCACAACCCAACCACAGTGCCACATGCACATGTAGCATGCAGCCACTAGATGGGGCAGGAAAGATACAAATCAGTTTTAAGAAATGTGATTTTGTTGTAAAATCAAATTTCTTAATAATAATGACATCTTAAAAATCCATTACGGAAGTATATATATTTTTGTTCCCATGGAGAGTCAAAAGTCTCGGTAAACTGCAAAGGAAGAGTCGGTGTCTTGCTCTAGAACATTTATTTACAGCGGACAACCCAGTTTGTAACGCTTCTGACTGTGTTTCTAACACCACTTGTTGCAAATAGTACACAGCGGCGTCTCATTTCCTGTGGTTTGTGTGCACTTGGCACGAGGTGGCTGGGATGTGCAGATCACCCTTTCTTGTCATTTACACTGTTGATACCCAAAGTGCTGCAGAAGGCAAGTACATCTTAAATTGCCAGAGACGGGGGGTTTGTGCATTTAGTCTAGAGTGACACAACTCATGCAGGGGAAAAAATGGTATTTGTACACAGTGTGAGCATAATGTTCACAGTGTTGGCTTATAATGATCAAGTCACGTAAACATCTAAAGTTATTTATGCTTTGGACAGCAGTTTTAGATGAGATTTTTATAGTCGATCTGATTTGACTGATAAAGTTAATCGCAACATATGTTACGTTTCATCTTTTGCAACCTTGATAGATTCTTGTATAGAAGTACACAATTTGCTTTATGATGCAGTTCCTGACATTTTGTTTCAATCCAAATTGGTAAAAATGAGAAAACAACACTTTATTCATGTAGACAATAACTGTAAGTCTTGCCTTCTGCTGTGATTTGGGGGGATCAGGTGGAAGCAGGGATGGATGATGGGCTTGATGGAGGAAAAGGGTGATCCTGACTCAGAGCCTGTCCCCGGATGGTGGCCCCAGATCAATGCTTGGTTGTCTGCAGAATGTACCTTGAAGGATGTAAAATGTCTTTTTTTCTCTTTATTCTTCCTCCTCTTTCTTTCTGTCTCTTTCTTTCCTCTTTTCTTTTTATTTGATCTCACCATTTCGCTCTCTCTCCCGCCAGATTGTATCAGGATAGACTGTAGCCTCAGTAAGTGGTTCTATCCATTTTTCTGACTAAAATGTATGTCTTTCTTATCTTGGTTGTGTGCAGATGCCCTTTTCTGCTTTCTGACTTCATGCTGAGTGACACCTTTCCTGTTGTGTTTTTAGTTATCTCATGTTGTTTTTATGTCTAGAGTAAGCATTGGCTGAGTATTTTTCTATTGCATGCTTCTTTTTTTTTTTACCGCTGACATTTTTCACCCTGCTTCATTTGTATGTCTCTTCCCACCTCTTTATGCAATGCATGATCTAAGTTGTATTTTTCTTCTTTTCATAACTTCTGTCACGTTAATTTCCCCCTTTCTGTCACAGATTTAATTAGTGTTTCACTTAATTATCAGGATATTTCATCCTACAATCCTCCAGAATGAAAAATTATTTCATTGCCTCCACCATGCTTATTACCCATTCTATTCATTTTCCTGTCAACCTTCTCCAACGACACATTCAGAAAAGGGCAACTTGACACTCCCCTGTTGGATGTTCCAATTTTCTATTATGCAGCGCTGAGCCTTGGCTCCACTCGGCTGCACACACAGGTGTTGCTTGTTTTCTATGTGGGACAAACTGTAGTTTTGGCCCCCAGAAAGCTAATTGCTTATCCACTGAGAGACGGCACCACCTGCTGCGTGCTTGTTTTCGGAGAAAGCCAATGTTTTTCTGCCCCATGCTGACAGAATGATAGCAAACTGTTATTTCTATCATGGCCACTGACAATTGAGCAACTGGCCCACAGGTAGGTGCTGCCAGCCAAGGTGACAAAAAGGAGAAAACCTCATGTTTGCCGCAACGTTTGTATGTCTGTGTGTATGTAAATCAGTGTGTAAGGGTGGGGGCTTAACTTTGATTAATCCCTAAAAGTAACCAATGAGGTAATACTTAGTAATGCTTTTATGGTGCTTTAAAATATTATTAATACTTCTCTGAGTTTGCTGTCAGAATGAAAAGTTTGGATAAGGATCACAGTTTGTATTTGACACCAAGCTGGCAGAAAAAAACGTCATATTACTGTTATGAATTTGCATCACTTATAAAATGTAGGGAACAATTGACAGTCCCACGCAGTTGTATGTGAACATGAGTTGTTTGCTTTTTATACATCGACTTTACGTACGGTATGCCTATGTTTTAAATGTACTTCAATATGGATTATATCTGACCTTTTGCAGTGTAATCCAAAAACATTCAGATGCCTCTGCCAGCCATAAAACTGGCCTTAGGTCCATGACAAATTGCATCATTTAATATGTGTTGAGCCATTGGCATAGCTCACATTTAAATAATGCTCAGGAAACGTCTCTATGCCAGATTGGCCACTAGATGTCAGACAAGCACTGATGATGTTGTGTGATATGAAGCACCACGGAGATGGAGACTCAATTTGTTCTTCGACACACCGATTTAAATCGTTTCTCTACTAAGCTAGTTGGAACCAACTTCAATTCTACTTTTTGATGTTCTGTTATATTTCATGAGATACTAAAATCCTACAGAGAATCAGATGGATATCCCTTTTTTAGACTTCATGCTGCCTCTCTTTCTTTAGAGAGCTACCATTAAAGTGAAAACACTGCATTTGTAATCAGGAATATTCTATTTAACCTTTTATATTTCTTCGTTGACTGAACACCCTTGTACAAGAGTGCCCTGCTTCATGGACACTCACTCACACAATATACTATACAAACGATTTCAAAATAGGAGCATGCAAGTGTGTAAAGGAGTGTGTGAGAGGTAGAGCAGCCAAAAAAAAAAAAGAAATAAAAAGGGTTTAAACCAGGCAGAGCTGCAGACAACATTTTTAATACCTTGACATCTCCCAATTGATTCCTACTCCAGAGCCATATGGTAACCAAAGCCTTGAATTTGACTTAGGGTACTGGCTGATCCATGCAAATATGTTTTCTTACTTACATTTGATTAACTGAAAAATGAAAAATGTCTTAGCACTAAATTCATTTTCATTCATCTCCTGCACTCACTTAAACAATCAGTGGAGATTTTCCTTTCTGCGTATCCTGTAAGTTCAGGGTCACCACAGCAGATCATTGGTCCACATGTATGTGTAGCATATTTTTACACCTGATGCCGTTCCTGAAGCGACCCTCCTGATTTCTGCGTGGCGTGGGACCAGTACTTGGCACTGCACAGCTGGAGATGGGGATGGGTGGTTGGGGGTTCGGTGTTTTGTCCGGGGATACTTGGACATGCAGTTGGGAGAGCTGGGTGCAAACCTGCGACTCTTCGAACTGAACCAGCGGCGCCGCCGCCAAAGTCTTTGTTAATTGGGAGCATCTGCTACATTTAAACAACATGTGGTACAGCACGACAGAAAACCTTTACATCCTTTTACAGTAAACTTTGGGGTGACTTGCTAGGCGTAGGAAGTGAATGATCATCCTTCTGCTTTTATTGCAATACATTGTGACCCTTCTCTCCTACCTTAAAGGAACTAAATATGATATGGAGCAGAGCTGTAGCCCTCAGCTCCAGTCAGGTCATTGTGTCAGGTTGATAATATCTGTTTTGAAGGCTGCCTTTCATCAGCCAGCAGCACATTCTATTAGCACTAGATGAGGTGACTTCCATGTCCAGCATGTTGGGTGCAAATAGTCTGACTGCTAATGGTGCCTTTGGCCTGTCCACCTACAAGTCCTTGCTCCGAACAAAGATGCAAAGCCATCACTTTACAATAATACCTCTGTTGATTACAATCAAATGCAAACAAACGCTTCATAAAAAAATATAATGTTGTAAAGTCTGTTTAGTATTATTATTAATACTGCTTATAATATCAGTGATGGTCAGTTATGTGTGACCTGTTTTTTGTTTGAATGTTTAATAGCTTTAGCTATGTTACACTTTATGCCATAAAATAACTATTACCCTCTTTTAAAAACTTGAGTTTCTTTGGTTTTTCCTCCAACATTTTCTTTGCACTTTTGAAGCATACATTTCTGGATTGAAGAGAGTAAATATTTTTAAGGTTGTTCACTGTTCATTAAATATAGATTAAACTCAACAATTTTATATGTCTGCGAAAACCTTATTTTTAAGAGGCGGATGTGGAACGAACCTGGAGTGGTCTTGACAGAAATCTTAAGAATGAAGTTTTATAGGTTTAAAATAGAATAATTTACTTCCTTGAAAAATCTGTTTCCAGCTTTAGTGTAGAATTCAATTTTACTGTACTGTCTTATATTTATAATAATGATGGTACAAATATGTAACACTGTGTTACCACTGCCAGAATAATCATATTTTTATTTTTTTTAATTATTTTTTTTTTTTTGAACTTAATAATGAAATATCTCAAAAATGTAAAATTACAAAATATATATATACAGTCACAAGGCATGTGTTGTAAGCTCAGAGATTACAACATGGGAAAAATAGTTCTGCAAGGTTAGGTGGTATCTCTTTGAGGACGACACTCTCAAACACATCTGTAATGTTGTTTATTTCTCTAAAATATTGATAACCCAATCATTCAGAATCAGGCTGCTTCTTGCCATCCATCTCAACACCCTCTGCACAAGTCATGGAAAGTGATCTGACATGTCACATGCTCCACTGCCAAAATAGAGACAGCCTAGTTCTCTCTTATGGGCAGAACTAAATATAAACTAGATACAGTATGGTATGGAGCATAGATAGTGAGCTGCTGCTTCCTCTTTTGCCCAGTCCCTTTAGGGGTCGTCACAGCAGATCATTTGTTTTTCTATCTCGCTCTGTCCTCTAAATCTTCCTCTATCATACCAACGTCTTGCATGTCCTCTTTTCCAGCATTCATAGATAATGAGCAAACTCCCTAAAACAGAAAAAATGAACTAAAAGACTAATCGCAGAGCAAAAACATTCACACACATACATGCATAGTTAAATTTCAGCCTTCCGGGTGTTATCGCAATTGTAATTCAATAGTTTAGTTACGTTTAAATGTATAGTTATAATCTTATGGTGTTCTTTGAGCCAATGCAGCTGTTGCTAATTGTGTGTTGAACCTGAATCTTGCTGTGTTAGTTCCAAATAAATCCTTTTTTTTCTGGTAGAGGAAGACATCACTGCGTGGGTGGTGAGACTTCCTTCACAGGAAACACTTGGCACAATTGCACTGAGCATTTATGTATTTATTGAAAAACTTTGGCAGAGGAGGACTTTGTTTATGGATATCCATGCATTGACCAGTGGTTTAAGAGAGAGGAAGTGCGACTAACCTAAAAACTAAAAACTAGACAAAAAAAAAATCCTGTTGTGTCAAAGCAATAGCAATAGGCAAACCAAGATAACAAAATTAATTTATCTGGAATCATGCACAAAATCCTATTGATTTTCATTTATTAGTAACAAAATACCTCAGTGTATGTTTCCAATGACCTACTCCTTATCCCACTCATGAGTAATTTTCCAGATAAGTGAATTTAGAGACACATTTGTAGCTTTATATTGAACAGCACCACAGTAAAAAGAGTCAGAACAACACACTGATGACTAAAGGTACAAAGGGATAAATACAGTTTTGTGCAATGATTTCCGAGTATTGTGCATGCCCACATACAGAGGTTCACATGTATGCACACACACGAACGGACGCATGCGTCACTTCACAGATGTCGTGGTTAGACGAGTGAAGCTGAAATTTCACACAGGCGCACACAGACACACGGACACTGTGCTTTGTGACCAAAGCTGTCACCCCTTGTCAGGCTTAACTGCTTTAACCCAGGTTTTCAGGTGCCATGCCCCCCCACCCGTGTATGTTTTTCACATTTACAACTACTCCACTGAGTAGAAGTGTTCATATAGCTCCATAAACCATTTACGCTGCTGGTATAGTACAAGTAATTAGACAAACCAGGTGTCAAGGACGTTTAAAATTTGAATGAATCGTTTGTTCAGTTAAATTTTTATTGAACTGCTTATCTGCTGCCCCAGCAATTTCTTTCTTGTCTCCGAGCAGATGGCTCACTTTCCAAGGGAAGCCCAAAAAATTGAATTTGAATGAGTTTTCAATCTCTCGCTCATATCATAAGTGATCATGCCCTATCTCAGCCAAATAGATGTCAAAGATGGGTTCGCAGTAGGCACTGGAAGTTGCCCTCAGCATGCACAACATCCTACAGTTTGTAAAGTTTAAGCATGTGTCAGAGTTACACTGTATAAAATTTGTTTTTGGTGATGCTTGGATTGGGATTTGAAGCAATTTAAGGCTCCAATGGAGGATTTCCCTTTTTATTTAATGTTCATTTTATCCTCCAAAAACTTCAGGCCAAATGTGATGCAATGAGCCAAAAGGGGTGTTTAATTAACATAGTGCCTTAGATCTTTGCACCCCTCAGAGACTTTATTGGATAAAAATAGATTTTTGTTTAAAGCAGTCATCTCAATCTGCAATGGACAAGGGCAACTCATTTCTCAGTAGTTAACATTAGTTTAGCAAGAAAGCATACAGTAACACACGGAATATTTCCAATATTGCCTAGAAATCATATAAACTAAAATCATGTTTAAAAGATGGAACAAAATGTTTCCTGTAAATTAATGTTTGCTCTCGGTTAGAATTTAATTTTTTGTACAGTTTTTTTAACAGATTGTTCCCAGATGCGAAAACAAAAATCACCTACATAAGGATATGCTTTGAAGCCTGAATGAACCCGAATGAAACTGGAATATCCAAGAAGCCATTTTTGGGCTGAAAGACCCGTCTTTATTAGCTGTGTGCAGACGCTGACGAAATTGTTGGTGCCCTTCCACGAAACAAGACAATTATAATATTGGGTTTCAAAAGTATTGGTACCTTATTTTTTCTGTGAAATTGTGCCAACATTTTCAATGATATCTGTAATGTATGTACACATCTGCTGTTTTTCACATTAAAATCTGCTGTGACCTCTGGCTGTCACTATGCATATTGTTAACATCATGTTTAAAATGGCTGTTGACTAAGACCAGCATCTGTCAAAATGTCACATAGCCAAGACCTATGTGACATTTTTATAAGACTCTGAAATACGCTCTCATTTCTGGTTTAAAATTGTCTTATACAGCATTGGATTTATAACATTTATACAGATTTATTCCACAAAACATATGCAAATTACATTCATGTTTTTGTGGGTTTTTAAGATCAACTCAGAGAGACATTCAGCCAAAACACCCCCCACACACACATGCACATAATTGCACAAATGAGCCACAGAGCTGTTATCGCAAGGACTCACAAATGAAAGGGCAATAGTCTAGCTGAAGGACATGCTGGGAAGGAGATGGACCATGGTTGTATGAAAGCCACTGACCTTGCAAAGCTTAGTCTTATATCATTTATTTTGCTATTTCAAAGCAATGTTCTATTTCAATTCAATGTTCAGCCGCGTAGAAATTTCAGCAACTACCTCACTGTCAAAGGGCCTTTCTTCAGTGCTGAATCTGAGGGGAAGAGAAGTTGAAGTAGTAGGGGAGAGATGGTGAAGAAACCTAAACTGACAGAGCGGAGCGGTTGGTTTGGGATTAGGAAAATACTCTGAAGGTTATTGACAGGTGAATGAATAGAAAAGGGAAGAGTAATAAGTAACACTGCGCGGATGAATAAAATCTAACCAGGGTGGCAAAGTGCTTGTAGTTTTGTCTTGGTTTTTTTGGGTTTTTTAAATTTGCTCCCCATCCCCCTGACTCTCTGTGAACTTAGGCAATCTGCTCACTAGACCTAACTAAGTGAGAATATGGCCTTCCTGCCCTTGTTGTCTAACATGAACTGCCCGCACCTTTGTACCTCTGTGTACTGGTGCTTTGGTCACTATTCAGCTATTTAATTTGGATGGCAGACCATGAAAGGTCCATTCGCTCTTTTTGACTGGGGCTTGGTCAGGTGTTGGAAACCAAACGGTTCAAAGAATCACGTCTTCCTTCTTGGTCGACTGAACAGCTTGTAGAGCCTGTTGGACAGAGAGGTGACAGGCTTGTCTTGCTCAGTACCTACGGGGACCTTATCAGTGTGTTTTTTAATTGAACCTGTCAGGCAATACGTTTCAAGGCCGATGCTGTTTCTATCAGTAAAGTATTATGACCTAAACACATACAATCCAGCTGTTACATGTGTAGTGGCCAGTTAGTTTCTAAACCAGAATAATTCCCTTTGATTTGTCTTTTACTTCTTTATTGTTTTGTGAATATATTTAGGTTTGTCTTTGTTGCTTGTCCTTTGATTGGCCTTGAAGTTCTATTGAGAATCACACTTGCACCAAGTCTAATTTATTGAAATCGATGTGACTAGTCCGATTTAGGAACTTACTGCGGATCTGCCAAGTTGTTTTATTGCTACTGATTGTAAGCTTTTCATTAAAACTTAAACAATTAAAACTTTTATTGTATATACAGTATGGTATTTCACAGAAATTTAGCAAAGAAATTGAACAAACTGCCCTGTCTATGTAAACAAGTATGTAATCATCAAAACTCAAAATGTCTAGGCACCCGGGGAACTTTGAAAACTATTTAGACAATGAAATATAGACTTATAATGTTTTGCATTATGCTTAAGTGCTTAAGTGCAGAAGTGCAACAGATCTGTAGTTGAAAAAGAAAATATATTTTGTCACATGCAGTTGAGTTACAAACTCCTTTTGCATCAGTTTTTTTTACCTAATTACAAAACATATGTGGCAGCACATTCAGCACAGTTGTCAAAATTGATCAGATCTTAGATGGTAATAGAAGACAGGCTCTTTGTGTTAAATTGGAATGTGGCTTCTCTCTGGCACAGCCTGAGTCCATGGCCTTCTTTTCAATGCTGCATGGCACCAGTGATGGGTTAGATGTGGACTCATTACACAGACTCTAATGAGAGAACCGGCAGCAGCCTGGAGCTGTCGAAACCTATACAGCCTTGCAGGAATGATGGCTGTCCCATGGGACCATAGTTTCGTCCCACAGCATATTTGGAAAAGCGGTTCAAATCATAAATCCGTACTCACCGAGAACTTTTTTTGTAGAATGTCTTATTCAGATGTTTGAAGAGGGGGCGGAAACAAAAATAAAAAGATAAGGAAACCGATAAGAGGCAGGTGGTGGAGGGCAAGGTTGAAAAGGAAAAACACGGATGGGGGTGCTGATGACAGTATGAAAGACAGCAAGAGTTTGGGCTATGATATTCTTAACAATGTACAATTCAATTTGCACTTGTTGAAATCAATCTACTGTCTTCTCAACATCTTCCTGACTCAAAAATGTCTTCCTGCGGTAAACATCTGCAATTCTAGAAGCTATCAACAGCATTTATCTTGCCATGGATGCTGAAGCACCAGCAGCGCTCTCCTGCACAAGGGCGAGAACAGTGGGAAGTAGAAAGTCTGTGGCCCCAGATAGCAGGCAGTGAATACAAATTGCTTGTGTGCGAGTAAGAATCACACATATTTAGCTTCAGAGACGGAAGGTAGATGCACTCCTGTGCAAGTGCGCACACAGAGGCAGAGGCTGCCTTATCTCTGTAATTGGCATAAGGGGTCAGAGTGGCAGGCGTAGAAAATCATTGCTGGGGGTCATAATCTGTTTTTCTTCCCTTCCTCTTATTCCTCTACTCTTTTCAGCCCCTCCCTCACCATTGTAACCACACGCGAGCACCCGCATATTTTTTATATTCTTTTGCATACTCAGCCGCCTCCGATTTCTTTCTATCACTGTTTCTGATGTGTCATCAAGCAGGGGTGTGTTGAATGCCATTGCCTGTTGAAAGCAGGCGATGTTGTCCTCTAGTGATTGCCAGACCCCCCACTTACTGCTTTCTAATCCTCCCCATGCTCCCACACAAATACAAACCATCCAACTCATCCATTCCCCTCCAATAAAGTTATGTGTTTTCAGATAAGATAGAGTTAAACAAGAGGAGCTTCTTGGGTGGTTGTTAACTGATAAAAAGTGGATAAAATTGGGAGAGTGAAAACTATAAAAAAAGAATCGCAGAAATAGTCTGTTATAGCAACGACAAAATGAGGAGAGGGAAGAGTAAAAAGAGTGATAAGTGGAGGAGGGTCTTTACATTTTTATCACCATTATCTGCTCATAATTCATCTTACCAAAATACCGCCATTTAGATAGCACACGTGGAGGCAGGCTTGCACAAACACATGCAGCTTGTGTGTAGATCCGCAGTGATAGGCCTGCACTGCCTTTTAGATAGAAAACATGATACTTTTAGATAGGAGCCAAATAACATTATCGTCAAAAGTCTTCAGTGATAACTCTGTAGAGCAAAGTAAATCCCGTCTCTTGCCATAGAAACCATATCAACTTCCATTGGCCTAAGCAACTGTTGATCCTATCTGCCTTTGCTTTAACAGGAATATAACAAGTCCACATGGGTCACTTGCCTCTGTCAACAAGCCCTCTCAAAAACCACATTCCACACTAGTAGAAAAGTCATTTCTGCTTCCATTTCCACATATGAATGTATGTGTAATAACCATTTGGTAAATGATGCTGCAGTGCTGTCTGCAGAGTTTCTGAGGAAAAAAAGTGTACCAAGGTATAAAAAAACTTGATGCGTACGTTTAATGTATATGGTATTCGCCTATGTGGCAAAACTTACTTTCCAATTTAGCCATCGCTTGGCTCATTTTTAAACAAGACACTTCAGAATCTGAAAGTCAATGAAGGCAGTTAACACAGTTACTGGTCATGAATCATAAAATGGCACCCCTGGGTCTCTGAGTAAGACATCATTTGCATAGTTCTTCCTCTGCAAATTCAATTTAAGCCATGGAGAGAAGCAGCTCAGGTTCCTGGTTTGTGGAGAGCACGTTTTTTGCCACTCTATATTGTCAACAGGACTTTTTAATACCTTTGAAATCATTTTAAACCAGTGAACAAGCATTTGTTGGTGTTTTGTACTTGTTTAGCAAGTACATAATACATTTCCGTATGTTGCAGACTTTCAAATCTGACCTACATTTGACATAAGTAAATAGTTTTATGTGCACTTCCATTACATTTTTGCTTTGGTTTTTCTATTTAAATGAGGCCGTGGGTTTATTTAAGCGAAGTCAATATTAAATATAATTAAATGGTTGAACGCTGGTAAAGCTTGTCTTACTGTCAACAGATTTCATTGTTGAAGTGTAGAGTTTGTCAACAAGGCTTCTCCAGAAAGGAGACACATTTTTGTTATCAGCTGACTTGTTTTGCAACCTTCCAGAACAAACAGTTTTGAAAACCTGTCATAAGGTCTGTAGAGGCCAAGGGAAACCGAGCCAATAAAACTAAATGCAACAAAACAAGTATGGAACAATTCAATGAGATGAACAAACCAGAAACTGAAAGGTTAATAAGTTTTGCATGACTCCACTGAATCAAGAATTGACCACAGTCCTTTTATTCAAGATGAGGCAGCACAGTGGTGAAGCAGTTAGCACTGCTGCCTCATACCTCGAAGGACTCCAGTTCAACATGAACGTTTATTTGTTCAATAATTTTTAAACATTAAACTGTTGTCAACACTTCAGTCATCAGCTTTGTCAAAGCTGTACATGACACTGATATATTTAATCAAATATAAACTAGTCTAATCAAATTATGAACAAGAAGTATAAACACCTCAGTCTGTGCCTGAAATCTAAGAAGTTCCCTCACTTTAATGCCCATGTTCGTTGTTTCTTCTTACCCTCTCCTAGGACCCACAGGGCCATTGAAATAGTGCTGCGATGTAGAGAGGCAGGCGTCTGCTGAAATTGCACCCATTTCCGTGCCACACAACAAACTCACTTGCAATGGAGCCAAAGTGGCGTCCAGCTTCATCCAATTTATTTGCTCCTAAATACTCAAAAACATAGGGTTGTGACTGTGCAAGGACAGCACTTTGGTTAGCGATAGGCACAGCCACATCAGAGCTGAGTGTAGACTCAATAAAAGTGGTTAGGGTTAGGAAACAGGTTTCGATTTGCCTTAAAAATCACTGCTTCATTTTGTGTCACACGACATGCGTCACATTACCGGTTGTTGCTAATCACATGTCAATAAAAAAGTTGTTTAAATCTGTTCCACCTTTAAAACTGCTACATTAATTAAATTAATTAATATTATCAATAATTAGAATCCAGTAATATCATAAAAATCCAAATGAAAAAGAGTATTACTGCAATAATAGTGTTTTACTTATCATTAGCTTAGTTTAAGTGCATCAGGTGTTTTGAGCGTTTAAAAAGTCAAAGTAAGTAATCTAAATAGGCTTAATAAAGGCCTATTTAGGCTTACACGGAATGTTTTAAAACTGGATATATAAACATGTGATGCTTGCATAATACTTTTGGAAATGCATTCTGCTCTCCAACATTCAAAAATGACGTGTTGCGTGTTAGCTAAAGACAGTAATAAATAGTTTCCCTTATAGTTGTTTTGTTTGAAAATGTCTCCTAAAATTACAGGACAGTTAAAAATGTTGAATATTCATTATAAGTCATGTTTGCATTTTAATGCACCATTTTGCACATGGCATTATTGTGGCTAGTGTATGACCACAGTGGCAGTAAGGGCTTTTGGTGTCCTAGACTTGTAGCCCCGCCATCCAGACACCAGTCGACTGGAGTAATCAAGTGTGAAGGTTGTGAGGAGCAAACAGCCATTAACCTCCCAAACACAGGCCATCATTGCCGTCTGCAGAGGACAGGAGGGAGGGCATGTGTGTCACTGTCTCCGTCTGAACGAGACTGCCAGGGCTCGTGAATATAGGATTGTGTGTGTCCTTTATTGCTGTCTGATGCCTAGAGTGTGTGCAGTTGTGAGTGTGTCTAATAGGAAGTGTGTCAGTGCGTGGTGCATGTCCGCAGCAAGGACTGCTTTCAGTTCGGTAAAAGGATTTTATGTGTGTTTAGTCTGGGTGTGTGCAGTAATGTGTGCAACTTGCCAGATACAGGCCTGCACTACAGTCACTAGCTCAAGTGTGTGATTTTATATTCTTAGGATGTCTCGTGTTCACAGCTCTCTGAGGTCGTTCCACAGCAACTCTGTCGGGTTAAGGTCTGGGCTCTGACTGGGCGCTCCATAAGGAGGGATTTTCTTGGTTTGAAGTCATTCAAAAGTAGATTTGCTCCAAGTTTTGGGTCATTGTCCTGCGGTAGCGAACCGATCTTAATGTTAGGTTTCCTTGATAAACTGTGTAAAAAAAAACCTTTGTGAGGTACCCTGATAAGCTTTATGACAATGAATTTCTTTTATTCCCCTTTGCAAAGATGGCAAGTCTGGGCCCAGAAGCAGCAGGGTCTCCCTTTTGCTACACGTGGACTGAGATCACAGGTCATTTGTGCTATTCTTGTTAAAAGTAATCTCAAAAAAGTGTGTTTTTCACCCAAGTTGTTCTGGTTGACACTGAAAGATTTAGCTTAGAATATATGTGTTTGTTCATAAATACAACTTAGATGTTGATGTGACCATCCACAAGATTTGCAAAGATGCTACTAACCCCAAAAGCTTCCAAAAGGGTTTTTTGACACTGTACACTCTGTCAGCCTATCCAATGTGATCTCAGCATACATTCCCATATGGCAGTACAGTATTACTCTGCTTGGCACGCCCAGGCCTGCGACCGCCTGTTTGACATGCCACTGTGTTGGCTGGTGTGATGCCATGCTGAACCATCCCATCTGCTCCAGGCTGGTCTGGCACAAGGGATAATTCATCGGAATCAAGCATGAGGAAAAGGGCACAGGACCTGGGGTTTTGTGGGGCATGGCATCCAAAAAACCTCCTGAACTACTGCCCACAAAATGGTCCAGAGCATAAACAAGCGTGTGATGGAGTGTGAGGGTAAAGATGCGTATGAAAAGTCCTGCTCACTAGCTGGAGACTTGTTAACCTACACTTGTTAGATGCTGGAAGTCTGTATTATGTAAATTCATTCTGGACATTAAGCATAATCAGCATGGTTTTAGAAAACTTGCTTTAAGCCCCGCCTATCTGAAATGTAACTACATTTGTTTTTTAGTCAGTGACAGCTAAATTATTGTAATTTGAAAAAGAGCCTAAACAATCTATGTCTTATTTTTAGGCCTTTGCAATAGACAGATTTGATACTGTTTACTGTGTTTGCATTTAGCACAGTTTAGTGTGTTTCTAATTGAAGTTGAAGGTATATGTGGTTCCAAACCCAGTAAGTGTTTTGTGTAAGCATTATAGCTGGGCATGATATAGTTTGGATAAATTTGGGATTAAGAGTATGTGGGAGTGAAGTGGGTGTGGTGATACCACCAAAAATGGATTTAGTTCAGTACAATAAAAAAAAAAAATGTGTGTGAGAGAGAGAGAGAGAGCATATGTGTAATTTTGGATTGGGGTATGATATCTGTGTGCATTTCAGAACTCTTCAGGGCTTCTTGTCAATGCTGCAATGAGATGTGTATTTATTGCATTTATTCATTTGGGTTAAAGGAGAACATTCAGCCATTTGAACCTAAGGCAACATGCAGTGAGGCTCCTTAAAAAAATCAATATCCAGTCCAGCGGATTCAGAGAGGATGGAGCTGAGAAAGGTGCTTTGAGAGCAGAGATGCCAGGGCGAGGTCGTTGTTTGTGAATTCACAGTGCACGTGTGATTAAAAGGCACGTTTAGTTGCATTGCTGCAGAGTCATTTCAGGATAAAGGGGAACACGTAGAAGGAGGAAGGGATTGTTAGAGAGATAGAAAAGGACACGACAGGGAGAGAGGGTGTGAGGGGGTAGAGGCGTTCCCCTTCATTACCGACGCTAAGGAGCCATGCCAGGAGCACAGATGGCAGAGGAGAGAAGGGGCATTAGGTTGGCACATAAACTGCAACGCACACTCTAACAGCACATACATTCACACAGTCAAGCTGACATACAAAACATGTAAATCCAATAGATGTGTGCTCAAATCTCCACATCAGTTTTCTCAATACGTGTGGTCTGCATCACAGGTAGAATAAACACATATTCAAGTACAGTAGATATTGTCAACATTATCAGCTAACACAAACACATTCCTGCACACACATTGTGTTCCTGGCCAGGAAACCAGCCATGCAGACATGCTGATACTGCATCCCTCCCTTTATCTTTTGAGCCCTTTCACATTCTCTAATAAACACACACACATAATTTATTTATGTATTTTTATTAATTGTTGTGAAAAGATATTGCGTTTTCTAGAATCTTAACAATCACAGCCGCATGCCTGACCATAACCTAAGCTCTGAAACCTGGCAAAAATGTCCCTACAGGAACTGCCACAAAATGAAATGCACACACACACACACACACACACACACACACACACACACACACACACACACACACACTCATTGTGTTTTCTTTGTTTCTGCCCTTGCTATCACCACAGCCTAAATGAAAATGTTCACAGCACTTATCAGAAAAAAATAGGTTCCATTCTCTTTCTTTTTTATTCTCTGTGTCTGTCATTCACACACATCGGTTCGGTTAGGAGCAGCGTCCTGTTCGCATGGTAGTACAGCAGGGCAGTGTGGTTGTGTGTAGGAGATGTACGTACCGTGTTGTGTACAACGTGTACTTTTCTCGGCAGGGTCCAACAGAGTAGCGGCTCTCACAAGCATTTTCTCGCAAGCACATGGACAAACACACACCTCCCACAAATGTAGGAAGCAAGAAAGCCATGTAGCCTGAGTTCATAGCCTACAGTTCTCACATGTACAGTACACCTAAGAAACACCTACACCATGACTCTTCTTAAAAATGAAGTTTCCTGGCTACATGTTTTCCATTTCAGAAAACAAGCATTTTTTTATTATATATAGAGTTCTCCCACCCCTTCATACATTCTTACTACTAGTGTCTTGAATGATATTAACTGGTTATTTTTATAAAATTGTAATGTAATAATGGAAGGAACACAGAGGTGTCATGTAAATGTAAATTCAGAATTTTGCCAGTACCTGCATGGACTTACTAACGATTTTGTGATTTTGTTAGCTTTCCACCAGGAAAGCTGGTTGTTTTCTCAATGGAGTGTGGAAGGAAAACAGATTTTGCAACTGAGGTGTTTGTACACTGACTTTGTTTTAATTAAATTAAATCAATCCAAACTTTCCCCAAATTTTGTGTCTTGGCCACCTTGTGACTTTTTCTTCTGAATTGTTGCAATTGAATATATTGCTTTGTTTGTTTTTTCAGCAAAGTGAGAGGTTAATAAGTCAGGGATTGAAACCATTTCCTGTGGGGGTTGTTGGAATAATCCAAAAAAGATAGCTGATCTGTGGTAAGATTTTCATTTTCTAATGAGCGAGAGTGGGATATTATTTCAACTTTGCAAATCATCTTCTATCTTTTTTAACACAGGGGCATAATGGGGGGTGAAAGTTCTGACAGCCTAAGGGAAATATTATTACCTAAATATGTAATGTTATCAGTGTTGAGTGGAAAGGAGGGAGTGTTGGGCTGCCCAATCCCAGGCGTCCTTCGTGGGAGGCTAAAAAGTTAATTTGTTACAGTTTATTGTGTAATTTAAAATCATAAAAAATGTTAATGCTATTGGTTGATTTTCAGTCCTCAGTCACAGCAAACAAAGCAAAAAGGAATACACAGATTTTGAGCAATTAGTGAAAGACCATTTGTTTCCATTAGCGTCAGTGTTTTTGTTCAGAATAATTGTATTACTGATGACGATGTGGTGGCCTTATTTAAAATCTTTTTAAGATAAGAGTATTTTCAAATAAGATATGTTTTATTCATGAACTATACTATATAAGGTTAAACCAAATATTTGAGAACAAATGATAAAATGAATGTCACATTCAATAAACTGCCTCTTAAAAAGTTAAACATCCGAGCTAACCAAAGAGCCATTTTTATTTTTTATTTTAGTGTGATCCAGATCTATCTGAAATAATTTCCACGTGTACTGTATAATGTGTCATTTTTTTGCACTACACAACAGTATGTTCACCGTAGGAAGTGCTTTCCCAGATGGGTGCACAGCCTGGGATCTGTCACCTGGTGGTAAACTGTTAATCATGAGCATAAATAAGTCTTAAACACCTTCTTACTCATAAACTTATCCCCAACTTTGACTACAATATGTTTTTTTTTATTTCTGAGCAGAAATTGTATTGCTATATAATTTTCTATCCCTTTATTTTCCTTATGAATCTGCGATAAATCCAAGCGTTACAATTTCCCCCCTGCTCAGCATTTTGTCTTTGTGGTTGTATTTTTTATGCTCATCTAGTGCTCTGCATGAAAAATCCATTTCCACTCATCTGGTATCCTCCCTCATCTCTGCATTTTCTGATTTCTCTTTCTCCTCCCCCTCCTCCCCTTCTATCTCACACTCTCTCACGTGTCCTCTTTTAGATGACACTCTTTACCGGCATCCTCTCTTTTTCCTCAGAGTGGGGCTGCTGAGCTGAGAATGAAACACTGGGGAGTGTGGTTCTTTCTTGAGCCCATTTTAATTGGACTCCAGTCCACTGTTATATTTTCTTTTCTCTCATGGGTGCTTGCAAGTGTGCGTGTGTGGAAGCCTGAGTGTGTATAACAGAAGCCTGTGACCTTAGAAACCCAGAGCACTGGCTGCTCATAATCATGTTCTCTTCCACAGAATTTGAATCACAGAACTTGAACTGGGATCCTCCACTGTATCTTGTGCTTGAGTATGGCAGGTTCTGTCAAACCTTGTATAAGAGTATGATGCATTTGTGAAACGAGAATTACTATTGTGGAACACAGTTCATGTACAGGCTCTGGTTCTCAGTTTTCCTTCCAATGAAACAAAATGGCAAAAATGACATTTTCAGGACACTACACCGTTACATAACACAAGTTTTCTATTCTTTTATTTTCTTCTCTAAAGGCTGATGTGGATTTGTCACAGCGCTCCATTGCCAGCTGTACACAGCTTTAGTAAATGCTCAATGCTCATTCTCGGAGCATTTCAGCCTGCGGTTTGTTTTTCAGAATGGTCGCCTGTGTGACCGGGATATAAACTGTCTTATTAGCTCAGGCACATCATTACATTCAAACCCTTCTGGCAAACTTTGACCCTTTGATTTGCCGACATGGCCTGCGATCACCCATGACCCCTACAGTGTCAACACCCTGTAACTACAGTCCATATGCCTGGGCAGCCTTAAAAATGGCCCGCGATTGTGTGACCGTGTGACTCATGGCTGGTTCTATTGTCATCTGCGTTTAGTCCAGCAGCAGACTGGCTTGCTAGGGACTGCCTGTGGCTTTGTTGTTTTGGCCACTGCATTGGTTAGCACTGATGGATACCCTTTGTGGGACTTCAAGCCCTCTGGCCAGCATCAGACTTCACTACGCTTGTTAGTGTAACAACCATGTTGGGAAAGCTCACTCAGAGGCTCTCATCGGTTAGGGATGATTCTGAGTGTCAGTGGGGATGTTATCTAAACCACACAATGCACTCGTTTTATGCAGAATGCAAAAGAAACAAAATAAAACAAACCTGATAGTCTTTTCCCCTTCCGCACAGTCCAGGTTCTCTCTCGGAGTTGTGTGTGAAAGAATTCAGTGTCTGCCAACATCGGTTCGCCAGATGCTTCTTTTTTAGAAACGTCAGCTTTCCTAGAGTTTACATATTTTCATCAGTGGACTGGGAAACATCTGGACACATGTGCCAGACAGACAAACAAACATTTGTCATCTTTCATTTCCTGATGATGTTGCCCACTACACGCTGATGATCAGCTTCACACTCTCAAGTTGTTTTGATTAGAGTTTAGACATCATAATTATACAACTGGGCTGAAGCACTGACTGCTGCTGCAGCAAGCAAACGGCCTGAATAGAGACTGATGGCAACAACCTGACAGCTTGTGTTTCATTCATCCCATTGCATTAATCAAGGTTGTTTACAATAAGAGCATAGCAACCAATGATGGATGACTCCTGGTAATTATGCAACAGTGCAAAAAACATTGCACCTCTTGTGTTGGGTGTGTTGTCACAGTCAGTAAAAATAATCCACAATCCCGGCTATTTTTACACTAGTTAACAAATCCTCCTGACACCTCTTTGGCTCCCCTGTGACACATTCAGAAAGTGAAAGGAAAGTGACAAGCCAGCAGAGAAAGGAAACAAAAGATATGCTGAGATGAAGAGAGAGAAGCCTCTGTGCATGTGATCTGAGCCCTTCGTCCTGTCAATCTTCAAGACAAACTGAGATGGCATAAAGTGGCAGGTGGAGAATTAATTGCATTTTAATAATCACCACCTCTTCTGTCTGTTGAACCTGCATCTCACTTTGTTTTTGTAGCAATGAGCTCCTCTGTCTGCCAGTGGTTGTATTAAAGGCTTAGCGGCTCATTTAACAATGGCCCGCTAGCTCTTAGCTTTCTTGTTTGCATTGTTACCTGTGCAGTGAAGTAAGACTTCAGTTCACTTCGCTGTCAGCTACACAGCGCTGTGAGCCAACACCAGGTGCTTCATCAATATGGAGGTTTGAGACAATCGCTTATTGTCCAACACTGATGCCACTAAAGGTAGGGAAAAAGGCAATTTCTGTTTCATCTTATGGTCGTACCGGTGAACTTAGCAGAATCCAACTCTGACCCCTTCGACCTACCATCACAGACAGGAGTACGGCCGTGGACTCACATTCCAACCTTTTCTGTTCTATTCCTTAAGTGTTGTTGTTACTGTTTGTCACACTTTCTACCTACATCCTAATGGGTCCCTGGCTGCATTTTTACCACCTTCTGCTCAGAACTTTTTGTTGCTTGGCTGGCCCAGCCAGAGCACAACATATATCCTTTGCCCCTGATTGTTAGTGGTATAATGGCCAAATGGCTCTTGCTGTGTGTGCAGCAGTGCCCCTTGCTCTCCAGTGGCCTGTGGCAGCCAAGCCAAATAAATATTACATGGAGTCTATTATAAAGGTTAGCCTTTCCCGTTCATTTGTGCACTGGACTCTTCTAACTTTTACGATCTTACATCAGCCAACCAGCACAGCTGCTCTGCTGTTGCACTTTGTTTCTCACTTTTTAGGTCCTTTTGTAGGAGTGGTTTTATTTTAATTTATTTCTATTTTTTGCATATCTTTCCATCATCCATTTCTTTGTATCAGCTCCAGTTTTCTCTCATCCACTGTTGCTCTCTTTGCAGCAATGGAGAAGACTTTTCTTTAGTAGTTACTTTTACATATGGCTTGATCAAAAGTCATGTGGCCATAGACAAATGTTCAATGAAAAAAAAACAGTTGATGGGAAAACAATTCTCTAGTGGACCGGGTGGGTTCTTGCCAAGTAGGGCTATCAATTGATGGGAGTTTTTTGTGTCGCTCGGCTCTAAATGATTTCATACACAGCTGTAAAGGGGACAGTCATATTTCACCTGGCTCCACTAAATCATCCATTCAAGCACCTGTTATAATAGGCTGAGGCTCCAGCCTGCCATCCAGCCAGAGAAGAGCCACTGACCCTAGGAGTGAGCTGGGATTTCTAATATTAGATCTGTAATAAACACATCATCAGTATTAATGGTGTGAGAAAGCTAGTCTCTTTTGATGTCATGCTTTCTTTATTTACCAGCCGGAATGACACAGTGGCCCTTGCTCCACTCCACAGCTGCCTGAAAGCGCGGGGGGTGCAGAAGGTGGCCTAATGGAAGTGACTGGTCTCCTCTGGCATTCTGCTATTTTTGTCCGCCCTGCTGCCAACGAGGTGGAAGTCTCACCTCATTATATTGCTGTTTACTGAGTCTTCTCTCTTATCACTGATTACTTTCACCTCTGTGCCATGACACTGTTCATGCCCAACACTGCTGGGCCTTCCTTACAACTATGCCAACATACTTTTCCACTCATGTATCTACCTTTTAACCAGACTTTGACATAGCTGTTAACCAGTGCCAGTCACTAACTTGACTGTTCATCATAGTGTTTTGATGACCACTGTCTTAATCAGAATCCATTATTTCTTCCGCTGTCACTACCTCTCACTGATAGTTTAACCTTATGGTAATTTAATAAGGATGTCTCATAGGCAAGGTGCAAGAAGCATTTTCACAGGTTTGAAATAAAATAAAACAAAGTTTTAGTGATGGAGGCAAAACATCAGCAAAAGAGGTCAGAAGGGAATAAAGTGCAGAGAGGTGAAAAGGAGGATTTAAGGTGTAGGATGAGCGGTTTAGCCGTCTAGTCTTGCCCATCATCCCCCAGTTATGGGGTGTGTCAGGAGAGTCCTCTTCATTGAGACATGGAATGTTATGTGAAAGCAAGAAACGGCGACATAATATGTTTGTTAACACAGACTTTTCGGCGGCTCTTTCCTGTCTGGTGATCTAATCTACATCCTCAGCTAGTTATGACTTATTCTTCCTCTTGTCACTGACATGCTGCTGGAACGCTGTGAGCATATGAGAATGCGTTGGATTTTACCGTCTGGCAGGCTGGATGTATGTTCTAGTTCATTACCGTTAAACTTTGAGTGTCGATGTTTTTCACAAACATGAAGGTTTTCTCCACTTGCTCTGTCAGTTACTCTGGGTGAACTGTGTGTGTGGATGCATGAGTAGGCGCACTCACTACTTCTGCTGTGCTGTTTGTGATTTGAATTCCCCCCCCCCACTACAGGCAAAGGACCTGAGATACTGTTTGCGGGGCAGAAGCTGAATGACAACGAGTGGCACACAGTGAAGGTGGTGCGAAGAGGCAAGAGCCTGCAGCTGTCTGTGGACAATGTCACAGTGGAAGGTTAGTTGGGACTTTATTTGGGTTTCTGAGTGGGAATACTTAGTGTGAGTATGGTGAGTTGTACAATGGCCACTGCACCAACTGAGCCACTGCCACACCTGACTGGTAATAATGATAATAAATGAAAAAAAAAAAACTTACTTTATTGAGAGTAAATTCGAAAGCCAAATTTGATTATGATCTGTTACCTGTGGGTAAAGTTATGATCTTACCCAGAATAGTTTTAAGCAAAAATTGAAGCAAGTTACAGACCCCTTACAGATATTCCATGGCTGAAAGGATAAAGTGTATGTAATGTAGACTGAGCATGAAAGAGGAAGTGGTTTTTCAACAGTTGTGTACAGAGGAACATGTTCTTCCCAGTACTAAGAAAATAGCAAGTAAACCATGCAAGGTCAAAGAAGCAGGTAGAGTCACAGACACTCAGTATTGTGGCCTCAGGTGAAATGATGGTGGAGCAATAGATGAGAGGAGAGGCAATGAAGAAGGTGTGAGCTACATGAAGAAAAGAGAGGGGCATGCCGAGTCCAGAAACAAAGACTGACCTGGTGAAGCTGTAATTTGTTGAGCTGGCCAGGTTTCAGCAGTGAAGGCATTTTAAATGGCAGGGTGCCAAGCTCATTACTCCAAATCTCTCAGTGAACACTATACAAATAATAGTGTGTTGAGCAGTAACACGACTTTCTGCAGTATGACGCTTGTAAAATTTCCTTCACAACAGTTTTTAAAAACTAGTAACCATACATAGTGCACACACTGTTTGCTAAGCCACTAAAATCAATTTTAATATCTAAAGCATAATATGCATGTGCCAATAAATAATATTTGCTTATTAAACTACTATGATAGCTAAAATAAGAGTTTAATATGCATTTCTTTAAGTTTGATGTAATATAAATGCATTTTAATATTACATTGCCTTTTCCATTATTAATTGCATTTGACATGGAAATTACAAACTGCTTTGCATTTATTTGTGTTTTAAGTTAATGCAGTTTTTTTAATCTATATTCTCATTTCAGGCCAGATGACTGGTGCCCACACACGTCTCGAGTTCCACAACATTGAGACTGGCATCATGACTGAGCGGCGCTTCATATCTGTGGTGCCCTCAAACTTCATTGGCCATCTCCAGGGCCTGAGCTTCAATGGTGTGCCATATTTAGACCAGTGTAAAAATGGGGACATTTCTTACTGCGAGCTGAACGCCCGCTTTGGCATGCGCCACATCATCGCCGATCCTGTGACGTTTCGAACGAAAGGCAGCTACTTAGCTTTAGCCACATTACAAGCTTATGCCTCAATGCACCTCTTCTTTCAGTTCAAAACCACCACGCCTGACGGCCTGATGCTTTTTAATTCTGGAGACGGAAGCGACTTCATTGTTGTGGAACTGGTGAAAGGGTGAGTTCATGTGATTTTAGTTACCTAAATGACCATAAACATTAGATGCTAGCATTTGATGTACCACATTGTGTTTTTTTTTTCTGTAAACTCATTTACCCTCTGTCACAGAGTGATGCTCATATTTCCTTTCCTCTATGTCCATGATATTTGGCATTTTCACTGACTTTCCAAACTGCCATTTACAGAAAACATGAAAGCCCTGAGGCCCAAAGCTCATGTTGTGTCAGAAACATGCATCGTCTTTTGCATCTTGCTGTAATCTTACTTTGGAAAACCAATGTAGTCCGTTTTTTGCAAAATATATCCCAGCTGCACACTGTGTGAAATTCTGTGCAGAGTCTGGAGATTTTTCAAGCGATCACCATGTCATTCTAAACTATCATAAAGCTGTATCTGAACAGAAGCAAAACAAAATAAAAACTAAAATGTTGCTCTTTTCAATCTGACACAGACCAGTAAGTCATTTAATCAGGGGGGTCTGGAAGATAGATATTTTATATTTGTAAGTAATCCTAATAGTCTCGAAAGCTCTGCAGTAACACAATACTGCAGGCTGTTCCCGTCTGGGAAACAGAAAGTGGACGAGTATTCATGTCTGTTTCTTTGTTTTTTCTTGTGGCTTGGGTATTTACGTTGCACCTTCTTTACGATAAAGGGATAATTGTCAGTATATTGCATTTCCCAGATATGTTTTAGGTCAAATCCAGACTAAACTCATTTGAATTGTTTATTGTATCACCCTAAATTTTACTGTCAGCAAAAGGCTTTTGCTTGAACCTCTCTTCCGTCTGTGCTCCACATTCACCAATGTTACAACACAAAGCTTGAGCTGCTTCTGTCACACAAAGACAAGAGGCTGCATAAAGGAATTGGAATTGAGGTAGAAAAAAAACACACATACCTTGAATAAAACGGACACAATAGCCTTAACCCACAACACAAAAGACAGCCATATTTGTGTGAAGGAGGGAACTGTGCCACCTTGTTTGCCTGGGCAAACAGAGGCTTTTAGACAAAAGCTGGTTTCTATATTTACATGTCAAACCACTGAGTAAACAAAATAATTCCCAGGCCTCGTGAGCCGCCACATACGCTTGTAGTATTATTTTCATAGAAATGTGCTCTTAGAGGAGTTATTAGAAACAAGGAAGGAGAGTGAGCCCTCTTACTTCAGCTAAATATTATTGTTGAGTGCTTTTGACTGTGATCAATCATCAGTGTGTGTCACTGAAACAAGGTCTATGAGAAAGTTGATGAGAAAATACAGTTTCTTAAGTCTTTCTTAAAAAACACATTTACCTTCACAAATACACACTCACACACTTCTTAATCTGTATGTTCTTATAAAGGTACGTTCACTACGTCTTCGACCTTGGCAACGGGCCGTCGCTGATGAAGGGCAATTCAGACAAGCCACTCAATGACAACCAATGGCACAATGTGGTGGTGTCCCGGGACGCAAACAACGTACATACGCTCAAGATCGACTCACGCACCGTAACTCAGCACTCCAATGGAGCCCGGAACTTGGACCTCAAAGGTAAATGACCATTGCTTGGTGTTAAACTATTCCAGGAAAAGAACCAATGACAGGAAATAACTATTGCAGTGTCATCCTTGGTTTGTCCCATATGTCTTGTTGGAAGGTGACCATGAGCACACGCCAGCTAAAATCCATCTAAATCAGACCCGCTGTCAAGATCACAGTGGCTTTGCGAATAGGTCCCCTATACACCCATTGGTTTTCTGAGGAAGTTCCTGTAGTTTACTTGCGAAAGCCATCTCGAAAAACAACTTAATTTTCTTTGCTAGAAACACACAAGCCCAACTCTACCTTGGTATTTCTGTTAGCGTTACATTTTTTTTTTCAATCAATCCATTACTTTTTTTTTTCAAAACAAGGGTGGACAGGGCTAAAATAAAGCATGACCAATGCCTGACAGCATCTAGCCTACCCTCGTCCCCTTGAAAGATGATCCTCTCTCATTCAGCAGATGTTGGCTTTATGGGAACAGGGCAATAACAGAGCAATATCCCTTACCAGTCGCTCCCAATATGAGCTAAATCCAGTAGTCTGGACCAAGATGAAAAAAGAATTGTTCCCAAAACAATAACCATTTGTCATTTCATCCTGTTTTTCCTCTTTTGCTTCCGCGTACTTGTTTCTACTGAAATACCTATCTGACTGGCAAAAAAACAGTTACACTGGGTACACTTGACTTTTACCTGCAATGTGATGACTATCTTTTGATGGAGACACCTTTACTTATTTGACTTTAAAATAGTGTGCCCCCGAGAATCATCTTGAAATAATAGCTGTGGTTACAAGGCACTTAAGTGTAAATAGGTATATCTGGTCTGCTGGTAGACTGAGACTGGAAGCACAGGTAATTGCAGGCTTTAGACCTCAGAAGTCAGGTTCTCCAACGTGCATTTCGGATGCCTGAGAGAGGCTGCCTGTGGAGCACAGAGCGACAGAATAGAAATAAAAGTAGGGAATCAAAGAGAAAGAGATATAGAGATATTTACTTGGAAGAAAGACAGTAGAATGTTGACGGCAAACAACAGCAGACAGAGAGAAGCACCACCAATGCTAAAAGTCCTGTCTGTGCTAACATTAGGATTGGCTGAGGATGATCTGATTCCACCTGTTGCATTCCTCAGAGTTTTTTAGTGTTCTTCTGAGTAATGTGGGTTGGTGTGTGAGACATAAAAAGTCATGATGAGCCTGAGACCACTGAAAGTTGTTAGGAGTCAATACATGAAAAGGTGCAACAGTTGATATATACACAAATGTGTTATATGTGATTTTTTAACATGATTTCTATGATTGATAGGTGAAGCGTGTCTCTTGAGTATTGGAGATCTCTACAGTGATGTGATGTAAGCAATGCCTTTAATTAGAATGGTTTTGTTTTGAATTGATTGGCTAAGTCTAAGCCTTAGCAAATACTGCTGTCAATCAGCTCTGAAACTAGAAAGGACAGTCACCAAGAGATAGTCATTGAGCTTTTTAAGGAAGCCTGCTGCTATCTCGCAGACCATGCCATGCGTTTTCTCCCACACTATCCCACCCCTCTTGCAGTCAAGTTGCACTGTCCTAACCTTCCGCTTTTTCATAAGGAAAAGAAATACACACATCTCATTACGATTTACAAAATGTAAACATAATCTGTTTTCCCATTACTGGGACAAGCAGCAGTTCGTCAAGCTCTGCGAATGGTGTTAGCTTTCCCTCGCTCAGCCTGAGTGATTAATCGACAAATGCAGTTCCTTCTTATAAACCACCATCAACCAAGCGTGAGCCGACAAGATATCTCAGCTGCCCACCACGGAGCCATGCAGCGACAATGGCTGCATTTGCATTTTCGAAATTGCAGACACCCCATTGAATGATTTGTCTCACAAATGAAACAGAAGGCAGCTGCGTTGCCTTTTCAGTACACAATCAACACAATATACATGGCTGAGGAGTAACCTCTCCATCTGTGTTATTAATTGGTGGGCTGCTGGGTTTGAAATGTCTTTATTTTCAGGGGTCCATTTTTTTATATGAACAACTCCTGCCTGTAGGGGATGGAGACGGAAGCCGTCTTATTCTAGTGGAAGAATAATAGGTGTAAATGTTGCTTCAGAGGACTTTAGTGGGGGGAAGATGTCTTGATCCTCAATTTCTCTGTCTAATTGGGCATTCAGACCTTGCTCTGTGGTTCTGCTGTGAAAGTCCCCCTGCCATAATATTATTTGTAACCCAAACACTATAGTCTCTGTCATAAAAACTAACAGGACCCGACCTCTAAACCTAAATATGTGTACGTGGAGAATGGCTATAGACAAATTCTTATACATTTCAAAAAAACAAACATGATAGGGAGACTTTGTCTTCCCTGTTACTTGTACACACACACAACCACACGCAACGTACAGTTCATATGTGTGACTGTTCATCAGTCACACACAAAGCTTAGCAAATCAAAGAAATAGCAACAATAAGCCATTTCTCACAATCTCTTTGCGCTGTTTTAACACAATTTCTTCCTGCATTTCAAAGGGAGAAAAATTCTCCAAGCTTTATCTGTGTAATTGCCCAGAGAAAATGGGGAAAATGGGTTTTGTGCTCTCTGTCTTCCTACTCTTTGTTTTTGGACAGGCAAAAAATCTTCAAGGCAAGGCCTCTTTGTCAGCTAAAGTATGGTGGGGTAACAACACACACAGTCCCCAAGGATAGCACTGAGTGAATCTAGTTTTGTATAGTGAATGCATGTCTCACAAGAAGACATGTTGAGCATACAGGGCACCATACAGAAAATATGACTCACATTTCTGTTGACAACCTGCAGAACACAGCAATAGCAAGGCCTTTATATATTGCTGCCCTGCAATATCTTTGTCCATGCTGCAGTGCAAAACTATTGAAATCAGTAATGCCAAAGAGGCATGGTATTAGAGAAAGTTAGTACGACCACCATCATCATCGTAACATAGAGTGGGTGCAGATATGTACTTGTTGATTGGTGAAATAATTGTACTCATTATGACCGATAAATCTGATTCCAGCCTTAGTCATAGCTAGATAAAAACTAGGATTGGGTTATATGCTAAGAATAGAACAAAGCGATGCGAAAGAGACTCAGTTAGTCTATATACAATTCACTCACATACTGTCATACATTTTATCAAACTAGGACTTCTTGTTCAGGTCAATTTGTTCTCTTCTCGGTCAGAACACGTCTTTGGATGGTGTCATTTGCAAAAGAGTAAGAATGGAGCTTCTTACTTAAAAGCGTGAAATGTTGTTAATTATCACTGAATAGCCTCGGAAGCAAAAAAGAGCTTCCCTTCATCCAACACATCCCTGCAGGAGAGTGTCACACAGCCTGCTGTTTAATTTTTTATATTGTGAGGACTGGTTTCCATAGGGTTATGGTTGTTCCCCTTTTATTGCCACATGGTTGTGATGGGGCACTGGGTTCATTTCTTCACATTTATAGTCTGAAAAGTTTTTTTATGTAAAAAGCTGAAAATAAAATAAAATAAAAGCTGATTTAAAAAAATATATATACTCAAACACGTTTTACTCACGTAATTACCATATTGTTTTGGACCTTTTGTAAAATTCCTTGAAATAAACTCAGTCATCACCCAAAAGAGAAACACCATTCTTTATGGAGCATAGTGGAGGTTTATGGAACAATCATCAGCATAGTCTTTGTCACAGGAAGCAGGGTTTATGTTATATATCTTAATTTTGAGGCCACTTGCACCAATAATACCTTTTGGGGTGAACAGAGGCTAATTGACTCCATTTGTTTATGCTAATTATGCCAGTGGATCACAATTAATTTAACTATGATATATTGATCATTAATTAATTATTGCTACACATAGCCTCTTAAACCAAGGACACTCAAGGTTAATTACCGTGTGTTCCCTGACTAAATGAGAATATATCTTCTGTTACATGTTTTACTATCTGATTTGTACTGCCATAATATCGCATTTAACTAGAAATTAGTCACACTATGTCACTGTTGCATTATTAACTTGACAGTTTAAAACTGAACTATAATTCTCAGTTCTTTTTATTTTTCTATTTTAAGAAGAATGATTTATGATTCAAATCTGTGATTGATCGGTCCTGGAGCTAAGTAATAACATGCAAAATCCAAATTACGTGAACAGTGTTGGTCACGTGGAAGAGGAAAATCAAAAACATCCATTGCCCGAAGGGGAATAACCTGCTTCAATAACACAAGTATGACACTGTCAAAGATACTAATGTCATTATTAAATACAGTGATGAGAAATAAGCAGTACCATCAGTAGTAGAACAAATCTAATGAAGCATTTTTTTCAGGTTGAGGAGTTGCAGGGAGGAGGAATAATTTGGCATACCATATTCCGACAGTGTCTGTCCCTTTCTTTTGAAGACGCTTGCTAATGAGACATACTTGTGTAGAATTGTAAAGAGATGACATTGAATATGTTCCATTTTTCCACAAAAGCATAACAAATTGAAAACACAATATGAAGGAGAGGTTTGGCAAGGTAGAGAGAGGAGGAGGAGAGAAAGACAAACAGGTGCACACATTTTAATGAGCTCTGCATTAAAATTCAGATTAGCCGTTTGATCACCTCATGGCTTTTCTTTCCTCTTCTTTCTGGTTAATATCACTGTATGAGCAAAGCTAGTTGCTAATCCTGCCACAATACCAAACACATGCGTGTTCCTCATGGCAAAACAGGTTTAACACAAATAAGCGATGTCTTCCCCCACTCCACTGTACTGACTGAGGCTAAGCACTCTCAAAGTAATAAAGCTGTAGTTTCCACAATAGACGGTACAAGCTGTCCCAGAGGAAAGTACCTCAAATGCTGGATGCTTAATGGATTTCAATTTTAAGTTATTCATTAACACAAAAGTGAAAGACTGGAAGATGTTCACTGTTTATTGTTGTGCAAAACATTTTCTGGCAGTTATCAATTATCACACCGATGCTAAAATTAACGGTTTAGTTAATACTAAAGACGTGTACACTGTTCAAAGTCTGGCATGGCTGCAAAGGATAATATAGAAAATAATAACTAGAAATAGGTATTAGTTAATAGTTAAATAATGGAATAATACTGCAAATGACATTATGACCAGATGCTTATTGCAGTCATTATGTTTACTTTAATCGGCGACATAAAACAAAAAAGAGATATTTTTATATGCCAGTGTCCAACCACAGTCCATAACTTATTAGCTTCCAAAATGGCAAACCACAAATCCAGAAACACACTGAATCGTGGTACCCAGGTGATAAGTAAAAAACTAAAAAACAAAAATCTTAAAAAATATATACACTGTGAAAACCATATCTTACTAGTAGCTCTCAAAAACTGGCATAATACTATTATTCTATCTCCTCCCACACTCACTTATCCATCCACATATCTATCCACCCAATGAAAGATTTTATTGTGACGAGCAAACAGGTCTACCTTGAGCTTTGTGTGGATTTTGTATTTCTCTAAGTGATACATATATATATATATATATATATATATATATATATATATATATATATATATATTGTGGAAAGTGGCGCAATAACCTGCCTGACACAGTTTTGTAATTGTAGCCAATGCAAGAGCTACTGTGTGCTCCAGCCAACGCCTCCTTTGTGGTGATTGGCTCATTGGTCGAGGGGGACACCAACCTAGCCAGTTCCTTCCCCAAAGGGTGTCTAACATGCACTGAAAATAATTTAATTTAAGATGAGTGTGATGAGCAGCAGGTTTGAAGCTGCTAGAAACGTTGTATGTACTGTACCTCAAGTCCAAGTAACATCGGGTATAACTGGTAAAAATTAAGATTGTAAACACATGTCCACAGAATTTTTTTGTCCAGGGAAACACGATTTTTTTACCACATCATCATGAGCACTACACTGTTACTGTATTAACATTTCTGCTTGTACATTGTGAGCTATTGTCAGGATAGACATAAGACATATGATCTCTTGATCCTCTGATGTCATTCATACTTTGTTGCATCATGAGGGTGACTCTGTCCGTAAGTGTTATTGTGATGAGATTTAATGCCATTACAATAAGACAAAGGTAATCTGTTATATAAGATAATGTCCATGCTAATAACCTTTAAAATAGGCATCTGTGGGGCCACAGTAAAAAACGGACAATGCAGATCTCTTAGCTGAAGGACAAGACAATGATGTCATCTTACTGAAATCCAATGTCCAACAGTAAAACTTCTAATTTCCAGTTCAGCCATAGTTGAAACGACAGTGGGTAATAATAATTTGGAATTAGAGGCAAAATACTGCAACTGCTCTGGTGTCTAACACTGATTACACTCTTCTTGTCATTTGCAGTATACAAGACCGTAAAGTGTTTTCAAGTTTTAAAACGCTTAAACGTCTTCAGCAGACTCTTGAAGCTCATGTGGACCCAACATCTTACCTGTTTACCTATATCACTAGGGGCTGTCTCGATTAAAAACCCAAGTTGACTTCAGTGGAGACAAAATCAGCCTCTCCATTAATACAAACACCTTTTTCTCTACACAATATGTCTCCATCAGTGCATTTCACTTCTGCTGTGTTTGGGTTTTAATAGATGTTTATGACAAAGTCATAAAGGCTTACAGAGAGATATGCTGGGGTCATGTTTACTTTATTGATGTGTAATTCAATCACGCCCACTTATTGGAGTCACCCAGGCTCCTTAGACTTTACAAAAATGTGACCTTTGCTGGCTTTAGGAACTGCCATAGATGTGATTTTCCCAGGTGGGAATCTGGTGAAAACAAGTAATTAGGTTTTTAAATAAAATCTTTACTTGTGTGACCAAGACATCTCTTGTAAAAATTTGACTTTTTTTGCCATTATCGCCGACCTTTTATTCTGAGCTGAAGCAGGTCCTCTGTGATGTTATCTGAGGAAATTGGGTGCTTTGGCTTTTCTGGAACATCATAGTCCCTCACCCAGGCAACCCAACTGGAGCTGATCAAGCTATTGCTTCTGCTCTAGCTGGCTCTTGCCCACGAATCTGCCTACCTGATCCACACTCATCCCGAGGCCCTCTCAGCAGCCACTCTGCCCTGTCAAACCTTTGCACCTGACTCCTAAAGGCCACCACCTCACTTTCTAGCCTTGGTTGTGGCAGTGACTGACTAAGGCTGTCATACATTCACCTTTTATTCTCTCACACGTCACCTCCATGCGATCCTCCCACAGTGAGCACCAGCATGACACGTTGCTCCTTTGCTGCCTTCAGTACTGGTGCTATGTCAGTCCCAAGGGCAGTCTGCACTAAATGCTGCAGGAACCTGAACTGTCAACCCAGATCACTCATCATCTGCCCGTTTTATGCTGAATTGCCAAGACCTGATGCTACTTAGGTGTTTTTGTTGGCCTCTCTCCTGCTCTAACAAAGCTAACGCTCTGCTTTAGTGGTTTTTCCCTCTGGCAATCAGCACCAGCACTAACACTGGGCTGTGATGGATTGGAGCACCTGATTGTGCCAACAGTGCTACCTTCACCCAGCACCTCTCTAGAGCAGAAAATTTGAATATTCAATATCATTTAATAACACCTATTAATGACTAAATCACCACCTCATTATTAGACATACATCTGTGCAGTTTTTTTGAGTACACTAAGTATGACATCAAATATCATGTCAAGTTGACGAGGTAAAATAAATCACTCTCAATATGACAGCATATGTCTTTCAGCCTTTCCAAATTCCTTTTGTTTTTATTTCCCTCCCATGTCCTTCTCTACACCCTCTACTTTGCTCCTCAGTGTCAGTGCACTCTCGATAAATGATGGGCTAGGTAGCTTGAGTGCTCCAATAGAGCAGTGTGTTTTAGCTTTTTTTCTCCCGCCGACCTGTCTCACATTACAATTTACTACGGCATTACTCAGAGCTTTGGCCATTTTCCCACCCTCCCTTCTCCTTTCTGCTGCTACATCTCTCCCTTTCATCAAGAGCCAGTTACTTAGCGGTGGAACACAATAGGGGTAGCACTTCTTCTGAGTGTTTAGTGTGTCCATGTCCATGTGTGTATTTAGTCTATGCTTGATGATCTCTGTCCAGACTGAATTATAAGTCATCTAAAAGAAAAGTGTGTAAAACTAGAAAAAAGTGCTTGATAATGAGAATTAGAGATGAAATAATGAATCCCCTATTTCAATTATGATTTACTAATAAGAAAAAAGTAAACAGCAAAGAATTTTCTATGTCTTAAGCAATTAAACTGCGTGCCCTTTGTGTTTCCGTAATAACTGCGAGGTAAAATATATTCCTTTCTAATGGGGGGATCGGTCGCTTCAAAAAGAGAAAGATGTTTCAATTACTTAAACAAGACACCAGTTTACAAAAGATGGTTTGTGAGGCAAATTATCAGTAATAGGTGAAAAAAATAAAGTAGGGCATTTTAGAAAGTGACTTGGAATGCCTAACATCACACTGTAACTAGCATTGATCTCTGCTTTCAATTCTTCATTCACTTGCTATTTTTTTGCTTGTTAAATTTACACAAAATAGCTGCAGAAATAAATTGAATAAATTTCAATAAATCACACTAAATTCTACGCGTGTCCTCATTCTAATCTGTGATGAATGTAAAATTGGCATGGGTGCGTTTGTTTTGTATTATTTTTCCTACACTCAAGAGTCCTTTTTTAGATCATCTTGGAAAGAGGGAAGAGAAACAGAGAGAAAATGTCCCCAGTTTGTTTCATCCTATGACACTTCCAAACAATAATGCCAGTGGTCATTATAACATACAAGTCCACTCTAGATTTTTAAAATAGCTTTAGACAAATATATATCATTCATACTGTAGGTTTTTCATTTATCAGTGTGGCTGAGTCTCATCCTATGCTGGATGGCAGAGAAAAATTAGAGTGAAACTACCATGACTTCTGAATAATAGAATTTCTTCTTGGACACAGCATCTGCTGGACAAAATATGGGTGAATTTCCTGATTCATCACTAAAATCCCCTCACTGTGACAAAAGCGATCATGATTTTAAGGTGTTAAACTGAAACTCGGTGAGCCCACAGTCTGTCACTAATTCAGCTTCGGTGGACCAACTCCAAAAAGTGACCCCTGAAGACATCATGGGTTCAAAAGCATTGTCTGTACCCATTCAACTTAGACCAACAAAACACTTAGAGAGCTGGGCTAGACATCTGACCTGTACTGTCATTTGTGCCCGATATCATTTAGTAGTATCAAGTAAAGCAAAAGAGAGAGGGCAGTAAGGGGAGTGAAGGAAGACAAGGTGAGGATGGTGTGAGTGCAAGGAGCAAAGGGTTGAAAAAGAAAGGGCAGGAAGATGAAGACAAATACGGGGAAAATGGAGAGTAAAAGATAGTGACTGAGCAAAGTGAGAAAAACAGAGGTGCAGTTTAAAGGAGAGAGTGCAGCCGAGGCAAAACGAAAGGACACTGAATACAGAATGACATTTCATAGAGCGAGAATGGAAGCATGAAAGTGTGTAATGATGCCTGTCTGTGTCACTATATATTCCTTCACAAACTGTTACCAGCAAGCACTGGGCCATATTCTGAACTATCTTAAGGACTCAAATATTATAGAATGTTGTCATTGTGGTAAACGATTGCTGTTTTGATCTTTGTTTGTGTTTAGAAAAAAAAAATTAATAATTTATGTTTCCCTTTATAAACCCCTGCAGGTAATTATGTTGCAGCTTACACTATTTTAAAGCAATAGCAGGTTATGTCCTAATTGATTACAGAGCAACTAACAGATTTTAGATATGACGTAAAGCTTACTGACGAGGGGTTTATTAACTGCATTTGCAGCTGCTTAGACAGACTATATCAATGATAGAGGTGAATACTTATAATGTTAATAATGTACTTGAATAGAAACCTGTGATGCAATACAGTAATGATAGTGCTAGAAAGCAAACTCCAGTCATTTCTGGCTATGATGCTGTTGTCAATTGAAATATCATTTGGCTATGTGTGATATTATGGCCACAAACAAAAAATTCTACTGTTTCTTCAGTGAGAATGGAAACATGATTCATTGGGTTCTATTCAGAAAAAATACTACCGGTATGATTTAAGTGAAAATATACCTTTTATAATATACCTTGCAAAGATAAGGAATAATTTGTTGACTTGTGCTACGCTTTATATGTCTGTCTCCAGTTATGGCTAACACCTTTTAGGAAATAGGAAAAAAAAATGCCATGTTTGACAAAGAAGCATAAATATTGTTGAGTAGCTTCAGAAATCATTTCTTTGTTACAAACCCCATTTCCGGAAAAACTTGAACACTGCATAAATCTCTGATTTCAGAGATTGTAAATAGTAGAAGAACAATATATCCAATGCTGAACATTGGAGAATTCTGATTATCTTCTCAAACCTAGGAAGAGTGGCATGTTTGCTACTGTGCTGCATCGCCTCTTCTTTTATAAACACGCTGTAGGTATTTGGTAACTGAGGACCAACTGTTTTATTGAAAGCAAATTTTTCAAAGACAGTTTTGTCACGTTTTTCACATCATAATGTTTCAAATATGTTTCTTTTTTCTTTGCACAATAAAGTTTTAACTTGTGTTTCTGCAAACTGTGTTTACTGACATGACATTGTTTTTATTGGTGTTCCTGAGCCAATATGATTTATACTAAAAAACTATAAAAACAAAACAAAAACAAAACTAATGGGCCACACATCAAAGCCATTCAATAATGTTTTCCTGTTTTCCCTGTTTTGGAGAGATTCATGTTTTCCCCAAACATGAATCTCTCCAAGTTCTGAGTAACTACTGGATCGCAATGTCTGATTTTTTTCTTAGAAATGATGTAATTAGATAGACAAATATGTAATTAATGTGCAAATTCTAGTATTTCAAAATAATAAAATCAATAAGAGTATCAATAACATCTTCATGAAATAATTAATTCAGGCACAAGAAACACAAACGTCCAAATCTCACTTTTGCACAATAATACTTACAGTAGGTAATATATGTATATTTGAACAGTGTAAACTACTTTCAAGATTAACAAGATATCATGTAAACTATATGTTCACATGCCCTTCAAATGGCACAGCAGGCTCAGCGGATAAAAACAACATTAGAACAGGGCAGCTTGTGTAAATACAAGCACATTAACTTTTCTATTTGTAGATTTTGTGTTTGCACCCGACACCAACACAAATTCCTAGTACTGTTAAGTGCAATTAAGAAGTACACTTAACAGTACACTTAAGAAAACTGTTCCTGGCAATAAACAGATTTCAGATTCTGATTCTGATACAAGAAGTCTCAGTTTGCATGTAAGCGAAGCATAGTTTGTATATGAGGCCACCAGCATTTGTGTGTGGTTTATGTGTGGTCATGTGACTGCATGGCTACGTCTGATTGGTGAAATGGAGTCATGGGATTGTTGTTGCTGATTGGTTGAACGCAGTCACATGGTAGATCAACTGGCGGCATCTCCAGCAAAATAAAGTATATCTAATGGGTAGAATAATTGGTTTTAAAAAAGTTATTAAGTGTTAAAAGTTAGTGAGTGTAGCCCAGTGTATTGGAATAAGAGTAGCGTTTCTTCTTCACAAATCTACTCAAGTAAAAGTGAAAAGTATAGTGCAGTAAGACTACTCTTCAAAGTAATTTACTCAAGTACATGTAACTGAGTAAATGTCACTCGTTACTACCAACCTGTGGTGGCATCACACAGTTTTTCCAGTTTTTTTTTTGTCCCAGTCTCTTTTGATCTATATTTTTCGTACAATTCACAATAAAAATTAGGTTTGACATTATTTGCATATCAGTGAATTCTCTTTATTTATACTTGACACATTGTTCCAGCTTTTCTGGTAATTGAGCTGTTAGTTCAGTAATGACTTATTTTAGCCATGCAGTGTTTGACTCACCACATCTTGCAATGCAATACAGTAATTAGTGCATAAACACAACCAAACAATTGTGTGAGAAAGGTTTCCTTAGTGCCAAAACATTTAACTTGAATACTATGGAGGTGTTACTCAATTTCTAATATGGAAGAACGTCGATTGTAGTGGCAGCATGCAAAATTTATGCAGCCACAGTTAATTTGACCTTATTGTTTATTGTCACATTTTCACCCATTGATCCGAGTTACTGTTTTTACAGCTGTTTCACTCTTATTAAGCAGCCTTCATAAGTATTAGAGAGAGAGGAAAGGACAGACTTTGAAAATGTATGATACCACCTGTGGTTACAAGACAACTGAAAGAGAGCAAGCATGCACCTGTTAGTGAAAACATGTCACTACTGTATCAAATAATTATAGCGTTAGTTGCCTTCAGTCTTTTTTTCTTGCAAATTTCTAAGCATCTCTGTCTGCACAATTTGTTTTCAGATACACACACATTTAAATCACAGAGACACAACACACAACATAATTATACAACTTATAATTTAACATCGGCAATTAACGTACGAGCAGCGCAAACATTTATTCTCTACACCAATCGTCTTGTTGTGGCATCTTTGCAGATCGAAGCGCCTCTGTAATTAGCAATCACAGATTCCCTGCATCTTCCTGCTGGCTGCCATTGTTCCAGCCCTGTCTATAACGCACACCACCACTGCCTAACAGTTGTTCGTTTGTGCAGCCCTCAGTGAATATGTGTGGGGGTCTGCATGTGTTTCTGTGTCTCTCGTCAGCAATTATTCAATATTTGTCAATTAGAGCCAGCATGAGGGCATAGCAACACAAGCCGCAAAGACAGGAGAGAGTGGAGACTCAAGAGGGAGGCAGAGGATTTTTAATAGAGCATTTAATGATAGTTAATGGTCGGCTTTGTGTTAACCAGGGAATTGAAAAGAGAGATCTGAGTATTGTGTAGAGATCAGAGTTGGATTTGAGCATTCATGGCACATTGTCATTATCAAATGTCTCTAAATGGTGGATATAAACAATGTATATCACAGTATTGCTAGATATTGTTAATAACTGCACTGCTATACCATCACTTCACTTGGGAGCCAATTATAGACAAGGATGAAATACAGGTTTATTCTCGAGATGGTAAGGTGTAATGATTGAATAAATGAATAACTTCCCACTGCTGTTATATTTACATGGTAAATGTTGGAAAAGTAAACTTTTTTCCTAAACAACTCACTGTTTTCTTGTAGAAGGGGAATAATTTCAGACACATTAAACACAATTTGGATGTTGAATTCAAACGTGTCCAAAAAAGTTCAAATTTGAGAGGTTTGTCCTTACGACAATATGCAGTGCCTTAGAAATTTCCAGACTTTATTGTGTTGCAAATGTAGTATTAAAGTGATAAAATTGACATTTCAGCCATCAACCTATTACCAGTGACGCTTTAGGAAAATATGTTATTATTTTAAAAAAAGTCTTTACAGACTTTTACTTTATAAAAGCTTCTTGTCAGCAGTTACAGCCTTGAGATTTCTTGCATAAGTCTGTTCAGTTCAATATGTGCTTTAAAAATTTGGCTTTACATAGGTTGTACTTGTGTTTTTGGCTGCAACTCTTACTAGTGCCCTTGTCCCATGCTGCTTTCAAGCATTCTATTGCATGATGCTGCCATCAGCATTCCTCACCATAGGGATGGTATTGGCCAGATGGTTAGTTATCCTGACTTAGTGCTCAGAATTCTGAGGTCTCATCAGACCGGACAATGTTTTCCCCCTTCTCTATGTTCTTTGCATGGCCTTAAAGGCGTCATCGGTGCGGAGCAGCTAAGAAAGTCTTCTCTAGAGAAGACTTCTTCAAAGTTGGTGTAGGATTGTCTGTCATGTCCCTATAACCACCTTTTCCTCATACTTCAGATTGGTCAGAGTGCTGATTCTAGGAAGAATTGTGAAGGTTTGTAACCATTTCCCAAACTATTGAGGCTGCCTTTCTCCTGGCACCATACAAAGCTTTAGAAATGGCTTCATACTCTTTCCCTGAACAGTGCGTCTTGAAAGTTTTACCTGCCATGCAGTGTGAATTATAGGACATTAAAGTTAAGGTCCTGGTTAAACTTTGCTAAATCTAGCGGCCACTTACAGACCAAATTTGTTCACTGCATAACTAGAGATGTGATCTTTAGACATGGGAAACAAGTGACTCCATCATAACAGAGATTTATATACCAATATACTGCATTACATCCCCTAACAACCCTGATTACCCAGTGTAAATGTTAAGTCAGTATGGGACTTTCACTATGGGAAGTCAGATGTTTTTCAGTACCCCATATCATAGCACCTCAACTTCCTCCTATTGGCCCCTGAGAGGTCATTATGGTAACCATACAGATGTGGAGGTGGTGGTCTCTAGTGATGTCTGGGAGGCTGTAATTGGCCCTGTCTTGTGTGTCGCTTTTAGCTCTTCACCCACACAGGCATTCATTACTTCTGGGACGGCAGAACTGGACCAGGGCCCAGATTTTGGCTTGAAGGAAAATAGTTGCTTGCTGTAACAGTGTCCACTCTAAACAGTTCTTAAATAATTTGACCAGAAGCATTTGTCATGTTGTATCTAAATTATACTGTCAGAATAAATGTTGATGTTATGCATTTCAATGGGAGTAATATCCATAACTGTTTACTTTTACAAATTATAAAAGCCACAAACCCTCAAAGCATTCTTTCCCTTCTAAGTTGTGTAGCACTGTTTCTTTTTGTGATAACCTGGAGCAAAAAGTCAGAATTTCACATTGACATTGTCAGTGAGGCAGGTATAAAATGTATTTTACGTTTTATTTAGTAGATGCCTGAAGTGAAACCAAATGAGCATTTTCTGTGAACAAATTAAGTAACGATGCAAAAGGACATCTGTGTTCATTTAAATGTGAAATAAAAGTCTTCTGCTGCATAAAAATAAAAAAAAGATACATCAGAAGTTTGTGTTGGGTCACTGAGCCTCATGAATTTATGGATGTAGTGCTACTTGGCACACTGTTAGGTAAGACACTGAATTGCTCAAATGCTAACTTGGCTGTTAGAGGTTTTTTGAGAATTTAGGAACTGTAACTTCCACGGTAACCAGCTCTTATCACACTGCGGCTACATGCCATTTGAAAACAAGGTGAATGAACTATAATGTATGCTGTGAAGCAAGCTGGTTATGGCCCAACTGAACAAGGAAGTCAGAACTTTAACCAAAGAAATCTGTAATTCAAATTTAAGTTTTCAGCTCCAAACTTAACACAATGAGAGGCCTCTGAGTGGGTGTGTGTATGTGTGCTGCATCTTTATTCAACTTTTTAGTCTTGACTTTGCTGAGAGAAAACAAAACTGGCATGACTAATTTTTACTGTACATCTGGCGTGGCTCTCCCTCCTCATTTGTTGGAGTTCTGCAGCCAGTCAGTGGAGTCTCAGACATGCTGTTGACATCTACAGGAAATGTGCTGTTTGCTCTTTAGAGATTAACTCCAAACCAATAATTTCATATTTGCTAAATGGTTCTCACAGCCACGATTTCAGGACATCACTCAGTCAGACAGCTAATGAATTCATTGTATTGATTATAATGCCCGGGAGCCCCAGCTGGGAAATATGAAGTGTCAAGCACTCATTAATTTCAGAGAGGAGTTGGCAAACATCATTGACTCATTCCATTTCATAGAGTCCACATATAATTGACCTTGTGGCTCATTGCTTCTCAGAGTGCCAAAGTTGAAAGTTCTGTTTTTCAGCTGTAATTTTTTTTTTCTGATGGATCTGTCTGTACACCAGGATCTCACCCAGTTGCGTGAAAGCTTTTGCTTGGATGTTCACTTTATGCCTACTTAAAGATAATGCATAAAGTAAGCGTTTTGACGATGAGAAATGCCTCAAGCATTTCAAACTGTGTTTATTCATATGCACTTACATCAAAGGCCTCTTTGTGTTTTCGTAATTTCACTGGGCATTTTCTGCCCAACTTTACAGAACAGAGGTCTGAGAAAGAGAGCAAGAGAGAGAGAGAGAGAGATAATTGGGCTTAAAAGTGGATGGATGTTTTCTTTTATGCTATAATGTAAAGAGACCTTAATTGCATTAGGCCGTGCGATTTCTCAAAAGTCAGCTTTATGATCTCGCTGAGGATTCATAAAGGGTGCTTCCTTTCTGGGAAAGTGCTGTGTATGTACTGCTCCTCTCCCAGAAGACAACCATGTATGGACATGATTATGGAAAGAATCCTTCTAAGCATCACATGCTATTTGCAGTTCTTCATACTTGATGCAGTACAGTCTACTCGTGTTAACCATAAACTAGGCATGTACGGGTCAAAATATGGTCAAATAATGATAAACATTCACATTGCTGAGTCTCATTGTGTCCTTGTCGTTCTAATGCCTATTGTCTGCTTACCTGCATCCTGTATTTGTGATTCACACACAAGTATCCCTAAGAATGTTTTGACATAAATAAATGCTGTGCAAAATTATTCATAAACGCTGTTTTCCATTTTCCATTGATGCTTACTACAGTATATGCGTGTGTGTTTTGCAGGAGAGCTGTATATCGGTGGCGTGACTAAAAGCATGTACAGCAATCTGCCCAAGCTAATTGCATCCCGGGACGGGTACCAGGGCTGTCTGGCCTCCGTAGACCTGAATGGGAGACTCCCCGACCTGATCGCAGATGCCCTCCACAGGGTGGGCCAGGTGGAACGAGGCTGCGATGGTGAGCAATTTATACAGTGGGGGAAAAAATTATTTGAACCCCAGCTGATTTTGTAAGTTTGACCACTAACAAAGAAATGATCAGTCTATAATTTCTATGGTAGGTTTATTTGAACAGTGAGAGACAACAATGACAAAAAAATCCAGAAAAATGCGTTTCAAAAAAAGTTATAAATTAATTTGCATTTCCATGAAGGAAATACGTGCTTTAGTACTTGGTGGCAAAACCTTTGTTGGCAATCACAGAGGTCAGCCGTTTCTTGTAGTTGGCCACAAGGTTTACACACATCTCAGGGGGTATTTTGGCCCACTCCTCTTTGCAGATCCTCTCCAAGTCGTTAATGTTTCGTGGCTGATGTTTGGCAACTTGAACCTTCAGCTCCCTCCACAGATTTTCTATGGGATTAAGGTCTGGAGACTGACTAGGCCACTGCATGACCTTAATATGCTTCTTCTTGAGCCAATACTTTGTTGCCTTGGCCGTGTGTTTTGGATCATTGTCATGCTGGAATACCCAACCACGACCCATTTTCAATGCCCTGACTGAGGAAAGGAGGTTCTCACCCAACATTTGACGGTACATGGCCCCATCCATCCTCCCTTTGATGCGGTGCAATTGTCCTGTCCCCTTGGCAGAAAAACACCCCCAAAGCATAATGTTTCCACCTCCATATTTGACGGTGGGGACGGTGTTTTTGGAGTCATAGGCAGCATTCTTTCTCCTCCAAACACGGCGAGTTGAGTTGATGCCAAAGAGCTCGATTTTGGTCTCAACACTTTCACCCAGTCTTCCTCTGAATCAGTCATTTGTTCAGTGGCAAACTTCAAACGGGCCTGTAGATGGGCTTTCTTGAGCAGGGGGACCTTGCGGGCACAGCAGGATTTCAGTCCTTCACGGCGTAGTGTGTTACCAACTGTTTTTTTGGTGACTATGGTCCCAGCTGCCTTGAGATCATTGACAAGTACCTCCCGAGTAGATCTGGGCTGATTCCTCACCGTTCTCATTATCATTGAAACTCCACGAGGTGAGATCTTGCATGGAGCTCCAGACCGAGGGAGATTGGCAGCTAATTTATGTTTCTTCCATTTGCGAATAATTGCACCAACTGTTGTCACCTTCTCACCCAGCTGCTTGGCGATGGTCTTGTAGCCCATTCCAGCCTTGTGTAGGTCCACAATCTTGTCCCTGACATTCTTGGAAAGCTCTTTGGTCTTGGCCATAGTGAAGAGTTTGGAATCTGGATTGATTGCTTGCTTCTGTGGACAGGTCTGTTTTATACAGGTAACGAGCTGAGAGGGCTGCCAATGTCAGCTCGTTACCTGTATAAGATCCACCTGGGAGCTAGAGATCTTGCTGACGGATAGGGGATCAAATACTTATTTCCTTCATGGAAATGCAAATTAATTTATAACTTTTTTTGAAAGGCATTTTTCTGGATTTTTTTTGTCATTGTTGTCTCTCACTGTTCAAATGAACCTACCATAGAAATTATAGACTGATCATTTCTTTGTTAGTGGGCAAACTTACAAAATCAGCTGGGGTTCAAATAATTTTTTCCCCCACTGTATGCCTAACACCAAAATATGTATAATTTAGTTTTAGCTATTTAGTTTACTAACAGCATCCATCATATGTTTAAAAGTAGGAAGTAGCTGTTAAATGATAAGAGCAATAACGCAGGGAATTTTTACACATTACATAGTTTTCTCTAATGTTCATATATGAATCTATTGTCCACGACTGCTTATGCTGGTTCTATAGCTTCCTCTGTGGTCTCAAAGTATGTTCATATTTCTGCATTCTCAAATCCGCAATTCATGTTTTATTATTGAAATGCTTTACAGTGCAAATGCTGCTGTATAACATTTCATAATTATGTTTTATTTGAAATTATAGTATGAGATAAGACAATGTCATGAATCAATATGATCAGTGAACATTTGTTTTACTTTTAGTTTCAATTCAATTCAATTCAATTCAACTTTATTTATATAGCGCCAATTTACAACAAGGTCATCTCAGGGCACTTTACATAATAAAGTCAAGACTATACAAACAGGTAGAGAAACCCAACAAATCCCCTTGAGCAAGCCATAGGCAACAGTGGAGAGGAAAAACTCCCTTTAACGGAAGAAACCTCCAGCAGAACCAGGCTCAGGGAGGACGGCCATCTGCCTTGACCGGTTGGGCAGAGTGGAAAGTGGAGAGAGAAAAGAACAGAGCAACAAAAGCAACAACAAAACATTGAGCAGGTTAATAGGACCAGTAGCTGCACACTGGAGGACACACAGCGCCAAATCCGGGGACACCTGTGGACAGGGAGAGAGAGAGGGGAAAGAGAGGGAGAGAGACGACTACGGGACAAAGAAGACACAGAGTTAATGTCATACAGTGGTGACAATATAGATGTGGGGTGAGAGGAGAGAATGAAGAGAAGAGGAAGTGGCACAGTGCAGAGTCCCCAGCAGTCTAAGCCTATAGCAGCATGACTATAACCAACTATAAGCTTTATCAAAGAGGAAGGTTTTGAGCCTAGTCTTAAAAATAGGGAGGGTGTCTGCTTCCCGAATCTGGACTGGGAGCTGGTTCCACAGGAGAGGAGCTTGATAGCTAAAGGCTCTGCCTCCCATTCTATTTTTGGAAATTCTGGGAACCACAAGTAGGCCTGCATTTTGGGACCGAAGTGGTCTAGTAGGATGATATGGTACTAAGAGATCTTTTAAATATGATGGGGCTTGGCCGTTTAAAGCTTTATAGGTAAGAAGAAGGGTTTTAAATTCTATTCTGCATTTAATTGGAAGCCAATGGAGAGAAGCTAATGAAGGTGAAATATGATCTCTCTTACCAATCCCAGTCAGTAATCTTGCTGCAGCATTTTGGATTAATTGAAGGCTTTTTAGAGAGTTACTGGGGCAGCCTGAAAGTAGAGAATTACAATAGTCCAATCTAGAAGTAACAAATGCATGAACCAATTTTTCAGCATCGCTTTGGGACAGGATGCTCCTAATTTTGGCAATGTTCCGTAGGTGGAAGAAGGCTGTTCTAGAGATTTGCTTTATCTGTGAGGTAAATGACAAATCCTGGTCAAAAATGACTCCAAGATTCCTTGCAGTACTACTGGGGGCAAGAGTTATGTCGTCTAAAGTAGCGATATGGTTAGAAAACATGTCTCTTAGACTATTGGGCCCAAATACAATAACTTCAGTTTTATCTGAGTTTAGAAGAAGAAAATTATACGTCATCCAGTCCCTTATATCTTTAAGACATGCTTGTAGTTTGAGTAATTTATTTGTTTCATCAGGTTTCATAGATAGATATAACTGCGTGTCATCAGCGTAGCAGTGAAAATTTACAGAGTGTTTTCTAATAATGTTGCCAAGGGGAGACATATATAGAGTAAAGAGTATTGGTCCTAATACAGAGCCTTGTGGAATTCCATAACTAACTTTTGTGTATGTCGAAGATTCATCATTAACGTGAGTAAATTGGAATCTATCTGATAGATACGATTTAAACCAATTTAGTGCTGTTCCTTTAATTCCAATTACATGTTCTAGTCTCTGTAATAATATTCTGTGATCAATGGTGTCAAATGCAGCACTAAGATCTAGCAGAACTAGTATAGAGACAAGTCCGTTATCTGAAGCCAGAAGAAGATCATTGGTGACTTTAATCAGTTTCATATTTCATATACCACTTAGCATTAAACAATTAATGATAGGGTAACCTCACATTTGCTATAATCTCAGTAGGTTTTTCTCTTGTTATTCCCTCAAATACACCAGCCACATGCCTTGATTCCCACAGCTGTGGGTAGTCTTCACAATGTAAGCCCCCGTCCTCTGTATATTGTCTCTACTGCGCCATAAAACCTGCATGAGGGAGGTTGTATATCTCTCCTCTAATTTTATCGTCAGTGGGGCTAATCTCACTGAAACCCCATCCTCATTGGCTTCTGCCTCATCAATCACTGTGTTTTTACCTCTACCAAGCTCAGCTCCCCACCATGTCCCAGGCTGCATGGCACCTGTGTCTGATAGTTAATCCTGAGTATAACCATGGATTTTGGCTGTAACATTTCCCTTTACAACCACACAAAGCACCCCGCCCCCACCACCCGCAGCAGTGTCTCGATGGCATACTGAGCATCGCACAGACTTGATTTCCCTAAGGACTGCACTGGCCAACTCGATGTGATCCAAAATTTTTTTTTCTCTTATTCCCTAATGCTGCTACTTCTGCCAGCCAGCCTTATTACCTGCCCACAGTTATACACCACAATTACTTTGCTCCAAACAGAGTTTAAATTGCATTAAGCTATCATATTGACTCCCTCAGGCACCTGAAATGGATACTAATATTAGTTAATGATTGGATGTGTCAGGGAGCTAAACATTGGTAATTGACCACGGCTATAAGGATGGACCTTTTTGTCAAATACGAGTATACTTAGACCTGAGGCTGTTAAAAAGATCCACATATAGATAACTATAACTAGTACTTTAATTTTACCATAATCAAAGTCAGAATATTACTTCTGACCGTACACTACACGTCATGTGCTGGAAAGGGAATCCATAAAATTACAACTTTTTAATGTAATAATTTTGCGGTGTTGGCCTGATCTCTGTGCAAGAGTAAGAATGGAGTGTTGTCCTGGCATGGATCACTGCCAACATCCTGACCAACCTCTGAGGTCACTGTTAGCTCGTGGAACGGGGTTACAGAGGGGTCACAGGTAGCTGCCGGTCCAGTCTCACAAGACAAAAGGCCAGACAAAGGCCAGAACGCTGAACTTGTTCTCGCAGCTCTCTACTGACTCAGTAGATCACAACAACAAAGAACAAAATAGGGAAAAAGGAAGGAGACAGAGACTGAGCGAGCTGAAGCACAGGTATTTAAAAGGTGTTGCTGACTCACTGTAGCTCTAAAGAGTAGAGAAAAAAGAAATAAGGCCAAATAAAAATAAAACAGTGGAAGGCATGTAACTTGTTTGAGTAACTTGGAGTATAAATACCGACAGATTGTCAGATTAGTGGACGTGGACTTGTACTTGGGGGGTTTACGGTGAAGATTCTCCACTCTCTGCTGTCAGAAGGTGACACACACACGCGCACGCACACGCCTGCATCCATTGAGCCCCACAAAAATCACTCAGGTGGACGATTTTTTAACCTTAAAGCACAAAAATACTAACTGAGTGTAAAGCCGATAGAGGTGATTTATTAATAAAACAAAAATGTCAAAGCCAACTTTGCCTGTAGGGACCTAATAGTTACACCAATTAGCCAAATCATTAAGCACACCTTTGCAATTGTGGCTGATGAGTGTGAGTTTTTTCTGATTTCTAATTGCTATGAATATTCCAAAGCAATTGTTGTCTGATTTGTCTCAAATAGCATATATGTACATGTATACACAGAGAGAGAGAGATAGGTATTAGGTCTATGTGAATTTGCAGATACAGAAATGAAATACAGTAAAATTCACTCGGTTGACAGCTTCATCAGTACCGTGTGTCCACTTCCACGTTGTGTTTCATTGTTTTACAACGTTTAATTGTTTGACAGGCCTAGTTAAACAAGTTTTGTTTTCTCCAAATATGATATTTTGAACTAAACATTTAAACCATCTCCAGTGAAGCACTCTGCCCTACTTAACACTGCTAGTCTGTGAGCAGATGTTTCACTTGCAATCCAGCTGTTAATTGTAGACACGAGTGACAGCTCCAAGGGAATGGAGATGTGTCTTCAGTTTGGATAGTTTTACTACCTCCCACCTTTCCACCAAAGCAAAGGCACCAATTAACAGGTTCTCTGTGTTTTGTAGATCAGTAATCAGCCAGTAATAGGAAGAATGTGATGCTTAATTAATTAAAGTATGCTTAATTAGCTACTGAATGGAAACCTTTAGTAGAAAAAATAGCATTGTTTGGAGCAGAACAACGTCCTGACAGAACAAGTGCGTTGAAAGGAAATGACATTGAGTTAAGTTGACATTGTGGAGCAAAAAATATTATTGATTGGTTATGTTTTTTTAATTTTTAAAAAATATTTATTATCCTTGGTTTTGGTGATGGGGGAGGGACTTTTTAAATTGGACTATTTGTAAAAGGCACAGTGAGATGTCTGTTTATCCATGCAGAAACAAATTAGTCTGGCACTGAACCATGGTTCTTTGGAAATGTTTGTGTTTAATTGAGAATTTAATGAGAATCCCCACCACCAGCAGCAACCAAAAATACTTATTTTAGAAAAAATATTTTGCAGTTCTCTTGATCTGAATCCTAATCTTATATGTAGCATTTCCCATTTAATTTTGAGAATCATTATTTGGAATCAGGTTTTTGTTGGAAAGAAAACTAATGATAATTAGTAGATTTAATAATGTGGAGTCAACAAAGGCAAAGACTGTATAGAGAAGTAAAAATGACTTTTTTCATCACAGTGTATTTTGGGTCAATAGCATTTATAATGGAAAGTGGAAATAGGAATGTTCAAAACAGTCGCATTACCTGAAAAAAATGGCTAGAATTCCACAGAGAAATAACAGGGATGGAGTTTCTAATTGATAATTTAAATGTCTTCAGCCATCCGTGACTGTGGCAGGGACTGACAGGAGAAAACTCCTCCAATAAAACCCCAAAAATGCACGCACGCACACAAACACACACACACACACACACACACACACACACACACACACACACACACACACACACACACACACGCACACACAGACACAAACTGAAGATACTAAACTGCACCTGCCATCACCAACAACAATTTGCAATGCAAATGAGCCCCTAGTCTAGCGATTACACCAGGTTTCAACCTTGAATTAATGTCAAATTTAATCTGAATACATTTCTAAGCAGCATTAATCAAATCACTTTCAGTCAGTTGATGAGGAAACGTACTGTAGTAGCTTTCAGTTACTGGGTCTATTAAAAGAAAGATTTTAAATGTTTTATTTTAGGCTTATTTAATATAAAAATAAACACTTGCAAAAGGACTGAAAAAAAACCAAACAAACTCACAGTAGCAGAGCCTTGATGAGGCTTTGAAGGTTCATCTGGCTAACAGGTACCTACTTAGAACAGACTCAAAGAAATTTGAATATACTGTGAATCCAATTTTAAATGTATTTTTTCTTGGTTTGGCTCATTTTCTCAGCTTAATACTGAAAGTGCTGATTCTCTGTGAGGTTATGGGTAATAGCAGTGGCAGATCTTTCACATTATGGTGGGGCGCTGAAATGCAAATACCACATATTGCTAAATAGAGCCTAAATATGAATCCTCAGCTGTCATCACCCAGGGAAGTGCACTAGCAGCATATCTGCCTGAGGGGTTTGTTTGTGGGTAATATGAAAATGCTATGAATTATACAAGACACCCCTCACTAGTTAGTTTCGGGGGATCATAGGTTTACATTATAAGGAAGCTTGACGGATTTTTAGAGGGTTAAGTCTGAGGACACTTTGATTGCATGTAGACACTTGACACACGTATTGGTGATAGGTCGAATGATCCTCATTCTTGGTGAGTATTTACAGGGATAAACAGTGAGAGTGAAAAACTACCGTACACATTCTTGCATTTCATAACTCAAACGTTTGCAATTTTGCCTATGCTGAAATGTGCTAGTAATTTTAATACTGTTGACACTAAACTTTGGTTATGACCTCAGGACCCAGTACCACCTGTACGGAGGAGTCCTGCTACCATCAGGGGGTGTGTCTCCAGCAGTGGGAGGGCTTCACCTGCGACTGCACCATGACGTCCTATGGTGGCTCATTCTGCAACGATCGTAAGTTTAAGAACTCTCCTTAAGTTTGAGTTTGTATGGCTGGCGTGAGCAGTGTATCTGAAAAGTAGGTGGATATCTGGTGCTGAGACTAATGTTGTTTCTACATCGATAACATAGCGTGAGCCTCATGTTAGCTGAGCTGAAACAGCATGTTAGCAGAGCAACAGCAGATGCCCCCTTTGTTCCGTGTGTGTTGGCACAGGAGGCGCTCAGGTACAGTTCAGAGTTCATGTTGTTTGTGCAGCTTCATTAGAGAGTCCAGCTTTCTCCCAGTGAAGTACCCACTCACAGCTCTTCAGGAGAGCGTTTGTGTGAATCTTCAGGCTCTCAATTAATGGAAATTGGAAGGTGTAATCTGCCACAGCCTTAATTTGTCATTGAAGCTGATAAGACAATTGCACTTTTACATTCATAAACATCCTGCCTTGTACAACAGCATCTTTCTGCAGCCTCAGAGACCATTTCTTTGATTCTTGAAATAGCACATGCTTTTGTCCATTAACTGTAAAACATAAAACTGCCAACAAGTTAAATATAAAAGTATTAGTGGCCAAGGTTTCATTGCATTATTTAAGCAGTGCTGAACTCAACATCCTCACCTCTTCTAATGCTCCATTACTCACTGTTATTCATAGTAACACTTTGGATTTACAACTTGGAGTTCACCATTAGATTGGCTTCCCAGCTCCTGAGGCACTGCTAACACACGCTGTGATGTGAAACAGTGATTTAAGTCCCATGTCCCTGGCGTGTGGTCACCTGCTGGGTAGTTGGCAGCAAGGGAGTGCAGGAGCGAAGCGATGCAGAGAGGTCGGAATACACTGATTGCAAGGGTGCTTTATTTTATTGGTCTCAAGTGTTTCTTTCCCAGGTTGACAGTACGTATTTATTGTAGTATGCTTATGGCTGATGTACTTACGGTGTACATATTTACATGCATAGTACCATTTATTGCATTTGTTTTCATTGAAAAGATGTTATTATTATAAGTATTATTATAATTATGCTTTGTTTTTATATGTGATGGAGTTTTTCTTCATTTGTTGTGTGCTGTTGCTGCTGTTACATTGGCTGTCATATGAGCTAGTCTAGGCATGACAGTCAGGGCATGATTAGCGAGGTGCTCCACTCGCTCTTGGAAGATTCCAACCAGGTGAAGGCCATAATAAGTACTCTGTCTGCGTGACAGCTGTGCCGTGATAAGCAGAGATCCTTCGCTTCTTGAGAGAGGAGAGAAAGTTATGAAGAGCTGGCTGCCGATTCCTGTTTCAGAGTTGTTGCCCATAGGGAGCATCGGGGATTTTTTTCTGTGCTGAAGTGTATGGCACCAGGGAGCGTGCCAACAAGAGTTCTGAGAACAGCCGTATGAAGATGATGTGTGCCTGCTTTGTGAGACTGTGTGGAGTGAAGGAAAGGAGCTCACCAGCAGCCTGATAACACGTGTAACTGAAAAGAAACAAAAAAGATTTACATATAACAACAAGAATCAATCCGAACTACATCAAGTCTGCTTAAGCAGCTAGTTCTGAAGGATTTCACACTCTGAAAATGTCAGAAAATTTAGAACACCAGCTCTGACACCAGCTTGTTATCCTTTTTGTTCCTGATCATGCTGTACTAGAAATATGGCATTACTGGCTGCTAGTTGAAGTTCACTCCTCTTTACTCTTTGACTTCTTGCGATGTTTGCAGTGTTTCCTTGTTGAAGGGGCTCTCATACCACGGTATCACACATCCGCAGTGTCTGAGAAAACTGCCAGCACCTCTAATTAAGCCATGCAACATTTGTGGAATGTCGATTTTGCATCTCAAAGTGGCTAATTTCTAGATTTCATTTCAAGGGCACACTGTTGTCAGAACCCATTCATAATATAATCAAAACTATCTTTCAGCTTTGAGATTTGTCCACTCAGTGTATACACAGAGCTTATATTTTCTCAACTGCATACGTGTTATACAGGAGTATGTGAGCCTCTGTCACAGTGTGCATGCATTGCTATAGATGGTCTATATTGCATTGTCATGTCTTTCCTCGCTACTGTTGGACACACCTTCAAACGTTCTCTTTTAGCTTCGGTTCTGCCGTCTTGAACATTGAAAATCACTTTATCTTCTCCCTGCTTAATCTTGACTTCGAGAGCCTTCTCCATGTTTGGCTCGTTTCCCTCGTCGTCTTTTCTGTCTTGTCTTATTTCTTGCCTCGCAAGTCGCCTTGTGTCCTTGAGCGTTTTAATTAATTCAGCATTTTTATGGACCTCTCAACCTTCAGTGAATTTTCATTGTGTCTGCTCTGAAAACCAAGGTAGGAATCATTACATTGCGTCCGAAACAAATGCCCCACGTTTGGAGATCTTGCGTCATTTTTGTTTTTGTGAAAGGCCCAGAGGCTTTGCAGTGCTCACTAAGAGCCTTATCGACGGGGTTACTCTCACTTATTCTCCAGAGTGAAATCAAATCATGTGCTCTTGATTTGTCTCTGCCTGTCTGAAATGAATAGCTTTAAAGGTCTGTGTAGCTCATGTACCACTTACCTCTGCGAGAGAAATACAGTGCACACACACAATGGAGACACACACTCTAATGCTGACCTTTGGCCAGACTTTTTATCTTACCTCTATAATGATGGAGGTTATCTTCTTGGCCTGCGTGTTCAGGAAATCTTTAATGAAACATTTTATGAATAAGATGCAAATGTATTAAAAATGTATTGCTTTTTAATAGTTGGATGTATAGTTTGTTTGTAGAACAATGTATACAAAGTGACTCAGATATGCCATAAAATAGATTCATTTAAATAATTAGGACCAGTTTTTCTTATCTTGAGAGATACAGATGTTTGCATGTGCATTAGTATTTAGGTGAAATCCCTCCTTTTCTTAAAACAACTAATTCATTATAAGATATATTCTTAGTCTGTCATTCACTTGAAACATTTAAAATGAAAAGTAAATAGTACATTTAAGCATTTTGTAATATCTTTGCAGTTAAAATTAATTGCTAGGCAAAAAATAGAAACTGAAAAGAATGTGTTGCTCCCAACCCCCACCCCTCCGCTATTGCCTTTAACCCATGGATAGAGCAAAGCTGCATTGTGCAGACTCTTGCAGAATAAATTTGTCAGGTTTCTGAGAAGCAGTGCTGGTGAGCACTGTGTCACTTCATAGTGTGGTAGGTGGGTGTGTTTGTTTATCTGTCGTAATTCGGAGGCTCCAATCCCAGTGGAGAAGCTCCTATTTTGCTGAAAAGTATTGTTTGCACCTCTTCAATGACCTCTCAAGGCAGTCAGTTTGCACTGGGAGGCCCGCCTCACCAAAACTGTGGAGAGGCAGGCGAGGGGAGGCCAATGCATTAAGCACAGCATGAAGGAAAATACTGCTACAAAGGAAATCAGTCTTTTTTTCCCCCTCTGTTTATATAAAAGACATATTTTACCCTCATGGCCACATTTAAGAATACTCTCCATCATTATTTTATATCAGATAGATTCTTTTTTTTATGTTGCCATTTTTCTTGTTCTTGTTAGAAACATTTGGTATATTTGGTGTAACACTGAAAACACATCATATTCCATTGGAACTGACAGTTGTTGCATTTATTGTAACACATTGTTCATGCACACAGATTAATTTATGGAACTACAAATAGAAAACTGTCTTAAACTGTCTAACACAAACACACACACACACACACCAGAGAGCATTTGTTATTCAGCAGCAGCCTGCAGTGATTGACTGGTCTATTTGTCTCTGCGTAGCGTATAAGTGGGCCACTTGGTATTCTGCCTTATTCATCTGGAACCAACTCAGACAGAGATGCTGTGTAAGTGCGTATGGTATGAGGGCTTTGTTTCTCTCTCGCATTCTCTGTTTATGTGAGTGAGAGAAGTAACCAAGACAAAACAAGACTGAGCAGGATGGAGAAGGGATGAGATGCTGCAAGGAGAAGGATGTGTTTGTGCAGTTCTTTGTTGAACTGTATGTTTTCGCTGGGCGTTAACACGTGCTTGTGTACAATGAATCCAACTGCCGGTGTATGGCGCTGTCAGGCATACTAATTGAGTGCAGAGTGCTAGTGTGTTTACACCACTGCTGATTTCAGACTGCCTCCTTTTCCAATCCCTCATCTTTGTTTCTCTGTCATGTTCCTTGTACTCAAGAAAAAAAAAAAAAGCAGAGCGAAATTGATCTTTTGCATTGCTGAGGCTTGGAGCTGAAGCAGGTCTTAGTTCAGGTAGTTTTTTTTTTAGATTTAGATGTTTTAAATCAGTTTGATCAGCTCACAAAAAAGCAAAACCATCCACATGCATGTTAAAGCCTCAACAGTATCTTTAGTTCAGGATGAAATGTAAGCAGTATTGTTATTCCTCCACGCATTTAGAACCAGAAGGGACACTTTCGGTCTCAGGAGCAATTATTCCGTGGCTTTTAAGAGACATTTGGAAATGTGCTTCTTAAAAAAATAGACTCCTACTTTTAAGGGTGCATGTACTCCTGTATGCCTTTGTTTCTTACGTCCTTTTTGTATTCCATGTGAAGATCATCACGCTAAGTAAAATAACTTCAACAACCCCAAAGGCATAAGTGTGGCTCACTAAGTGTTGCACTCCATGCTTTTGGTAGCCTACTGTTAATCATTGATAAGACTGATGGGTTTCAGCAGGCATTGGTCACGCCCAGCCCCTCTTACCATCGCTCCTTACCAAACTTTAATGAAACCCGATTGCTGAAATGCATTCACTCTCATCCTCTCTAGCAACTCTACAGGTGATAATTTACTTGGTACGTTGCTTAAAATGTCAAAAAACTAAAGAAAAGAAAGACGGCTACTCTGCACTACAGTAAAACAGCTGCAAAAAGTCTGCTCTTGCTATTTGTAATATACTTTATGTAATGATGTTGCATAAAGTCCTTATTCATTGTCGGGCCTCTTGATCTGATGAAGGTCACAATGGCTTCCACATGTGCTCAGCAAAGTACGGATCAATGTTTTAGCCGTGCTTGATTCTCATCTCCAACTGAAATTACAAACCCCAAACTCATGAGGAATGAATGAGCAGAAGTGTAAAATCCCCTCCAACCCCCCGATCCAATAAAAGAAATCTTCACTCAACAAGCCACCTGGGAGAAAGACAAAACTTACTGTGCAGACTGGTTAACTGTTGGAAGGTGACTGTTTTTTGTTTTTTCATTTTTTCAGTTTTATTGGTTTTTTTTGGCTCATACTCTCTAGTTCTCCATTCACATTATTGTTGATTGTTGTTATTCACTACTCCCACCTCTTCTGTGGCTCCCGTCTTCGCTTCGCACTCTTTGCCAGCCGGCTCCAAAGAGCTGCTGTCCGAACCTAGCAATTAACCGCCACCTCATTAGGCTAGAAACACAGTGTGAATCCTGAATAATTACTTTGGCTTGCTTTTTTTATGCACATAAATACACATGCATGAGCACCCTCTCTACTCCTCAGAAAGCTGCTCTAGAAATGAGATGGAGAAAGACTGGGGGAGGTTTCAGCTATCTCCCCATATGCAGACACTGCAATTGAAAGCATGGGAAGAGAAATGAAAGGATGGATGGAAACCAGTGGGGAGAAGAGAGTGTGAGTAATAAACGGAATAGTGTTTGTGCATGCAAAGGCAATTTTGGCTCCCGCAAAAGAGGGCAACGCTAAGCCCATTGGACTTGAGAAGTCACCGTGTCAAGTGCTTGAAGGGCATTGGTTGAGGGTGGATGGCCACATTCTGTGGCCTGTGGTGCTGAGGTTGGTAGGTGAAAGTAATAGTTTAGTTCAACATGTGAATGAAAAGAAATTTGTTGAAATTTTCCATCACTCTGTCACATTTTAAGACTTACAGTGCATGCGCAGTAAATGGCAAATGAAGGTGAAGCCTTGACACCCTCTCTAACAATAAGGGTTAGCGTTTACATAACCTTTATCTAGTGCCCCTATTGAATACACTTGTAATTCCAGAACCTCGTTGCTAAAATCCTTTAACTTTACCTTTCAATTAGCACTATATTCCCAATCACTTTTCCCTCAGTGTGTCTATTTGTCTGTGAGCTTTGGTAGGTTAAGCCAGACATCTGGCTTCTGTCTTTGGATTAAAAAAAACACCAAAGGAAGCTGTCTTTCCATCTTCATGAGGTTTTGTTTTTTTGTGTTCTACCAGTGCAGATGTTCCACTATTTGCGTGGGTTTAATTAAAGATTTGATGAGCTTTTAAACCACTATATGCATTAAAGGACAATTAATGGGGCTTTGTAATTGCTCTGAGACCACTCCAGCCACTTACAAACATTTTCAAAAGCTTTCCACTATATGCTGGGAGAGGAGTAAGAGCAGTAGGGGGGATGTTTCTGCATGAGTGTCTGTATGCTTTATTTAAGAGGGAAAAGCAATTATTCTCTGGTGCTCAGTTCACACATTTCATATTAGTCAGTTCTTTTGCTGGCACTTTGTAAATAGCAGCATCACATGCCTGGCTAGTGTAAATGTTTTGGACCTGATTGAATTGAGTCATGCAAATGTGCTTCCAAATGCCATGGACACCTTTGTTCAGTGGAATTGGCACACACCCTGACAGTTGCAGTGTGCACGCATGTACGTTTTCATGAAGGATGTTCTCTGGATGATAACACAGTGTTAGCATGACATAGGTGGCAGTCACATGCAGGTGCTAAAAGAGCATTCACAATGTCATTTTCTATCAATTCCCAGCAGTTGCTCTGATTGTTTATCAATTAGGATGGGTATGTTAATATTTTGAGTGAGCCTTGCACCATTTGCACTTTTTTTCCTCATAACATTTGAGGTTCTTGACTTTAATTTTACCACAGTGCAGTTTTCCACTTTGTGCTAAGCATTCTTAATATGATGATATTAAAAAATTACCCGCTGCACTATTTCAGCACCTGTTAAACAGCTGTGTAAACATGTCTGTCTCTTGCCTCGAATAGAACCCACCAGCCTAAATGCCCATATACGTTGTTTGTCGCTAACCTTTCATGTAACAGCACCCCGTGGCCATCAACCATCAATTAGAATTGCAACTTATTGCTGGCAGGAACCAAAATACTGTAGCAGCCAGCATAACTTTGCTCCAGTCTTCTCTGGAAAAGTTCTTGGCTGTAGGTTTGAGTGGCAGGTTCAATAGAGCCACTCAGTGTCTCCTAGATGCCGTATGCTTGTTTCGATTTGTTGGAGCAAATGACCTGTAGAACAGTATCCCTCTCCAGTGGCTAGGAGATATGCTTTATGTAATGCTTTATATACTATATCGGTATGGTGTGACAGTGCAGTGGTTACGCTTTGTTAAACAAAAAAAATCCTTCAGGTTTATGTAAAGAGTATGAACTGGGTTAAAATAACTGGCTTGAGGTTAGAGAACATTCATTGCATTGGTTTTATTAATAAACACAGGGTCGCAATTACAAGAAGTGTTTTAACAAAAGGGCAGAAGCAGTTTATCAGTACCAGTGCTCACTTCCTGAAATAATAGCCTGTACTTCAGGGATGTACTTTGGGACTGCCAGTGTATATAAAATAAATAAATAATACTGTACTCACAAAACATTGGGAGGGATGAAATACTGCTACCCCAAAGAGCCTAATTCCCATAAACTGTCTCTCTCATGCTTGATCGTCCTCATCCAGACGCACATTTACCCCCTCGCATGCACACGTACCTCCGTGTAGATAGAAGATCCTCTGTTGAAAAATGTCATTGTTTCCTTAGGGCATCAGGAGACAGACCTTTACTCAAGCTGACATGGTAGATCATCAGGACTGACACGCACGCGCACACTTGGAAAACCGTACAAACACAAACCGTCCTTGTATTTATCCCTGTGGTGAGCTGTCGAAAAGTTGACCTGACAGTTCCCATTTCACCTTGTTTCCCACTGTATCCTGTCCTCTTCCCCAAGTCCTCCAATGCTTTTCTCTGAATTCTCGAAACTTCCATTGCTATCCTTTGTTCCTCCCTGTTGGCTAAGGGGATCTTGCGTTACTGGTACACAACTTCACTATTTAAAGCCATAAATTTAAACTACAGTAGTTCTATCATATTAATTGTCGTCATCTAAGTTTATTTGGGTAAGACCTTCAGTTTTTTTGGTTGGGGTACCTTGTTCAACAAAGCTTGGGTATTATATACTGTACATTTCTTGTATATCAGTGTAACAAGTGGGCAACAAGTTTCGGTCTCAGTGCGTATCTCCCTATTTGTCATAATTTACATAACAAATACAAATGTTTTTCATCCTTGCTTTCCAAAACATTGTCGTTTACCCTTTTACTCTTTTTACCCTTGTTTGAATTCTTATATTTTATAATTCTTTATTGAGACATGAGCAACATTGTGGTCTTACACATGTTGTCTATATCTTTTGTTTTTGTTTTTTAGAATTTACTTCATATGCATCTTAAATATAGTATATAAAACATTCATGCTAAATAAGGAATGCAGATAAAGAATATACAACTTGTAACTGGATAACTTACCAATGTTTAACACATATATTTCATTGCCCCCACATTGGTGAAATTATCAGCTCAAAATCATATTAATTTGTTAAATATTTTGTTTCATTTTCAGAACAAAAAAAACAAGCAAACAAACAATATTCAGGTCAAATTGGGGAAACTAATATAAGATTCTTATTAAAATACTGTATGAAATCATTAGGAATCATTGCAATTGCCTAGATTCGTTGCCTAGCAGTTTAGATGATTGCATGTAATGTCCAGCCTCATGAAAAATAAATTTAGTTGCCTAGAATTTTTTAATTAGACTTTTTAATTTGCCAAAAACATGCAATTCAAATAAAGTCAAAAATAAACTCAACATATAGTCTTACCTGTCAAGGTTTAAATCTTTTCCTCTGTCCCAAGACCATTAATAGAATGTCCGTAGCGGAAACCCAGTGGCAATTTTAATGTAGGTGGCTGGTGAACTGATAATTGATGCTAGAGAAAAAGAGTGATAACTTTGGAATATCCTCACTGTTTTTGCCAGATTGTATGCAACAATGCTTGGTTTTGTTTAAGACCTTTTGAGTCAGTGCTTAACCTCATGAAGATATGCAGACACAGTGTACATGTTGGTGTGTCGCTGCATGCGTGTGTGCATGTGTGGGTGTTTTTTACAGCGACTGTGACACAACAGGCCCAAGTTTGACTCCAGATGTGTGTTTGTTTATGTTAAGGCAAAAAAAGCAATTTGCTTAAGACAAAAATCACACATTGAAGATTACAAAAAATGTGTAAAGAACTCATTATATTTTCTTGGTGCCAATCTTGGTCCAACTGTATGTAGTTGTTGTGTGTACCTAAAAACAGTCACACAAATGTTAGTAAAACACACTGCAAGGAGGTCGATCATAAACATATGCTCATTGTGTTAATAAAATCTCTTTGCAGTTACATTCCATACAAAAACCTATTTAAGCTTGCAATCAAAATAAAAAAAAACAAGCTAGAAAGTAGTGATATGTGCAACCAATTGAAGTCGAGCATAAGAAAATGTTTGCAGAGGCAGAGAGAGAGAGGTGGAATTTTCACAGCTGTCAAGGGGATGTTTGAATTTAAGAATGTAATATAATTAAGTCAACATTCCGATTTATTTTTAACAGCTCCCAGCAACATCCAATTTAACATAAGGTTACGTTTAGATTTATTTTCTATATGTTTGATTTGAGTTGTTAAAGTTGTTTAACAAAACTAGATAAAACGTAGATTAATGCATTCCCATTATATCTGCCTTGGATCCGTCCTTTTAGTTCTATTTTTTCAAAAGGTGCATTGCTGTTTAACCTAGTGGCATCTTCACCACTGTGTACACATAGTTGCACATGAACAATGCAAAAAGTATTTGCTTATCATAGAAAATCATAAGAAATTAGAACTAAATTGTTTGTTCATTGTCATTTTCATGCCAAACATTACTTTATTCTGAATAGCTGCACAGGTGTATGGCATGACATGACTAACTGTGGATTTCTTCCTAATCCACCTGTGTTGCATTTTCATTCACAATTCGGGGTCACGTTTTCTTTTTGGTACTCATGCTTTTGTCACAGTTGTATTTTGCACCACATGGAATGCTAATGTGTGGGTTTTTATACATGAGCTTCAGTGTTAGATTAGTTTACAGACACACACAGAGGTGTAAGTAATATTATAAATCTGCTACTGGGGTTTTTTAAGGACGTAATCTTAAACAGAGCAAATATCCCAGCTGCTTGATGTATTTAAAATAAAACCTTTCACACTATTAGTGATTTTATCCTCTGTCTTCTTTTATCCACACACACACACACACACACACACACACACACAAACACACACCCGTGTTTGTACCTCTATCCTTGTGAGGACACTCATTGACATAATGCAATCCCTGGTCCCTTACCCTAACCCTAACCATTCAAACTGAATACCTAACCCTAACCCTTACCCTAAAACCTGAGCCTAAAACCCAGTCTCACCCCTCAAAAATCCCTTTTTTAGGGTAAAACATAGTGAGGACCGGCAAAAATGTCCTCACTTTGCAAAAATCTCCTCACTCTGTTGTTAAAAAAAGAAATTTGGTCCTCACTAAGTAATATCTACAGGAACACACACACACACACACACACACACACAGCCACTCACATAAGTTTACCCAGCATCAGAGTTGGCCTGTGGATCAATTGAGGCCAGGCATATGAGTATAACAAAGTAGACAAGTGTCCTTGAGCAGAGCAGAAACCACATTAATAAACCCCAGTGATGACGGCCCACTTCTTTGTGTAAGCAGTCAGTCTGACAGTAGCATAAAATCCATCTCCGTAAGATTGATAATGCATGTGTTTGTGAAAATTTGTTATCTGGCATTCATCAGACAATTGAGAATTTTAATTGTGCTTGGGACGCTAAGGAAAATGCAGCTACAGCATCCGAACCCTTCTCCATAATTCTTCTTGTTGTTTATCACCTGTCTTGTGTTTTCCAATAGTTTTCTTGCCTGAACAGCTAGAAGTAAGCCAGAACCTCTTCCCCACTCCCTCGTTTCCATCCCTGCGCCTGGCACTTTCTGTATTATTCATAGCAACGCTGTTGGTTGTGAATAGAGTAGCTTAGGTTCCCAGTCAGCTGGCGTGTTTGGGAGCGGACTATACGCAGCCCTGACATTCCGGCTGTAAGAGCTTTTAAAAGCAAAGGTGGGAGGGAAATGAGCAGGGGAAAATACTTCAGTAAGGCAAACTGCTGTATCAACAAGGTCTTAAAGCTACACCCCTGCCATGCACATACGCACAAGGAAAAGCCTCAGCCGGCCCTGGCTAAACAAACAAACCTGGAAAGCTAATTTTTACCTTCACCCATCCAAATTAGAGAAAATGTGCCCACAGCAGCAGTGCTGTTGAATAATGTATTTGCATTTCGCTTGTCCATCTGTATATAGCTTTGTTGTCTTAATTCATTCCATTCACTCAGCTTTAGACTGATAACTTATCAGTGTTTTAAGGTGGGTTGGGGACCGTGCTGTGTTCTTCTGTCATGAGATTCCTTAGGAACACTTACTTTATATCGAGGGTTACGTTATGTGCCCACTGCGGCATACAAATAAGTGTTCATTTGAAGGAATTCATACTACATGACTTTACAAACTTCAGATTATATCCATTCTTACCTTGTAAAATTAGAAAGCTTTCATTTATCATCTCAGTTCATATGACGAGCCAAAAAGCCTGTTTGTGCCCTCACCGCTGAAATGGCCTCCATGGAATCTAATATGGAATCCGTTGAGCAAGTTTGCCCTTCACCTTTCTGTTCCAGAAATGAACAGGCTGTAGAATAACTGTCCACCAATCTAGAGGGGAAGGGAATTGAAAATCAAATGCAGTTAGAGAATTAGCCTGAGGGCTGTTAGAACCTCATTGAAATTCTGAGAAAGAAGAGAGAGGACAGTTTAAATTGTGTGTGTTTTTGTTTAGTTGTGTGTGTGTGTGTGTCTGTCTTCCTCTTTATGTCCCTTTTGCTTTCTCTCTGGTCATACACCTCTGAGATTTTTTAGCCATCTCATTTTCCATTGTCACCTTCTGACCCCCAGCCAGTAGCTCTTGATTTGTCTTCCTCACCCCTCACCATGTCTCTTTTTTATTTATTTCAATTTTACAAAGGCATAAATGTTTTAAAATGTAGCAAATGGAGCGTGCAAATTATTTTGAAAAAGTTCTAAGTACTGTAGCTGAATATTAAACGCTCACATTTAGCCTTTCTAATGTATCAGGATTCATTAAAAATAGTTGGAAAATGTTTTTTTTTTTATAGCAATTCTCTTTAAGGTTATTAGAAATGACATTAGATAAAGTAATACATCTTCTCTCTCAAATCACCCTGTTATGTAATGCTTGGCATATTCACCTCTCTGCTCTTGGTAGTAGTTGGGGTTACTTGGGGGTCATAAATGTTTTATTTTTGGTGTGTGCCCTTTATAGTGAATCATAAAACACAGTTGTTACTCAGTAAGAAACATCCCTCTGCTTTTCACCAATGATTTTTTGTTTTATTTTTTTCTTTTATGTTGAGCTTGACTTTCACTAGATGACTTGCAGACTCATAAATTGGCCCATCTTCTCTGTTTTGGTAGAAGGACCATGCATGAGTAGTCTGCATACAGAGATTATTTGTGTTTCAATCTGAAAGGTTCTCAGTGTGCAAATGTGCACACACGCCCATGTCCATACCCTCCTTTTCGCACACCTACACGCAAAGGCACATACACACGAAGCCTAATAATTATTGCCTCCCTAGTTTGTGTCATTCCACTCCCTGAAGAGAGGCTCTCTCTCTTTCTCTCGCTCTGCATGCTTCTTACGCATATCTTAACTCCCTGTTCTCTCTCTGATCTTCTAGCTGAATTACTCGTGCTCCTAAACATACATAGCTAGTAACACAAAAGCTCTGATCAATCTCATTTATCTTTATTTTCGATCAAATACCTAGGAGTCCACATGTTAGAGAATGGTGCAAAAAAGGTGAGGGGGTTCTCCTCCAGGGGATCTGATTTTGATTGTATATCACATATATTTTCAAAAGGAAAGTGCAGTGGACCTCACCTCTGATTTGCACAGCCTGCCAATGTCAGCAGGCTATAGTACGCTGCTGGAAAAAGGCCAAAGGGTCACATGAAACCATTTAACTCCAACTAGATTGAGTACAGCTGCAGCTTGCTCTCTTATGAATAGTGTATAAAACCTGAATCCTTTTAGTTACATACACACACTTGGATGCTTATGCATACACGTGGAGGATTAGATGGCTTCATACATATTCAAACATGTTCGTCTCATCTCGCGTTTAATATTGCCCCCAGTATAGAAATGCCTTGATGAATTTGTGGAATCCATTATTACCACAGACTTGAATCATTTTTATATTTCCTTGCCATGGTAACATAATAATGCTACCATTGCAAAAAGAAAACAAAATAATTGCTAAATGTATCCTATGTAGGTGGAGATCGGAATCTTTAAAAATATCTGGTTAAAGATCCCTTATTTGCCATGAGTGTTGACTTCCGTCCTTCAGTCAGTTTATTGGTTTGTCCTACAAATCAAAGATGGATTCATCATCCAGTTATTAACATTTTAAACTATTGAACTTGTAATATTATCCCTGACATTAAAAGGGATAAAAAAACTCTTTTTTTTTTTAATTATTGGGGTAGTGCTATTTTGAGGCTGTACAGGAGATCATACAAACTCCACACAGATAAAACCCACTTGGCAGGTGAGTTTAAACCACTTATGAGGGGGAAGCACCAACCACTCCACCACCACCCTTCAACACTTAAGTATAAAAGTGTGAAAAAATATCACTGTTACTACAAGAGGCTAACAATAGTCCAGCCTTTTTCTGACCCATTTCACAGTCTCTAAAGAAAATGTATTCTTAGATTTTTATCTCTTGTGAGGGACCTCATCCAAAAATATTTTCTGTTTAATTGTCGAAATCACAGCATTACTTTCAGTGTTTAATTTCTCTAAGTTAGGTATCATTTAACGACATTTTCAAACATCATGACGGGGTTAATGGCACCAACATGTCCAATTTGAAGAAGTGAATTTCCTGGTTGAAGTTAATTAGTCATTAACTCTTCATTATTTTTATCTAAATGTGTTAAAATCCAAATTAAGAGTTGAAATCATGTATGAAAAGTTTAAACATAAAACTTCAACTGCTCAATTTGCTCTGTGTGGCACTACAGTAATTGATCTGAACAAATTACTAAATATATAAATAACTAAACTACTAAACGCAATAATAACAAGACACTAATTGAAAGCCAACATCGGGTTTAACAGTTTTTAATGTAGAAAGGACAGATGAGGAAGTGAAGAAGTCAAAGGCTGTACCCCCATACAGAGAAGAGAAGTCACAACCAAAGAAAAGAAAAGCATGAATAATAAACATGCAATTCTACCTATTAAATTCATGGTACATTAGGAACACATTCACTTCAAAAGTGATTCACATATTGGAGTGTGTTTCTGTTGGCTTTAACTGGAGCCCTGCAGACTAACGACTGTCCTAAAATATCATGTACGTGTGCGCTGAGGATGGCTTCCAATCTGCTGTGTTGTGAAAACGAAAAGGATGCAAACGGTAACATCGAAAAATGATTAAACAAAAAGAGAAATGAAGCCGTGAATCTGTGTGTAGCTGAAGTGCACTGCACTCCAGCCACACTCATCATTGGTGGCATTTGCAGCCGTCACAGACTGAAAAAGGCAGAAAAACTCCTAACTTTTGATGCCTGGTCTAGCTACAGCGATAAAATATTGAAGCGCTTTTCAGCTCACGGTGCAGTCACCACTCTTCAGATATTCTGCTTCAAGATAAAAGGCTGCGCCCCCCTACTGCTGCTGTACTTCACCTCACCTTTTTCGTCAATTACTCTCCCTTTGTCTTACTTGTTCTCTCTGTATCTTGCTCAACTTGTCTCATAGCTGTTCCTGTCGTAGCTCACACATTTTCCTGTGTGTCAATGATTGTGAGAAAAAAAAAAATGGCAGAACGTGCTTGATTGTTTGAATGGCAGCATAATAAGCAATGTGCTTGTAAATCAAATAGATGGTTTGTGTCACCGATGCTGTATGTTCAAGCTGTAAGCTGTATGACCGATGCTGTATGATAACATGTTCAAGCTGTAAGCTTGAACATGTTATCATTTCTATCACTGTTCACATTGAGGACTTTAGTACACCCTGGCTGATCTGTTCACACATGCGGGTAGCTCTAAGAAAACCTGTGGTTCCAGCACTTAAGAGATGCACTAAACCACATTCAGTTTCAGCTGACCAAGTTTTAATGAGTGGCTTTGGACGTAAAGGAGGGTGTCGAAGCAGTGGAACCTAATTTTAATCAAACGTGGTCACTCCAGCCACATTGGTCATATGCAGATGACAGTTCTCAGGACGAATTTGCTTATGTTGAGATACATTGTATGTCTAAATTGGACTGTAAGTTAGCGCCCGAACAGCTGAAATCAAACACACAATATTTCATTTTGTTTTGATTCTGTTTTGTGCGCTCCAGTCTGTCGAGGTTGCGTGTCGTCCCTGCAAATGTAAGCGTGGATGTGACTGTCCCTCCACTACAACCAGGATTCTCAATTTCCCTGATGTCTGTGTTTCTCTTTCCCTCCATCTAACTCTCAGGCTGTGTCTCAACCCTCCTCCTCCCACGTGGCAGCGATTTAACACTGTAGTGAAACTGTGAATATAGGGACACAAGCCAACGGGTAGCGTATGGTAACTACAGCTGCCACTTATTTTAAAAAGCCAGAAAGGGAGATAGAGGATGGTGGTAGATGGTTTTATTTCATTTTGGTATCCGTTGAATCCGATGGCAATGGAAATTTGAAAACTTCACCTCAACTGTCCTTACAAGTAAAGCCTGAGCGTTAATGGATTATGCAATAAATAGTCATTAAGAACATGGATATGGTGATGGTGTAACCTGTAGCTTTGGCTCTTTACAAAGAAATATGCAAAGAAAATTCCAGTTTTCTTCATGATCACGGTGAACTGTATTTAGAAACCGCTTACTGTGAACTTGAGAAGCCTGCTTTCCTCACACAAATTAACATTTTTTTTTATTATAAAACAGCACACAGCCGATACTTTCCTTATCTCACATGTAAGGACGTATAATGTGAATTTATGGCTGTTATTGGAATTAACACATAATATTAATAATTTGTAATTTGCCACAGCTGCATGACAGAATGACTAAATTCAAAAGAAATCTGTGACGTGACTGTGCTGTCCCTTAATGACCTGAAGAAAAGTAAGGCTTAAAGAGTGAGAGTGGAGGTGGAAGAGGATGGTGCGTACCGCAGGATGAGGAACTTGTTTCCTTGCTTCCTGTGGTCTCCAGAGAAAGAACACAAGCGCAGCAGGAGAGATGAGCCCGAATCAAAACAACACACACACATATACGCGTTCGCCGTGCTCTGAATGGTTCTGGATAACAAGCAGATACAGCTTTAAAATCTTTTCCAACCCATCCCCTGATTCGTGCCTTCCCTCCCTCCCCTTTTTCCATCATCTTTTTCTTCATACTTCCTTGCTTTACACTTACTTTAACTGTACTCCATCCTTTCAAATACCCTTGCTTCTCCTTCCTTCTTGCCAGCCCCTCCTCCTAGGACTAATTTCCAGCTTTAACACTTTCCTCCTCCTACATTTCCGTCAATCATCTGCTTCTTCCTCATACCCCGTGTTGTTTTCTCTTTCTGCCTTGCGTAGTTTTTACCCCACTTTTTTAACACCCTGCCTTCCCCAAACTAAGCCAACCTTGATCTCTCATTTCTTCACGTCATGCTACATGATATTCCCATCTGTGTCCTTGCATTTATAGCATAACATTTGTTATCTCTGAAGCAGAGCGTATTCCTAAGTCTCGTATTCCAAAATTTGTGCACTACATCCCACAGTGCCTATGGAGGCATTGTACAATTGTCTGGATTAAATGAGAATGGGGGCTTTTATGGTCGTGATGGTAAAGAGAGACATAAAAATGAAAACATGCTTTGTCAAAAAAAAAAAAAACTGGAGCATCACCGGACTGAACATTGCTGGTCAAAAATACTGCAATATGTTGGGGGAGGCTAAAAGTCAGTGTGGGAAAAGATGAGAAAAAAAGAGCAGGTGATTTGAGTTTAAGATGCAGTGTGTATGCTCAGCTCAGAGAAATCGCTCATGCTTTGAACCCTGTCTTTACCCTAGTTTCATGCATGAAGTAGCTGCGTGTGTGTGTGTGTGTGTGGAGAATTTAACACAGAGCAAGGAAGAAAAAGTCAGGAGTGAGACAGAGATAAGTTACACCAATCTACATGTGCAGGGAGAGTAAGGCTGACACTTCTGAGCTCCCTCTAATTCAATGCACCTCACTGTCCTTATTTATAACATCACTTCTAATTATTGTTTATTACAGTTTTTGAGGACTAGTAGCTGGTTATCTGTCATTCTCTTGACTAGGACAGGATATCAGCACTGATCTCCCAAATGTATTTTTATTCACTCAATCCAGAATTAAGTAAACAGTCCCTCCAACAGTTACTTTAAGCGACCTGCCGGGAATTCTCATGACCTTGCACTTAAAAACATCTAAATGCTGAAATTGAACTATATTCTTAGGAGTAAATAAAGGTTTGTACATTAAATTTACAATCTTTTAAATAATCTGATCCCCAAATGTTTTCTCATTAGCCTTTGAAAATATAATGAAATTTGGCTTTTTTTTTATTTTTGGGATAAGGAAAACCAAACAAGACTGAAATGTGCAGGAATGTGAATGAGATGGTAACTGTTTCGGCTGCTCAAAGTTGATTTACCATATGGATTTGTTGCATTACCATACAAGAGATCGATTATCTATTATCATGTGACATTATTAATTTCTGAAAGCAATATTAAGAAGATTTGAATAAAGATTGCAATATTCAGCTAATCAATGATTTATCCAAGTTTTTTGTCAAGCAGAATGAATAGAAACAAACCCTGCATTAGGTAAAATAGGTACACTTCCCACTTTTGCAATTCGTTCCTCATTTATTTATGTATTGAAAAACCTTTGCCCTGTCTTCATTTGCAATCAGAAGCTTGCGATCCTGAATCAAACGTTACATTCATTAACCTTTTCACCTTACAAATATCACAGAAACAGTAATTTCCCTCACATCAAAATTGCCCAGAAACATGCCCTACTATTAATAATAGTCTTAAATGAGACGTTTGGTCATTGGCCTAAAAAGCTGAGCTCTTTCTATGTGTTTGATTTTGCATGGCTCACATTTGTGCAATGAGGCACTGTGGGGATAATTATTTAGAAGGTGAGAAACTGGAGAAGCAAAGACAAAACGGCCACAGAAAGAGAAAATAAAAACAGGGAAGGGAAAGAAATTGGGATGTAGGCAGCAAGAGGATAAATTGCATAATTAAAAAAGTAGCCAGTGCATATTGATTGTGCAGATCGTGGGATAGGATTGTGAAGGAATATCCTGGGAGTGCAGCTGTCCCCAGGCCTTAGTGAGAGATAACACAGGTAGGGGGCAGAGATAATGAGTTTCCACAATTGGAAACTGTTGCTATTTTAAAAACATTTTTATCTATTCTGTTTTGATAGAGACATGCAAAAGCATAAAGATGCATATATGCAGTAATGTTTTAGCCCACGGATCTGTTTCTGTGTTTCTGTGTGTGTGCACGCCCCATTGGCAAGGGAGAGAGAGACAGCAGCCTTCTGAGTAATTCTGGCTGCTGGGCCCCTCTGTGTGCTTGAAGTGTGTTTGTTTGGCCCCTAGACTGCAGCACTAACATCCGTGCATCCGTGTAGATTTATCACACTGGCAATCATACGCTAGAAGATGGCAAAAAAAACAAACATCTCTGTTAAGAATGAACGTTGACCAAGACTGACAAAGGGGGAGAAAGGTTTTAATGTCTTTTAATAAAAACTATTTTTTTGGCTTCATTTAACTCAACTGCTTATACAAGCTGAGTCATGTAGAAATGCTAATTTTAGGAAGTGCAATTAGACTTTACTTTCAAATAACTGCATGTAGGAAACCTCAGGCAGAGTTTTATTATGTTTTCTAAAACTTTGTCTAAACATATTAAGGCAGGTACACACTTAAAGACAGCTGATTATGAATGGGATTTGGTTGGAGCTAGTCTTTGCTAGTCATCAGGTGATGACCCCAGCTTTATGGGAAACTTAAAAGCCATTCAATTATGTGGGAGGAAAAAATAATTGTTATTCCTTCCCAATTATACATTTGCTGCCTTTAGAAACAGGGGTTGAGTTTTTCACTTTAAACGCAGAAGGTGTCCTTGAAAGCAATGCATTATACTCTTAACTGCACATCAAACCAGCAGTATCCCAACAAAGTCAGTAGGACATTATTAGTTAAAATAGGACATTGTAGCCCATAGTTTTATTGTTTAAGTTTAGATCTAAAAATATGCATACTTTATAACTATATATGAATTTATATCTATTCCCATCCAGTTTTTACCATCATGTGGTGCAGAGAGAGACTCAGTGGATTAAGCTTTGTCTTACATCAAAAGGTCATTGGCTCAGTCATGTTTTTATTGAGATTGTGCTAGATGAAAGTGGTTTTCTGTTTTTTTTTTTTTTTTTTTTTTTAACAGCTTATGTGTATAGTCTGTTCAAATGTGCCCTGTTGGTGTTCCTCAGATGCCTCCAAATGTCAGGTGACATCGGACAATTTTTTACTGTAGTGGTTAAAACTGCTTGGACGGTAAGAGAGCAGTAACACACAGGAATAGATTGAACAAAAACTCTCACATTACTACTGAAGTATAGACATGTACTCACACACTTATCACATCCACACTCACTCACTCCTGTGTCCTCTGACTCAGTCTTTCAGCTCGTCTTTGTTGAATTTATCAGCATAATCCTTCTGTCTTTTCTTGCTCAATAAAGAAATGGGAAAACTAAGCCAGAGGGGGGCAAGATGCGGACCAGTGAGAGAGAGACACAACTGCAAAGTAGTGGGAAAGAGGCAGAACTTTAAAATGCATGGGTGCCCTTGCCACTTTCAATAAAGCTCACAATGCACTAACATCAAACCTTATCAAATAGTCATCACTGCAAACAGTGTATCGCAGGCAGAGATTCTAAGGACGGCATCAAAAAGCCCTATCCATGGAGGTGCGTGTGTGTGTGTGTGTGTGTGTGTGTGTGGACCTGCCCTTCTTCCAGGCCACTCCATGTCCTTGTGTTCAATGCAGTCACCTTTTGACCACATCTAATAGCATGAAGCACTGCTGCTGACACTAGACTCACACCTGGCCTGTTGTCTCTAATGCAGAATCCCCTAAGGTCAATCCCAAGCAATCCCACCTCCTCCTTCTTCTCTTTGATCACCCCCTTATCCCCTTATTATTTGATATTCTTCCTGTATCCCTTGTGTGTCTTTCTGTTTCACATCCCACCTCTATTGTCTCGCTCTAAGCCTCATTGCCTGCCGTGTACTGTACCTGTGTGGAATCCTAAAAAGACCTTACAGAAGCATCACCTCTGCACAACCCAAATGCACACACTAAAGGATGCAAACACATTTCTGGATCAACAGAGGGCACCTTCCTCTGCTCTTCATTAACTGGGACGGCAGTGGTATACAGTGTGAGTGTGTGGAAGGTTGGAAATATAAATGGAAATAGTTTGTCAATACATGCCCTTAGCTGAAAAAGTGTCAAAGACAGACATGGTAGATGGGTTCAGAGACACTGGTTGCTCCCCTCATGTAGTGCTTTGAAGATCGATTGAGAATGGCCTTCAGTCGAAGCAGCTTTAGAGTCAAAAGAGTGCATGTTAAAAATACAGCCTGTTGAATGTGTGTACAGTAGGTTTGCTGTGCACGTGCTGTCGTGTTCTGCAGGTCTCAATATTTGCCTGAGGTGGCAACAGTCAAACCCTTACATCAAGATTAATGTAATATTCTTATCCCTTCTACAAATAACTCATTCATTCTCCTTGAGGGTGAAAAGTAAGTCGATAGGAAATTGAAAAAGACCGAAAGAAATGAGCGTGGTTCTTTTAAAGTCAGTTAGCAAGAGAAGTTCAACTGCTAATGCACTAATGCATCCGTGAGGCATTAGGACACAACGCTTGATAAAAGAGGGTAAATCAGCGTGTTAAACCACACAGTGTGGAGGTAAGTGTTTGGATACTGACATTTTAACTTGGTAAATAAGACCAATATTTAGCTGGATATCTGCAACAGGTTTTGCCCTTTCACGGTGGCACCCAAGCAGCTGGGGCCAAGTTCATCTGAGCACACAAATACCGGAGCAAGAGACAGGGGAAATATACCAAGTGAAATGTCTCTACACACGCTGCCTTTTTCCTCTCTGATGATTGATGGTGGACATTGTTCAGTGGCTTTTAGTCACAGGCTTGTAATTGCTTTTTGATATTGTTACAAATGAGAAATTACTCTGTCCCATTACCAGCACGGGAGATAAACAATAGGGAGGCTTCAGCGGAGAAGGGCGATAAGACGGTGTTTACAAAAATAAAGCACATTCCATTTATTAGAACAGAGTTACAATACACAGAGAAAATGAGGGACAGTTGGGGGGAGGGACCGAGGAGAAACTTGTGCATGTAAATAACTGAGTGTGCCTGTGTGCTGTCACTTCACAAAAGATAATACTTTGTAATTACACTAGCCTTACTTTCTCATCAATGTATATTTATTAAAGATCCACCGTGATAAGACAAAAACAGCATTATTCTGTCAACTCAGATCTGTCAAATTGCGTCATTTGTTTTGCAGATGTTGTATATTTTGAACATCAAAATTTGATCGCCAGAATTTTAAGCTGACAAAAATTAATTAATGAGTATTGTGAACGAGAACAAGAGACTTTTCAGCACCGCAGCCAGTCAGTTCCAATTGTAAACAGCTTGTGGGAGTTATATTAATGGTCCCTGTCTCTTCACATGTCAGACCTTATGTAAGTAATGTCCTCAAACTCTGCTCCCTACTGCTCCTAACAAGACACCTCCCAGTCCCAGAACCACTTACTCCTCCTGACACTCAAGCAATGTGAATCACCAATCGCTTATATGATCCATCTCTTGGTTTCCATGGTGATGGGTTATAAATGAGATGGAGGTGGTGTGTGTGATCATTTCGTGGAGATGGATATGGAATGCTCTGAGTACTGGGGACACATTATCATGAGGATCTGGTTTTCACTGTGACATAGTCTGTACACTTGAGTCATCTGTTTTTAAAACCTACTCCGGCAAGCCAAGTTATGTTTTTTTTGGACCTGTCAGGTTACAGATCTTGCAAAACCGTTGAATTTTAAAATATTATTTGCAATGTAAAACACTGTGTATTGATTTAGTATGGTGGCAGTAGCTCAATCGGTAGAGCAGTTGTCCACACACCACAAAATGGGTGTTTTGACTCCCTGTCTTCCTGGCTTCAAGTCAAACTGTCCCTGAAGCCCCACATTGTCCCTAGTGTCTGCTACTCGTAAATCACTTTAATAAAAGCATCTGCTAAATGAGTAATTGTGATTGTAAAACTTAGGCCACAAGGTTTTAAATCAAAAAATGTTTAGTGAGTCAAGCCTTGACTAAGTCAAGTCTTTAAGCTGTTGACAAGACACATCTTAATTCCTTAGTTTTGTAGCTTTTGTCTGACTCTCAGTTAAAGTGTTAAGTCCACAGCTGGCTCATGTTTAATAGGGATATCTTGCAATTACAATATTAAGGCTTGTTATCCAACTTGAATGTCCCCCAAAGATTTAATTAGGTGCTCACAATAACAGCAATGATTTGGATTTATCTAAACTGGCACAGATTTGAATTGCAAAGCCATGTCAAGATTTGCAAACCAGAGCCAGCAGTGTACATGGATGGATGCCCTAATTGTATGTAGCCTGTGTTTGCGCTTATCATTTTGATGTCTGTTTTACAGCTAGTGTTGATGTATCTTTTAGGTTACACCCTCCAACTTTCTTCTTGGTCATTGATGTAGCATTGTGTTTGAAGTCGGAAGGCATTATTCATCTGTGATGTCTGAATCGTGTGCAATAATTCAGGCAGACATTAAATCAAACAGTCTATGCTTTTACATAAATACCCCTTTAACTTGTGTTGCTCTGCCTGAATTTTTCTGGTCAATGAAAACAAAGTTGCTGATATTGAATATTCAGTTTTTTGTGTGTGTGCTTAGTTACTTCTTAAAAATGACACTACTGTATCCTTGGTATTTTCTTTGCCAGAAGTTATTTTGTAGCTCCCTGTAATCACAACCCTAGAGTGTTCTGCGGTTTGCTTTGATTCGCACAGCCACATGTAAAAAAAAAAACTTGTTTGCCATTTGTAAAAAAACAAACCAGCTCTCAGGGCTCGCGAAGGTCCCTGCAGAATATGCCCCAGCCTTAGTGACGAAGGAAGGCTAGCGTGCAGTGAGTCCCTACACTCGCAAAATGTTCCCTCTGTGTTCTAAACTTCCCATATGATTCCCACCCTTGCCCTTGGACAAAACAACTCCCTTAATTGATAGGAACATCTCACGTGATGCAGGCTGATGACTCAGAATCCGTGTTTCAGGCCCGAAGGTGGTGCTTTCCACATGGGGTTCTTTGACTGAGGCAAACCACTGATTGCATGTCGATTTTCTTAACAGAAAGTAAACAAGAGGTCCAAGTGTTCTGTAGTGTCCTCTGTATGTGAGAGATGGGGACAAACAGAAGCAATGACCAAATAAGCATTTTTAGGTGAACCAGTTAGAGGAAGTCATTTTGCATTCTCAAGCCATCTGTGCTTTCCATATTCGTCCTATCTCACATAGAATGCTAATAAAACCACCAGGCACACACAGTACTGAAATAGTTTTGGAAGCCTCACAGCTGAGGTTATTTGTCATTTCATGGAGAGGCGTTCTGATTTTGTTTACCATGGACTCATGGGAGCAATGATCCGATAGGGCAAATAGGTCTGGTCATTCATCTTAACCTGGTAAACAGGGTTTAAGTGCTTTTCCTTGTTGCTGTGTATGTGAATTGCATGTGTTGTGTTTATTAATACCCTTGAATATGTGGGTCACATTATTATTTTTTTAAATAAATGTCTCATTATCTGCACATTTGTGTACCTAATCATAGAATACACATCTAGATTTATCATCTTTCTTTACAAAAAGGAGGTGATAATGACCACCACTATGAACCTCACTTATGTCAAGAGATGTCACCTATTATTTACTCCACCTTACTGTGAATAAAAAAAATCTAATAAATAGTTGCACAGCTGTAAAATGTTTGTACCTGCCTGCACCAACATATTAAAACGCACATGTAGACACTCAGTGACATAATGCTTTTCCTATTCCTTTAACGAAACCTTAAAGAACGTGTTCACATTTTTTCAAAAGTCTTCTCAAAAAGTCAGGTGTTGAAGTGAACGCAGCAAAGGACTCCTTATTGTACTGTAATTTTGAAAATGTCTTCATTTTGCCATGTCAGTCGATTCTGACCATCCCACCTAAATCCCTAATTGTAACCTTAACCCCAGCACCTAGTGTTAACCCTCAAGCAGCTGTTAACTGTAACTCCTATACTGAACAGTCTTGTATCTAGTAAGCTTTTTGATCTCTTTTCCAGTGGATGTGCTTAAGTGCTTAATTACTGATTATGCTGTCACTCTAGGAGCAGCTGGCTCAGTAATGTGTGTGTGTGTGTGTGTGTGAGAGAGAGAGAGAGAGAGAGAGAGACAGAAACTGTGTTAGGATTAAAGGAAAACTTATCACACTTATGTACGATGTAAAAAAATATCAAATTTAAGCATCATTTACCTCAAGTAAATTGTATTTATATTGACTTAAATAAACACAAATGCAATAAATGTCCCAATAATTAATCGCTGTGACAAACTTCCTGGCACAAAATCCAGGCAAATCAATTCATCTGTTAGCATCTGATATGCAAAGCGGTATATGAGAGAGTGAGAGAGATATAGATTACATATCTCACCTTTCTTAAAAAAAACAAAAAACAAAACACTGGCTGTGAACAGTGAGTGTTTTTAAATTACATTCCTATGTGATTGGGTATTTGCCTTCAGTCATTAAAATGTAGAATGCATTGCACAGAGAGCAATGATTCCATAGTAACATAACAAAGCATATAGTAAAACAGCTCACTTTTTAAAGCTGGGAACAGAAAAAAAAAGTTTTTATGAAAGCATAAACCAAACATTGACCCTCACAGTAAATAAAAAATAAGATCAATCTAAGCTTAACAGAGTTTGTTACATTCAATATAATTAAAGAATTAAATGTAATTGTGAAAAAAAATAATTTTCATGCCAACAAAATGTCCTTCTCTGCAGTTTTGTTCATGTTGGAACCATGATCAGCCTTCCACATCTAACTGGCAATAATAACCCGTAAATTTTAAACATTTTCATTATGAGATCCATTTTCCAACTCACTGGAAAACAATATTATCCACTTCTTAATTAAATGCTGTGACGTTCACTGTGTGAAGTGTTCGTGTTTCTGAACGCTCCCCCCTGAACTGAGGTCTGCGAAACCCGCATTTAATGGTTTCCTTGAGGGAGCTGTCCCTGGTTCTGAATTCAGTTCAAAGTCTACTGACTCTTGTTGGTTTCAGAAATGACTCAAGTGAAGATAATATCTGGAACAGGATGTTAGAAGGGAGGATGGTTGCATTGCATAATTCACAGAGGAAGGTGGATGTTTGTTTGAGAGGAAATGACACAGAACATTAACGGCATTGACACAAAAAAGAGAAGGATGTAGAGGAGGTTGTGGATGCAAGTATGGCAGAGCTCTGCATTAAAAGCTTTGAGTTTTACAGTAATAGTTGAGCCAGCGACTATGGCACGGGAAACAGGGGAATAGAGCATATGGATGACTAGCTGGTGTCTCAGCAGCATTTGTCAGCATTAGGAGTGGGAGGAGTTAAACGGGCACGCGGAAGGTGCGAACAAAGCTCCTGTGTTTGTTCTCAACCCTCTTGCTACCCTGGCCTCCTTCACCCTAAGCCTGGGTGGATAATAAAAGCATATGCATCTTTTTTATTCACGCTTTACAAGTTTAACTAAAGTTGTAATTCATTGTTATACCCGGTCCATCACTGGCTGTGTGTGCAGAGAGAGGTTTGAAAAGAGACGATTGTGATGTAATAGTTTATTTATGTATAGTTTCTATTATTGTCAGACTGTGGAGCCATAGTTCTGCGTTTTGATCCTCCTCACACATATAAATACTTACATTGTCTCAATAAACCTGTCAGGAGACTGCATCGTTTTCTGAATCATCTATTAGGGTATTGTTACCTTACAATTTTTTCTCACCTGGTGAAGTATAGATGTTAAGGCGTTTCTTTGCTGTAGTGTTGTTGCCTTTGACAGCAAAAACAGCACATGTCTTTGTCCCACTGTCTGGTGGCTGTGTTGTTCACCAAAGTGCTGTAGCTTTTTAATAATCAGAAGAGCTTCAATGAATCCATATCCAGAATATGTCTTAGGTGAGCCCACCTCAGTTGGTCAGAGGTTCCTGTGAGGTTCACTGTGCCTTAGGCTGTGCTGTGAAGTTGTGTGGTCGTGAGTATTAGTGTTATATGTCAGGGATCTGTATACTGGTTATGTGTGGATTCCCTGGTTAAAAATGTGTGCCTTGAGGCATATCATTTGAATGTTTTGAAGTTATGTGCAGACATTGTAATCATTGCACTAGAGTAGTTATTATTCAACAGTAAAAATCACAGTTGCACATCAAAACAACGATACGTACAGAGAATAGAGACAGAATTGCCATAACTCCAGGGTAATGAGCAGCACGATTGAACAGTAGAAAGCAGCTCTTGATACACAACAAAACCCATTTTAGAAGCCATCAACAGCTTGGGCAACATGTTTTGTTTTGATTTACACTTTTTATGTGGAACATAATAACATTGTTGGCATTGCTCGGTGAATGTGTTGATCTGGTGGTGGCTGGCAGTTCTCTTTGGAGCAATACTCTTTAATAATATACTTTGAGTACAAAGTTTTGCAACTTCTATACTTTAATCGACATAGTGAAGTGTCTTTGGCTTTCTGTGGTCATACAGTAAGTTTTTCACAGGTAATAAATTTTATGCTTCTGAGCTGGTGATTAAACTTTCAGTCACCAGAAGACAGCTCCAATGGTAAGAATCGCCGATACATAAGTCAGAGTAAAAATCTTTAGCCACATATTAGGCATGACACCTGTGCAAGTAGCCTTTGACAGGTACTTCTACTTGACTACTGGCTCTGTATAATACCTGTGGACCCAATCAGCACCTTGGCATTTAGTTAAAAGTGTCACTTTGCTTGGCTTGAGTTCTGATCATCTTAACAGCAAGAATGATGTTCCGTGTAGGAATATGAAACAACAAGTCACACACATTCAAGACCCAATGTGTATTTCTTAACTTAAATTATTACTTTGTATCTTCACCAGCTCCATCTTTTAGAAAGGCTGGTACGTCATCTACATTTATTAGAGGTTGACTCGGTCAGTGTTGGGGCAGGTATAATAAATTGTATTAAAAACACATGGAGAACATCGGCGTTACAAATGTAGCTGGATCACTTTGAGGGAAAGTGGTGATTGCAGGTCGAGGATTGTTTTAAAGGGTAGCAGAGCCCAACAAAAATGCTGAGTTAAAGAAAAGGATAGATGGTCACTTACTGTGCTGCTGAAATGTGTGCACCACACGACCTGCACTACCTTGTGAGAGACACTTCACACTGTTAAAGAAGCAAAAAAAATAAATATGAATAAAATGAGAAAATGTGTTTACATTCATAGCTTGTAAGTGTGTTTTTTTGGTTATTGACGGGCTTGTATCTGACTTAAATTGTAAGTCAGAATAGTTGCTTTTTTTAAAACACATACATTTCACGTATTTGTCAGCTGCCGTCCTCGTTCCATCTGCTGTGGGTTAATTCACGAGTTAACAAGAGTCTCCTACTCTTAATTAGCCTCAGATGCCAGTGTGACTGATTGCTGTTAAAGCTGTTCTGTTTGTGGGCGTTTTCATTTCAAGTCCAGTGCTGTCTAGATTAATTTACCTGAAGCTTTGTTCGGGGCTTCTTCTATAGGTCAACAACTAGCCATTACTGGCCGTCTGGTAGCTGTAATGCCAGTGACTCAGCAAAGGCTTCCAGAGTTCCTTATGGAGGAGCTGCGAGGGTCCAGTCTTAGTGGATTTGTGTGCAAATGTTGGTTGTTCAAAATAATGCTGAAGCAGTTTGTTAGTTTATTGATCACTCTGATGATGTCAACCGTTTTAAACACAGAAACTTTACATCACCTATTTACATATATTATAACTCCTTAAGTAGAAACTCGTCAGTAGTAGCTGTTTTACAAACAGATAATAAAAATGACATAAAGGAACAGCATGATTCCTAACAAAAATTCTACATAATAAGCTGTTTGTAGCCATTTGTTCATTGTTTGCATTTTGCCCAGAAGTATTAAACAGAGAGAATAAAAGTACATATGACATAGTTATTGTGTTATCAGTAACAATTTCACCCACACCCATTTAGCTTTTCCCTAGCATCTTCCTCCTATTACCTCTCCTTAGATTCTCCTTTTGTTTCTCTTTCTCTCTTGTTTTGCCCCTTCTACTTTGGATCAATGGCGTTCACTGGCCAAACCCATCTTATTGACATCTCAGTGCACTCAGAGTAACACAACACTAGTCAGAAAAGAGTGATCCTCCTAACTCAGCCTGCTTTATAAATAGAGTTGTCATATAGCTATTACAGTCACAGTGTCATGTTCCACACTTGCATTATTATGATCACTAAATTGCCTGTCACAGTTACTTGAGTTCTTCCAGCTTACTTAAAGATAAGCACTTTTTCAGTTCTCCAGGGGTTTGTGGACTAATGGATATTGAGCGTGTTAATATTTTTCTGCTCATTCCGATGCACTTACATTTTGCTGGCTCATCTTTTTATGGTGATGAGAGGGGATCTTTTAGCTTTTGTAATTTTGAAACTTAAAAATCTCTTAACTGACAGGATGAAGTTGAGCTCACCTCTCTTCTTCTTTTTTTGGCCCTTTCTTCAGTTTTTTTTTTTTTTTCAGTCCTTTTTTGAGCCATTACGCCTGGCACCTTGAAGCACTCTTGTAAAGATTCCTCCTCAATGCAGGTCAGTGCAAGAGTATTTCAACTTGTCACTCTAATGCCACAAGTCCAAGTCTAAGTCCACACTTTGTCTTGTGCATGCACACATAAGGGCAGACAAACACAGAGGTACAGAAAGTCTATAATAGCTATTTTTCCAGACGTTGAAGCCTGTAAGGTCGGCAGTGTGAAGGCAGGTACAAAAAAGTGACAAGTATTCTGCATAAAGTGTCAGTAAACACACATGGCAAGGTGACATTGACAGCATGACTGTCAGGCACATACACAGACTGAGAGCAGCACGTCAATATCTCACAGTGATAGATCGAGGAAACTCAACAATGGAGGCGGGAGAGAGAGAGACGTATGGAAGAAACTTCTAACTCAAAGCAGCTAAACTGGCTTGCAGGTATATTGCTTTTGTTAACGTTTTTTGCCCTCCTTCCATGTATGGACTTGTATGGATATTGTTGGACACAGTGGAAAAAAATTATGATTATAGAACAGTGGTCATGTAAGAAAAATACACCTTTAAAAAAGTCTGTCTGTACATAGGAAGGTATTGAAGGTATTGTCAAGCTAACAGTTGAATAGAACAACTCTGTGTTTCTTCATTTTTAAAGGTGTGGCTTTTTTGTTTAGTTTTATTTGATGTGGAGAGTAAAAATGTTACTACTACTATTATTTAGTTTCTTTTTTTGTATTTTTTTTTTGTCCTTCCCACTTGCTCTAGCACCCTTCTCCATCTCTGTGATTCTGCATTGCAGGAACAACCTGCCATTGTTTATTTTGGATGGTGAAATTCTTACATCCTGACAAAATGCAATTGTTCAAGCCAAGTTTCCAAATGGCCACTTACCTTTTGAAAAATTACGTACATCAGGCACAGAACATAGGTCAAACTTCTTGCACATAACCTTCAGTAAGTCTTTGGTGTCACTGATGATTGTTGCTCCAGTGATTTTTGCCCAGGTCCAACACCACACTTTACCATGGCATTTAGCTTGTCTAACAGCAAGACAAACATTTTTGTATCGTTTGATAACTTTGGAATTCTTTTACAGATTAATCATAGTCATTTTTCAATACTTTCCCATGTAATGGTGATGTAGTTTTTCATCCTGCCAGAGTATAAAGAATGGTACTGAAGCCAAACTCTTTGTCTTACTTTGTCTTATACTGGGGGGGGGGACTGTCACCACTTCTGCCCTGACTGTACATCACAAAATATCCCCCAGCAGATTATTCACATATTTGCATTTTGCTTACTATAAAGCATTTTCAGGTAGCCATAGTAAAGCGCTGCCTGGGAACTCCATTAAGCATTCGGTGGCCTGTCACAGTCGAATAGGCTTATGGGTTTCAACCTTATCCTTGTTCTCTTGTCACTGATATGCACGTATACAAATTACAAGGCTTGCGCTGCACTCACAGGGGCCCACCTCCATCTTCTTCTTCCCCACGGCTTCGTTTAATGACTGCATCACTCATTGGATAGATTTTTGTGTTGTTGTTGCTTTATTAGGAAGGGTTCTGGCTAGCGACATGCCTGGGATTGGGTTGAATTTGCTGGCCAGATGGTGAATCATGCAAAGGGTCTTGGGGAGTACTAGAGATCCAAAGCTTCATGACTGTCCCTTTCACTAAGGCTGGATGTAGGCTGAGCTGGCTGTTAGAAAAGCCCAGATCAGTGCCTCTACAAATGGGTGCCTAAGCTTCAGGGCTGCTCACTGTTCTCATTCAAGCTGGCTCACTGGCAGAAGTTAGTATGTAATGGTGTAGTAGGGTTAGTTAGTCTTTGCTGCTCTTTCACTTTTACACGACTGAGCACCTAGTGGAAAAAACAGCAGATAAAGTGGCTCGTCTGTACACGTGACAAATGTAGTCCACTGATATTTTGTACAGTTTAATATGCGACAATCCTCTGAAGGCAGAATGATGACGACTTTAACCAGACCAGGAATTCATTCATTCCTTTATTACTCTCCTTGTTACTGCCAACTTCCAATTGATTGCATGAATTGCAACTGTAAATTCTACATTTAGCAGTATACTTAACAGCCATTTACGGCTCTACAGTCTCCGATGACCTCAGTAAACCTTTGGAGACATCGAAAAATGGGAGAAAATGCTAATATGGTTTTTGGCAGTAAAGCTATCTTAAGTCCCTCTCTGTCTGTCTGTCTGCGAGCTTCCCCTTGAGAAACTTGTCTGAAGTTAACTGGGACACTTGTGAAATTACTTCTATGTGCCTGTGTAGGGATAAAGGGAATTGCTACTGTACATACTACTTCCCCACGGACTCAAACTAGCGAAGTCGACCATTTTTTTCACGACAGCACCTCAGCGCCATAAATCTCTGATGTGAGCCCAGAGGAGGCTGCTGAGTCTCTGGCGCCAGTAAGGAATTGGTTGAATGCCATTTTCAGCCTTTTAAAGCAGCAGCTTTTCACCTGGCACACAATAGTTTGCACTGATGGCACTAAACTAAAACGCTGAATGAGGAGTCATCTCTTTCGGCTTTAGGCGTCTTTGGCACAAGCCTCCTCGATCTTGTGCCACATCCCACATCATTTTTCCACTCATGCCATTTTTAGCTTCCTGTGTATGCTGCAGCACAGTTTGTCACCCAGAGACAAACTGGCTTCCCTCATCCTGTGAGAAGTTAAAATAATTCAGAGCAGGACAGGGGAATTTGTGTCTGTCAAGGCTGTGTCCTAAGTTGTCACACCTTGTGACTGTGATGGTTGCAGGCTAGATTTACAGCGCTGTCAGGAGCTATCAGAGCCACAAACCCTTTTTTCCACAAAGAAGAAATGATGCTTTTCGAGAGCATTATTGTGGATGAGCGTGATTTGATGCAATCAGGTGTATCTTGTCAATCTGCACATTTGCTTCCCTCACTTATTGTGAATTTGCAAACACATGCACATGTAATAAATACCCACCGAGCACTGGTGCAAGCTGTATCCTCTGTATTCTTAGCATCCTCTAATTACTCTCTCTATCCTCTTATACCCTTCCAGCACTAGTGTTTACTTTCCAGTGATTTCTGTCCCCTACTGTGCCCCCCCTCTTTTGCCATTCTCATCTAAATAATGACTTTGTTTGATGCTAGTCATTCTCCCTTGGCTCACCGCAAGCTACAACCATTTGAATGTAATTCTTTTGAATGTGTTCCTGCTCTTCTCGACAATCTATGACCCTTGGAGATAATTGTAAAGCCATTATGTGGAATCAGTTGTCTTTATGCAGACTGTCACATAATGCTTGTTGTATCTTGTGCTTTTTTGCAGAGTTGACTAGGGTCAGTGGTTAGGTTATAAACATTGTGATATTTATCTTAATGAGCCATACATTTATATCCAATATAATTTGCTGGTTTCTTTTTTTTTCCCCCGTGGTTTGGCTACAGCATTTATAAACAAAATTCCAATATGACTTAGTTTGCACAGAATCTGAAGTCATGATACACAAATTCATAGCTCTATGGAAATAAACCTGCAGATTTCCAAACAATTGGCACTTTTAGTTAGTGCAGGTTGTATAGTGCTCCTTGTTAATTGGTATCACCACAATATTTCCATATATTCCCAATTTTTTGACTGATTACCTTCAAATTGAAACACTCTTCCAATTCTGTTGTATATGTTTTTATTAATTAATTTATTTTTAATGAGCCAAGTTTTTGATATAGCCATAAGTGATGTCTCCTTCTGTCTGGCAGTGCTGCATGACAACCACATGTGTGTTCCTCGCAAACATGCTGTACTGTATATACCCACATTGCACTGTACTTTATACCAGCACAAAATGATGGCACATTTAAATTAAAGCACAGTCTCCTGCTTAGTAACACTATAGCTTGGAAAACCTACACAACCAAGCAAACCCACACATTTTCAATATCCTCATAAACACAATATAGACACAGTCTCCCTCAAAGAGCTGTAGACAAACAGTCAGTGGGTTTCTGTTAGAGGCCCAGAGGCACGGAGAGTCTCTGCCAGACTCAGATACTGCAAAGTAATCTGGTTTCCTTTGGAATCAAAAAGCAAACGTAAGACTAGCCTGCAATACAAATACATAGGTACAGGTACAGTGAATCACTGTTTTATGCAGATAACTGTGAGAGCAAAGTAAGCTCCTTCTTAAATGAGGGAGATTGATTTTAGGCATTTAAAAACCCTTTCCGATTACCTAATCACACCATATTGATGTTTTTAGGTGATGCATTGTTGTTTTCTTTTACAGCATGAAATAAAAGGAACAGAAAAGCTATTGACTGTGTCGTAAAGGTCAGTGTGGGTCCAACGAAACCACTGAAGTTTTTACTTGTTCGTTTTTCACTTTGTCTCTTAACATTTTTTATATTTTTGTTATTCCTATCTGAATGCCATTTTCTCCATCTTGCTTATATTTTAGTTTTCTTTGTGTTCCCTGAGAAACTTTGAACGATAAAAGTCTCATTACGTCTGTTACCTCTTCACTTGTGCAATAGCAGCACGATTTAATGGAGAACATTCACTGTCACTGTTAAATTCCTGAATTATAGTTTGGGTGCTTTTTGCATTTATACTCCTTTCTCCCTGTGACACAACGTGACTTTGCATTTAATGTAATGTGACAGGAAAGATAAAGCTATTGTGATCAGACTATTTTTCGGTATTTTGTGCATTTCTTTTTTTATGTCATTAATTATAGCAGTTGTAGAAGTAGTAATAGGTTTTTGGACTTTATATAAGGACTAGTAGAGCATAAGGTAGTTTTTATGTTTTTTAAATTCGTCCCTTAAGGGCAATACTATTAAAATATGGCACATTACAACAAACTCTTTCTAAATGACACCTGCCTTTTCATAGTGTAAAATAGCAGAATGTTCAATCACACTTTTAATATTGGAAATGGGCTTCCCAACTCAGTTGCCAACAAAGCCTATTTTAATTGTGTTTTCAGAATCATTGAACAATCTATCGATTGTGTCTGTAATAGTAAATTACATCTTAGTTTCCCATTATGACACATTGGCAGAGCTGCCTGCAGCTTCACCTGGCCCAGATGACTCACGCACAAACGTTTGTATGCAAATGTGTGTACATTTTAAATCCAGTCGTAATGCAATCACATTATCTGAAAAAAAGTATCACATTTAAGTGTTGTAGCAACATCTGAATAATAGTCTTTACAAATGGAGTATAAAAAGAGTACATAGTCTATCTACAAACAGGATTAGGCCAAACTTTGGATATATTCACTTTTTCCATCTCGCTCCGCTCTATTCGTCCATTCCTACTGATAAAACAACAAAACCTGCTTTTCTGCTTCACAATAAAACTTCATTTACTGGTACCTCTGTGCTCTATGTCTGTTGTTACGGTAGATTTTATTTGACTTTTTGTGGTTTGGTACAGGGATTACGGTGGTTACCAGGAAACAGTCAATATAACACAGTCAGTTAATGTAGTAACCAAAAAATTTGTTTTTGTTAGAGAAATGATTGAACCCCCTTAACTGCTGTAAGTCGATTTATTATAAATGTGCTTCTCCCTCTGCTCTGCTTCATCTTTCAAGTAGGTAAATCGCTGACCTATTGAGATAGATATCCTAATCAAAACGCTATTTAATCTCATTTTACAAATAGTACTAAAAACTGTATTTCTGTACTTATATATGTGTTTGTTCTTTGGGAACCAGTAGAACTTTTAAAGGTACAACACCATCACCGCACTCACAGATGTGTAAATAAATTGTTTCTAGGTGGAGATCAATCTAGTACTTGCTTTCTACATTGCATTACTTTTTTAATTGATTACATGTCTGAGTCTTGCTTACAGTGACATAACCAGTGAAGCGCTTTATTTGCAGACAATAGAGAACAAAGAACTGAAATAATGCATCTATTGTTTTGCAAGCAGAACCCTTCTGGCCCTGACATTCATATTCTCTGTGAAGTTTGGTGACTGGCCCTTAATTGTCTGCAGTTGCTTCTTTGGCACTTGTTGGTAGCCAGACAAGATAATGAACCTGTAGAAAGGGCGTTGAGAGGGAAAGATGGACCTATGCTGAGGGCTAAAGTTGCGAATAGAGAAAGGTCATGGAGAGAACAAGCAAAGCTGTCAGTCCACGCAAATGTCAGAAGCACAGTTCACCAAGTGTCATTAGGCAAAAGGTGGGCAAATTAATCCTGATTAGAAAGCTGAGTGTTTTGGAGGGGTTCGGCCACTGCTCTCCTTGTCTTTATATGAAGAGAGAAGGAAGAATTCATTCAAGCAATTGCTAAATTTCCTTGTTTGAGCTCTGCTTTTAGTTTTGTAGCATTGTTGGAAAAACATGTTTACTTATTTCACAAATAATCTCAGTGGGGCAGAATTGTAAATTTTTGTGATTTTCCTCATCAGCATCTGTAATTATAATCACATACTAAATATCCAAACAGATAACCTGGATTGCTACTTCCCCCTTAGTTTATTTACATATACACATTTGAATTTAATTTACTTGTATGTTTGAGCATCTCAATATCACATTCTGTCTCTGCCAGCTTTAATTACATCACTGCATCTTGGTTTGCATTAACTTTTTTCAGTTATTCACTTGACACGATGTAGATTGGTTGTTTTCTTTTGTTTTGTTAATTTAGAGATGTCATCGGATCTATTGCATAAATCAACAAAATAAATAATGGGTTTGTCTTCGTCCTCTGATCACATTCATCAGCCCTGGAGAGGTCTCTAAATGTGCCCGCTATGAATGTTTATAAGCATGTTAACAGTGCTTGCTACAACGTTTTTTGACAAATATCATTTTACATTATTTTTATTTTTCTAACTATCACTTTACATTTCCTACCATTCCTTCCTCACTCATACTTTCCTTCTGTCATCCGTATGCTTCTGTCTATATCACATTACAGTGCACGGCTTCCATGATGATTTTGCAGGTCCTCTGCCATTCCAAACCATGAATCATGACAAAATAAATCATGAGGATAGAAGCTGAATACAAAAAGGTATGGAATCACTACAGCCAGGCCTCACCTGCAGTACCAGAGAGCAGTTATCTTTTAGACAAGACGTGTGATTTGTGTTTTGGGTTATCAACAATATCATGCATCTTTTTGCCTGGTTATGAAGGAAATGACACAGATTGTGGATATTTTAAATTATTTGTTTAAATTATTTGATATTTGTTAAACGTAGAAGAACTAGTAGTGTTTTTTTTTGCAATAAATCTTAACAAAATTGTAATCAATGTGTACAGTTTTAGTGGAATTCAAGATTCAAACAACTTCATTAATACCAGATGGAAAGTTGATTTGTCTTATTACAGCTGCTCCCTGCTCCAAAGAGGGAAACAAAGAAGGAAAGCGAGAAAAACATACCCAGAAGAAGAATCACACAACACAAATGCTAAAAAAAGCTTCAACATCTTTCAAGAGGAACAAAGTAAATCTGAGAGCAATAATGTTAGATTCACTATGGCCAGCTTTTGTATGCAGTGCAATGTACAATGTATATAACCAGTGATGATAAGATGACGTAACAAATTATTATGGTTTTATACGTTAAACGTGGGGATAGAAAATGAAACAGTTCATAGAGGTAAAACTCACTGGAGCTGTATTGCGACACAATTTAGAAAAAAAAACAAAAACCAAGGTTAAAATTACATTTAAAATGAATACAAGCTAGCCATAGCTTTTAACTTTCTTTGAGCATTCAGGTTTATTTAAGTGTACTTTTTATGTAGACTGTACAGGCTGATGAATCAGAGTTAATTCAAACCTTGGAATAAACTCAAAATTTTACATTTTATGTTTTGAAAAGATACACCGAATCTTTATTAATCAAGTGAAATTAACTTTTCTCAAACCCTTTCATTAACTAAACAAAACAAAGACAAGTTGTTTACTGAGTAAACAAATGGGGATGAATTATAGTAGTCGGTGGCTTTCACCTATTCACAGCTCATTCATATGTCTTATTGGCTAATAATCAACTGAAAATGCTGCTCCCATCCTCTACACACACCAACGCCCTGAATGCTGGAGGTCGAGGAGTCACAGCCACAGGAGAGAACATTGACTGATGAATTTTATGAACTTTCCACACGAAACCTCTGGCCACTGCTCTTGTGAGATTTTGTCCAGTCAGTTTTTAAAAAACATCATTTAGGTCATCAATTCATCTAAGCTGTCAAGAGTTCACACGAGAAAATGAGGTGACCACAGAGGTGCATCTAGCATGTTCCACTAACTAATCAGAAACTTGCTGCCTGTCTTTATTAGGAGCATGCCTTATTTACTTTTTAAATTAAACCTATTAGAAGGTGTATAATTGCACAGGCTATTGTATATAAATAAACATCTGCAGCATTAGAGTGCAGTGTAGTTATTACCGTTGCTTCCGCAGCAATGTGGAGGCAGGGAGAGCTTTTAATTTCATGTATTTTGTAAATAGGTATTTCATGTGTGAGATAAATAAGGCTATATACATTTACACTGTTTAGTTCCTGATCACGATACGTAATTCAATCAATCCCCTGTGACTTTAGTGCAACCTAAAACACAATAAAAACCTTGCAACAGGCGTCACTTTTTGTTTTTTGGGGGGGCAAAGCTGTTGCAAATACAGGCATTACCAGTCTGCAAAATCCTGAAGCGACTCACTATAACAGTCCTTCAATCAATGTCACTGCCCTTCCTATCACTCGAGAGTGACAGGGCAATAACTGTCACAGCTAGCACTCTCGCCACAGAGTGATTACAGCCGATGGGGTGAGCACTAAAGCATTTTCAGTCTTCAGTCTCTGTCTTCTTTCTCGCTCTCATAATTATCTAAACTAAAATTAATAAATGAGTGTGCTACAGTGAAAAAAAGTGTGTGAAAAAAAGATGCATTTAGACACAAAGATAGGTAGGGTCATTTCCTAAAACTGGAAATGTTTGAAAATGGGTTGTCTGATGTTTTACACATCATGAGATAATTTGTTAGTATTTTGTAAATATGCCGTATATATGTGTACTATACACAGCATAAAGTGAGCGGTAATTAATAGGAGTCTGCTAAATAAATTGCTATCTCTGTGTTTGCCTCCCAGCAGCCCTACTGTACATCTGCTCTATTTCAGTCTGCCCCCCGTGCTTTGCTGTGGAGTTGTTGCATGTTTCTTAGTCACACTCTTGTGGCCCTTTGATAGTGTTAAAAAATTAATAAATGTGTGTGCTCTGTGGATGGTCTGGTAACACAGCAGTGCAGCTCAGCGTGTCTTGAGTGGAGTGCCGTTTAGAGGGCTGAGCAATGCTTATTAGCTGATGGATCTCATAACAGGAAAGTGCATAAAGAGCAGTGTCGAAAACAGAGCCTTGATGAGAGCATCTGCAGAAGTTAAAGAGGCATCTGTTAGTCCTAAGGGTAGCCATCAAAATTAATCGGTGTCAATCTGGAAAAGTTGGAGTCGTGTTCTTTAAGTATTGCTGCTTTGCATGTTTTTTTTTTTTACTGTTTACCTCTGCTTATTTCTGACACGATTTTGATCAATTTAGTTGTGATGTGTCAGAGAAAGTTAAAGTTTAAAAGTACTATCTTAAGTAGCATGAATTTTTGATGGAACGTTCATTGAAAAATTTCAAAATCATCTCATGGTATTAATTTAAAGAGGACTGAAAGTAAACTTTCTTGGCAGGGGAATTAGTGGGGGCAGAAAACTCCATCTACTGTTTGTGCCTGTTAGAGATAATTTGATACCTGATAGATTCAGCCGTGGTGACTGTGACTTTTCAGCGACTGTGCAAATGTCTCCATCCTCTCTACACCGCCCTACTGTCTGTTCTTTGGCTTTATGCCTGGTGTACAGACAGCCTTACCCAAAACATCCCTTCTGCCGATCTACTTCCCCTTCCTTGCCTCTTTCCATTCCTCAGCTCTGTCCCAAGGGAGTTAAGAAGCTAATGGCTTTGTGCTGACTCGTCACCATTAATCAGCCCCCCATTAGCCAAGCCCATATAAAGCTTTGGACTAATGGAATACACTGCAATGCGAGGACCAGTGAGGACATGAGTGTACAGATGGAGAGACAGGACACGGTGGACAAGGAGATTACAAAATAGGTCAGGGCCAAGGTGAGGTTGCAGTGTTGCAGTTAATGTATACTATCACTTTTTTGAGGTTCTGCCTGTGGCACCTGTGTGACCCAACTTTCTTTTTTTAATCAGTTTTTTAAATTTATAGCATTAATAAAATGTGCATGTGAAACAGCTCTTAAGGTGTATAGAAAAGAGAAGAAGTAACTGAACTCACATGGTCTTCGTGTTCCAACATGATAAGCATTCTTTTACATCAGTCATCACAGTGTTCAAGTTTTCAGTTAGAGGAGAAACGTGATCTCAGATCTTTATATGGAGATAATTTCAAGATATCCAAAGTATTTCACAAGTATTGTGCAATGGATTACTATTAACGTAGTCAGTAAAGTTAAGTCTTGCCAAACTGTAGATTATTGAATTTTAAACTAACAAGTGAGGGAGCATTATCTATTCCTTGCTATTGAATATAATTTGCTATCCAGGCAGCTAGTACATTGCGCTCCACAGTGACTCAATAGAGCGAAATTAATCTAAATTAGCAGTAACTTCAATTTTTGCTTGTGGGGTAGGAAGGGGCTGTTTTGAATTTCCAGTTATATCCAGTTGAAATGCATCCGCTTAACCAAGACAACTTTGCTTTAATTGCTTGGCAGGTAATCAGTTCGGTAAGCGTAGCCTCCACACACATATACTTTGATTACCTTCGATGTTCTGTACTGCTGTCTGTGTCTCTGTGCATATGCCTACTGTACAGCCAACTTGCCAACTTGACGCTCAAGCACATAGACACACATGCCCAAACACACAACTTTTTCCTCATTATAAGTTGGAGGAATGTGCTGAATTGGGAGAATCCAGACAGCAATTATCCAAGCCAGAGAGTCAGCAAGCAGCACAACACCGGAGAAAGGCCTGTTAGACAGACACAGCACCTTGTTCTCAGAGTCGTATGGTCCTCATCAGAGCTCGAGCCTCTGTGTGACTGACTATCCTGTCTTTGGTCGCAATGAAAGAGAAGAGGGAAAACACTAACAGGGCCAATTTAATAGGTTGCAAAACGAGAGTATTGGAGTGTGGGTGGCAAAGAGGAGGAGGGATCCAAAGGCACTGCAATGTGATGTATCACTCTGCCAATAGTAATGGCGAGTTTGGAAGTTGGAATGATGGCGCATGGCTACATCTTTTAAAGTGTTTGAGAGGCTACCTTTTTCTCCACTAATAGAACAAAATGTTTTTTAAGCCCACATATGTTGTATAGCAGGAGGTGGTGACAGGTCTGATATAATGAGAGTAGATACCCCATCACCTTTTGGGTTACTCTTTACTATATAAGCTATTCCTCTTTTAAAAATGTGCCTTCCTTTCATTTAAGATTTTATGTCGATGGATTGTGTTTGCTGCCTTGTAGCCTAAGAGTTGAGAGGCAAGGTCCATATACCCAAAACAATTCTCATGTTCCTTTCCTCCAGGTTTCCCCTCAGCGGCAGGCTCTCTACTTCTTGCATGACAGAGGCTTAGCCAAGGTCTGAAATATATATGAGGGGGGAGCAGGCTGGTGGGCCATTTCAGGACCTCCCATTATGACTGCGAATCAGAGCATTCTCCTCAGTGTTGAATAATTTATGCAGCAAAAGTATCTGCTTAGTCAGATTTTTTTCCTACCTGATGTAAGGAATATGGATAGAGAGCAGTAAGCACTCGCTGAGCAGCTTGCGCCACTGAGATAGAGTTCAAGCCTAGGGATGTAAAAAGGGAAAATAAAAACTTTTAATCTTTGCAAATGGGAGATTGTCCATGGAGGAAAAAAATCTGTTTTTCAGGAAGCGTTATTAGAATTCAGGAAGAGTAGTTTGATGCATTTTCAACCTGCCACATTTGAATTGCAATGAGAGGAGAAAGGAGCAGGTGAGATGGAGGATGAGTTGAGGTGGGTAGGGCTGTTCTGGTTGCCCCCTTTATTTATTCCAGATGCTCTCAGTGTCCTATTACTCACACAGCATCCTGAGAGCTCTTACTCATTCAAACCCTGTTAAAGTCCTGCGTCAGCAACACAGACAGACTGAAAGGGGAGAAAGCAGAGATAGAGAGATGGGAAGAGAGGGAAATAGACAAAACAGAGGTGAGACCAAAAAAAAAATGCCCTGCTCTCAGCCCTATTTTTCCTGTCTGCCAGTGGTTGCTATCCAAACCTCCATTAGCCTCCATGAATAATGAAAAGGAACAATAAGTGTGTTAGTATTGAGCTATTTCCCCCCTTCACTGCTGGGACCTGTGCCTCTGTGAGCAAGTGGGTGGGTCTGCAGACAGACAAGGGCCTGAGAAATAAGAAAATATGTGCCAAGAATACCCAATCATTCTCAGAGTGAGTTAATGTTAAAAAAGTTATGTATATATACACACACACACACACACACATACACGTATACATATACATATATACGTATACATAGGTTTGGGTGTTACAGCCCCCAGTGTTCCTATCACCACGGGTACCACTTGTGCCTTCACCCTCCACATTATTTCTAACTCTTCTTTCAGCCCTTGGTATTTCTCAAGCTTCTCATGTTCCTTCTTCCTGATGTTTCTATCACTTGGGATTGCCACATCTGTTCTCCTGTTTGTCCACAACTAGTATTTTGCGTTGGTTGGCCATTACCATTTTGTCAATCTGTATCTGGAAGTTCCACAGGATCCTAGCTCTGTCATTCTCAACCACCTTTGGAGATTTGTCCCATATTGGCTTTGGGACTTTCAGCCTGTACTCGGCACATATGTTCCTGTACACTATGCCTGCCACTTGGTTATGGCGTTCCATGAATCCCCAGCGAGCTTGCATCTTTGCACAGCCTGCACCTGGGGTCCTGCCTGGTGTGGTAGACCCTGGTCTCTGTTGATTTTATACTCAGAACCTGCTCCTATGCTGCTAGGATTACTTCACCTTTGTCCAGCCACTGGTAGGATTATTCGATATCACCACTTCTTCTATCTCCTGGAGATATATACCGTGCAGGGGTTCGTCCTTTAATCAGGGTTCCTGCTTTTCCATCCCATGTTCCTCTGGTTTCTGCTGACTGAGGTATTTGCTAAGCATGTCATCACTTGGGGCCATCTTCCGTATGTATTCATGGATCTTTAGTTGTTTCATCCTGGATAGTGGCTCTGACGCTCACTAATCATCCGCGTCCTTCCTTCCACTCAGCGTATAGTCTCAGGATGCTGGATTGGGGGTGAAACCCTCCATTGTAAGGCGCTTCCTCGTCTTGATGTCAGTGGCTTCCATCTCCTCCTTTGTCCAGCTTATTATACCAGCTGGGTACCTGTTGACTGGTAGGGTATAGGTGTTGATCACCTGGACTTTATTCTTCCCATTCAGCTGACTTCTCAGGACTTGCCTTACTCTTTGGAGGTACTTAGTAGTTGCTTTTTTCCTCTTTGTGGTTACCATTTGCCTGCCAAGTTATTTGTAGCTATACTCAACATCTGCTATCTTAGCTTCTGGTAGTGCCATCCCCTCAGTTCTGACTACCTTTCCTCTGCTACCATCCAACCACACTTATCCAGTACGAATGACATCCCAATGTCTGTATGTCCTGTATGTACCAGCAAATCAATGTCTCGTTGAGTTGAGTTGATAAGTTCTAGATAAAGGCTTTTAGAGTCCTGTTGATCTTGTATAGTTCCAAGCCTTCCAGGATCCATAGGTGAGGCATTAAGTCATAGGCTTTCTTGTAGTCAATCTAGGCAGTGCACAGGTTTGTGTGTCTGGTCTAGCAGTCTCGGGTGACTGCCTTATCTACGTGTAGCTGGTGCTTTGTTCCTCTGGTTTTACTACCAATTCCTTTCTGGGCACTGCTCATGTATTGATCCATGTGTCTGACAGGATTTTCCATGTTGTGCAGGTGCAGGTTATTGGCTGGTAGTTGGATGAAACTGCTCCTTTCTAGGGGTCCTTAAGGATCAGGATTTTCCAGCCTTCTGTTAGCCATTCAGGGTGGGTTCCATTCACTAGTAGCTTGTTCATTTGTGCCGCCAGGTGCTCATGGAGTGAGGTTAGCTTCTTTAACCACTAGGCATGGATCATGTCAGGGCCTGGTGCCGTCCAGTTCTTCATACCTGAGACCCTCTCTTGGATGTCTGTCATTGTGATAGTTACTGGATCTTGTTCAGGAAATCCACCAGCTACTGGGCATTGCTGTTATGCCCAGTGGCTGGTGCCTCCTTTTTCCATTACTTTCCAGTATTCTTCAGTTTCCACCCTTGGTCTGCTCTCATGATATTACCCTGCCACTGTGCGTAAACCTTGGATGGCTAAGTGGAGAACATACTCTTAAATCTGCTGGATTCTACTTCTCTGGTGTATCTCTAGCCAGGGCTGTGAGCCTTTGCTTGGCAGTCTCTAAGGTCTCAGGTATGGTTATGCTGTTGTACTTCTAATGTAGCTGGTACTTCTTCATCATGCCTTTCTGCATCTCTGATAGTTGGCTAACTCTCCTTGTTGCCTTGACCTTAGCCTCCAATCTCTGTGTCCATGGAGGATACTGCACTTTATGGATTGTGTTGATCTTGTTGTCAAGCATTTACTGGGGTTTGGAATCCCCACAATCTCCTATTGTGGGGATGATGAGGATGACCCAGAGGCCCTGTTGTCCTGGCTCCCTCCTACATTAAATGCCCCACAGAAAACCCATAAATACCAATTAGAGCCTTATACATCTTTATGCATGGTAATATACATTCTTATATTTGAACTTAAAATCAAACAAAAGTCATAAAAGCACATGCCACTTTAATATCCCTTTAGGGGATTGTATTCTTCAGGCTGTACCAGAAATGTTGTATAGTACCAGTTTAATAAGGCAGTCCATAGTTTTTGAACATATGAAATACTTAATCACTGAGATTATTCGTATGTTGACATACAATGCATACAAATGCATACTTGTCTAAATGTAACCTCTGTAGTAAGTTTTAATGCTGATTAAGGCAGAAATAACCAGGCTATTAGTGTCTAGTCCCATCATTCGCCAAGTTATCATTTGCTTCTGTTTATGAACATGTTGTTGTCTTTTTAATTCATCACCTCGTGCTCCCAAACAAGCCTGCCTACTAGTAATCCCATCTGTGTCTTGAAATTAATTTGTACAAACAGAACATGCACACTGTCATTTTAGTGCACATCCGGAAATTGCTTGGTCTTCCATGTTCTAGCCAAGTTTTTAATTTACACTGTAGATGTACTGTAAAATATGTAATATTTCTGTTAGTCTGCAAATTTCATCTCCTGCTCCTCTGTTACTCACATCCCCTAGTCTTTAAAGTACGCACACACACACAGACGCACACACCCTGCCAAGACCATCACTCCCTCGCCTTGTTGTTGAGAGAATGCTTGAAACAGCTGAAATCAGACAGCAACAGCTGGCCTCAGACCCGTGTTTAGAGGAAATGTCAGGATAGGCTCAGAGCAAAAGAGAAGAGAGGGAGTAGTGATACCACAAAGAGCAAGGAGATAGAGGCTGAATGAGGGAAAGCAAATGTAATAGAGGCTTCGAAAAGTAAAGACTGGCAGCGATGAAATAGAGATGTGACGGAAACCAAAAAGAGAGGCAGCGCTAGAGAGTAACGCCATCAAAACAGACGTGAAAGCACAATGAATTTATCATGCGCCTTCACTCTCTCTTCAATTCCTCCCTGTTAATGACAGCAGGAACAGATGTGAGGATGAAGGAATAGAGGCAACGTGAATTTGTCAAGTGCATGACACTGTTGCTGTGTCACATCACTTTGAAGGGATGTCAATTACTTATGACATATGGCACAGTTGCATTACCTGACACAAGGCCTGACATAAAATGATGCAGCTTGAATATCGTTATATCTTTGTTTATATTTGCCTTCAATAACATGACATATAATACCAGGATGAGGAATTTTGTTTCTATCTTCGGAAAGAATTCAGCTACAGTCTTTGATGTGTATTGTCCAGGACCACTCACATGTACCATAAAGAAAGATTCATGAAAAATTTTAATGTGTTAGACCAGTTTTTGCCTTTAATTTAAACTGTCACCTGTGCTAAAATTAAACAAATTATTTGGCCTGTTAGTCTGTCAGCCATCAGGCTTATACACATGTTGCATCGTAAGGTCCTACGCCAACTACTGGAAAAGTTCTAGTGCAATTATTTCCTGTGATGCCCCCCCTAGCGAAAATAAAACAATTCGTGCCCCCCGTGACTCTAATCGCGGCGGTCCGGGGGGGGGGTGCAAATGTATGCGCACACTCTGACAATGAGAGCGCCACTGCCAACTACTGGACTGAATGTGCAATTACACTTTATTCTAGTACGGCAAAAAAAGCATGTTCCCCACAGTCTCACGCGCCCCCCCTGGCAGCGCCCCACTATTTGAGAAACACTGGTTTAATGTGAAGCACCACATTCAAATACTGTTTTTTTTTTTTTTTTTCATGTTAACCACTTTATGTTTGAATTCATGCTAGGCCATGCATACGCCTCTCGGGCCATGTTTCACTCTCTTTTTTCTTCTGCTCTCCATTCTTCTCTCCTTTATTTCTTAAAGTGGTCATGGAGGAGGGGGCAGGGAGGAAATGCAGGTGCGAGGTTTGACAGTCGGCACTGTCTCTCTCCTTTCTTTTCCCTAACTTTTTTCCCTTCTCCTTCATCCGCCGTCGTTCCTCATCCTTCCCACTCACACTGCATTGCTTTGGTTCTCACACCTCATTCCCCTCATTGCTCCCCTCTCTCTCTTTCCAGTTCTCTCGCTTTCTGTGATGAATCAAAACTGTGAAAATGTTTTGGGATTTCGTATGTTATTCTCTATGTTTCCTTGTAAAGGACTCACTGTAGGGAGATGTTTAATGGTGTGCTGTGATCATATTCCAGCTAATGCTTAATGCTGACAGTGTGACAGCAATGCTCTCTTGTATAGCATAGCTTACATACACCCACACATTAACATATGTCTTTAAATTGTTTTTTTCTTCATTTCACCTTTCTATCCCTCCTTTCTTTCAACATATATCAAGGTTGGAAGAGCCAAACACTAGTAATGGTCATTTACAGTATCTTTCAATATCACGTTTTTTAGCTTTGTTATGCTGCATCTTCAAAGGGTGCGTGTTCCAGGCTCCTTGTGTTTGATTGTCATGGGGTCAGCAGCTATTGCTGCGGGTTTTAGTTCCTCTGAGAAACCGACAGAGGAAAAACAGTGTGCATACATTTGCACATATATGTTTGTGTTTCTTAACATGTAAGTGTGTCTTGATGCATGTGTGCAGTTGTGTATCAGCTACTAAGGAATCAAAGAAAGAAATGGACAGCTGTGTTGAAGTCTGGACTGGACTTGACTTCTGCCTAATTATTTGCTGACATGTTCTGCCCGAGCAATATGGCTGGTTAAACCCACCTACAGTCTTGTACTCTCAGTCAATTTTACCAAGTTTTTCCAAAGCATGATCCAGGCAGACCGGGGTGACGAGGGCAGCAGATTGTAACCCGTGGCAAATAAGTAGCTCCCTTTTGTGTCGAACATGATTTTTTTCACTTATGTGCAAATTATGGTGGTCATAGGAGGAGAAGCAATTTTTTTTAAAACAATATAGGTGGGAATAAAATTGGTGAAAAAGAATGCTTGATTTCCATAGGTCAATAGATGTTTTGTGCTGATAAAGTCTAAAGATGAATGGCAGCTCACAAACATGCTGTGATTCCTTTAAGGGATTGGTTGTGTAGCCAGCCTTGTGATGAAGTGCAGTTCTTCTCACTATATGCTAATGACATCCCTTCTCCCAACCTTCATCGCTCCAGAATGACCCTCATCTCCAAATTCAAGGGAGCAGACCCATTTAAAGCCACCAATGTTTAGATATGCCCATCTTAAAAATTCTCCAGGCTGCCTCTGTAACCCACCAGCCTAATTTACAGCAATAATGATCGAGTGAATTTAAAGCAGCCACCATCAAGGGAGCTGGCCAGGGTGAGGAAAAGGTTAGGTGGTGGGAGAAACAGACAAAGGGGGAGAGAAGAGTGATTAAAGGTATAATGGGTGGGCAAGGAAGCCAGGGGCAGGGGTGTTCTTAGTTCCTAGGACATGGCAGTGAAATATGAAACCCAAAAAGCAAAGTGACAAAGAAAAATGTCTCTCTCCTTTTTTCAGTTTCCCCTCACTTATCACTGTGAATCAGACGTCTGTTGTCAAAAAGTCCTCAGGTGCATGCTACACCTCGTGAACACCACTTAAGAGGCCGAGTGGATGGGGCAAAGACAAAACAAAGTGATTACTTCTTGCTTACTAAGTTAAATCAGTCTGCCACTATACTTTAGATAACTTCTGACCCATGCCTGATAGGAAATTAAAGCTATTTCTCTGGTGATGGAGATTTCAAGGAGTAGTTTCCTGAAGGACATTCATGTTCTTAATTACATTCTGGGCTATTCTTCAGTATGAGTAACACAGTAACACAGAGGGTTTTGTTCAGACAGAAACCAGAGAGTAAATTACTAGGATTCATCTTGTTACTATTCTAGATATGGCCCTATTATGGATTAAAAGGAAACGTGAAACATTTGGGCTCAGAAAATGTGACTTGAATAAAATACTAAACCCAGAAACCCTAATGTTAAAATGAGTTAGTAGAGTGTCACTCTCCCCTCTCAATTTAATACATTTCTCAATAGATTTGGGCACTATGCGAAAAAAAAAGTGTTTTAGCTACATTTGGGCCTTGCTACTTTGGTTCACTTCATCCAATAAATTATAATTTAGCTTCATCCACAATATGTAAAGATTTAGCATTGTGCATTGGTAAAACTAAGTAAATTTGACATTCAACATTTAACTTGAATTTTACTAGTTTTTGAGGTAGTTGTAGTATTTCTGTTTAACTCAACTACAATTTGGACGGAAATCTTGTACTGTTTACTCCCCAACATTTGTTGGACAGCTTTAGTTACTTTGCAACTGCAATAGTGATGTTTTTTTTTTTTGCATCAATAACTAAAATCTACATGTTCACTGTTAAAACTACTTTGAGTATAGTTGGATGCTAATGCTATTTTACATTGTTAAATGAGTGATACTTTTACTTATGTAGAAAATTTGAGTACCTATCAAAACACAGATATTTTGACACCTAAAAACTTAAAACAGCAACAGCAAAAACATGTTTACTACAACAGTAAAGAGAAATGGACACATTACTGTGTCAATCGGCTGTTTTGCATCATCATCCTTTACCAAGGTTTTTGCTTCAGACGTAATTACAGTAGTGTTATCTAGAGCCAACATTATAAATGCCAGATTTTAAACATGTCCTTGTGTAGCTTATATCTTCATTCCCCATTCAGTGGTTTTGGTTAGCATTCAGCTATTGTACTCACATTCTTGAGTCTAGAGTCTAGACAGTAATTTCATGAATAAATACAATAAAAATTACCTCCATCTTCCCCCACCCCAGTTGAGCTTTAAATCCTGTGTTGATATGATGAATACAGTGGAAAGAACTGCTGTGGTGCATAGATCTGACTTGACCAGAAAACAATGCTGGACATGATTGTGTGAACAGCAGGGTCCTAACTGTCTGTCAGCGTTTTGCAGAGCAGATACAGTACACAAGCCCTGTATTACACACATTAAAAGCTTTACACACAAAAGCACTGCTGCATTCATATAGGGATACTGACAGAGGCTTGAATGAATATTATGAACACACAAATGACACAAACAATAATTTATGGAGTTAGTAATGAAAGCTGGTCAGACTAACCAAGAAATAAGACATTGATTTCACACAACTACTTCACTCATTGTATCACATCCTAGTGGCTACATAAATATTGATTTGGTCAGATTTGATGTGTGAGAATGGAACAGCAGCAATTCATTTTTATGATATTTAACTACTTTCCAGGCAATAAAGTTAACATAAATAAGAGCTATGATATGGTGCTCTCCCACAGAGTCACAATGTAACGGGCTGCGGGAGTGAGATAGGAAAGGTCTTCCACTGCCTGAGGTGTAAAAGATGGACACGGGGGTGGTGGAGACATAAAGACGACCAGTAGCTTTGGCTATGTCCACAGGGCCTAACTTTCTCTCTTTCAACTCAGTTTTTACTCAGTTCTCGACTTAGATAACCACATGGATTGTGTTGGGCCTTTTCAGGTTTTTTTGGAACAAGCCTTAAGATAAAATGTGTGGATGCTCAATATTCTTCATAAGAGAAAAGATTGAACGTAGGTATTATCCTAAAGGCAATGGGTTCCATCCACGTTTACTTTATATTTCAAATGAATTTTCACTAAATTTGCAAGAAAAAACTAAAAGAAGCAAAATAGTTTTTGTTTTTGAAAGTATCTCTCATCCCTTCGCTTTTGTTGTTAATGTACTCATGTATGTCAATCTGTCTTACAATCCCTAAAGAAGTCTTCACCCGCTCTGCAAAAAATGCCTTGGTGGGTAAATGCACCTTAATAATAAATGTTCAGCTGAATTTGACTGATACCAATTCAATTCAATTCAGTTCAATTCAGACATTTAGAGAAAACCCAACAAAACCTCCTTGAGCAGCTATAGGTAACAGTGGAGAGGAAAAACTCCCTTTACCGGAAGAAACCTCCAGCAGAACCAGGCTCAGGGTGGGCGTTCATCTGCCTTGACCGGTTGGGGTGAGTGGAAAGTGGAGAGAGAAGAGAACAGAGCAACAAAAGCCACAACAAAACATTGGGCAGGTTAGTAGGACCAGTAGCTGCACACTGGAGAACACACAGCTCCAAATCCAGGGACACCTGAAGACAGGGACAGAGAGAGGGAGACAGAGAGGGAGAAAGACGACTACGGGACAAAGAAGATACAGAGTTAATGTCATACAGTGGTGACATTATAGATGTGGGGTGAGAGGAGAGAATCAAGAAAAGAGGAAAGTGGCACAGTGCCCCCAGCAGTCTAAGCCTATAGCAGCATGACTATAACAACTATAAGCCTTATCAAAGAGGAAGGTTTTGAGCCTAGTCTTAAAAGTAGAGAGGGTGTCTGCTTCCCGAATCTGGACTGGGAGCTGGTTCCACAGGAGAGGAGCTTGATAGCTAAAGGCTTTGCCTCCCATTCAATGTTTGGAAATTCTGGGAACCAAAAAGTAGGCCTGCATTTTGGGACCGAAGTGGTCTCTAAGCATCGCTTTGAGACAGGATGCTCCTAATTTGGCAATGTTTCGTAGGTGGAACAAGGCTGTTCTGGAGATTTGTTTTATGTGTGAGGTAAATGACAAATCCTGGCCAAAAATGACTCTGAGATTCCTTGCAGTACTACTGGGGGCCAGAGTTATGTCATCTAAAGTAACGATATGGTTTGAAAACATGTTTCTGAGATTTCTAGGTCCAAACACAATAACTTCAGTTTTACCATGGGATGATAAGAAAGCCACATGTCAGTGAAAGTCTCTAATAATCTATATTATTAAAAAGATAATAACAGAATTACTCATTTAAATGTGGCTGACTGGCTTTAAATTAGTCATTATTGGGGGCACAGTGGCTGCCATGTGTAGGCAGGATACATTAATGCATTTTTTAGATGGAAAATTAAAGGAAGTGAGAAACTACAACTTTAACTTTAGACTAATAAAACCATGCTATATGAGGAAGATATTTTAACCCCTATGACTTACTAAATTAAATAATACATGATCATAATGTGCATAATATTTCTATTGTAAACTGGATTTACAAATTCCTCAAATTTTGTCTCTACAAGTTCAACTAAATCTTTTCGTATGTGTCTACAGAATAATCTATTACACAGGTTTTTCAAAATTTGCTGTCAGTTTGTATGCTCCCCATCAAATCTTCTTCACACAATGGATTACTTGCTGTGATATATCACACAGAGAATGAATGGTGGAGGGAACATCGTATACAAGCGCTGAGAGATGTCAGTGGCAAGGTGAGGAAATGGGCTGGAAAATTCAGAATAGTGTCATACTATAATGATACCCATTTCCTGTAAAACAAGATGGAGTGTGTGTGGCAGCATAAAGGAGCAGGAGAGTAGAATTGTCTTTAGACTGATGGGAAAGTTGCACTAATGGTCACAGTGCCAGTGCATAGGAACAGAGGTGGCAACTAAAACTGTGTGGACAGAGTAATACAATAGGAAAAGAACAATGTTTCAAATTGTTTTCATTTTATTTCAAAAAAGGCTGAGGAAAACGGCCTAAAAATGAAACCTTCAGTCTACATTTAAAGCCTTTCTCTGCTGAACATCCACCAGACCAGTGTTCTCCTGCCGCACAGATAATGTGACATTTAAACAAAATAGCGTGAGACAGTTTAAACATGGCAATATAGCAAAGAGGACTAATTTACTGAAGTGCTGATGCAGTTTTTCTGCTCATATGGCCAGCTGCCTGGGTTGCTGTCTGTCAAAGGGACAAAAAGGGACCGTGTTTATCTAGCCAGGGTCATGGTTGTACAGCGCCAAAGAGGGTAATGTAAGTTATTACAGAGTGTTAGCTGCTATTTTAAAGAGGCACACTTGTAAATCTAAAATACCAGGCTAAAGAGATAGTTAAACTAAGTTTAAGGCCCAGAGTTGTAAAAAAAAAGGTTAGAATTAAAAAAAGTAAAATGTCTATACATCACATGTTCAAATAAATGTCACTTGCATGGATCCCATGAGTAAAATGATGTAGGTAAAAGGTAGGACATTCTCACAGGAAGTGTGTGTTGTATCAGCAAACTGAAAAGTGTAAGTCAGTGCTGACATATCTTCTGTATTTTTCAAAACTGTACAGATTAACATTTATCACACATTCTGCAGAAAGGACATAGCTGTAACTGTGGGTTTTTACTGAGGCTTTTCGATCATGAAGGAAAAGATATAATTTTATTCCCTTGTCCTGCTCATGTATTCAACACATGTAACAGCTTGAGCCTCAAGTCTTTTCCAGATTATAGTAACTGATACTAAAATCAAATTAAACGAAATTAAAATGAGCCTTGTACAGGGATAATGAATGGAGAATGCAGGTGCTGCTCTTTGCTGCAAGGTGCCAAAGAGTCATGAAGCAAGAGAACGGGTTTTTATATCCTAAAATCACAAATTATAATTGTATTAGGTTCTGATATAAAGGCCACTCAAAGGCACGTATTTGAGTAACCATGTTATTGGCACTAAAAAATGCTTTGTCACAGATTTACAGAGGACCAATGTTGGAAAAGCCCTTGGGCTTTTTTGTTTTGTTTTGTATTTTGTTTGTATTTGTTTTTGAAAGAATGTACTGTACATAAACAGTACATGTGTTTATGTACTCGTCACACGTCGAAGTGTCCAGTGTTTCAGCAAGACACTGAACCCCGTTAGTTGCTCCCGGTGAGCGTCGGCCAGCTGCATAGCAACTCCCCTATCGGTGTATGACTGTGTGTGTGTTTGAGAGTGTGAATGTGTAGATAAGAAGCAGTGTGAAGCTCTTTGAGAACCAACAGGTAGAAAAGCGCTATATAAGTGCAGACCATTTACCATAAACAAATGCAAGAAAGAAGTGTCCCATATTTCTTCACTGGAAAAGTTTTAGCATCAATGCAGTACAGTATTAAAATAGTGTTAAAGTGTTAAAAGTCTCTGTGTGTCTGTATTTTATACTGCAAAACGTCTGGCATGTGCCAGCATGTCTTAATCAGTGCCAATAGCTCAACTGAAGCCCTGCAGCTCTGGTCGGCTGGTGGCTGGTTGTCTGGGAAGAAGCGAACACACGTTAACATACCAACACAGACACTGACACAACTGTGACTGCCATCTGGCTTTTTGCAGGCTCCCTCAGAGGGGCCGGGCCCTCAGAAGAATGAACTGAGGAGTAGGTGGTTACTGGAGTAAAAAAGAAGGAATTACTTCAGTGCGAGAGATTGCAGACTGATAGACCTTCACCTGCCCACTAGTTATTGCTAATTGGCCATAAGCCTTTAGATGCTGTGCCAAAACAAAAGCAGGGAGCCAGCACACAATCTGATTGCTATATTTTCCATCTATTTGTGTGTTTCCATCCCTCTCTGTTTACTCCGAGCTATTTTCTTCTTTCTTATCCTGCAACTGCTTCACGATCTTTGGAGACTATGTACAATTCAAGAGTGATGTGATCTAAAAAGGACAAATCCTGAAGGGGAAATGAATGGAATACAAGTTTAACGTTCCGTTTCCTTCAGACTGACTGTGCTATGAAGATACAACGAATCTAAATGTGCCGACTAAGAGCATGAGAAATGTTATGCACTTGCTGTGACGTAGTGCCCAATGTCCTCGCACTCGGTTAAGCGAATATTCCCATGTAAAAGTAGTCTGTTGGTTTTGCACACTAAATATATGTGTACACAGCTATCCAAACATGTCTATGTGCAGCTGGTGATATTTCTGAACTTCTGTTGGAGCTGGTATAGAAGAGGGTGCATGAGGGACACACACTAGAAAGAAAGCCATAGAAACTCAACTGCATCTGGCTTGTTGAGTTTGGAAGTCTCATTTAGGATTTAAATATAATTGTGTGATTCAGGTTGGGTTTGGCCACCATATATTAAGGCTTAGATGTTGGTTTCAGACAAACATTCGATGCCCAATCCATACTCTATCCTAGTGTGTGCAAATGTATGTATCCCTTTGTGTAATTGTTTAATCTCCATTATTTTTCACTTTTTTGTTCCAATTAGTTAAACTTGGTTGTGCAAATTACCTATAGTGCACTATAGTCCTATAGTGCTGTATTATTAATAGTTTGGATATTTACAATGGAAACTATTAATATTCACCTTACATATTTATGTTAAATGCCATATTCCCGTTCTAAAATGTAGATATGAAATCTGAATTTAATTAATTTGATTAATTTCTAATTAAATTTTTAGAAGCTTAGAATTTAAATTCATCTACAAGCCAGGCTCACTCAGTTGTACATCTATTATTATATAATAGATATTCTATATTCTCTCTATATATATATTATATAATAGAATAGATGTATAATTGCACTAAAAGTAGCCATAGCTATTATTTGGCAACCTATCTGAATGGATTATTGCTTTTTAACCCACAATATACCAAATATTACTTTTAATGTTAGAGTGGGGCAAAAGCAATACTTCATCATAGGCAGAAATTGTTTCATTGTTTCAAGTCACAATGTAAGATTTAGGAGAGTAAGGCCAAGGAATAGAAGGTGTGTCTTCGCAGTGTTAAAAGTGGTTTTGGTTAGAAATGACTATGGCCACTTCGAAAATCGACAAGTGGGTAGGAGAGTTTGTGGAAGAGAGACGAGTATTAAGTTTGCAATAGCAAATATAAATGAGGAGGAAGACAAGAGGATAATCTTCATCACATCAAAGTTGTGTACCTTTAACAACCTGGCCTTTTTAAACTGAAGGAGAGAGACAGGAGAGAAAATGTGCCCCAGGGGCGCAGAAGCATCAGTGAAAAATAAGAGAAGGCAGAGAAGAAGGAATATGATTATGTAGCTGGGCATAGAAAATTAAATTATTTAAATGTTCCCACTGTAATCATGGCCAAGGGAGTGAAAATATAGCAACAAGAAGGCCTAGGAATGAGCCAGAGTTGGAGAGAGACAGAAAGAAAACATCGCTTAATCCATACAAGTGCCACCAAAGTTGTCTGTCCCTTAGCAATACAGCAGATTAATCTTACCAAAATACTTTCAAATGAAAGGTTTTCCCTCCCTGCCCTGTCTTTGGGTTTGATCCACTGTTAACAATCCCGCACAATCAAATCACTTTTCTTTATCTGGAAAGGTTCTTTTTTTTAAGTACTGCAGCCAAGAAAGAAAATCATCACACAACATTAAGACGGCACAGCCTCCACTGTAAACGTTCTATCCATGGATTCATTTATGTGACCTATAGCTGGATTTTCTAACAGTCAGTCCCAGTGAGCCACAGATCCACTTCCTCCACTGGTAAAATTACAGCTTATTCATTTTGTGTGTCATTAATCCTATGTGCTTTTTGATATTACTGTTCCCGCCAAGGTTCCAGTCATCCTTGATCAATGGGCCTCCATACTGTGTTCTTTTGACTTCCATGAGCATTCATGCTCTTTTATTACATACTAGCAGTAGTGCCTATATTTTGGCTAACAAATAATATCCCTGCCCGTTTGCTAATATTAGGGTGGAAGCCTAATAACTTTATCAGACAGTGTCACAAATTTGTACAAACTCCTGCAGCCCATAAGCGAGACCAGACACAAGGTCGAGCTGAATGAAGTGCGTAAGGGTCCTTAATTAAATGTGTCATCTTGGCAATTGATAAGTCCAGCAGGGCATTATAGCTGCCAGCTTTAGAGTCTAGTGGGAGAGGGGACAGAACTGAACCTGTACCCATCAGACATCAATACAGCAAACAGGTGCAGGAGTCCACACATAGACACACATACAATATTGATGTACATTTATACACATTGTAATGAAAGTGGCAAGAAGATTACAACAAATAATACATTTTTAAATGACGTAATTCTTAATGCACATTCAGCAAGCACAAATGTTCATCATCAAAATTACCTATAGTGGTCAAGAAGTGTATAAAAACAAAGTTACAGTAAAATAATTCTATTTGATCAGTGCAAAAGTTTGCATTCTTTTTAGTAAAGGCAGGTAAATAGCAGTATGAATAATCAGGTGTGTGATCTTTAAAAAAGAGATTGTCAGCACTTAATGTTTGATAAGTGGCACCAGATGTTAAATTTGTCTTACACCTCAAATTCGCAAGTGGGTAGATATTAAGTACCAGTCAACCAGTCAGTTTGCTGAGAGCAGCAAAGACAGTGTGATCAGGTGAACCGCAGACTTCAAAATGAAACTGGTAAGCATTAATAAAGCTGCAGAGGGTTATACAAAATATCTCAACGCATTTGGGGATAACAGTACCAACTGTGAAGACCATATTCCAAAATCTGAAGTAACATGGGCAGGCCAAGACTCTTCCAAAAAGTAGAAGAGTAAGTAAAGTAACTTAAAGAGGCGCTAGGCTTGAGAGCTATGCAAACCAAACAGCAGGGCAATGGTTTTAGGCAAAGTTAAAGTCTGCACAAGTCTGGATTGTTTAGGAGAACAGCATGCAGGAAGTCATTGCTTTCTTTTAGATATAAAGCATCATGCTCAGAGGATACTTCAGAACTTGAGATCAAGATTTTGTCGTCTAATGAGACCAAGTTTTAATTACACTACCTGGCAAGAAAAAGTCGCCACCTGAATCTAACTAAGCAAATAGGTAGAGTCTTCCATTTACTAATTACTGCAGTGATTAATATGTCTCAGCTGGCAACAAGTCAGTCAATTCAAACTGATGCAATTAGTAAATGACTACCTGTATAAACTGAATTTTTCTATCAGTGATTTTTTTCTCTTCCCTGATGGCACAGGCACATTTCAAGATGACTTGGGCTCAAATTGCGAAAGAGTGATTCAGCGAGCTTGAGACATTATTGTTATTGGCCATCACAGATTCCAGACCTTGCTGGACAGGACTTTCAGCAGTCCTCCGACTGTCCCATCATCAATTCAAGACCTTGGGAAAAAATATGTAACTCTGGATTAAATAAAAAGTGGTTGTATTCCATAAACTTTTTTTGTAATTGAAGCTAAAATTTGTCCAATTTAATATTATAGTGTGTGACTTTATTTTGGCCAGGCAGTGTATTCAGTCATAATTGCTTTAAACAACGTGTGCTAAGGTTGTGGGTGTGAGTTTGAATGTATGTCTGCATCTGGCACTGTAGCTCTGCATAAAGTGGAAGGAAGTATCAGTTCATTTCCAAGATTTTAAAACATTTTAAAAGTTTCCTACCATCAGTCACAAAGCTAAAAAAAATGTATTTAATAGCTCTAGTTACAAAATACAGTATAATCACAGTGTGAAATCTACTAGGTACCCAGCAGGATGTAAAGTAATTGAAATTCAAAATATATGAAAACAGATAGTGCTAAACCAGCATTTTCACCTGCTGCAGCATAAAGTAATAAATTTGACAAAACATTAGGAATTATAATGCGTCAATATCATTGTTTCACTGATACTGAGCCATAGAATTGGACCCAGTACTTCTGTACTTTGACTTGTACCTAGTATTTATCAAAGGACATTTAGGCTGTTATTTTGCAAGACAGTTTACATTTACACAGAACTATAAATAGTTAAGTGGAATTAATATAAAAAGAAGAAAAACCCATCCATATGCTGACAATAATGGCAGATCCTTTTAGCTTTTCTGTCTGCTCTACTACATCGTTTTTTATGCTCTTAAAAATGCTCAGTATTGTTCCGGTTTTATGATTATATTGCACAATTCTGCAACACAGTCTTTCTAATTAGCTAAACTGCTGTTCTGCACCTCTGTTGTCTCAATGTTATTATAGCTTTTAAAATTATTTAATTTGATAGGATTAAAATGCCAAAGTTGCCCACATTCACCACACCAAAGACCTGAGGTGTGCATTTGAATAGCTTTAATTTATCTAATGGCCTCCTGTTGGTAGTGGAAAGGCCTTTTAGTTGACGTGGTGTTTAGCATTTTAACTTTTTTTTTTTGTTTTTGTTTTTACAAAAAAATTCTTCTGAATTCTTCAAACCCCTTTGACATTTTAGAGTAAAGACAGATGTCTTTATTTAACCCAATCTTCAAATATGGATCGCACCTAGAAAGTGCTCACTCAGCCCCCTTTCTGCGTATAAATTATTGAGTGCATACATGTTTACTGTGGTCATATGAATAAGTAATGCTGTGTCGCTCATAGAACATGCACAGAAACATGAAGGCAGCAGGTTTCCACCTAACAACAACCCAGGAGGGAGTTATGGAGGAGGTGATGGAGGTGTCTCACTATGTTTCTGCACTATAATGCACAAATGCAAAGATGATATTGTGATGTGTGTTTACTTGCCAAAGTCTTTCCTACTATGCTAAGGTTAATTATTTTTCTCTTATCTCTATATTCAGTGGTGAAGTTTATACATTGGAGGCTTTTTTTTTGTCTTGATTAAGATTTACAGATATTATTTACTGCCAACAAAAGATACTGTTGGATCTGTTTACACACTTCAACTGTGAGTTAGTGGTTGTTGTCAGGCCATAATTATGGTTGCGTAGGTGAGCTTATGTGTCCTATAGGGTCTGATTATGAGCTGACATCTAGAAATAGTAATAAATATGACTTTGGTTGGATTGACCTTTGTTGAGGTGGTTTAAAGACAGAGGAAGGCCACTTGACTTTCATATTAAAGCTAGAAGTTTGTTAGCCCACTTTAATTGACAGTAGATATTTGTGCTTTTCCTTTTCTTTTACTTCCTTTTTTATGGTAAACCAAATATTTTCCTTAACTGAAGTAGAAATATCATTTTATGGGCTGAAAAGAACTAATGATGGCCCGTAGAATAATGTGATAATGTCCTGATATGTATCTTGTGTTTCATTTGTGATCATCAGATTACTTTTCTTGAACAAGCAAATGCCTCTAAAAAATGTATCTGCTTTCCTGTCATTAGTTATATTGAAATGCAGCATATTTAAATATTGTAAATATATACATGTATTTATTGGACACCACAGTGGTGGAGTAGTTGGAACTACTGCCTCACAGTAGTTTGTTGGTTTAATTCGCTGGCCAGCTGCAGGAAATTGCTGCAGTTGTGAATGTGAGTGTAACCCACTTCTCGCCCTGTGACACAGGATGAGCAGTTACAGATGATGGTTGGATGGATTATTTTTATTAAAATTAGAATTGATCTTCACTAGAAATAAAAACTGCTAATATATGTAATGCAGGTTTTCTCGAGAGCTATATTATGTAGGTTTGTGTGGGATATTGAGCTGCTTAAAATGAATAGGTGTGGATGAAGAAATTAAAGGCAGTTTTAACTAAAACACCATTCACCCAAATGAATCACTTCAGGGACAAACACGCCACATGTAACCACTTTTAATTTGAAATAGTTAAAAAAATTGAAACGTAATATATAATTTTCTTCTGAAACTCTAATAAAATTGGGGCTTTTCAACCAGAAAATGTAATTGCACAACCCCACATATGTAGCAGAGCATTTTGACATTTTTTTGAGGGGGGGGGGGGTTTAGCTGCCACTATGAGAACTTAACAGCATGTTGTCATATAAAAGTAAAACTAACCTCAGCGAAGGTACTAATTTGTTTCATAATCTAGTGATAAAGGCCAATACTTTTGCTGTCCAACATGAGGTATTACATTAGTCGTAGTTGTCTCTTAGCTGGTTTGAGATCTGCAGGGGTGTTTAATGCTTGCTTGCACAATTATTCAGTGACAAACCCTTTTGTTGGATGGCTCCTGTCATGTAATTCCTCTCCATCTGACATCCCAACCCAGCAGACTAAATGTCAACCCGCTCAATTTCCTGTCCACTGCTCAAGTGCCTGTCAAAATTTCTCTCACTCTCCTGTTTGCTTTCTGACTTTAAATACACTCCCCTAAATATTTCACATTAACAGTACTGTTCCAGTTGTACTTCAGCATCGGCAGGATTCTTGGTTCTAATCTCACCAGCCTGTAAGAGCATTCATTCAGCGTCCACCACAATGTCTTTCTTTCTCATGCAATCATTAATGTGACCTTGTGTTTTTTAAGCTGCAAATTTGCAAGGTAGTGCTATACATTGAATCCCATATGTATTACATTTGACTTTCCTTTCTATTTAGCTCAAGGCCATCTAGTTTAGATATTACACATTGTTCTTAGCTGTGAAAGTCCCAACTTTTTTCCCCAGAAATTCACCGATTACCAGTATCACTTAAATTCTATGATTAATGAGCATCATCACAGATATGTGGTGGCATTACAACTATGCAGTAGCAGTGTGACTGTACTGTGTTTTGTTTTGTTGCTTTTTCCACACGGTTGATCCTTTTCTTCTTTTTGCCTTGGAATGACTTAATAACCCCTGATACAGCCACTCTAGGTCATTAGGTCTGTGGGAGAAGAAGACGTCAGCTTCATGAATAATTATTATGTTAGTGATACCACTTCATGCCTGGTTCTTTGCTTTTGCTCATGATGTGCATGAGGATGAGCAAGAGACAGACAGAGAAGCATAAAAGAACAACTTATGGACATTAAGAATACACTTGAGGCCTTCATTTAAAAGACACACCCATTATTGGCTTTTACAAACAACTGCTATTGTATTATGATCAGTTTGTCGACTATCCCCTAATTAAAACATCTGTCACTGTGCATTAAAATGTACAGCACAGCACTATTTGCCACCGTGATGGGAAGCGGCAGTCGATAACAAGATGGAAAGTCATGTTTGTCTTTGAAGCAGGCCTTCCTGTCGGTCTACTGATAACCCGAACATGTTAACCCTGCAACCTTTTTCTGCTGGAAGTTAACAGATAAGCTCACCAACTTGATATCTTCATCAGCCTCATTTCTCATGAGCACGTAGGTGGTTATGGTCCTCTGTTGAGGTGAGGCAGAGAAGAATAAACATTAGAATGAAGAAGGAGAGGGTTTAAACATTAAGTAGGTGCTTTGACACTGTTATTTTGTTTTACAACTACCTATCTACATCTGAAGTAGTTATGTCATGCATTGTGTGAAGTGGCATAAACTGTTGTGGTCATCTTCTACAGAAAATGTGTGACTAGATTTATTATCTAATGGGCAATGTGAATGAGAGATGCCACCAAAGCTATTTTTGTTCTTGATATCGGTGGTGGAGGATGTGGGGGCATCAGTTCATGATCTCTCTATAATTTGTGGCTGTGGATTGATTTTTTCTTAAGTACCAAGATATAGATCTGTGAACGATTTCGTTGGCTTTTGTATTCCAAGCACCAAACCCATGACGATATGGAAAACCCAGTCAAGTATGGAGGTCTGCTTATGTAGTGGTCAGATTCAGGTGACTAAATACAATTTAATATGCTGGACAACATAGATAACGGTGTAGATGTGAAAAAAACACTAGCAGACATGCCGCACGTCACAACACATTCCCAAGCATACACACAAGAACAAAGCTATCACCATCACCAAAGCCATTGCACACACGCAGACAATATCATTGATCAGTGCCTCTCAGTTCACAAGGACAAACGGAGCATAGGAAGGTCAGGAAAGGAAAGGAACTGAAAAAATAAAAGCACTTAATTAATTAATTTTTCTATTAACTGGAAAGCAAAACCTTGAAGTAAGGTAATTAGACACTTTCAGAGGTTTGCACACAGGACACAGCAGTTCTCTTTTGTATTTAGCTGTTTCTTAAGTGTATTCAGCTGCTGTGTTGCACTCTTGCGGACAGTGGTGGTGGTGGCTTCTGTGTGTGGAGCGTGTAACGAGGGCTGACACATCGAGGAGGCAGCCGTCACCCTGTCCATTAAGTCTGAAATCCTGATTCCAGTCAGCTATACTGCAGCAGAGGCTGTACACTCACAACACAGTGTGCACACACACACACACACAGGTTTGTGACACATACACAGACTCAGTGTAAGCACAAAATCATCCACAACATACCCTAAAAGGATATTTCCTGACTCTGTTTTTTAAAAAGTTACATTTTGGAAGTGATAAGTGAAAGTGTATACAGAGAGCTAGGAGTGTATATTTTCTGCTGAGGGGAAATCAGTGGAAAGTGTTTATTTCAAGGGTTTCTCCCTTAGATAACAGATGACACAAGAAGGAGCAAACATCAGAAAGGGGGATTATGAACAAACTGCCTCCCAGAGGGAGAGCATGATAAAGACTAGAGCTTTTTTAAAAAAGAGTGTACGCTAGGAGCTGGTAGTGGGGGAAAGGATTAAAATGGCAGGTATGAATATCAAGAGAAGATTGGGACATCCTTGTGAAAGGACAGTCAGTGCTGAGCAAACCGATATCTGTGCAGACAGGAATCTACAAATAGTGTGTGGCATTACATTATTCCCTGGTTCACTCTCCTTAGAACGGTGTATTCTACTGCACAGGGAACTGCATGTACAGTTTTGCTTGTAAAGTCTCTATACTGAATCTGTAAAAACGTCCTGTGCAGTTATGTGTCACTGTTGCTCTGGGCCAACAAAGTGCATAGTTAGACTGATACCGTTTCATATTCTGAAATAAAACTGCATTTAGTAATGCTGACAGTATAACATTTTGTCATACTAGTGTGGCTGTGCAGCATTTAGAGTAAAAAGAAGCACAAATAATATTGCTTAAGGCATAATTACACCATATTCAAATGACATTTTATTTCAGTATTTTAATAGTTGTGTCTCTTGCTTACGTCTACAAGAACATTAGGGCAACCATGAGAACTTGAGATCTTATTTTAACTTGATAATTCAGAGGACAAATTTTATAAATTTACTGGCTCTAACCTTCTACTCTGCCACAGAGCTTTTAGGGTTTATTCAGAACTTTTTAGGTAATTAGTAAAATAAATCACAGATTTAAAAGTCAATTTCGTTAGCTGCAGCATGATTTAGGTACAGATAAACACAACCAGTTTGATGATGTTCAGTTTTAAAGATAGCATTTTTATAAAAGCAATTATCTGGCAGAAGAAGATTGCTTCTTGCTACTCACAGTCTGATTATCAGCGTTTGGGTTGCGTGCATGCTGTCTATTATTACGCTCAGTAATAGGTAAAATCAACAGGTGGCATCAAATCTCTGGCCAGATTTTGTCTTATATATATTGGCATCAAATCTATCTGTTGACCCTAGACTGAATTTAGAGAATCCTGTCAATGCATACACATTCAGATTTTCTGCAAATGCCTAAAATACTAAATGTTTACATTGTAGGATACATGCTATAGCTCATTGTGTATCACCTCCATAAAAGACGTAAAATGAAACCATATTTTTTAAATGTGCAGTGAAAACTTGTGAGAACCTTTTTGTACACAGACTTTAACATATTGAAATGCACGAGCGCATCTCATCATGTTTAACAAATACACCCTAAATGTCTGATGGCTTTTTCTTTTATACTACATATATCGTCATCAATAAAAATCATGTAGGATGCTATCAGCCATAGCCGAAATTGCAGCCATGTATTTTTTATGTGCAGGATAAGGCCAAAAGAATTCTCTCCCCAATCTGTCCCCAGCAGATTTCTCATTGTTGTTGTGTGTTAATCTCAGTGATAACAGCGGACTCGGCGCTCTCTATCTGGACTTTAAATCAATAGGCACTTCCACTTTCCATCGAACATAGACGCTAACAGAGCAGCAAAAACACCTTATGTCTTAAATAAGCTCTAGTACAGTGCATTCTGTCTGTCTGTCTGTCTGTCTTTATGTTGATCTCGCTTTTTTCCACTCCCGTTCCCACACTCACATTAACTGCTGTTCCTCTTCACGTAGACTTTGGATAAATTAGATGTGATTCAGCAGGCATTTTAAACACTGGGGCGTCTCATACCCTAGAGCTCTGCAATCTGGCTCCCCGGTAAGATGATGACTCTTTCTTTCTTTTTCTCATACACTCTCCCAACTTTCTCTCTTGCGCTGTGCTCTGTCCCCTTTTCTCCCCAGTGCTATTGTTGGCCCTTCATTGCGTATAGAAATTGTATTTAAAATCCCTAAATCCTTGTCAAAATTTCTCCCTGTGTGCAGGAGATTACTGTGAGCCAGTATTATTCTGGAATAGCTTTAGCAGGCACTCTCCCTACCCACCAACCTTTGAGGATGTATTCTGATTATTACCTTCACAATGGCACGTAGAAAGAATTCGTTTTCAGGTCTGGGTAAACCTGTAAATCACCTTCTGAAGTTGTTGCAAGGCAAAGCGTAATCATTTTAAAAAGCTTTTTTTTTGCAGCTAGTACTAATAACAATAAAGAACTGTTCCAGCTTGGAGTTTAGTCACAGTGCAGGTTGCGCAAACACCCCATTTGTCTGTTTAAATGTGCTAGAAACATCTCTTTTTCCATATTGGTTCGGCTCAGTGAGAGTAATGCTCTCCCTGGCCAGTTGTCCATGGCTTCAGGTTAAGGGGCCCCTCATAGACATCATGGATGAGGTGGAGATGAGCCCATCTGGCCCTGACAGCTGGGTCCACAGCTGGAGGGACCGAGAGTGACAGTTGAATCACCACAGCGCGCTAGGCTGCAGAGATGGATGGATGGATGGCTGGAGGGGAGAAAGGAAGCAAAAGCTGATGATCAGTAGAGGGGGAGAGGGAGGGAAAGGAAAAGCTTTCCAGGCAACCAGCAATGTTCTTCTTTTGAATTTATGCATTTGAGGCGCAAAAAGAAAATGCACTTTTTCTTAGCAGGTGTCATGAGTAAATTAGCGTCCATGTCATGGCACAATTTATTTTGCACTTGTATTGGGCACATGTTAACGAAATAAAAAAAAAAAATCATTGTATCTGTGAGGGGTCTTACTGGTTAAACCAGTAGACAAAGCTCTGTCCAAAAGCAAAACTGTAATAATCCCAACCTGCTCATTACTCATGTGGAGCTGTTAGAGACCCTAGCTGGCCATTATTGCTTACACACAATCCAGTTTGTGAACACAACTGTGTTAGGGGTGTCAAGAGCGGTGCTCAAAGTTACCAAGTAATCACTGGCTTGTAGTACTAGAACTTCGACATTTTACTGTTTGATAGACCAGGATTTTGTCTTGTGAATAATCAGTTTTCAAAGACTGTAAGTTTCACCTACTGTACCTGGCCAGATTTGTATTCAAAGCACAGGAGTGCGCACAGAGTTGTTCTAATCAATATTGGGTTCATCATAAAGAATGATTTCATGAACATTTGTTGATTAATGTGAGGATTTCCAGAACTCTAGAAGGAGCGGTCTTTGCACTTTATAAATTAATTGATTGATTGTCACAAGTACTTTCATATGTTTCTCGTTGTGTGATCATGTGCGACCACCCATTTCCCTAATAAATATGTCAGGTGCAACTGACAAAAGAACAAAGTAATAACTTCACAGAGCTTCATACACACATCTACATCAGATTCATCAGTACAAAATTTGCATTCTCCATTAGGGAGACATCAGATTCCAAAATGTTTATTTAAACTTTTCTTGAAATTGTACTGACATTTATTTTTTAAATTCCTGTGTCCTGTCCTGTAAGCTACAGTATCACTATAACAATTGCAGAAATAAACCTGGCATAGGATAAGACAATCTAGTCTGAACAACTTCACTTATATCTTTTATCATTAACTAAATAAAATGTAATTGGTTGCAGTCAGTCAGCCTTTCACTTTAAGATAAGTAGCAACAACTACGCAACTTTACTTTGTGTCACTGTTGCATACTGTAAATTGCATTTCAATCTTGAATTAGGTCATTTAAGAGCATCATTTGCTGACTAACTACACTAGTTCTGAATACCTCGGGGCCTTGAGTGATCTCCTGGTGATTACGTAGTTAAAAGGTGACAAAAGAGCTTTTTTGGCACATCATTTGTATCCCTGCCCTGGGGTTAAACCAAGCCTTATCTGTTCCCGCGTTGCCAGGATGGTAAATTATTTTGACTGGGTGAAAAAACGCTGATTCAGCTGATGAGACACTATTACTGCACCCTGCAGGGAAAGCCATACCTGTTCTGTTTAAACATTCAACACCTCAAACTACTGATATATATCAGATCTTTGTAATTACCTAACACCCAATTTCCTAAGACAGGAAGAGCTAACACAAGATTGGCAGACAATGCCACTTGGTATATGATCATTAATAGAATCTCAGAGAAAATGGCTTTTATGGTGATGGAAACACAATGAAGGGAAGGGAAGAGAGGAGTAAGTGATTTACTTTTTCCCTCTTCTCCATGCTGTCTCCCTCTCTCGCCCCCTGAGGATATATCATTTCACATGATTAAGATGTGTGCAACCTGCACCTCCATTCAAGCGAAACAAGAGCTACCCCCCAGCTTGCTATATCTCCTCTCCTCTACTGAGCTCAGGCTTCTTTAACCCACTACTCACCTTTTTTTCTTTAATCATCCATTCTACTTTGGAAACAAATATTTCCTGTTTGCAGTGTGTCTTTCATCTTGATTCTTTTTTTCTATCTAACCTTTCTTCCTTACCCATTTGACTGCATGAATGACCATTAAAATAGTCTTTCACTTTATCTCTCAGTTAACCATTAAACACTATAATGATGCATTAATTAAACTAGATATTCTTATTTTTCAAAGCTGTCGTAGTGGATGTATTTGTCTATAACTCTGTACTCTAATGCACTCATCATCTCTGCATAGATGGTTTAGTATTTTGATTAAATTTATCGTTGTGCTCTTTATTTTGTAGCTTGCTTTGAAGGCATTGCTGTTTAGATGTATGAATTTAGTTACTGGCAGGATAATTGATGCTCGGTTGGTGGAAAACCAATAGAGTTTAATTACCAAACCTCTCAAAGAGCAGCATATTAAAATAAGTAAACAAACTGTAGAAAAAACATTAAAAGCCACACTCTACTGTTTTTGCCAGCCCATTACAGTGCAGTGGTCAGACTGTACTGTGCATATTTGATATTACTGTAAATAACTGTAAGGTTTTATTGACAAGCTGTAAAGAGTATAGTGTATCTGAGAGAGGCCATTGTTCGAAGGCTTGGGGAGAGAGAGACCTTTTTCTGTCAAAAACCTCTTATGGTTGGACCTTGTGGTAGGATAAAGTCAGCACTATACTACACAATTTGTTATTACCAAGACTGTGGTGAGTAGTCGATCATAGACCATGTCTGGTTTCAACATCAGAGTACACAATTAGTATCCTATATACTTTTTTTGTTATACTTTTGTTATACTATGAGCACAACCACAATTCTAACCTAACCCTAAAAGCTGCTTTTATTATTCACCGGGGTCTGTTGGGCATTTTGGATTGAACCAGCCTCATCTTAATTGTAATAGCAGCAGATCATAAATTGTCTCTCAAATCTGATATTAACTACATACGTTTTAACAAAGTACACTCAAAGCAAACATCCAGCATTGTATTCAGCAATTTCAATGTATCCGTTATTTATTTATTTTTGGTTTGCTTTTTGCTTAATAAGATCTATCTATCCATTACCATCATAACCACTTATCCTGTCCAGGGTCACAGGGGGCTTGTCGCCTATTTCAGCTGTCAAAGGACAAGAGGTAGAGTAGACCATTGGCAGGTTTCCAGTTATCTTCGGGTTAAAACAGATACACCCATTTCCACAGCGATGGGCATTTTCGAATCACCAGGTAACTCAACATGCGTGTTTTTGGAACTTTCGAGGAAACCCACACAAGCACAACAAGCAAACTCCATGCAGATCCTGCAGCTGGCAGTTACTGTAGATTCAAACCAGGGACCTTGTAGCTATGAGGCGGACGCACTAATCACTCCTCTACTAGGCTGCCTCTTGGAAAAATCATGTTATGACATGTTCTGGTCTTCATTGAACATACATTTTTATCAGGCAATTTTTGTAGTTCCGCAAAAGGCTTTAAATCCGTTTTTAACAGCCTGTCAGTAGATGAGAGTTGACAGTTGAAAACCCTGCAATACCCGTTTTTGAATGTTTCTGTTTGGTTTCCAGTCAGGCAAGGTTACTTTGTTGTTTGCAGTATCCAGCAGAGCACTTACATAAGCGCCCAACATTGGGGTTCAGTCTGAAAGAAGTTTCCCAACAGTTCACTTACATAAGTGGCTAACATGGCAGACTCAGTGTGGGAGAAAGCTCCCGAATAGAACAAACAGGAGATAGAAGTTACTGTATAAATTGATGACTTGCTTTTTGTGTTTTGCCTTCCCCCTCTGCAGGAGCATAGAGATTTGACTTGTCCTACTTTTCTGACCTCAAGCAATAAAAAAATCCAAGGCATGGTACTAGTTCTAAAGGGGTGTTGTATTTTTTGGATGTTTTACATAGATTTATGGGTTGACATTTTACATGCAAAGTGTTTCTACTGTAGTTTGAAAATAATATTTCCTCACATCGTTCATCTGTGCTTCGTTAACTGAGTGTCATAGATCTAATTAATCAGGTGTTTCCTCAGCATTTGACTGAAGGCAGGTGGGTTTGATCCCACATCTGACAGTAAACTTATTCCACTTCCCCCTCCTTTGACCTCACGTACCTGGGGGGGATGTTGGAGTTTGTAGTTTCAATGAGGGAATGTTTAGCGCCTCAAGTGCACAGCTTGGAACCTCTGGGACAAGTCTGTTGCATCACACAACAGTAGCACTGATATGACAGCAATGTGTATGTAGCACAATTAGTATGTGTGCATGTGTGTCTGGACTGATTGTTCACCTATGTGTATTTGTGGGCTTTGTATTCCTTGTTTTTCCTGTGCCAGAGGGGAATGGAGCAGCAGGTGTTGGCAGTCTTCTGTGTTGTTCATCATAATGAGTTCCCAGTCCACACACTGTCCTCTGAAATAACCATCTATAGTGTCAGTGGCAATGAAGCAACAGCAATTTACATGTACTACAGAGAATATCTTTACATTATAGTAAACCAAATAGGACATAAAGTTTCCAGAATAAATGAATTTCTGATTTGCTACATTCAAAAAACATATACTTAACGTATCAATATTCTTTAAAAAAGTCAGCTGTTTCAGAGTAAGTTAAATTTGCTAATATGGCTTTACTGAAATAGCCTTGCTACTCTATCTGACCAATCAATCAACTAAATTAAGATGAGGAGATTTTCCTTGTTATTTGTACATTCAATAAACACTGTACACACTAGGGATGTAATGATGACACAGAAAAGCTGTTGTTTCCACCGGTGAACACAAGACAACAAAATGGTCATGATAAAGAAAGTAACAATTGTTCTACTCTTTTTTCTTGCAGCACTTTAAAGGAGTTAACAAGTTTGATTTGCTGCCAGAAATGCACTCAATCACGACAATGTAGGACCACTGCTTTAATCCTATCTAGTTGTTCATTATTGTGTTTCACCAAGAAGTTGTTAATCTTTTTCTCAAACCGGAAATCTTAATGATCAGGAAAGTTTCTCCAGCCCTGGCTTTTTATTTGCATTAGGTACTTTCAAACCAAACAGTTCTAGGGACTATTCCTGGGAGGCATCCCCCAGAACTACTCCCCTTCTGGGGCATTTTACTGCTTTGCATTGACCCAGCCAGTAGTAACTCCAAGTAATGCTGTCTGCCCGACACTTAGAGTCAACAGACCTTTGTAATACCATCACCAGGACACAAGTCCAGCTTTTATCTTTTAAAATTAATTAGAAACAGCGGTAGATTAACACACGGCTTGCTGTTTAGGACTGGTCACACACTCTCAGGAGCTGGGCTGTATGCTGCTTAGATCAGTGCAGTTCACCTGGCCGACCTCGCTGAAATTTACATTGTGAGATCTTGACCAAATTAATAAATTGCACTGCACAATATATAAATAAAGTGCACTGTGGATGGCTTTTAATGTTGAACTGTAGTTCAAACTTTAAACTCAGTCATTTCGTTTTAGGTCAATATTTGTTGCTGGTATTGTACTGGAATGCATTATGTCACTATACAGAGCCCCCGTTACTTTATCCACCGTCTGTCGCTGTCATAGACCTAAAAATGTTTGGACTAATTACTGAACAGTCTTTGCCCAAGGTAAACACCCTCACTCTCACTCATAGGTTTCCGTACTCTGTCAGTCCCTGACTGACTCCTGTACTTTGTTCTGCTCAAGAAACAAAGATGCTAAAAACCATGGTGCCCCAAAGCAGGAGGAGGAGAATAAGTTACAGAAATGTATTTGGATTTTGACACAGTATGGTCGAATAGTTTGAGTTGTTTGTGTGAGTTTGCGTGTGTGTGTGTGTGGATATGGTGGTGGTGGGGTGGGCTCTTTTTTTAAGATTATGTAATGTTTCCTCAAAGTTCAGGAGTTCAGGCTTCGTGCAAAATCAGGACATGTGTCATGGTCACCCTGGGTGTCATGTCTCCCTCACCCTGACAGAAGCGAGCACAGCATGTCTTTTCTCCCCTGGGATGTCCCCACCTGGCAGAGGCACTTTTGTGTGTGTGTTTGTGTGATAGTAAATGAGTAATAGCTTGGACACTTTTCTTTCCATCAGCGCAGGAGACCTGCTCTGGCTTTTCCTGTTCTGGCCATTTTTCTTGCTTCTTGACTCTAGCACTAAGCTCCTGTCCCAGCTGAGATCTCTATCAACCATGATTTATCTGACACGCAATCTTCTTCAATTTCTCTCTTTCTAGCTTATTCACAGTCTCTATTTCTTGCTTTCATAAATTCACTTGTCTTACAATTTACCATCTACATTTCTTTGCACACTGCTCAAATCTTTCTCTTCCTCATTATTTTGCATCCCTTGTTTCTCCCACTTACTGTACCAGCATGTTTTCCTAGTGTCCCCACCTGTCATTTATTCGTTTGCTGTCCTGCCCACAGTAGGTACCCTGGCCTCTTTTTGACAACAGTAGTTTAAAATGGGTACACGGTGTGCAACGGAAAAATAATATATATATATATTTTTTTTAATGTGCGGAAGAAGGGATTACGGTGCAAGCTTGACAGAGGGATGTGTGCGGAGGGGTCAGAAGACAAAACGAGGAGAAGAGAGGATTAGGAGCTGAGGGGAAAAAGTGCGTTTGTGTGTGAACAACAAACCAAACATGCATGTTTTCTGCGTGTGTGCTCTCCTCATCCGATTCTCCTCGCTCATTCTCCTCCCACTCTCTCTCTCTCTCTCCCTCTCTCACTGTCAGTGCTCCAACCAGACACACAAACACTCTCTCTCTCTGTCTCTGCTCTGCCCTGTGTATCATAGTCACCGTCTGTGCATTCAAACGCTCTGAGAGTGTATGTCTACCTTTCCTTTTGGGTCTATTTCTCCCCCTGATTTTTGCCCTGCCCAGTACGGAGCCGCGAGCTTGTGCCTTTGGGGAGGGGGGTGGCTGACTTGATCGGAGGAAAAGAAGAAGGGAGAACTGTGCGGGCTGGAAGGATGCGCTCGTTGCTGCAGCTTCTGATTCAATTAGCATGAATTTCACAGCAGAGGCAGTAGCGGCAGCAGTATCGTCAGATTCTCTCAGCAAACCAGCAGCAGCACCCTGTGTCGGAGCTTCACCGAGAGGACCAGCGGCTCCTTCTCATCCGCCTCCCACCTTGGAAAGCAGTGTTTGAACGGGCAGAGAAAACGGAATCTTTTTCTCAGGGGTGAAGGGCAATCATGTTTAACATAGAGCTCGGTTTAAAGATTGGAGGATTGTTGTGTTGAACTGGACATCAACCACTCTGATGCAGGCTCAGAGCTTTGGCTATGGTTTAATCCTGTTAAGGTGTCTTCTTGGTGCTAGTCTGCATTCTATGACCCATATTGATTTATTCTGTCAGAAATAAGGAGAGGGTATTCAGCACTGCCGCACTTGGAATAACCGACCGCTTCGTCCTCCTTCACGCCATTGCTTTTTCCCCAGTCCTGTTGTTGTATTTATTGTTTTCCCGCTCTCGGCTACAGATTGAACGGTTTTTGAACACCTTCAGGCATCCAAAGCCCTGAAACAGGCTTCTCCACCATCAAAGCACCCTTGCCTCCGCTCTTCTTTCTTTGCCTCTCCCTTTTGCACTCTGGTTTTACTCCTGTAAATTTTACGATCCTACTGCTCCAAAGTAGGCTCCAGAGGGATAGTGGAAGTCTGCGTGTTTGAAGCTTGGATTATGGTTTGCAAAACCCTCTGAAGATCTCCCCAAGGCAAAGGAAACCCTGTCCAACAATTAACTCAAAGTGCTGCACGCAATTTTTCAAGGCACTAAGATGGAGTCTTAGTTGGCTAATTTAGTGCTGCTAAGCTGTCATTATTTGTTTTGGGCGGCCATGGAAGGTGAATGTTAAAGAAAAGAGATTCAATATTATACAAAGGGTTTAAATTGTTCTAGGAGAGGAGTGGGCGTTCACAAGGATCAAGTCCGAAGCTTTTGGATACCAATCAAAGACTGTTGGAGGATTTTTGGGGTCTTTCTTTTCGGGAAGTATTTTTGTTTTTCTTCTTTTTTTTTTCCTTTTTAAACATTTTTGGGATTTTCAATCAAGGAGTTTTTTCTTGGCTTATATTTCTAATTTGTATTTTCTTTTACATTTTTTTTTACCCTGTGCTGGAAAGCAGGGGATCATGGGCCCTGGATTCATTTGAGATGTTCACTTCCTGTATGTGTCGTATGAGGGGGAGGGGCCTTGTTTTCCTTTCAGGCCCCGCCCCCATGGAGCAGGAGGTGGAAGTGGAGGTGGTCGGAGGGTTGCTGCTGGTACCCAGGCCAGCAGCAGCGTCTCCTGTGGTGTGGGCCAGTCCAGCCTTCTTATTCAGGCTGGTCCTCTCTCTGGCACTGCTGGTGTTCCCATGCCCAGCTGTGGCTGCTAGAGTTTCTTCCTCTCTCAGTACCACCCACCACGTACACCACTTCCATAACAAGCATGGTACTGTGCCCATTGCCATCAACCGGATGCCCTTTCTCACGCGTGGGGGTCATGGTAAGCACGTGTTTTTATTTTCTATTTTGCTAGGCTTTGCTAATTGTGTAATGGCATGAACAGGGGTTAACTGGGGTTAATATCCTTAAAGGGCTTGATTCATGGTGCCAATGAGCTTTAAGTTTAGTACAGAGGCCCAGGAATTGATTAATCCATCTATTGATCTCTGTAATCTCTGGAAAGACAGAGAGGAGCCAGGCCTGGGCAACAAACCTCACAACCTTGGCTCCCCATAGGCCAGTGTCCTGACTCATGTCCCCGAATAGGCGGATAATGTTTCCAGAAGCTGTTCCCTTCTGGGCGTGTTGTAGCACATCCCCAGCCAGCTGAGTTCTGCTGCCTGCCTTTCAAGCTCAGCTGCCATCTTGGGTCTACTGATGTATTGAAGTGTGGCCAATTTAAATTCATGTAATCACCACCCATAGCGCAATTGTTGATACATGATGGCTGCCACTAAAGAAGAATGGCCCTAACTGTTGTTGAGATGCTACATGCTGTGTGTCACGGTACACTGTGTATTAATGAAAATACGTAGATTATTGTCTGTGGACTTTGTTTTGTCCTACTTTCTACAGTATCTGTCTTTGTGCATCATTTGCTGCACTGTTCTTAGCCTGAGCTGTCAGGGACAAGGCACCGTTTCACACTGATGATTCCTTTGATGTTTTCCAGCCCAAGCCTTTTTTTCACAGCAATTTCCTTCCCCTTTTTTAATTTCCCTAGCCCTTCACAACATCCTATACATACATAACCTTGACAAGGGACATTATTGGCATATATTGATTGCTTTGCAGGTAATGTCCATTTCATTACCAATATATCCACTTAGTGTTTCTTGTTTCCCTTCTTTTCTCTCTGAAGCTCAATTTATGTGTGATCAATCAATCTGTTGTCAGATGAGCAGAGAAGCCTCACGTATCCCTCTGTGATTGGCTGTGGTGGGCTTCTAAAGACCTTATCAGTACACAGTCTGATCCCTGGCGCTCGGCATTGGCTTTATGATTATCCTTTGTCTTTTCTCAACTGGTCAAACTGTGCACACAACTGCTGGCTAAACATCGTCAGGGAGGAGCAAAAATCAACGTTCTCCGTGACGTTTTAGAGTGTCTTTTTGCAAGTACAATGGTTTTGATTTACATTAACCAGGCTTTTAGAAAATAATGATCTCTTATTGTGCTAATAATTGCCATAATTGGCACACTGGAAGGGAAATCATATAGGGGAAAACATGATAAATAAAGTAAACACTTATTTATTTATTTATGATTTTAAGCTGAGTTGGCTGGTCACTGGGTTTTAATGAAGTGTAAAGCCTGTATTGGCATCTCTGTCAATATGATGTTTTTTTGTTTGTGCTACTATCTTTGTGTTCCCACATTACTGTAGTCCTAGTCTTTTGTCTCTTATCTGGAAAATATTGTTTTATGGATGCCACTGTGCTGTTGACACGGAAAGCAAGGGGATCTTTTGAGTGCTCTTCAGATTAAATTTAGTTTGTTAAAGAGCTTGTTAGCACCTGGCTTTTTTTCTTGTCACTATTGCTACCCCATATGGGGAGGCTGAGTCTAGCATTTGGTCAGTAATGACAGAGCAATGTTTACATCCCACAACCGTTTTCTGTAATTATAGCAAATTACATAAGCAGTTATTTACTTTTCCTTCAGTAAAAAATGATACTTATACAACCACCATAAAGTACATCCATCTTTATTGAATTCCCAAAAGCAAAAAAAAAGCTTTTTTATTTCATTTAAAATGGCCACTGAAGTATTTCCTAATTTTTGCTGTCTTGTCGTTTTCTGCCTTCACTTCAGTCTATCTTGGATAATTGAATTTCACCTCTCACGTCTCAAGTTTGCTAAGCTATTTAAATTGACATAATTAACATAAAAATATTCGCTGGCGTTCTCTCTGGATTTATGGCTGTCAGGAGATATTGGTCTGCAAGAGAAATGGTCTGTTTGTCCTGTGAAAACAAAACGTTACATCTCCACTGAAAACTTAGAGCTCAGGCTGGGGGTGGGATATCACCCACCACTATACAGGTTTCCTACTGTAGGAATGAGCATAACAAACAACACGTGAGTGGAAAAACTGCTAAGTTGAAGCAAGATGGAGAAGTTACTTAGCTGGTTGGTTGTCTGTATTTGCTGTTCTATTTTCTCACTGGCAGCATGCTGTAGCAGTTACTAATATACGCCTACACAGCAAACACTGCTGCTTCTCATTTGGTTTGTATTGTCTTTAGTACGGCACGTCCAGCATTTTCATTATCTACTACAAGGCAGCGCACACACGTTCGAATCCAGCTCATGTGTGGGGACTCAGTTTCAATTGCCATCATAAATAATTCCATTGCGACCTGGCATATCAAGTCCTTGTCTGAAATGCCAGCTCTCCATGTATTGTCAACCAAGTGGCACAGCTTATTACCAGCACTAATACCCCACTCAGTGATAAGAGGCCACTTGCTTCAGAGCATTTTAGGTAGTTTTTCAACCAGGTGTCATTGTCACAACACTGTAGTAAAGGCTTTCCTCATACAGACACACATAAACACACATTGCCATCACCTTGGCCAGACCTCATGTCAGCTCCAAAAGCCTCCAAAAGCCTCCAAAAGCCCTCCACCTGCATGTGTGCAGCGTGCAAAAAAAGTCTTACAGGCTGTGAGGAAAAGAGGCACCTATCATCCATTTAGCTGTCACTATGGCCCTGAACCCACCCCTGAGTTTTAGCATATCAGGTCCGTGAGATTCAAGGCTCTGGCCTTATCTGCTACTGTCTTCCCAGAGTGTCATCATTATGCTACATCTGTCTGGATGAGCTCCTGCAGGGCCATGCTGTACTCACTGGTACACACCCACCGGTCTATGAATACACTCGGGCAGCACAGCAGATAGAATGATTGCAGGCTTTTATAATGTTGAAGTTCTATGGGTTGAAATGAATGTATTTCACTTACATGCTCCAAATACACCACATATAATCATTATACAGAGCTAGTTGGTGCATACTGCATGTTGGATGAATAGTTTTCATGAGGTGCACACATATGTATACACACATCACTGTCCATATATTCAAAGTGAATTGCAATGAACATCAGTACTCACTCGGAATAGAGGCGCCACAATGTGGGATGCTTGCCACTGATTAAAGGTCTTCATTGTCACCATCATCTGCTTTGATTGTGAAAAGTTGCGCAATGTTGAAGGACCTTCAACGGTCGTCCAGTTGTTGGTTCGACACAGTCACATGTCGAAGTGTCCTTGAGCAAGACACTGAACCCCACTTAGTTGCGTCGGCCAGGTGCATAGCAGCTCCCCCACTGGTGTATGAATGTGTGTGATTGTGAGTGTCAATGGGTAGACAAGAAGCAGTGTAAAGTGCTTTGAGTACCAACAGGTAGAAAAGCGTTACACAAGTGCATTTACGGTTACTTTCCATGAGCCCCACACAGTGACCAAATGTGGGATTCTGTATATAAAGCAAGCCATTATTGTCCATTCAGATGCTGCAAAGTGTCACCGACATTCCAATAAGTCGTTATCAAAGAACACTCTTGACCACTGAACTGTGGCATTTCACTGGGCTGCCTGCCTGGAGATAAATGACCCCTGCACACGTACAAGTGTATGGTTCTCAACTTGTCTCACAATCAGCCTCTCAATTAGATCCATGGGGAATGTGATGTCTCTTGTTGGAACGTGTGGTGAGGCTTTAATGCGTCTGTGAGTCACTGTGCTATATAAAGTAAAAATACTTCTTATGTTTTTTATAAGATATTTACAGTGCATGCATGAATACACTATTCCTGCATTAAGAGAGTGATTAGACTGGCGTGTGAACATCCAGCATCATTCCAAAAATAAACCAATAATCTTTACCCAGGGCCTGTTAATATGTGTGATGATCACTCTCAGGCACCAGTGGTGTGACCACAGTTGCATTGTTGTGTCTGGCTTTGTTCACCACTCATCTAACAGCACATCTGTGCTTGCAAATACATTCACACACCTGTGAGCAATTTTTTTCTGACTTGAGATAGGAGGCCGAGACGGGAAATATTTGTCATGCGAGGTAATCCATACCTGAACACCCCACTGCATAGTGCTAACAGGATTAAAAAGCTAATTTTGATTTGGGCTGTCTTTGATGTTTTAGATGGAGAGCTTCCAAGAGATTTCACTGCTGGGTGGATAGCTTTGTCCTTGGCAGTGGACAGAACATATCCATGGGTGGGAGGGTGGGGGTAGGGGGTCTAATAAAGAAGCCTGGTGTGTACCTACACATTCATGCATCTGCATCTGCTTTCTAAATTGCACGAGTTTTGTGAATACTATAACAACGCTCTGAAGACTGAATTGCTTCCATCAGCGCCTAAGGGCTAAATTTCAAGAATCAGTATCACCATTCATCTTTCGCCCTGTTTATCATAATTGGTAGCCTAGGAAACCATGGTCAGATTCAAACTCAAGTGTGTTTGTGGACGCTATTTGAAAGAGACAAAGACAGGAAATGAAAGACTGACCTTTATCACCTTCAACCATCAAATAATTAGAGTTAGACTAGAGCACACACACAGTGCACACACTAATGCGTTACCTCTGCCTTTTAGCTTTGCTTGTGTTTTCTTTATGTTGCTTTTCACGCTGATGTTTTTCTTCATGTTCAAGTGCAACATGAATTTGCAACATAGCTAACCAATAGACCTACATCTGTTACTTCTCCCTCAAATCTTTGTTGATAAAAAAGCTGTATTCCAAAGGACAACAATAATTCTGAAGCAATGCAGACTAGATCTTCACTCAATTGGATAAAAAAAAATGAACATTTTAAATCAGAAAATAGCAAAAACGTATTGCATAAGGCTCGTAATGGCATGTGCAACATATGAATATAATAAAATTAAATAATTCACAACAATAATAAAATATGACAAAAGTGTCCTTAGTAATTACAGTACGAAATAACCTGTAGCAACAGGGTCTACACTTGACTTGTGCTGTGTTTTGATTAATTAGAGGGTTGCTGGGCTGAATGCGCCATGCCTCCTTTCACTGCCTTTTGGTAATCATGGCAACACACCTCACAGTTCCCTTAAAGTAATAGGAGAAATATTGTATAGTATATTGACACATTTCTGACCTCCCTCTATAAATTGAATTTCCCATCGTCATTGATGCCATGGAATTTTTTACCTTTGAACTTGATACTTGACATGCTGATCAATTCCGGGGTCAGTGTTCTTTCCTAACTTCTCAGCATTTGTTCCATGTCGTCTTTGTTCTTCTTTGTGTTATACCCCTATCCTCCCTATCCCCTTACATTCAGTCTGTATTACATTTATTTCTTCTACCTCTGTCACTGTTGTGCCCCTTTTTGGATCCATAATTTGATGAGCAGTCACTGTCCTTTTGTTTTGTTGTTTGTTTGCCTTAATTGCACGTGTCACATACTGAGCTGATGCCTACATCAATACATCCATCCCATTAGGGAGCAGCAACACTCAAACCTAATCTTAGTCATAAACCGCCTGTGTGTGACCCCTCTTTTCAAGTCCCATCCTTTCTTTTCACCAAGGGCTTATTTCACTGGTTACTAAGCTAATGACAAGCTGCTATGTTTGATAATCACCACTTTATCTCTGGGCTGCAAGGGGAGGTCAGGTGAAACCTGTGTGTGTGTGTGTTCATCTCTGTGTGTAGGGATGTTGAGGTGGAGAGCTTTTGAGTACTCGCCTTTGAGAGTCAAGTCACAACCCATCTCTTTCAGAGAACACCATTAGTATTCATGATTCTCCCTTCACACGGAGTCCAAGGCGCACAACCACATGCACGGCCACACGCATCATGATGGGAAACAGAACACCTCAGGTTCTCTGACCAGTTAAGATAAGGTGGCTGGTTTGACATTTTCTGTCCTGGCCCCACACCCACACCCTCCCAAGCCCTACTTACACCTGAGCGTTTTTGCCGCTTTGAAAGGGGACATATATAAGCCAAGTGTGCCGGGTACTTTTCCTGTGTACTCTACCAAAAGCTGCAAAGACTGAAAATGGAGCAGTGTGTGTCATCGGCTTCAGTTAGTTCAGAGACTTGTTTGGTGTCGAGCCCATCATTGGGTGAGTTAGTTTAAGAGAGTGTCATTGTGTCAATGACTTTTTGGTCTCCTGCTTTGCTCTTTGCTTCAGACTGGTGCATTTTTGGCATTGCATGAAGTAAAATGCAGGGAAGTAGGTGTTTCAAGCAGCACTTTGCAGCAGTTTGAATCCACATTGCCATTGTCTGGTACCACAAATGCACTTCAGCAGTACCCTCAAATTTGTGCTGGCTAGTTTGTGTGTAGAAATGTGCTTGTTTGCCACCAAAGAGTGATTTTTTTAGTGGCATGTTTGTAACCCTCTGACAGCTAGGGCAAGGGCATAGGTATGCTCTGATGTTTGCATAATGGCAACCACTGTTATAGGGTAAGGTAGCTTCAGCATTCCGATACTTTTCTAGCGCAGACTTTTGGAAGCTTATTTAGAGGCTGTGAGAACACACACAACAGGAAGCACTACACAGCTCTCATTGTCAGTTGCAAATGCCTTCTTTTTGCTCATTTATTTGAAATTCTTTTAATGTAAGGGAATATAACCATATAGTGTGTTTAAGGGTTGGTTCATTTTCAAATGTTTCTTTAATGTCCAGATATAGCACACTGAAGCAGTCAGACAAAGAATATACATCAGAACACCAATTAACTCTAGTTCTCTCCACCTAGCCAGTAAGCACACCTTCCCTGCCTGTCAGTTAAATACATGTCCTCTATCTTTTGCTCCTCTGCTTGGCCACTGACACAAAATAAGGTGCCATACAGAAGTCTGGAGAGCAGATGAACGCATTCCACACAACATCGCCACTCTTGGCTTTTCTCTTAAAACGAAGGACAGAGTGAGGACAAGAAAAAAAACATTTTGCCCAGCCAAAGTGCTGGGAATGCTAAACTGGATCAGGTATGATGTATGTCCCTGCAAGGCAAGAGGAGCCATGCACCATCCATACATCACAAACGAACAGATATGAATGGAAATAGGATTCAACCATTTATTATTTGAAAGTTACCAATCAGCCATAAGTCTTAGCATAGCTACACAACATTGTCAAAGCTGTGTTATTGACAGTATGTGCTCGTAGTCTTTAGCGGGTACTACATTTGAATTTTTTGTCATAAATTGTATTTTAACTGCACTTATCTTCCTTTTTACAAATTCTCAGTAGCAGCAGTTGACAATAAATTCCAATTTCTCTTTTTTTGACAGGAACCGGTTTCCCTTTTAACGTTTTTGATCTTGCAAATTTTTTAAAAGTTGTCTCTAAGCTTAAAGGAAATTACAGGGTTACTCTGGTGTGTGGTGAAGGTGTTCTCTTATTCCCACCCACCCTCCATGTCATGGCACATAAAAGCACTGCAGGCAGATGAGAGGCGTGCATTAAGTGTGTGCAACACATTGGCTTTATGAACGGAATAGTTGAGGAGGCCAGATCTTCTTAGTGTGCAGCGATGTAAGCTTGCTTTAATTATTTAGCTGTCAGAAATTAAGATGGTGGGACTTGGGGCCCTCGCCAAGGGTTTGAGTCTCCAATGGGAGTGCCCACCATTAATAAACAAACTAGCTGATATTATGCATGACTGATGCTTTGCAAACCCACCATTTCTGCCGCTCAAACCAACCCAAAGTAGAGTTAGGAAGCACAGGAAAACATCTGTTTTGCAGCTATCTAAATGCAACCCCCCTCCAATAACACCAACACCTCCAGCTTCAAATTGTCAAAACTATAGAATTATATACATACACACACACACACACACACACACACACACATACACACACACACACACTTACTGGCCACTTTATTAGGTCTTTACCAGCTTTGTCATGAATTGAGATTTTACAAGGTTCACATTTGTCAGTTCTTAAGTTGGAACTCTCACAAAGGTGAAAATTCCAATATTTGTTTATGACTGAGGTTTAAGTGGTTAGTGGAGTTTTACTGGAGGCCATTATAAGAAGAGATGGTCCTCTCATATATTAAAATTATCACCTTAGTGAGAGTTCCAATTTAAAAACTGACAAATTAGAATCTTGTGGCCAAAAAATTAGAAATTAGGATATATATTACAATTAATTCCAATATTTTAGAACATATAATATAATTATCACCTTTCTGAGAGTTCCAACTTAAAAACTGATAAATTAGAACCTTGTAAAATCAGAATTCATGGCAGAGCTGCTCACAATAAGCAACTGAGCTTTGGCCTGTTTATTAGACACTGTTGCATAGACACTAGCATTATTATAAACAAAAACTGGAATATTTGCACTTTTAACATTGTAAAATCTAAAATAAATTGCTTACATGTACATTGAGATTCATTTATTTATTTGAATCAACAGAACAGAACTTAGGACATTTAAGAAAGCATGAATATTAAAATGTACACAATATTTAATATTATATATTTGCAATATTTGCAAACAAAATTAACTAGATGATTCTGAAACAGATTTATCTGGATTTGGATTCAGCATATTGGTAAGTTTATCAGTGAACAAAGCCAGTGATGGACCTAATACAGTGCTGTACTAATCGGTTCCCCAGTCTTCCTCATCTCCAAATTTCCTTGACTGAGAGGACTCACAGGAGAGTGTCACCAGGTGTTTGCTTTCAACCAGTTGACATAGGAACCAACCCATGGGATGGGCCAGTACATTGGCTATGCTTGTTTTACGCCCGTGATTTATTTTTACTGCAGTCCTTAGGGGGACCACTGATTTCTTGGCTCAATTGTTTCTTGTAGCTGTGTTGTGTTAAGCAGGTTTACAAAGTGCAGCTTTCCAAATTTGGCATTATATTGTTTCAGCAGTGATATGAATTTTCACAGTTTGAAATAATATGTCAGGGTGTGACAGTGTAGGTTCACTGAAGAAGCTTGACTGACAGAAACCTCCTGCTGCCTCTGTGCATACACTGTATCACATAAATACACATGTACACACATGCAAACACCCACACATGTTCTGCTGGCAGAAAGTAACTTTGCAGAGTTCAAGTGAACTTCAAAGATCTCAGCATCCTCATCTGACACATCTGTGTCAGGGCTCTGATGACTGACACACACAGCATCCGTCACCGTCATTCCCCCCTGCCACCACCACTAATGTGCCCACAAGTCATGCCTGCATGCAGCTTCCATATCGGGGAGAGAAGCGGGGGAAGAGGAGATATGAGGTGAAAATGTGCAAGAATGGTGGAAAGGGTGAAAAGAAGATGAAGAGAAACGTGCTCAGCAGAGAAGGCAGAATGTGTGTGAGAAGGCGACAGAGAACAATGGAGCATCTTTGTATGGTTTGTTTGAAACACCAACTCATATTCTTGCACATGGAGCCTCGACACACTTAAATCTCCTCCCAAGGGCCTTGGGGACTATAAAGATGAACCAAGGCATTGCTGGAGCAGAACCAGAGATGGGTGAACCCCTGCTACTTTTCACTTTGCTCCACTCTACTCTCTACTGGTGCCATCTTATCCTACCCCATCAGTCATTTCACTGTGGAAGTAGGTTATTCAGAAATGTGCCCAGGTGACGGTTCGACCTCACACTTCTGGCACCCTGAACCTTCATTTTCAGCCTGATCACTGCTTTGCTGATGGGACAATTGCAATTTTGAGTGACATTTTTTTTTTCTTTTTCCTCCCTAACTACTCTTTTAAACATGCAGCACACGCAGCATTCATCAGGGTCATTCCTCTTGCCTCGTATCTTGACTACAAAAAGAGCTTTCAAGGCATAATATAAAGGCATAGACTGTCTAGCCATTTGGAATATAACTTGAAAGGATTCCATCTGTGTACGGTAGTACTAAAACTGGGATGACTTGCCATTGTTAGGCCGCTTTAGAAGATCTTGTGTTCAACTGTGTGCATTTGCAGTTATCTGATTGTACAATCTGACATTCAGATTGGGTGTGGACTAGTTGCTGCTTGCTCCCTCACGGGATGGAGGAACAGTGTAGGTCAATATCTACTCGGATAGAGTCAAGTGAAAGCGATAAGTCTAAGGGGCTGTAAACCAGATTGATTGCAGTGAAGACCAGTGCAGGCAGAGAATTCCTAATGGCAGTGGTACAGTGTAGGCCTATCCAGCATCATCCTGTACTTACATAGAGAGAGGGGTATATAATCTGTCTGTGACGATAACTGTAATGTGAAGGCCTTTATCTGCCAGGGAGAGACCAAGTGGCTTATCTCATGGCCTCCATGTAAGGCAAATCACTCAGCCACCCGTCCTCTACAAGCCCTATACACCCTACACACCTCCTCTTCTTCTTCCACATGCCAACTAATGTTTCCCCATTGGGCAGATTATTGACCGCCAATGGCAGGCACGTGGGCAGGCTAAGAGGCTCAGTCTGGCAGAGAATTTGAAAATGGATTGTTTCCCTAGATTCTCTGCTTTTAAACTGCACAGCCAATTATATTATATATGACTCTCTGAAAGATATAACAATGAGAAACATCACATTTCATCTGCTTATTTGTTTATCCGGACTAAAAGGCCCCTTAGCCACATAAATTTAAACTGGCATTGAACACATCTCAAATACTGAGGAGTCACACTTGATTTGACTCGCCATATTAATTCAGACTATTTCAAATATGTTCAATTAAACTTGCATATCTGGTGTCCTGAAACTTAGGAGCTCTCATCACTTAGAAAAGAGCAATCTTACTGCATATTCATCAGTCAGGCTAATGGCTGTCCAGAGGACAAGCACTCCTGCCTTTTTCAGCTTGGAGAGAAGGCTAGTTTTACCCACAAACTGGGTTAAATTACAACTAACAGTCATCATGAAACTAAATCCTACAGTGAAAACGTGTTACTGTACTGTTAGCGGAATTGGCAATGGTTAGGTTGTATTTTTAGTCACGGTGGCTTCTGTAATGATTAGATTACAGGCATGCTCGCTCTTTAGTTACCAAAACAAACACCCTGACATCCTGTCAGAGCTAATCAAATTACAAAGAGACTCATCTGGGAAAGCAGCAAAAGTCACTTGGCATTTGAAGAATTACACCCAGAGACATTTAGATGCACAGTATAGCAAAACATTTCTACCTCCAGGTGGATGAACGGTTGGCATGGAGCTAATTAAGGCTACATTCTGGCACTGCGAAACAAACAGCCTCCACCTGCACACCATTTTTCAGAGACTGTCGAACATGCTTGACCTTCTACCGTCCACTTGTCTCTTTGTCTGTATCTGTCTGCTTGGCAACATTTACCGCACAGGAGTCTTGATCTGTTTGCCAATGGGTTAGTGTTGCTCTTAAACTCCTTTTTTTTTCTGTCCGCTCAACTCTGCATTAGTCATATTCTTTATTATCTTTCCTTGCTCTGCGGCATTTTCTTTCCTTTCCTATATTGAGGCCCAAATAATGAGACTATGTTTGCAGTGAGTGACCAGAGTGATATATAGCCATCACTTGTGCTTGCCTTTATGCAGAGGTGAAGTTCCCAGCACTGCACTTGACTTTATATCATTTCCTCTGTTGAGAGAGTGTGCTCCCTACCTGTCAGTCATCTGTCTTGCTTTGTCAGTTTCCTTCTTCCATTCATGGCAGCAAGCTTCTTTTCTGGATCTTCCCTATGGTCTCTCATACAGTGCAGAGAAGCATAAAGCTCACCAGGTATTGATTGCATTTCACTCACAGGTAGAGGCCATTGTCCATAAGCTGCACTTTGGGGATCAAAAGGTCACAGTAATTGAAGAGTAATAAATGTGATTGATGTTGGACTCTGGTAGAGGCTTTAAGTGCTCGATAATGGATGCATTGCTGTACTAGTTTCAAGGAGCATTTCAAACTTTTCTTCTTAATCTGATACTGAAAATTGCATTTCTTTTCTTTCAAAGAAACAGCCCACTGTAGTGTTCTTGGACTTGATTGCAATTATTTCACACATACGGAAGATGTGGGATTCCATTACTATTTTTGCTCTGAGATGTCAATGATTCAGAGAAGCCCGAAGTATGCAGATGATTCACAAGTTAGGATGTGGTGAGACTGTAAATGTACTGTATCCTGTCAATCTAATGTGACTCATTCCATTTGCGCAAATGTAACTGTTGCTCTAACACACACGAACACCCACACACAAAAACACTCACTGATCACTCCTACAAATAGCTTTGGAAATGCAATTTAATTTGAATGATTTTCTGTTATAATGTTAAACACTATGACTGTGTTTATCACATTTAGAAATGGCATACCTTTTAAATGAAGTCCTTGTCTCACTAATCTGCCACCAATTAAATTAATTACATGGTGTACATTTAACTTCCAAAACGTTTGTTCCGTGGTGTCAAAGCTCGGGAGCAATTACAACAAAACCAAGGCATTCTGGGTAATAAGATGAGAGTCCAAATATGCTGTTTGTGTGTGCAGGCTGCTTTATGGCTCATATCCAGTTATCCAAATAAAGGAAGGTGATCTCGGATGGTTCATGTCGTAGTCAGTATTGGTCGTGTGTGTCAGTGTGTGTTGACGGCAAAGACATCGATGTGTGATAAGGGTACACAAGTATTGTATGTGTCTCAGGAGTGGGATAGATGGACGGACATGAACAGTAAGAAGGGTAGAGGATTGATGAATGCCAGCACAGTGGGTGAGCAGGTGAGAGATGCACAGCGTTATTCTTTCCCTCTATCTCTTCCCTCAGTGCCAGGAGGTGACCTCTAGCTCGGCGATATGAAGAGAATGTCACGCAACATTACCCCTCTCTTCGCCCCAGACACAAATGAAGTTTTATTTTTTGTGCTATGCAGTGGAGAGAAAACAATTCTTTTGCTCCTTGATTAATGTCTGGATTGTGGGCAGGCAGTACACAAGAATACAAGAAAGCTGTAAAGAGGATTGGTATCCCTTTATGCATTTGTTCCCTCTGGTCTGCCACCTGTATTAATCACACATTTAGATTGACATAATTTTACTTCTTATACTGCTTCCATTTCTGTGGACCCTATTCCTTCAAACTGAAAATTGCTGCAAATGTGAATGTGGAGGTATTCAGATTAACTCCCAAAAGTACGCAAGTGATATTTCTCTGAATAATGCACTGGTAACACGTCAGTGTGTTTGTTAATTGGGTGGGGCAGTTTGCATCACTTTTGTTAATTACCAAGTAAAGAATAATGCCACCCTCATCTTACACACCACATTGTCTGTGTAATGACCTCTCAGACCTGACCAAAAGATAACAGCACTGACTTTTCATCTTTTACCTCTGCTATTCAGTCAGTCTTCTCAGCAATCAAATGCTTTTTGTGGCTGATGTGATGTGGGAGTGAAGGACACACATCCATGCCTTTCGACTGGCGACAATGCAAGGTTGGTGTTTAATGGTAACATGGCAACAAATGTCAGATTTGACAAAATGTCTCTTTAGAGGGAAGCTGCCAGAAGCTTGTCAAGTCTGGCATGTGAAAAGCGAGGTAACTCGAGCTTGTGGCTTTAAACAGTGGGTGGTACAGCCAACATCAGCCTGGTTGCACAGCAATTTCTGTTGTGCACCTTTGGGATGGAGCGAGGTCTGCGGGTGAACAATAGCACACAGCAAAACTAAATGTTGACTATTACAGTGACAAATGTATTGTGAAAAATGTATATGCACTCAAGTCATAAAACATAAGTAGTTGTCATCCTTGCAGTGGTGTGCATCTGTGTTTTTGTGCATGTTTAAATTTTTGCAATAGAATCTGCTGTCTGGCTCATTAGAGGATCGTGCAAAATATATCACATTGTTTGCATTTGGTAGAGCTCTGCTAAGTGTCACCCCAATACCTTTTGATAAGTGGAAACTGACAGAGGCTTCCTCATACTGCACAGAGTAGGAGGCATTTGTGTATTATACATGTGTGTACATCTGTGTGTATAGGCTGTGCTTGTGTGCTTGTGTAGGTGGGTGAGTGGCAGTAGAGCTGGCATCTGAGCATCTTGAAAACTGAACTTAACTCCAAACAAACAACAAGCTAAGTTTTCCCTGGCAGCAAAAAGCCCCACTCCGCTCTGTTTCCCTGTCGTTGCTGTTTGATTATGAATTAAGCCCTTACAGGCGTGACAAGAGATGACTGATAATCTTTCACGTTCAGACTAAAGGACCTGTTGTAACAAAGCAATAAGACACAGGACTGTTGTGTGAGAGAATTGCATTTGCAGCGAAGTAAAAACTTCAATCTCTACTTAAGTTAAAGTACAACTACACCAAAAAAATAGTCTTGTGAAAGTATAAGTGTTTCCTGAAATTTTTACTTAGGTAAAAGTAAGTAAATACATGATTTATATTTTACGTAAAGAATCAAAATTAGTACTTAATTGTTTTCCCTGTCCAAAGAAAGGGACATCAGTACTAATAAGTAATAGACATATTTAATTGATGGGTTAAAGCTGTTTTAGTTGTTTGATCAGATGCTTTTTTCAGCTTTGTTTATAAACATAAAAAGAAGCAGTGATATAACCACTGATAAAATGTCAAAAGATGTCCGTCAGAGAAGACACGCAGTTTGATCGACTTTCACATGGCAGAGTGAATTTGACATAGCATTCATGGATCCCTATTTCAACGCACACATACACTGAATTCAGTTGGATTATATATGAAAATAGATCATCAATCGTGGGGTTTTCACTTCTTGTCCATAAGAGCATCAAAATTAGGAACTGAATCTATGCCTGTTACTCTTAATTTGTTTTCATCAAACATGCATAAAGCGGTAAAGTAAGAAATGTGTAAATGAATGTGATTGTAATGTGTAGCACAAATTTTATTAGAAATGTAGTGGATTAAAAAGTATAGCTAACACTTTTAGATGTAGCGCAGCAAAAGTCAAAGAAGTTGTCATTTATTCTACTTAGGTAAAATACAGATACATGAAAAAAAATTAATTTTTGTTACTTTGCAGCACTGTAAAGGCTCTTGTATTGCATTCACCTGCTATAAAAGACATACAAATACTCCACACTTGAATCTTTGCTAAACTTTTAAAGACTGATTGAAATTTCGAGGTTTTTTCTTGTAATCGTCTGTTTTATCCCCTTTCAAAGCTAACATTTTGTTCAAAGCTGCGGTGGCTGTTGCTCTGGACATAAGGTAAAGGTTTGGGATTCTGCAACTAAAATAAACAGCATTTTCTGGCAGCGTGTTAGAGAAATCTATAACTTCACAGGTCTTATCTGAACAGTCACGTCAGTTGACAAAACAGACTTAAACTGTAGAACAGAAAATGTTTTCAGAGCTTGGCCTTTTTTTTTATGCTTCTTTTTTATTTTTCGAATTCCCTTTTTTAAATGCTATATTAGGGTAGTCCTATAACATATATGTAATAGATATTGGAAAGAAAAACAATTTAAACCTATAACCGGGAGTAGTACACAGACCACATATCGAAATATAACTGTATGGTCACTGGATTTGAAATGCAGCTCATCTTTGCAATCATTGCATTAAAGTTTTACAAAGTGTCCAAACTTTTCTTGAAATGTGATTTTATGAGATATTGGAAATATACTTTATGAATTTGTGCATACGTTGATACTGTCTTTTAAGCTTAATCAGGGCATAGTAAATAAAGTCGACTTTTGGTTCCGGCCCTGTATCCGAAAGTGATCCAGTGGGTATACTGTATCTAGGGGTGTGCTGGCTTGTCAGCTTGTTCTGGTTACATCACACTGGGAGCTTTTTAATCCGACTGCTGGCCCACAGGTGACTGCCAGTGTGACTGAATCTGAAGCCAGTGGCACCAAGGTTGGACAATGCTGTCAAAGTTATCCAGATAATGGTAAAAAAAAAAAAAAAAACATAATAAATGGAAGAATGTGCTAGAAAAGAGCCATAACAATTGTGCACTTTCCCCTTCAAGTGACAGCTTTTAATCAATTAGTGAGACCAAATGAAATCCACTTTGCTTAGCCTCTGTGTTGCATTAAACAATCAATGGCGAAGCAAAACAGACATGTGGGAATTCAGAAGAACAAGTGGAAAAGCAGTCTTCTTAACGTCCTCCTCAAAAACAACAGCGGTGTTATTCATAGCAACATACTGTATCTGCCTTTGCAGGGTTGATTCAGGCAAACACCTTGAAAAAATTAACAGGGTAGGAATTTGATTCAGTGGGTACAGCATGGAAATGCAAGCTTAAGAATGCATCTTGGAATGCATAATCACTGCACCACGCCCAACCCTGCTAGATCTGCATCATAAGCCTTATCTCAGAGGTCCCAATTAAAAACTTTCCCTGATTCAGTAACATTGTGTTCTGAAAACATCATACTGCTTACTCTTACTTTCCTCAACTCAGCCGTCTCTCCATATTTTTGACAAGAAGATGACAAAGATTGTTTTTGCCGTTCACTTCAATGAAATATGCAAATATTTTGAGGAGAATAACAGTGATAAAAGCACACTGTATTGTCTAGAAAGAACAGTTGCTTTTATAACTTAAGATGAATGTAAATAACACAGTACTGAAAATAAAAAGCCATTTCCAAAGCATTTCAATGTATGTTTCAGTTACTGAAATCATTTAGGGTGACATCACAGTTCAAAATCAGATTTTCATAATATGATTATCATGGCCTGAAGAATTCTACCCAACTATGACGATGGAATGCCCCTGAGATGGTTACAGGTGAATATTATTTTGTCAAATGTTAATATTTTTAATATCACAGTTATACCAACATGTTCTGTTGCAACTCCCCCTGCCTTTTCCTACGACATACGGAATGAGTGAGTTTGGCTTTCTCTAACCAGTTTAGTGAGTGTGACTGTGAAAATATAGCATTTATGAGTCAGTTGCTCAGTTATCAAGAAGCATATACAGTATTTTGGAATGGGTAGCCCTCTCTATGGCGCCAAGTTTTCCTAACAATCTTTGTTAAAATTCACTCTGTACATCTGCAATGAAGGTGTGAATGACTGTACACAAGCTGAAGTCACACTTTAGCCCCCACTCCCTAACATAATGTGATCACTTGATGCTTTCAGGCTGACTGCTGGTCTTCATTGATTCCTTCGTCCCCTCTGACTCTCTCTGTTCCATCTCCTTTCCCCTCGACCGGTTCTGCAGTATTTCCCCATCAGTGGTGTGAAGCTGGGAGGCTTTCAGGGCTAAGGCTGGAGCAGCTGTCACCGGCGCAGCGGACACTCTTAATTGCCTCCCCTGGGGCAGTCCCCTTGGTGTAGCAGAGCAGGGCAGGAACTGTGGAGGCATGAGCCACCGCAAGCCCAGTTTAAAACCCACTGAACAAGTCTCTGGGCTGAATGTGTGCGTTTCATTATTCTACTGAAACCAGGGGGAACGGATTATGTCTATTAAAGAATAGGCAAAGTCTTTTTCAGTTGGTTTATGATAAGGACGGACTACTTGACCATTTGTCGCAGCTAGAGCAGTCAGAGTTTGACTGCTGCCAAGCCCATACAGCACAGCAATGGCTCTAACCATTTGCTAGAAATGCAGTCACAAATGTTATTTTCCATCATCTCCTAATCTGAATTTCAGAACCAGCATCCTTGGCATTCATATAATATTTAAAACAGATATATCTGGTGAATACTAAAATCACACAAGGTTGCTGTATAAAGTAAGAGAGCACATTCTAAGGGGAGTTTGTGTTGCTACTACAGTCACTGGCTGTCACCCTTCGGCTTTATGTTTACACCAAGCCTTTACCCCATTATCAGATATAACAGTTTACTGTCATACAGATCCCCCATCTCATAGTTTCCATAAGAATTGCAGGAACCATAGTTTTCTTTGTTTTGCTGGTTTTCTGTTACTCTGTGGTGGAGCAGACGGTTTGACTTGGTGAAATAGGCATCTGCTTCGCCCTATCCCACTTTATCATTTTTATTTCTTTTTTCTTTGCCAACTGGCATCTACCTCTTTATGCCACACACCCTAAAATCTTTAGGTTCCTTCACACTATACTTTCTCCTCGCCATCATTTTCTCCCTAATCATATTTCTTTTTCCTTCAGGTTTCCTTTCGACTGACTCACTATACTGCCCTTCTTTTACCCATCCTCTGTCTACTTCTCTCTCTGTCTGCTCCTGCTTTATTGAGGATGCTTTATCTTTAGTTTCTGGTTCCCTCATTAAAGTTAATGCAATTCTACCACTTTGTTGTGTTTTTTTTTCCTGTTGCCTCTCACCTCTCCAAACAAATGAAAGCACAATTGTGTTTCTCCGTCTATTAATTGAGATGTGACTTGAAAAAGGTATAGATAAAGGAACAAAAGAAGAAGCAATAAAGCCTAGCAGGTTTGGAGGGGATAGCTTGAGTATCAGAGAGCACTGCCAGTCTCACTAATGGCTGCACTTTAGCAGAATTCTGACATGTTGACCTCACTTCACTTGATAAATCCAATTCAAGCAATAATTTCAGTTTTGAACGAAAGTCAGTGTGATACACACCAGAGCTGATATCAATCAAAATAACTTTGCCTAAAGAGCAGTAGGACAATAAACAATGAGCAAAGCCTGTATGTATTAGTTAATGATTAACATCTATTCACTGGTCTATTAAAAGGCGCCCAATTAGCACTGAGAAGCAAGAAAGAAGCAACTTTACGGTGTGATATTTTCATAGCCTCTGGTTCCCTGGCATTTTGAACTGATTTGTTAATTAAAGTAAGGTAGGGGGGTAAGGGGGTGATTGACCTTTTAGCTCAATTTGTTTCCTAGCTGCCGGTGGATCGGGGGTGTATTTTCCTTTTTTTCCAGTGAGTAACCGAGCGAAGCAAGAGGGCTGCCCCTTCAGGCATCCTGCAGCCTGAATTACACAGTCGCTGGGTCTGTTGTTTGTACATGTGCGCACACATTCAAACTGTAGCACAGCAACAGATTCACGCGTCCGTGTCTTTTCTTGTTTTAGACACAGCTGGCGTACACCTGCTCTGACGCACCTGCATTAAAAGGCAAAATAATACGTAGCTATTGTGGCAGCAGCAGAAATGCTCTAAATCGCCACTGTGGGAGTAGAGGATTTTGTGGGCTAACTGACAAACTGGATTTTTTTTTACTTTGATTTAGAAGATTTTGTTGAAAAAATGACAAAAAGTTATTCCCAAGTTGTAAATAAAGAAAATTGTCAGAATAAAAATGTCCTTCACAAAATGATGTATCACTCCCGGCCCTTCACTGTTTTAAAGGCCAGTGAGGTTGATAGACATTTGACTCTTTGCTGAACAGTTCAGTTTTCAGTTTTCTTTCTTTCTTTCAGTCACACGTGTCAGGGGGAGCTGCTTTTTGCACCATACTTTACCATACGCTTTACCTGGCATTCACTATTTTTAAAGCAAATTAAACCAATTTGTTGTACCCAACATTAGCAGTTTCTGTGTCATGACCCGATGAAGTTCTGGAGATAAACAGCCAATATTTATTTCTGCTTTCTTTATTAGCAATAATTCACCTTAAAAAGTTAAATTTGAGAGATACCATTAGTACATAACTAGGTATTTATTTAGTACAAGATATTTTTGATGTTGTCATGCATTTAATAAAAAAAAACCCTATCAAATCCCAAACCTCTATTTTCAGATTAGTGTTGGCCCCTGCACCATTTTTGCAGTAAATGCAAAATTGTGAAAAAGATTTTTTTTTTTTTAGTGGATGATCTGGCCTTGTAGACATGCTCTACCTGCTGGCTAATCTCAAACTACAGCACTGAGTCAGCTGCTCATTATCTATACTGTGCCTCAGGGTGTCAACTATCACTCCAACCTGAGTCACGCTATGTTAAGGATGGATGGTCTAAGTGGATAATGAGCTGTAGCACTGTAACATTTTGGAAAACTAAATGTTTCATCATCAATGTGCCAGTTAAGGCTTGCTAGTTTTTAAGTGTTGTAGTTGTACAGATAATGACACAATCTGAACGACAGAGGCATCCCTGTGGACCTGACTGAATGTCAAAAAAGAAAATGTGATGAACTAAAAAAAGGCAACTGAACCGTGAGGATTGAATGAGGGTTGCAGACCAAGGCCGATCAGGACGCGGGGTCGGTCAGACTGTTACTCAAATCAAGAGTGATGGTGGGTCTAGAGTCTAGACTGACAGGCACACTGATAACCTATATTAATAAAAACTGCAATTCAGAGACGTGAAGAGGCATATGGAACCATGGGGGAAAAGTGTAAAGCTGTACATTGTTCTCAGAGAAGTGAAAGCTACTCCGAGTGGTGTTTCATGGCAGGAAAACTTTTTTAATTCTGAAGTTGACCTAGTGCTTGGTAAATGCCTAGAGAACTGAAAAAACCTACATAACTACTCCTTATTTTTTCTTCTACATTATTCACCCTGTTTACAATTAATTTATTAATTTGGATTTTTAAAAAAGAATTTCACAATTTTTGCCTTTCTTGCTGATATGGGGATAATAAAAAGAAAGAGGGAATGACAAAGGAATCCAACCAGAATCAGAACATTAGGGGGTAATCCCCTTATAAGTCATTTCTAATTGCAATTTAATGCCAGATTTTAACACCTCAGTAAAAGCACTTCTTCGACTTCTAATTGCGGAAATTATCAAAGAAAACTATAAACGAAGAAAGAAATCAAACGCTAGGAACCAGTGACTGTTTGGTTTTCATTAGTACAGTTACAAGGATATACCATCGACAGCAGTTACACATTATTATTTTTATATTGTTAATTTTTAAGGTCTGCTACACCATATTGAAATACATTTAAAATTTAAAACAATACATTAGTCTCCTAATGACTAAACATACCATTGATTTTACAGTCGGGTCCATTGAAATTATGTGATACAATTTGAAGCTTGGTCAGAAATGTCGAATGAACAGCATCTCTTTTACACTTTTAATGATAGACACTCAGTTTCCATACACTAATATTTGTGTAGACATCAAAGTATTTTCTTTTTTTAGTGTTTTAAGAGATTTAATGAGGACAAATAATGTCACTATGCAAGTACTCTAGTGTACATATAGACCTAACTTTATATTCCCGCCCTTAAAATGTATAAGTTAGTTTGTCCTCGCTTGTGAGATGATGCTGCCACAGAGGCCACCCAGGGCTTTAGTGAAAAACTACATTGTCCATAGTTTACAGTCTAACTGAAAGACTGTGGCAGAGGTAAGGAAGAAGGAAGCCAAAGAGAGGAAACAGTGGCAGTTACACTGTACCTATGTCAGCGAAAGATGGAGAAAATAACCAACGCGATGAATGAGAGTCGACAGTGGAAGTGAGTAGGCACAGGCAGTAACCTTGGAGAGGCTTTGTTGCGACAGGGGAGAAAGAATTCCATTGTTATCTCTAAGGGGAGAGGCAGCCAAGGCACATAAGCAACTGTTGCAGTGTGTTGTGCAGTGACCAGCATCAGCAGACTCTGATCTATCTGGGCAGCTCCCAGTAGAACTGTATGAATGTCAGAGCAGTGCTGTAAAAGAGCAAGCATGCTCAGTTGACTGTCCCTGCATAAATAAATGTCTAACAAGGCTTTAGGTCTACAGCCCTGCTAGCAGCTCCCTGGAGGCCAACTGGTTAATTATACCCAACAATACAGTAAAGTTGAGCCAACTGTTGCCAATATTGGAGTCACATCACACAGAAGAAAAGTAAAATGTGTCCTCATGGTGACAGAAATTATGAGGTAATTAGATTTTAAAAGATTTATCTGTATGGGAATAAGATTATGTACAGTGTGTTTCTTGGTAATCTGCCACCTGGAGCATTATAATACTTTTCCTGATTGTGGCACTAGAAGCAGAGTGGTCTGGAAGTAGAGTTCAATGTGAAAGTGGTTCAAGGTCTGGGAGGCATAAAGGCTGTAACGTTCTCGCTGAAGAGGATCAAAGCCAAGATCCTCCCTGCAAACCATTCGGAACAATCTCCATGTTTGTCCTCGCATAAGCCCACTCGTGTTCGCATTTTTACTCTCTGACACTGTAGTTGGCACCACACACGAGTCTACGTTAGGCTCTTGCGTGCTGCTGTATGTCTGTAACAAAATAAGTTTTTTATAAAAACTTTATCGGAATTTGTGTATCCCTTCCTCAAGTAGCATGACGCAGGTTTAAATGTGCTCAGTAAACATTATGGGAATATGGTGACAATGTTGGATCTTCACCAAAACCACTAGAATACGGCCTGTGCCTTGTAGGATTCTAGATGACTTTAACACTAAGTTGTTGGTCTTGGTTAAACATGGCCTTACAGCAGCGGCAGACTAAATTACAGTTAAACCATTTTGAGCTTAATTTCTCCATGTTCAAGGTGTCATGCTTTCGACCAAACTGTTGAACATCTGGAAGCCTCCCTACTGCAAATGTGAAAACAGCAAACAGTGTAAAACTGTATATCTGTCAGACAATACAGCAGAGGTAGGAAATAATTGAGACTTCATATCAATGAAACCCGGGCATAAAATGACAATATCTGCTCCCACACACTCAGATGCAAATCCACCTTAGGAACATCAACTCTCATTGTAACACATGTTCACTCACATAAAGCACAAAAGCTGTTGCACATCAGCCCAAGAGAGCAAGATGGATCATCTCAGTCAAGACCTTAGACATTTCTATTCATGCCACCTCTCTCTATAGACGCTAATGGATTTTCCCTGCAGCACATCTTTATTGTCTAATGCACAATAATGTCTCGGATGTTTTATGAGCTCAACCTAGCAAGCAGACAGAAGAAAGTAATGCCAAGGCTGATCGATGGCTAGGTAGTTGATGGATATAACCCTATGGAACAGCAAGGTTGATGGGGGAGATGTGGAAAACATAGCGATATAGTGCAGAAAGCTACATTTGATGCCTAATGCGGTTCTGCAGAGAGACATCCAGGCTTAATGCATAGTACAAGGCTGCTTGTATGTTATCTGTGGTGAATAATAAATATGGAAAAGTGGGACTGGCTCGCAATCTTGGATAGAGTTAGACAGAATCAGGCCTAAGGGTTTTAGTAAAATCAGCTGTTTATTCAGAGTCATTTCATATCTCTTTCCTTGCTTTTCTTTGCATTTGTTCATTCAAATCCTTGTGGTGTTTCCTTTCTTCTGATGGGACTTCTTGCCCATTTGTGCTGCCTGAAATCTTACTTTATGCTGTCATCAGCTACTTACACACATTCATTTCTTTTTACCACCAATTTCCACTGACACTTTTCTGGTGTCTGTGTAGAACAGTGGCAGACAGTGGTGGTGTCTGAAGAAGAAAGGTAATAAAATGCATGAAGGGTTTGTGATCTAACCAATATAATAGGAATTTGATTACAACACATCATGAAAAATGAATTAGATCTTTAAAAAAAAACAAGTTAAAATTTTAGACCAGTCCATCTTGGATAATGTGTAGCACCCAAATAAAATGCAGCTCATTGTATATAAGTCACTTACTGTACAGAAAAAAAGGTGTTAGTTCAACAGTGCAGAGCATGAAGGAACGGCTCAGTGCTCCAGTGGGACTAAATCTATACCTATCTCTTTATGCCTGCGATGCATGGCTGCACTAAGCGCCCACCTGCAGGTGCTAATGGGAGAATCCGTAACTGTCTAATGTTACAAAAAAAGCAGAATAACCAAAGCCAAAAATGTAATACACACACTTAACATGTCCACATGCAAACAAGCTACATGGAGCCTCATCCCTACACTGAGGAAATGCTGTCAGACCCAAAATGAAACACCTTCCCTAATTGTGCTGGAATTGTCAGCCAGCAGACAATAAAAAAGCCTTTCATTTTAAAATCTTAAATCTCAAAATATTTTATAATTAAAAGCTCAAAAACTTTTTTATATAGACTAATGCAATTTGAAGTGCAGTAAGGACGGCTAAAAAGTTGATAAAAAAATGTTCCACACAGGAAGATAATAAACCCTCAAAACTGTGATAACAATGCCCACAAAACAAGAGTGTTGAAAAACACACTATAAGAAAAAAGACTGATGCATACATATCATAGAATAAAAAAATTAAATTATATTATATATATTTTATATAAAATCATATTTAAAATATAGTTAAACAGTTCAAAAACCATGATGAATAAAACTTGAGAAACAATGGAAAAAACTAAAGAAAGTCAACAGTTTTATATAAATCATTGCAATAAAATGATAAACATAAAATGTTTAATCTAAAGGTTGCCTGAAAAGGTGAGTTTTAAGTTTGCATATAAAAACATTCACACTTTCTCAAGATCCTCAGGCAGATTGTTGTGGTGGTTCAGAGCATAAACACTACAGCTGGCCTCACCAAAAGTTGGAATAATAACTACTTGGTACGGATGGATCTGAGTTGCTTGCTTTCTTTCTTTTTAACAGGTTTAGCAAGTGCAGTTGTATGAAGCATTAAGAGTTGTCTGGAAAACATCTATTTGCAAAGAGTGGTTAATAATAGTTAAAACACAATCATAAAGTGAATTAAAAATGATTTTTAAAAAGAGTTGGGAATTTGGTGGAAATACTTCATAGCAAACCGGAAGAAAAGATAACCTTCTGCTGTGTACGGATCAAGGCAAACTCCTCACCTACAGATGAAGCTTCGCTCACCAGCTGACATTCCACCGACATGTTGAATAACAGACTTTAGACAGTGCAAGTTATTAAACCAAGTTTTGGGTTTTCTCTCAGCTTTCCGGCGTCACTGACTTGGCCTTCTCTTTTTTTCTGAAGCCTCCATCAGGGCTTCTACAGCCTTCAAAGTCGCTGGTCTTTAGCCAGGCAATCCTCTTAGCACCAGGAAGAGGATATCTCTTCGACACGGTGCTGATGTTCGCAGCATGAGGCCTGTCAGATGTGTGCGAGGTGTTAGTGTGTATTTCTCTAAGAAGCTCAGTTTCTTCTTAAATAGAAAAAGACCTGGATCTTGAAGTTAAGGTGATTTCTAAGCCTGGCAGCCATTACAAACCAAGTATAATAAATATTATAAATGTTTGCATTCAGAATGGATGACAAATTTCATCACAAAGCTTTACCAGTGTAAGGCATTCATCCCAACCCGTCTTACATGTGCAAACAGTCTTTTAGCAGGGGCTGATTATGTCATTACATTTCGCAGGCCAAATGGGCTGTATGTCTCTTTCACCATGCCCGTTAAACCCGTCACCACTTTTGCCATCACTTGTGACACTGTTAACTCCTGATAATGACTCAAGTCAGCTGGATTTATTTATGCCCCTGCTGTTCAACACTCAACAAACACTCATTTTTTTAATGTGAGGGTTGCATGCAACCCCAAATACGAGGATCTGTCCAAGGGTGCATTTTTGCCAGAGTGTTATGATAGTTAAAGTGCCCGTTTTTATGATTTAATAACAGTAATTATCGCTTTGTGGGGAAAAGAATAGGCTGTTTATCAGTCTCAGGATAGTTTGGACAGAGCTGGCTATATTTGTGTTGGGTCTATCTCTTTGCTACACACAGATATGGAGGGTGGCAGCTGGGACAGCTTTGGGACCAGGGGGATGTGTGTTAGACAGAAAGAGGTTGTTTACTTGGTTTATTCCTCTCACTGTATAGGTTTTTAAGTTTAAGTAAAAGAGGTAATGGGTAGAAGCAGAAATAAAGGAGATAGAAATGCAAGAGAGACAAAGAAAAATGCAAAGGCACTGCCAAGAGAATTTAAAGCAGAGTGTGGTAAAGAAAGAAGGTGTTGATGGAGAGGAAGTCATCTTTGCTATAATATTCTCCTGGATAATGTTTAAATACAAGAACCATGGCCTTGCTCTGGCCAGATATATTCACAAAGAGGCTCTGGGGAAATGCAGGGGGAGCCTGAAAAGAGTAATATTTCTTATAGGCACTGATTCACTCAGAAAATACTTTCCTTTCATTGCGATCCATTTTGCTATCACTCATTGTTATTTCAGGAACACTAGGACAAATCAAATGTGAGTTTGAGGTGTGTATGAGCGTGCATTAGTGTTTAAAGTACATTGATAAAGGTGGTGGAAATCCCAAATCAATGGCGCACTGAAGTCTAATATGTCATGCTGCCATGGTCAAGCACGTTCCACATGTGTCTGTTACACACATTAGACCTTACATATTTGATAAATGTAATTTTATTGAATCATATGTCTACCTCTAGCTCTTGCTTTATATTGACTTTGTCCAGCCCATGTGAGCCACTGTGGACTCTTGTATTGACGCCTTATTTGCTTAAAGAAAAGTAAAAAGAGGAAATTGACTGAAACACTGAAATATAGATTTAAAGCTGTTGTTGATGTAATATGCATACATGCAATGGGTCATTAGCACAATTTACTGAGCCTGAGTGAGGTTTAACACCACACTGGAACACTGTCATTTGTTACATGAAAATGAATGATTAAGACTTGAATGTACGTTTACATTGTCACTTGGCAGACGCTTCCATTAGTAGTAACCAACGAGTGAAGTACAAAACTAAAACTGGAAAAAGACATAAAATGAATAGTGCAAAGGAAGTTGCAGAAGAGCTGTGTGGTCTGGACCACTGGGCCCTCAATGACAGAAAGCCGTGGATGAGATGCATGGCGTTCTTGCACTCCTGACATTTTTTTTTTGTTAATACTTTTCCCCACTTCCCCAACCCACAAAGCTGGGAACCACTTGAACCTCATGCTCACCTGACATGGATTCTCCACTCACCTCTTCATTCAACCTCACTCTCTCCGCCTTGGTCTTCCCTTGCAATTTATCAGGTTCTCCAAAGTATAGTTTGTCTATTATTGTCTTCCAGAACAAATTTATTTGTGCGATCCTCTTCACAAGGAATACATTGTGTGTCATAGCCATTAACAAAGCTTCAAAATTTGTGTTAGATTCAACAAACTAAAACTGTTGCTCAAGGTCATTGTTCACAAAAAAGCTGCATTGAAATCACACTGCCTCAAGCAGTGAGAGTGCTTTCTGAAAAAAGTTGTTTCTATCATTTCTGTGATTCTAAAACATTCACCAAGGTCCAAACACCATGCAACAATAATAACACCACATTAGCATGTTTTTTTTACACCAATTTCACTTTGACTAAACTAGACTAACACTAGTTTAGGAAAACAACATGTAATCTCTAATGAATAGGTGGGTGTATGTATTATCTTTGATGCTTACTCATGCTCACCGATGTTTTCTGACATATTCACTTGGTGGGGATCTTGTGCCCAGTGCTGCAAGAACCAGAGCAATTTGATTATTGTGGCAAAACTATCTGAACAATTTTCACTGGTTCTTGTTTAGTGAACAATGTTGTAGCAGTCAGTGACATAATAGGATCAGAAGTGGGTAGTATGAAAGTACAAACACCTTTACAATATTTAAGTAGAACTTCCAGCCATTTGCACTTTACTTACTTGTTTACTTACTAAGTATTCATTTACATATATTTTTTATTTTTTTAATCCCACAACATTTCAATACAAATATCTGTTTTCTCCACTCCTTTCATTTTCAAAACAGACTTGTTATTTTTATACTTTCATACATAGGAATTGTTGTTTTTTTATCACTGGCCATCTGTCGACTTGCAGAGACAGTCCTTATTGACTAGTAGCTGTGTAGACCTTGTCTATCTCAGCTTAGCTTATTTATTATCAATAACTACACTGAGCACTTTACTTTTTTTTTTTTTTATAAATATTCTCCAGCAATATGCAGCCATTCACAGATATGTCTGTTGTCCATGTTTGAATCTTACTGTAATGTAATGTATTTTACTGACCTTTTTAGATGGTCTGGATTGTAAAGTCACCATTGATGTAGTGTCTATGTCATTCAATATGTATACCCTGGCTTTTGTAAGAACTGGATATTTCAATTAGTGCCTTTTATTAATCTCTATCTAGCTAAATATATTTACATAAACTCTCTGTTTCCATCTAACATTTACACCACCGGTATAAGTCAACCCTCTGCCTCAGCCAAAGTGCGGATCTGGTTTTGCAGGGGAATGCTGCATTGCTCAGAGGCCATTATTTCCAAGCTGGGCTAACACACTGGGTGCTCTGTGGGAAAGACGGCATGTATATGTATGAGTTTAAGGGCGAGGAATGAGGTGAGCTAGGCAGAGAGGGGGAGATAGGAGAAGAGAGGAATGAGAGTGGCCAATGGAAACAAAGGATATAAAGGGTGAAAGTGACTACGGAGGGAAAGATAGAAGTCCAGGCAGCACCAAGGTCTAGAGGGATGAGGGAGAGAGGAAGAACGGCAAAATAAAAATCAGCAATATAGTGTGATGCATTTTAGGCACACGGATGAGAAACGTGCACTTAAGATCCAGCCCCAGGTTAGATGCAGTGAGAACTGCATACAAAATAAATTTCAATGTGCAATCCACACCGGACTTCATCAACATTTAGTATAGTTTGTATGTTCCAATAAATGTATTTCTTGGAACACTGCAGATGCCAGTAGTTGATTCGGTGCTTTTCATTTAGAGCCTTATTGTTTAGTGTCTAAAGACCAGAAGCAGCTTCTTTCTAAATAAGTAATATTTGAAGCTCATTTTATTGTCAACCACTATATCCAATCACTGCAGTATGCTGTGGTAATTATCTAATCTATGAAAGATTAGATAAGTAGAAAGTTAATGATCAATCTTGCATAAAATGACACACCTTAATGATTAATAGAATACTGGTTTGCATTAGGGTACAAGCACTCACGTTCAGTCTTTACCAACGACCACCAATCAAAGCTGTGTCTTCAAAACTGGATCTTAACTGTTATAATCAATACAGTCCTCTGACTCACCAGCACTCATCACCAGCTGAGATCACCGGGTCCTCATTATACCATTCTGTTATTTGTCTAGCTGGAATGGCCCACACACTGAAGCAAAAATAAATTGATAAGACAGTCTGCCTGATGACAATTTGCCATCGTGTGAAAGTGAGCCAACAGTTATCTCAGTCTTTTTTTTTTCTTTTCCTGTTATCACCCTCCAAATATTTTGTTCAGGTTATTTTAATAAGTAGTGTGTATTAGCCATGGGCAGGGGCCCTGCTTTTGAGGTCCTCTTTTCAGGCACACTCCTTGCTAAATATTTAGGCCACAGGGCTGATGGTATAAATAAATATGGAGATGCTCTCTCGCTTTCTCCAGAAAAGGCTGCCAGTCTCTGTGCCTCCCTCTGCTCTGCTCACATGTGTTTTGGAAGATGAGATTTGAGCGATTTCAAGGGCCATGCCCAGTCACATGTTTTACTATTTAATTTCATAGCAGCTGGTAATAATAAAATGCATTTGTGGCTTGCATCACAGCAGTTAATATAGTTGTTACATAGTTATATAAACTTTTTAAATAGGCTAAAATAAGTTGAAATAAGTAACAAAATAGAGCTACTAAGAACTGTTGGTGTTCGTTACTTAATGTCTGTTGTATTGTTTCAAACTCAATGAATCATCAATATTATAAATAGCTAACATAATTATTTATAAAATGAGTATCTGCAACATAGCACTGAATACTGTATATACAGCGGTATAGCGGTACATATAGCGGTCATATATAAAAATGACTTGTTTGAATGAATGAATTTTAAATGAATGAAAATTAATTTGTAATGAACATTTTTACAGAATATCTTTATGCAATCTACATTTAATTTGTTACACAATTAATACATTTAATTAATAATTGTTAGTTGTTGCACTAAATAACTCCAATATTTTCTTCTCCGGGCTGCAGAGAAAATATTACATGCACATATCAGCTTTTACAAAAAGCTGGGGGTGTCACTCAGCTGTCACTGCATTGTGACAGGATTGTGGAAAAAAAAAAATTGTCATTTGTCATTTTTTGTGACAATTTGCATCTCACTTTTTCCCTCTTTGTATGTTCGGCCCTTGCTTTATCTCTAATATCTCTTCGCCTCTGGCAGCTGCATGCAGGTCTCTCATTAACACAAACCCAGGATGCAGGGCAACGGTCATTCTGCCACTTAAATACTGCCACCCTTCCTTTGTTCGGTTACAGGCCCTAACTCGCCCGCTGCTCCAGCTCCTGGCAAACGTTTTCCTGCCTAGCATGCTCAGGCTTCACCGAACAGCCACAATTAAACTCCAGAGATAATCATACCTCCGACACTTCCGATTTTTTTTCACTGTTGGTTTATTTACTATGTTATTCGTAGATTTTTATTGTTCCATGCTGAATTGTTTATTAATATTCACATTCACAGTAGAAATTTAGGTAAGCTACAAACATAGCTGAAAAACGTGTATTGATGATATGTAATTTATATAACATTTAGCATGTTTATATCAGTACAGTAATATGAACAGTGTTGTTTTTAAAATTGCTCCGCACACCTTCTGGGCTTTTTGAAAAACCACGATCCATCTATGCGGTACTATATTGCTATGTGTGCACTGCATTTCAGCTGTAGTACGGAGAGGCAAACGCAGCTGTCTCCTGTTCATGCTCATTTAAAAGAGCCAAAATACATATTTTCTCTTATGGCCCAAGGGAAATGGAGAAAATATATCGACGCTAATAATATTTGTTCAAGTTTCTGAGATATGAAATTTCCCCTGCTACCTCAGTACAAATGTTTTTCACTTTTTTAAACTCAGTTCTTGGATTAGTCTTCAGGTATTGTAGTGTATTGAAATGTAAGGCAAGTTTAGTGAACTGTTGTGAATTATATTTAACACAGATGTGGAGGACAAAGGACAAAGAAACGGACGCAGTGGAGACTAAGCAGAGTGGGCCTAGGTTGTCACTTGCACTCACACTTACTCGCTCCCTTAGTTTGGCCCTTTGTCACTTTTTTAATATCCATCCATTCTTCCGTCTTGTGAGTCCTATAATCTCCTGGGAAGGACATCACACACAGTTGTTATTTCATGTGCACATTTTTTTTTCAGACTCACACCAACTCTGGCCTGCTCTTCTCACCATGTCAGTTACACTCTCCTCTCTCTTCCAAATATTCCCTTGTTTTTCTGGCTGTGCAGCCTGCCTGTTGAGCTGGGTTAGAATTGCTGAAGCTGGGAATGAAAAAGGTGGAAAGAAAAAGCAATGGTCCAAGTCTTGACACAGGTTTGGCACATCGGGTCAGGGTGGGTTTAGTGTAAATGGGACCAAGAATAGCCCTACCGACTGTTGCCAGTCAGATTGCTTTTGGCAGCCAAATCTCAAAAAACCCAGCTGGGCAGTCAGGATGGTTACACAGGCATGAAGTGGATATTCGGCACAACATGTGTGTAGGTGTGTTGAGCGGCAGAGTTCACTGTGGTGTGTGTGCCCTTCACATGCCTCCATCTCTACTGTTTCATCTCGATGCTCTACTTTAATAAAGTTTTTGTCAAATCCACGATAGCTTTTAGGTGTCATTTCTATGACGTTACTGTTGTGTACAGTTTAATTGGGACTTGCTTCCTAGTGTACATACACTGGATATGTATGTGTGTGTTTGTGCTTTTATTGGCTTCTTATGCTGTGTGTAGTTTTATATTTCCCCATAGTTTATTTTTATTATAGTTTAATTAAAAAAATTTAAAGAGCCGAAACTGTAGCATCTCTTGATTTGCTTTAGGCGTTCTATAACAGCAGCTTATGGTAATGCATCCATTATCTTTTTCTCTATATGGAAATGACCAAAACACTGCCACCTATTTTTTATGCCATATGTTCCTAAAAAACACATTTTAATTTTTAAGCAAACCTACTGGAGCCTAATCTCTGTGTGAGCTTTCAGTTAAAATCCTCTCAAATTGAAATCAACAAACAACCAAGCAAACAAATTAATAAATAAACGCATAAATATATAAATCAATAAATATCCTCACAGCTCATTAGCATTTTACATCTCATCCCTTGTGTGGACACTCAGGCCTTCATTCAGTCCCCATCTTTTTCTAATTAACCCTGGATTGTGTTGCTTGTTGATACAGAAAGATGTGGGGAGAGAACAGGTGATGAACCTTCTATCCAATCCAGCTCTTGCAATGATGTTCGGTGAAAAAACCAGGAGAATGAACCGGCAAAGCACAGAACAGATCCAAGCACACACTGATTCACACATACTGTCCTGATGCAAAGATCAATCACAGACAGACGCAGCAGGTGCCATCATGGAAACGGATGCAATGGTGCAAGAACACTACACATCCTTTCATGTGTCCAATTAGCACCTGGCACAGGTGCCTCTTCTACAAATGCAGACCTGTTATACTGCAAACCATGTATAATACATTTAATGTTATTTAATTTTCAACAATCAGTGTTATTGTTTCACCTACGGTTTGCTTTTTAAATGCCAACTTATCTGACTATAAGATGTGGTTGAGACTCTATGTGTTTTCGTATAGATATTTGAGGAATAATCTTTAGTTATGTGCACACCTTAAAACTAAATAAGTAGCTCTTGATTTATGCCCTGTAGTTTATTTGTCACTGTCTGGAAGATACTGTGATCTAACACAAAGACTGCACCACTATAGAAATAACCACTGACATATCCCAGGGGATTATCTTTGGTTCAGTCAAACACAACACTGTTCATCAATTGTTGGTTTCTCCTGCACTTAGTGTACTGACTTACAGAATTAGTTTAAAGTTTAATAGATTTTACAATTGGGAAGGCCACAGCAGTATAGGGCTGAGGAGAGAGAACTTTAATTCATCACGGTTATGGATTACAACAGTTAAATGGCTTCTTTCCCTGAATATTTACAACACACACTCTCTCTCACACACACATATATACACTACTCACAAGATATTAGGGATATTTGACTTTCAGTTGAAATTTATAGAAAAAATAAAAAGTTCATGCTACAGTGACGGTGATTAAAGTCGGGCATTTAAATAGAATCATGCAATAGTAATTTCGTCTAAAACTATTTATTGAAAAAGAAACTAATGACCAAAAAATGTTGGTGCATTTAGGTGCATTACGCAGTTGTATCAGGAAGATGAATATCCCTAACTTTTTGTAAATATTTATCACAAAGGAACTAAGTTTTTTTCCTGAATTGAAAAAATGTGATTGGTAAATTAGCAGCTTAATTAGAAACTGATACATTTTAAAGGGAGCAGCCAGAAAAGGTTCATTGTCTGCAAGCTAAGGTAAATCGTGGCTCACCATTTTATGCCAAGGTGAGAACTGTCAGCAAAAAAAAGTATTTTCTGGAGTTGGGGCTTGAATGTGCTCCTTGTTGAATCCTCATGTATAGTATTTGCTTCAGGGTAAAGTCGTTTTCCATGGTGTCTGATTATTCTGATACAGACAGAAGTTGCAGCTGTATTCACAGTTGGGTTTGGCAGTTTGTGTTTTCTGATGACGCACCATACGCAGTGTTTAAAGGCTACATGGAAAAAATTCACATTTACAGCATTCCAAAATAACAACCGTTCCTTCAAGAGATAAAGCACATATGCAGGTGGCCACACATATTGTACACAAAGACGATGGGCAGAGCTTCTGTTGACAATGCAGTAAACACTCTCACAACACATTCACTCTCCTCTCCAGCATGTCTACATCTGTATCTTCTGCACCTTTTCACTTACCTTGACTGTTTTTCCTCCTCTTTTCACCCCCATAGCATTTTCCAAACACGCCAAAGTCATTAACTCGCCCAATGGAGGCCTGTGGCATCTAGACACAATAATTACAAAATCCACAAGTGTCTGTAGCCATTTAGCTATAGAAAACAAGGACATGGCACCTAAAACCAACCCATAAAATCCACACACAATTAACACAAGGGCTGCTCCCAAATATATACCTCAATATGTAAACCAGTGTTTCTCACTCTTTGCAAAACAGCAACAAAGATGTGCATGTAAAAATAACTCTCTACCTCCTCATTTATAGGACGCAGCAGCCAGATGCACATCCAAGCTGTATTACTTGTATATTGGATTTGCCAGAATGCCTGGCAGACTAATAACATATATTATAATGGAGTATAGCCCCATGATATTGCTGTTCATTCGTTTGTGATATAGTCAGGTTGGAATTTACCATGCTGCGGCATATCTCCTACATGTAAGTTATTACTTTAGGCTTATGGAGCCAATTTAGTCTCTGTTATTCTCATCCCTTCACATAATAAGGTGCACCCACGTAGGTGCAATAGGGTGACACCTTCCGCTCACGTGTGATAAATGTAAGTCACTGTATTGTTTGCTAATTCTAGTCATTTGGATGTACAGTAAATAGACTTTTTTATTCCTTAATTTTTTTATTGTGTTTTTCACCTTATAGAAGTGCACACACACACTCACACACTGCTGTTGTAGTATACCACAGTGCAACCTCTTGTTCCTATTAAACTATGTCAGAATTTTTGATCTGTTGGAGGTACAGTACCACAGCATTAGCTCTCATTTCTCAGCTTACCAGCATATGCTGTGGTGTTATAATTGTGGTTGAAAAGGTCATTTTATAAGCAGGAGGTGTTGTGTGTTTTATTAAGGCAGCTGACGGAAGTGGAGAATCTAGTTAGGTGTGTGAAATGGTTTCTTTCTTTGTGCTTTGAATAAAAAGGCACCTAGAACATTTTGTAATAAGACTATTTCCACCTTTTCATTTTTTTTATCATTAATTTGTTGTTTGGCGCATTAGATATTATTTTGTTACTAAACGCCTTTGGCAAGTATGTGTGCATTTGTGTGTAATTGCATGTGTGTCCTCGTCTAGGTCTATTTCAAATGTGCCCATGGCTGCAGCCAGGAGGCAAAGACCTCAGGTTTTCTCGGGTCAGCAGGTTTATGTTGTCAAATATCTTTCTGTTGTGCTTCAGCCACCAACAGTTAAATTGAGGGGGGAAAGGGAACCAGAAACACAACGACCGAGGAAAAAAAAAACTTTTTCTTGCTGTGTTTGGCACCAGTGTTGCTGTCATTTCTTTTAGTCTTTCTCTTTTGTTATTCCTTTTTTTCTGTCTTTCCCACCATTGTTTTTATGCCTCCAGACCCCAGGATAAAATGTGGTTGCTTCTCTTGTCAAAAGAAATGCATCTCTTATAGCGCATCTTGTCATGATGGACAAATAGTGAGCCCACCGAGGACCAAATGGTGCTGTCATTGTCCTCTGGCTGTCCCTGTAAACACACCAAGTGGCCCCTTTGACCTCCTTCTGTTAATGTCCCTCTTAAACTGCCTATTTGTACTTTGCTCAAAATGACCACAGTAGTCTGCAGGGGGGATCATGGGGATGTTGATCAATGCCAATTACTTTAAGAATTTTCGGCCATGTGGAGACATTTTCTTGTCAACACTAATTTTTAAGTATTCATGCAGTTTGGAAACCCAAATTTCCCCTCGTATTTAGAATATTCGGAAATCCTCAAGCAGCTCTGGAACCGATAAAACTGAAGGGTTCTTCAGCCAGTCAGACGTACAAATATTTTGTCATCTAAATGTAGAAATTTATGTATGTATTTTGGTGCATCAGACAGTGTAACTGCTGTCGTAACATTTCTGGGGGGCAGTAATGTCACATTAAATGTCAGCTGGCTAAAAAAAACATTATTTTCAACTTGTGATTCCTCTGCTACCACAGTATTCTCACGCAACCAGTCTGAATGTCTACTGCAGTCTGCTGCCTTACCTTAGGGTCCTCAGTCCCATGAAGCCCTTACACGATCCATAAAAAGAGTGAGACTTTTAATAGTTCCATTACCTTCCGTGATTCCTGCTTCGCTTCAAAGGAGAACCATTGTGCGCATACACCCACGTGTAGTGTCCTCCCTCTCTCCATCCCCCTTTATCACCGTGTGTCTCTCAGCCTCACTCCATCACTCCCCCGTTCACACGTTTCCCCTTTAACGTTAAACTTTGCTGTCAAAGCTCTGCAGGCCACCCAAGTGCAAAGACAAATGTTTCCCGTCGAAATGAGAATTGATTTTCCCAACGGCCTCCATGATCAGCGGTTCGTACATTTTTATTTTGATAAAAAGTGGCGAGGGGCATCGTCACTGTAATGACTGTCCCAGTAGGGAGCTGAAGGGCACCCAGGGGTGGAAGAGATGGGATGCTGGGAAGGGGGATCTGTGGTGACCGGAACGCTGGGTGATTGTTTGGAAGGTTATGTTCCAAAAGCAAATTTCTTACATTGTTGATGAGATTCTGATACTCATTACCACTAGTGTGCCCCGGAGTCCCCTTGATCGTAGGGAAGTTCCTGCAATATCACCCTAGAAAGATGTGACTGTGAGCTTCCTCATTCATGTAGTACACACAGTGGACGAAAGGGCTGAGATCATGTTCATGAATTGTTTGGTAAAGAATGACAACAGAGGAACTGAGGAAGGATAGAGAGAATATAATGTGGTGGAAAAGTTGGACGAGTGACAGTGTACAGACAGATTTACTGATGAGCCGGAGATGGAGGAAAGTGGATGTTGAGGGCAGGAGCTGGAGCCAAACTCAATGGCCTATGCAGTGGTGAGTAGCGAGGTAAATCAGCCTGTAAATCCATGTGCTGATGTACCAGGCCAACGCTTGGCACAATCCCCTGCCAGCGGTTAGCGGTTGCTTTCCACCTGACTTCCCCCCATTGTTCTGACTCTTATTTCTCTCATTCTGCCTCCTGTCTTATTGTCCCTGTCATAACAAAGTCATCTGCGATTCTCTTTCTGTGATGAAAAGCAGAGGTACACTCTGCTTGAACTTCAGTCACCTTCAGCCAGCACAGACTGTCTGGCTCTATGCACAAATACGCGTTGTGTAGATCACTTCAATCCAGACTACCAATCAATGAGGGAAACTGTTTGACCTGGTGGGCCTTGATTTCATTCAGCAGTAAAACATTTTCACATCAGTCACATTTCATTCTACTACATTATCTGTTTTTCTCTACCAAGGGACAAATACATATTTCAAAGTTTATGCATGTACGGTAAATGCATAAATATACAGTAATAAATCCAGCACACATATGGTATGCCAAATCAGCCAAATCCTATGTCCTAGTTTTTGTTCAAGCTATTTTAGGGGTTTAAAGATGCACAGTAAATCTCTACTTGGCAATGCTGGCCTTTATTATGTTTCTAAATATGATTTTGCAAAAGTTAGAAGTACACTGTGTAACCAATAATAGTAATGTGTCATTTTTGACTTCCTATTCACATTAGTAATGTGAAGTTCAAATCTCCTTTGCTTCAAATGGAAAATTTCTTCACACACTAAAAATATAGAATATTGCTCTCAGGTCTGAATTATTATTTAGTAGCACTAAGGACTGAGAGTGAATAGGATGTGTGCATGCACCTGCAAGAACATGTTCAACACTGGGGTTTTTTTTCTGTTTTTTTTGCTGTATCTATACATCAAAGCTGTGTGACTTGCATGTACGGCATCATCCCCACATCTCATGGCAGATACATCTGACCCAAGGCAAGTTCCACGAATGCATAGGTATTTGCATTAAGACCCGCGATGGTCCCCGTCATGTCTGTCCACATTATTCCCCATCTGTTCTGAGAAAAAGAAGCCATCGTAATGATAAGCCTTCTCCAGATCTATCACATTTAGAACAACGGTGACGACTTATTCCTGTGGTGTAATGTGGTGTATATCCGGTCTGTTTAAACTAATTGAAGCACAGCGTGATGTTTGATGAACACGATGTCCCCCCTACTGTATGAGACTAATAGAATATCCTCAGTTGAGTTAATAATGGTGCAATAATTTTGTTCATGTTTATTTGTGACACGGGGGGATTTTCGAAATTTTAATTTTAGAAATCTGGAAAAAGAGCCCATATTAGTACAAGAATATGTGTAAAATGTGTATTTTACGTGTATGTAGTTATCCAAAAATCACATATATGTACAGTTGTGTGTAACTGTACTAATACTGATGTGCTATGTGTAGAGAAACCTCTGTGTGTGTACATTGATAATTCCTTTAGAGCAATTTGTCTTTTTTTCAAAATCTTTTTTCATTTGGAGTTTTTGATACTTTTGATTGATTTTGTGAAATTTAAATAGGTCATGAGATGCAAAATGTCTCATACTAAACTTAGAGGAACGCAGTTTGTAAGCAATCATTCATTTTATTTTATCATCATTTTTGTTCAAGCCTCTTATCACTATTAGTGAAGACATTTTTGCAATATGATGCATAGTATAGTCTGTTTTAACAGAGCAGGCATTAGCTTTCACAGCATTTCACAGTAATAAATAACAATGTTAGTCAGTAAAGTACAGTATGAAATGTTATTGAATATTTTTTTACTTGGAAAAAAACATGCTTTGGGAAATATCTGTTTCCTGTGATTCAGATCATAGAACAGCACTTGCAGTGATGCAGTGATTTCGAAACCTTTCCATTACTTGTAATTTCATAACCATGACTACCTGAGGCGACAGGCAGAGCATAGGGGAGCAGAGCGGAGCAGAGCAGGGAGAGGGGTTACCGGGTAGAGCATCGTACATTGATTTCCTGTCTCAGGCTAGTGCTATCTGAAGTTGCACAATCCCTTCTGCCTCAAGATCTAAATATAGAGGTTGTGTTTTGGAGTTTTCCCTTTAAAGGAGGGCTGTTGTCAGCCATAGCATAGTTTAAGTGACTACTGTCAAGTGGCTAGTTGATTACAGACTGCCAAGTGCCACTTCACAGATTATTCACTGACTGCGTTAGTGTTGCCCTGTAGCAAAGTAGAGGATAAGAGTAGAACACAATAAAAACCTGTGGCAAATGGATGTATCTTTTCCCAGCTGGTGAGCAGATAGAGATAGCACAGCTCTGTTTGCTGGTTTATTGTAAATGCACTGTCAGTGGAAGACTGAAGGCTGTCATTCACATTTGATTGAAGTTGACATTTTGTTGATGCTCACCCTCCCGCCCTCCTCTGATACATGGAATCAGCCTCCGTTTGCTTGTTGGATGCTTTCCATTAGTTGGGCGGTTAGGTGTATTAGAGAGGCTCCCTGGTGGATTACACTGTTGATAATCTGTCAATCTCTCACACTCAAAATGCCAGCGTTCACAGAGGTTTCTCTTTTTTCTGCGTGTTTTTCTACTACCACTCCCTCACGGATTGAACGGCTTGATTGATGTCTGCACGATGAGAATTCATCTCACAGTAATCACCTGGAACCTCATCTTGTGGATGTTTCTTTATGTGTCAAATCGTATTTAGCTGGGTGTTATATTCTGAAGAGTTGCTGTGCTTTTCTTCTTTTTCACAGTCTCACGATAATAGATATGTGTACAGTAACTCATGGCATACAGTGTGAGGGAAAAAACACAAAGTTTTCTGTAGGGTTCAAAGTAAAATCAGTTTCAGGTACATAGACACATTCTGTATTTGAGCAGCAGTATAATAATCATGATTGCCCCATTCATGTTTACTTTAAATGTTAATCATTACGCCAGTTTTACGTATCATTATCATAAGCTTATAAGTAACTGATTTAGAACATTAGGCACTGGCTTCTATGGATTAAAGTTACACTGATTTCAAAGTGTAATATTAGTCAAGATATGTGATCAGACTTGACATGTGCGTCCAGCAGTATTTCAAATGTTTTTTATCCTTCAGACCTAACTGGGAACGTGACACCTGCAGCTGACTGAATGGTTGCTAGATCAACGTTTATCTCTTGATGCAAAGTAAAGCATATTGCTTTTGCTAGGGAGTCCAATAGCAACAGACATGTTTATGGAAATCTCTGGGTTTTTTTGCAATTCTGATATTGACAGCAGCCCTATTTGCTTCATTTGTCTTACTTGGGACTTTTTGTAAGCTCTTTCAGGGTTTTTGTTTTTAAAATCTATATTCGTGATTAGACACAATAAAGGATTAAATAACTCTGAGGTCAAGTTTCATGAGCAACTCACGAGCATATAGGATCTGAAGGAGGACAGAGAAGAAATTCACAGCAATGACCCAATCTGTTTTACCATTGAAATACATTCAGTGTTAAGCAATTCTGGGTGAGTGACAGGCCAGATGAAAGGCCTTGATTTCCCCACAGCACATTCACTCTATCTTAAAGCTAACCTCATACATAAAAAGAACACCAATTAGGAGTTAGTCAGGACTGCCCACCACTCTGGATTATGATTCCATAATTGAGTATGCTGGAGGTCACTGCTCTTACACTATCTCTGTGGGGGGGACTTTATTTGGAAAGGGCCTTGCCAACAGAAGGTGATGGCGAGCTAATAGCTGCCAGCTCCAGGCAAAATTGCCTGTCAATGAAGATAATTGGGCACATAAGCCATTGTGTGCACTGTCACTCTGTCCACATTCAGATGTGCTGTAAAAAACGTTTTTTAAAAAAACTGAGTCAGTATATAATCATGCTCTTAAACCTCACCTGACAGGTTGGGGCATAGCATGGTCAGACTTCCAAGAATTTAAACACTTTTTTCATTGCTCTGCTGTGACCCATATTGTTGGTATCTAACAATTTAATAGTTAATAGTCAGATGCACAAATCTCTCTAGGTGTAACTGAGCAGTCAGTACTGGTGGATGGCTTTCAGTGGATGCCTTCTTTGGGGATTAAATTGGATTAGCCCATCCTCTGTCACAGCACAGCCTAACAGTATGCAACTCCGGCAGGCTCCTTAACACATCTTTCTACCCAGCTGGCTGATCAGCTTGGGCACTTATTTTCTCACACTGTCACTAGCTTTATTTTCACTTTCCTCATTTTGTAAAATATCCCACTGTAATTAGCAGGAGTAGCATTTCTGTGTTATTCCCATCTGCACATCTTCCCTTCTCCACTCCCATCTACTACTGCACTGAGTTTCCTCTAATGATCTCTCATGTCTCTAACCCACTGGTGACGCCAATCAGGTTGGGTCTGGTCATCATAGAGCAAGACTGTTGAGGAGAAGCTGATGATAGCAGCAGACAATCAATAGGCAGGCACTGAAATTCAAGAGGAGGAAGGAAATGCACAGCAAATGCAATCGGAGCTTGGGGGTACCAGGAGGCACTGTGATAGCAGCTTTGCCATATACATGATTTTATAGGTGTAGTTATACTTGCTCTTGAGTAAAAACCACATGTACTGTTTAAATGTGTTCTCGTGGTTTTGCTGCAGGTAAGAACAAGTGTTGACTTTATTCCTAAGTGGAGGTGAATACATACACTTCTTGTATTCAGAAGATAATTTCTAAATTGACCTGAAGGGTTTTTGATCCAGTACGGTACGAGCAGGAAGTAGGGGGCTTTACCCGTCAGCCATACTCCACCTTCATAGCTTCCATAAACCAGGAAATGTCCCAGGATAAAAAAAAACGCAAATGATTTGCAAATGTGAAAAATCTGCTAAAGCAGAGAGAAAACTCACTCTGAGCTGTGTTTAAGTGCATATATGAAATACAATGAGAGCTCAGGGAGACAAGACAGGCCTTTAAAAGCATATGGTTGAGCCTAGTATCCAGCTGCCTCCCCCACTGTCCTCCCCCTTTGACCTGTTGTTCCACTTCTGTACCTTCCCACGTATTTTCTCTCTTTCTGTCTCATTCTGTCTTTCATCTCACAGCTTCTTTTATTTACCGTGTATCATTTTTGTGTAGGCCTGACCTGGGACCATGTCAGCTGCTGATTGAAGCCGTCAATTATTTAGCATAGTGCAACCGAGTTCTGGCCAAAGTCCACCCTTCAACTTCTGCCACTGACTCCACTCTGAAGCTACCTGGTCAATTATTCACTAGTGTCCTCTCTTCCCCTTGGCTACAGAGCTACTTCACTTTTGGACCTCATTGCTTTTCAGCCTAAGGTGGCAAGCCTTACCTAATGCACACAGCACTGCAGGTTCATTCTGGTTGAAGCCCCTTTGGGGATTTCTGTTGCTTTCATTAGCCCGGCTTAGCAAAGATGTAGCATAACCATATGGCTTAAAATGAATCACATTGTTGTGTTATTGAGGGCTTCAAGTTGCAGAGCAGAGACACATGTTACACAGTATACTATAGGTGTTTCACCATAGCTCAAAGGACAGACGGGTCTGAAGACACGTCGGACATGTATGAGTTGATAAAAAGCATAATTTGATTAAAGCATTTCTAAAACTGTATCTGCAGATAAAAGAGGAAAGCAAAGTTGTTCTTAACTTCTGTGGGAGAAGGCTATCAGGGGAGGTTTTGTCTATAACGTCTGCTCAATATTTAAAACCAAAACAGGCCTTGTAAAGAGACAAGAGCTGTGTTTTTAACTAGCTGTAGCGTAGGTGACAGCACAGTCAAAGTGCAGAGTGAGTTTGTGAGGGCATTTGTGTGTGTGTGTGGAGGGGCGATGTGTCTGGATGTGTCATTAAACTCAGTACCAGGTACAAAAGAGGGCACAGTGCAGCCTCTTTGTATTGTAAATGTAGGAGGCAGGGCTTTCACTTTCCCCAGGACTCGACCGCTGTGAGGCTTCCTGAGGCTGCGGTGCTGAAAGAATACTTACACACACACAGAGACTGCTTGACTACACCCACTCACTATATGTACTCAGATTTTCTCTGAAGCCACAAACAGTAGCTGCACCAGTTTTATTATTTAAGAATTAGATGAATTCATTTTATGTTGATGGTAAATGGTCTGCGCTTTTCTACCTGTTCTACCTGTTGGTACTCAAAGCGCTTTACACTGCTTCTTACCCCATAATGTCACCCCGTAATGATAATCACTTCAAAGATACTTAAGGATATAAGGATTGTGAATCATTTTCAGGTATTTTAAATAACTTTACAGGTCTTGCTTATCACCGTGTGCGCATAGTTAAGAATGTTTTTTGTGTCATTGTAGTTGAGCAGTGGAACAGGTTGTTTTCAAGTTGAGTATAATTTAAAGACAATTCCAAAGGAAGAGTGCAGGCTATAGATTCTGATGTCTCTACTTAATAGAAAAAGGAAACCCAAATGAGATCATAGGAAAGCCGGAGGATGTGGTATGATGAGCAGGGAGAGGTTAAATCAATGGGGCACTGATTCAGCAAAACCGTTTATCACAGGATTTGGCAACAAGTAAATTGTAAGTGCAAGTGTACTACTTTCTGTCAGCCCATCTCATATTGATGCATGTGTTTGTACTCTGGCTTTATACGTTTGGATGTGTTTTGTATTCTAATTCAGATCTGCAATTTATGGGCTGAGTCCAGTTGTTGGCCTAATAGAACAAATGCTCACAACGCAAACAAGTACACGCAAAACCTTTTCAAACTGATTTTAAATCAGTGTTGACTAACTGCACCAGAGCATACGAGCTGCACATTGTGACCTCTGATCTGGGGCACCTGGCTGCTATTGATTGCTGTGGTTAACACAGCAAGGGCCAGTGTTGGTTATTCTCATCACCAGTATTGACCAGGATGTGAGGACGTCACAGATATAAATGATTGTTGGTTTGCTAGAGAGACAAATAATATGTGCAACAAAAAGTCATTGATGCAGGCAGGTTTTTATCGACACCCTAACATGGAGGAGATAAGAGAAGGAAAGAGAGAGGAGCTGTAAAGAAGAGGAGGAGGAGACCTGGTACATGGTCAGTAATGAAGAATGCTGTGTATAGTTCAACAAGCTGAATGTGCAGCTTTATTTGTCCTAGAAATATCTCAAATACCACTATGCCTTGTTCCACTATGAAACATTTGGTTGTATGTCAAGAGATTTGTGATGGGTCTGGTAATAAAAAGGACATACTTGTCTTTCCATCTATGTAATTTCTCTTTACCAGAGGTCTCTCCTCTTCATACGAGGACACTATGACCCAAAGAGCCAAGACTTCTGTGTCTGACATTGAGTTTTACGGACGGAGAGACACAGCAGCAGAGCTTGGTGATTTGACTCGGGTCAGCCCATTGTTATGAGCCCAGTGAGTCACGGCAGATGGACCGGGCCCCTCTGTGAAATTAGTTACAGACTTGTCCTCGGTGGCATTGGCTGCCTTTCACCAATGCAGCCATCTTTCCTTTTTCTACAACACGGTGTAGTGCAACAGATTGGGGACAAATGATTAGCTAGTTTGTATTGAATTAGCTCAGAGTAATCACTGTTTAAGTGTTTTCTCTTCAGAGTAGATAAAGTGCAGATTAAGTGGGTGGTGTGTTTGGTTCGTTTGTGTTGTGCGCGCACACACTCTCTGATTTTTCCATGAGCACATGCCTTAAAGGGTTCGGGGGTTTTCAAAATCAGAACCAAAGGTTTAGATGTTAGTTTAAAAACACCTCAAGGCAATAATAATGTGCTGATTACTTACTTAATATTTTTGTAACCTGTCTAGAAGTCCAAAATCATGTCTTGTTTTTTTTTTTTCTCTCTCGATATGTCACACACATTTTATCCGTTTGTTCAAATACTGCAGATTTTTGCATTATATTATTTTTAAGGCATAGCCTGAATGGGTGTTTTAAAACATGGTTTGATGATATGTCTCTGCATATGGAAGACTCTTGATCATCAAAACATTTCCACTTTTCCCCAGAATATGCAAATTTTTCCACCCAGAATATGAGCACACTGTAAGACATGAGGATCACGGTTTAGAGCTTTTTTTTTTTGAGCTCACCTGAGGCTCATGTGAAACTTTAGCAGTTGTACTGAGCTACATCGATTCTGAATTTTCAAGTTAAAGCATTTGTAGGAAAAATGTTGTTCTCTGAGTGATTGTGAAAATACTGTAAAAACTAATTGTTATGTTAGACTTTTGGGATCACCGTATGACGTAGCACAAATGTATGAACCTCTGTACACAAATGAAAAAGGCAGAATAAGATACATTTTTCAAAACACAAACTATAATAATACACTAACTTTTGTTTCTAGGGAAGAACCATGTACTTTTCTGCACTTACCCCGCGTCAGCTATCAGTTTACTCTCCAGAACTCACAGCACTGTCCACTGAAGAATACCCTCCACATGCAGCCAGTCCAACAGTCTGCAAGCAGCGTTTAATGTCAGTTTTGGTCAATAGTCAAGGATCAATTTCATGTTGTCTAGATGTCGACTGAAGAATTGCAGGAGGAGTTTTATGAAATTATTTATATTTATATTATTTATAAAATACAAAAATACTCTAGCAGTTCAATCTGACAAAGTACTATTAAAAAAGTACTATTAAAAACTGTAAACCGCTCACTGAAACACGAGGTGTGTTCTTATGCGATAGCAGTCAAAAGACTTTGGAGAAGAGAAAAGTGACTAGTAACTAGTAAATAGTGAATAGTAACTTTGATGGATTCCATTTTGATATGAGTTATGTATTGCTGAAAGTACAAGTGAGTCTTTGTTTGACTTAGAAGTGCATGTTTCTCCCAAAAAAAGACCTGTACAATGTTGCCATTATTTCTTACAGTGTAGTCGGGAGGAGACATTTGTGGACGCCTGGAAAAACGTTTAACGACCCACAGGGTGTTTCATATCCATAGTCACTGTCGGATTGCTTTGTAACATGAATTCCACATTTCTGCTTTTTACCTGGAGATCTTCCCAATCAAAGATGAAACTGTTGCCCCACCTGTGAAGATTACAAACCAGGGTGTTTTGGTGTCTAATGAGCTTTGAATACACATTTTGTCCCTCCAAACATTAATTAACCTGATTGTGTTTCGCAGTCTTTGCCTCCCTGGCTCCCTGCATTACGTTAATGTCTGAAGGAAGTCGTGATCTTAATTCTCATGTAAACAAATGACCTTACGTTCAATCTAAAGTGACTGATTTTTTTACTAATCCCACTCCCCATCCTGCAGCATCCCTCCATACTTTCCTTTAGTGTTCTACCCACTCCATATCCTCCACCGTGTCCTTCAGGGAAGGTGCCGGCACTGAAAGCAGAAATAGCCACTCATGCATCACTACAGTCACACAGCTTATTCACTCTCCATCTTTCACTCCATCTCCCATGTCTTTTAAACAAAGGGTCAGGAATATCAAGGAGAGTGTTAACCCTCTGAGAGTACAGCACTGACCTCTCAGCTCACTGTTTTGCACTTGTTCATGGACAATTTTAGCCCTAGCATGACAAAATGTCATAATAGCTTGTGTAGCTGTGTGAGTTGAATGGAAACAACTTGGTGCCGATTGTGGAAGTATTTCTTCTAAATTGCCCAAGGTTCCCTGTCCACAGAGAACAGTTGCCGTTGTCTTTACTCTCTCTCACTCATCTCCCCCATTCCTCTTTCATATTTCAGCACTTGGTTTTCAGGTGAGGCATTATGTTCGCCTTCCTCATCTGTGAAAAGCAAAACCAAAAACCTAAGAATGAAAGAAATTTTAGCGTGAACATAGATGCATTTACGGCCAGAATTATGTCCCTGAAAAAGCAAATTACTGTTTGTTGTTGCATGTAATTTGGGTCTGACCTATTAAGGATTGAGATAATTACATTATCAGGAATGAGGACTGCTTCCTGGTTAATGTTTTCTCTATATTAGATTTAACAAATCAGATCAGGGTTATAGAGTAACTTTATGTTGATTTCTTATAGGCGTTTTTTCTGTTTTTTCTTTTCCTTTTTTTTTTTTGTATCTCAGAAGTTTTCCTTTCAGTTACTAAACCACTGAAACTCCCCTGTACACTCTTGTGGTACACTCACCCTTTCTCTACTGTCGCAGAGATTTATGTGGAATTCAGGGTTAATTTAAATTCTTCTTCCATGCCACAGCTATCCTGCACAATGAGTATTTGCACCAACGTTTCCACCCAGGTTTTGTCACCAAAACCATCCTGCACACTCTGCGAATCTATCAGAAAGTGCCCATACCATGCTGACGAGGTGGGTTTTTTGTCCATAATTCTCGTTTAAATGCATATTTAAAAATAAAGGGTGCAATAATATAGTAAAATTTAGAACTTGACAACAATGGCCCTCAATCGAAACCAACAATTCCACAAGTTAGCAGCCAGTGCATATATGCATATGCACTTTGCTAATGTTTACTGGTCATGCAAATGATGTCACCTTTGTGGCACTGATAATTGGCAATCATGGAGGGCAGCAGCATTTTAAAGAAAAGTATATACATAAGCTCAGGCAAATATATTAAAAAAAACACAGAAATTAATTATTCATATTGTTACTACTGTGTATGCAAGGCATTTGCTTGTGAAGGTCATTTTTCATCTCACATTGGATTCCTATTACTGTTTGTTTTGTTATTGGTCTTAAGAGTTGTTTTTGTTAGTGTTATTATTATTACTGTTAAGTAATATTAATATTATTGGAGACAATAATGATCACACAAGCCAGGTGCTTAGCACAAATACCTACTTACATACGCTACAGCACATGTGCACCCAATTGGAAACACACATAAAAGATTTTTTGCATTGATTTCACAATTGTACATGAGCTGTCCATGGCGAAATTATTTTACTGAATTAGACAAATCTGAGATTACCACAGAAAAATTATACTTGTTTCCCCAACTAAATTCAAGTCATAGCTTTAGTTACTTACTTTGTAGGTGCAAATTCCTAAAAATCAATTTAAATTGATAATTGTTGATACAACTTTGTATGGTAAAAACATACCAGGCGTTCACAAGAGCTCTAGAAAAAGAAGCTCACTGTCCTTTGAAAACATACATATTTACAGTACTTGTAATACAGTACTTTTATTGAGAGGCTAATGAGTGTGTTGGATCCTCATTCTTAGAAGCTGCCACAATAACAGCCCAGGCTTAATAATGATTCCTAATAGGAAGCAGTAATTGGAAATAGCAACTTCATTAGTGAGTGACAGAAGCAGGTGATAAGACAGGGGAATACTGTGTAGCCAGTGATGCTAGAAACTCATTATCTGCAATGCATGTCCCATTCCTTAATTATTTGAGACGCTCTTCACACTCTTCAGAGCCCCCTCCCCCCGCACCCCCCTTACTTTATTTGACTGTGGATTTTTAAGTAGTTTCTTTAAAAGAGATATTTGGGGTGCTTCTGTTATCTGTATTTGGGAGGTAGATGGCCTTGGGATGAAAGTGATGAAACGGAAGAGGAGCTGTAATGAGAATCTCTGTGCTTCGGCCTTTGATGCAAAGCAGATGCAGCTATCCATATTTTCTTTTTTGTGGCTTAGCCTCACTGCAGACTGCCGCAGTTGTTTGATTTTTAATATGCCCGACATTACTCGCCAACATTTTTCATTAGCAGGCTTATTATTGCTACCCAAATACAATATGTCACCACCAACAAAAAAGTTTAGCTTTCACACGACAAAAAATGTTTCTCATTTTTCCCCTGAAAGCAAGGTTCATTAAAATGAGCATCCTTTTGGGAACCTAGTGGGAACTGTGTGCTGCATATTGAGGCCTTCAGCAGTATCCACAATGAGGAAAAAATAAACTTCCTTGCTGCTGCGGAACATATGCGGCATCTACAGTATGGCATTGTATTTTTCGGATCGGACGAGTTAGCGATATATCTGAGTGCAGGCCATGAAAAGGCAGCAAGAACATTTTAGAGTATGTTTTTATAGGTTTGGATTAACTAAAGAAAATGCAAAGACACAGTGGCAAATAAATAAGCAAGACTACCAGAGAGGTTTGCAAAAGTCTGTGTGTAGATAGTATGAGCTGCTGTAGAGTTTGATTACCTTACAATAGTCACCTCTTATTTTTCCCCACGGGGATAGCAGCAAAGAACCGAACGAGACAAACGGAAAGGCAAAGAATGAGAGCCAGAGAGAGAGCACTTGAACTCTTGAGTGGCTTCAGTGATGCTAATGCACTGTTCAGAGACAGAACGAGATTGAGAAAGAGAGAGAGAGAGAGAGAGGAGAAGAAAAAGAAAATTGAAAAAGTAAAAGTGATTGAAGGAAACAGGGGAGTCGAGCAGCCTAATGACACTGAATAGACAAGATCACAGTGATTGAGAGAAGAGATAAGATTATCTCTGATTATCTGCACTTGCATTAAGATCAGAGGGAGAAAAGAAGCAGAGAACAAGTGCTCTCATGCACAATGCACACTGAACTGTCAGCTCCAGCAGTGTGGCAGAAAAGACTCGAAATATCATTCCTCAGAGATTACAGGCATCATGTAGGGCAGACTTAAAGAGCAAAAACCTCGTGCTTGTTGCAAAATACGTCCAGCAATTTATTCCTGTGCTCGTAAACCCGCAAACACGGCTACCTACGCTGATGCTGGGTGTAATTGGGGGTGATCAGCTCGCCTTTGTGTTATCCTTCTTGCCATCATCATGCCAGTTCCAAATGCCTAGAGGACTCCCAGCTGTCTTGCCATATGTGTAGAGGTAGAAGGTTAATACCACTTGCTACGTGACAAGGCAACCGCCACCATACAGTTGACACAGCATTGTAAACATCTGAGAGAGCCGTGAGCATCATTTAAGAACTGCACACATTTCCAGCTGGACATAAATAGTGCAGCATGACAAACCCATAGTAATAAAAAAAGGAAATAAGTTGATATTTTCAAGAGAGATTCGAGGAACTTGTGGCCGACAGAGGTTGTGAAAAGACTGATGAGTGTGTGTGTGTTTACTGCTTTGCTGAACCAAAGCGCTGACAATGGGACAACCAAAGAACTGTTGCACCCATCCTGGTTGGAATTCATATGGATCAACCTTCCTGGGATTGATACGGCATGATAATGATGCTTATATAAGAATACACGCCACCGACGTGGCTCTGAATTTGCAGTCTCATCCCCCATCCTTTTTCTCTCCCTTACACCAGATTCCACTAGATTATTACCGTTAACTAATTTCTTCATCTACTAGTTGTTTTGCTTTTGCATTAAATGACCAAAATTCCTAATTATATTGTCTCTTTCCTTCAGAGCTTTGGAGGATTCACATTGTGATTTGATTTCCTGTGGCTCAGCGGGGAAAGCAGATAACTTTGATGTGCTGCATTGTTCTGATCTCTTTTAACACCCAGAGAAAAACGTTTCTGTCATTTATCATCTTATTTGGCAGTATGAAAGAGCACAGTGGAAATCAAATCAGAGTATGGCATTAGGTATAGGAAGCGAGTAAATAATCCCTCTAGTCATGCTGGGAAATGCGGTAATGCCATAAGTTCCTGTATCAGGTTTCTGAACACCACCAACACACCTTATAGGGCTTTAAGGCAAAATAAAAAGCCCGCTGCATCATTTCTAAGCTTTTAACTACATTATAGAACTGAACTATCTGAGCTTTCAATTCTGTTATTCCTCATAGACTAAACCTCTGTTATTTGTTGATATATCTTCAGTTCTTAATCTTTTTTTTTTCATTGCATTCTGGAGTTCTTAGACCATCAGAATCCACTGGCCTCTCCAATGCTGAAGAAGCAGTAGCATGGCCAGGTGGCTTTATGAGTGACATCAGCGATCTGTCAAAAAGGTTGAGGACAGCCTTTAGCACCATTGATCTCTCCACTCTGCACAATGTGCATATAAAGCCCCCCCCACCTTCTCCAATATATCACTGGGTGACGCTTTATCAAGAGAGATGGATGAAACACAGAGGCGAGCTTGGTCTGCATTAGAGATACTAAATTTCTGAGGGTGCTTGCCCTGCTGATTAATGGCTTCATGAAATGTCCACAGCAACCCCTCATCTTTTTCAATTCTGGGGGAGTGCAATCCACTTGGAGCTTTGGAAAAAAGTGAATTTTGAATCTGATTTGTGTATGTTTGTTTATGTGTTGAAGCATTAATACTTCCAGCCTTTACATCCTCTGATTAGTGTCAAGAGTGGCATCCATCTGCTTTACCAAATTGTTTTTGTTCCTCTGTCATCCTGCTGTGTTGTTGATACTTTCTGCTCCTCCGTGTCTCCTAATCTCCCCTCGCTTCCCTGTTTTTCAGCTCATGCAGTCTGTCCTGCTCCTAAAAGAGTTGGCTGCATTGTAGTGAAACACTATTAATTACCTTGTCATTCCCTCGACAGTTGGCAGTGACAGGTTTTAGACTGGCTCTCCGAGGAGGTGGGCGGACACTGGTGCTAAATTAAAATGCTGGGAGAGCTTGTCATATCCTGTCATTGGTATATTTAATGAAAATTGGAACATGTGTGTCTCCATGTGCATGTTTAGTCTGGCAAAAGACAGGCAGATAGACGACAAACAGATGGGCAGGAGGAGAGAATCAGACTCGTATCGACTAAGTGCAAGACCAAGAAACAGCTGTGCTAACATGGACTACGGTTTGCAGCAGTGAGCAAAGTGTTCACTGCAGAGCTACTTTTCTCACGTTGGTCCTGACTCTGGTGTTACGTCTCCTCCTACCGTGAGTCCTTTCCAGATGTCTTCTTCAATAAGTCTAACAGGAAATTCTGCATTGCATTCTAGAAGTGACTTACTCTTTTCCGGTCAAACCCCGTTGCTGGGGTCTAAAAAAAACCACCTTGGAAGGCAGCCTTTTTTAAAGTATGTCATGCGACTTGCATAGTTTAATATGAGTTTGGTAGAGTTTTGGAAAAACGTTCAATACTGTCGTTTGTCCAATATTTTTTTTATTGTTGCAGCCTTTAAAGAAATACAAGTTGTTTTTCATGGCTTGACAGTAAAGACATGTCTGCGCGTTGTAGCAGTGATTTCTAGACAGAAAGGACTGAACATTTTAGAGGTTTAAACAATAGAGATTATAGAAGGTTGCAACCATGATTGCAGTGCCCTATCTTTCTCACTTTATTTAAGGGGAATTGTAGTTTTGATGCCAGCCTTAAATGTTGAAAGAGCTATAAACATTCCTGGCAAAATGGTTGCAAATCCACCACCACAGACTTTTAATTGAGAGTAAATACAATACCAGCACATTTATAAGAGCTAAACACTGTTAGTAGATGCTGTTTAATAAACTTGCTTCGAAGATGTAACACAAGAATATAAGCTGTTTTAGGCATTTTTTGTGATTTTATTAGTATAACAACATTCTACAAAAGGCACCCATCAACCAAAAGCGAGGGGCAACCAAAAGTCTTAATAAAACCTTATTGCTCCTAGTTCAGTGTTGAACTTAGTGTCTGTAAATTGTGATGATTCATGGATATTTCATGATCATTTTTTAGGATAATTTCTTTATGAAACCAATGCAGAGTTGTTTTTTTTTAAACCTGCACGTTGTTCTGACACTCTGTGTGTGCATTTCTTGTCCTGTCTGACTGCTTTTCACGCGTTTCTGGAATAATTTGAATCACTGAAAATCACTAATGCAAAAGTACTGTTTTACGTTCTAGTCTGGAAATGCTCTACAATAGCCCTTTTCTAAAAAAGTTTATTGTGTTATAATTTGACATGCCAGAGGAGCCGGTGTTTGTAGGATTGGTGGACGACCGCGCTACCAACTGCGCCACAGTTGCCCACAACAGTGCATACTGTTGGTGACTGGACAATACAACTTAAAAAAGTATTGTGTTATAATAGCTGTTTTCCGCCAAGCACATTTAAAAACGAGTGGGTCCATTTTTGGAGTTTTAACCAGATGAGACATGATATTTGTTGTATAGATGTAGCACCTTACCACTTCATTTAATGGAAAAGCCATGTCATCCTTCCCAGGGTTCTGTCCACACTGCAGCGCCACATAACAGGCATGCAGGGGATCCGTGTGCCAGGTTGCCGTGCTAAAACACTCTACAACATAGCCAATCCTCGGTGGTGTTGTCTATCCTCCGTCCAGACCTGTGTTTTTGGCTTGGTGAGTGTGAACAAGCGGCGGCAGCCCAGTGGGGCTGTCCGTGGTGCTGAAACCAAGGATCTCTCTTCCACTGCTGGGGCTGCTTTGTTACTTTACTAGCTGATGCTTCTAACTCTGGTTTCACACTCAGATGCATTTTGGTTACGGAGTGGGTTACATTAGGTGGGAACCAGTGGCAATCTGCATTTGTTTTCCTAGAGCTACAAGCTTTAGTGTTTCCCCCTTGAGAAACAGCTGGGAATTGGCATTCAGATCATTGCTAAAATCATGTTTAGAGGAGAATATGCAACAAAAAGAACTATGACATTTGACATTTAAAATTTAATATGCAGAAAACTTGAGGAATACCGTGAGAGCTTTGTAAAAGGCCACAACTGTGATTTGATAATTAAAGTGAAGCTAGGATAGATAATAAAAGTTTACTCAAATTTAAGTTTATTCCTTTTATTAATCAAATTCTGTTCGGTGAAGAAAAGTTTTAAACTGTGGAGACGGCCCAACTTGGCTGAGCTAATACTTTCTTAAATAAGCCTTTAAGATCACAGGTCAAGAGAATTTGTTGAAAATAACACTAACTGGTGAAAACATAAAAAGAGGCAAACAAATGGATTTGTCCTGCTTGGCGGTGGTCATTGAGATGCCATTGTGAAGGGACTGTTATTTTCAGTCCTGCACTGGTAGAGAAGGGTCCATTGTGAAGGGACTGTTATTTTCAGTCCTGCACTGAAGAGGTCACGGTGTTACTGCGGTATTATATCTTGAAAAAAATCTTCTGGAAGGTGAAGAAAACTAAAAGAAGGGAGTAAGGACCAGTGAAAAGAGTCCTGGGAAATCCCTCAGCCCATCTCACAGGCACCTCAGCTTCCCTGTTCTACTCACTCACCTCACTGACTTTCAATCGCCAGAGCCAATTTGCTAGGAGAGAAACCCCACGCTGGCAAGAAATGAAACCAACTCAACACCTTGACGCACACCTCCACCCCACAGCACTGTCCTCCCCCTCCTCCTCCTCCTCCTCCTCCTCCTCTCCAGCCCCATTTTTTATTCTCCTCGTTCCAATCTCCCAGCACATCAAACGCCTGGAAGGGAAACATGAAGACTCACTTGGATGCCTCTTTGCTTCCCCAGTCTTCATTTTGTACTACAGGCTCACTCGATCCTATTTTCTCTTCTTTCTGTCTTTTGCCAACTCTGAGTAAGAGAAAGAGAGGTAGCGAGAGACAGAGGGTGGAGGCACTCATCCTCTACCATTGCTGTAATGCTTGCTCTAGTTTTTGCTGTTGGGCCTGTTCACTTACTTCTCCAAAACCCTCCCTGGCAAACCCACATCAAGTTGTAGGTGTTTGATGTTGAGCAGGATAATACAGTAAATACGATATTTGCATTAGAAACTCCTCCACCCACTGTAGCCCCAATAATAAACACTTAGAGTTATCTCCTTTTGCCAGTTTCAACTCAAATACTGAGACACTGTAAACTTGTTGAGAATGAATGACCTCTGTGCTTAATTTTAGAAGAAGCAATTGAAGGCCACATGTAATTCAAATTATTTCACTGTCTGCTGTAAGACTTTAAACTCTAGTCGAGTGAGAAAGTGGTAAGAAAATGATTGCATAGATGGAGGGAGACGTGAAACAAAGGTAGAAAAGATACAGAAACAGAGGAGGGTTGTTTGCCTGAGGCACTAGCTCTCCCCAGCACAATGGTGGCAATGTCAGGGGTTTTAGACTGTGAATTATTTACCGTCTCGCAGCACAGAACACACACAAATGCATTGCACACTCAAGCCCTCTACTGCTCACATACACACATTCTCAGACGGTCTCTTTGTCTCTTTGCACACACACACAAAGGCCATTTCTGTTACAGGAGTTCCAGCCACATTACTCTTTTATTCGACGCTTGCTGACATGCGAGGGTGCAGAGGGGTAAGGTGGGGGCCAAAGTTAAGTTACAGGCCAAGAACTAGCACACAAAATACAGAGCACTGGAGTCAAATCAGTGCCTAAATATTGTCACGGCTTGATGATATCCTGCTTTTTAGGGAGTGAGATGTGACAATCAGTGTAATTATGAAGGGCCAAAAGTGCAAGTGAGAGAGATAAGTGACGTATGAGAATGTCTTATGATACTAAGTAATGAAAGAAAGACGTGTAAGAGAAGAGAGCTCGTGCAGACTGAGTAAGTGTGGGCATTTCTATGAGGGAAACACCAGACCCAGGTGCTTCTAACCACTCTGATTGGCTGCGTCTACTGTTACCTGCTGCATGATAGTACACAAAACAAGTCGACAAGACAGATGAGCATCGCAATGTCTTGTCTTCTCCTGTGAATTGTCAGGTATCACAGCTCTTAATGCCTGTTCAAATAACCTCACCACAGTCGGATCCCCTCAAAGCTATCAGCAAACAAAACTTAGCCATCACACTGAATTTCCTATGTGTTTATTATCATTCATTCTCCTGACATTTAGCAGGCAAGCACCGAGTAAGTGAATGGGTTGGAGGGACGCGAAAAAAAAAGGACAAAGATTTGTTTGTGTGTGTGTAAGCGGTAAGAGGAAACGTTAAGGAAAGTTGAGCAGCAATAGACAGCTGCTGGGCAATTTCCTGGTCATTAGCAAGACGCCAGTGACCTGGGGCGGTGCTGGTGACCTCAGTTGGCTGAAGGTGAGTGTGAACAAGCATGACAGTGAGTGGGCGACAGGCTAATAAAAAATGAATGTTGGTGCTGTGCCGGCACACAGATATTCAAGACCTTTTGCTAAAGGTAGGGTCACACCAGGGTGTTGAACACATATCTCTGTCTTTGTCACACTACGATTATTTTCAACAAAAAGAAAAGTGCTATTTTTACTGCATTATTCAAACTTTCTACAAATGCATTTAAGACACGTGAGCCACAACATTAGCAACACTTGGCAAAACCACAAAATATACCACATGCAAGTGTATGTGAGACAGAGACAGCGAGTCAGTCCTGTAGGTCAGTCTCTCTCATACCTAAAAATACAGTATGTACTTCTTTTGTTTTTTTTCTCCAAAACTTAGAGAAGTTATGTTGCTTTTTTGACCTAACAACATTAACATCACTGGTTTTCAGTAGTGTTTGTTTCTAAAATTAGTTTTTGGAAGAAACTCGTTCCTGTCAGTTAGAAAAAAAATAATTTCTGCTTGATGCAATGTTTCGGAGCACTCTCATTTCTTATAATTTCACAATGACGACTAAAGTGTTGGGCTAAACTTTTAGCTTTAAGTTACAAGTAAGCGGCCATTAATCACCTATAGTATTACCAGGAAAGAAGCATCCAATTGCAGTTGACTGCCCTTTAAAATAAATTTCTATAGTACAAATAGCTTATTTATAATTGTCTAATTTTGCAGGACAAGCCCTGACAAACTGACACATTGCTCTTTATCTGGAACATAATATTTAAGAAATAAGCAAGAATATTCATTGCCAATGCTTCACGGAGCAACACTTAACATCCTTTTCACAGTCTAAACACAAAATAACATACCAGTGTTTTACGGACACACTCCACCCCTCCCCTACTCTCCTTTTTTCTCTGCCAGTAAAGGTTAAGGGCTCTGCAGCAATTCCATCATCCCTTATGGTCTCATGTTCCCTCCTCTTATGACACAGATGGAGAGGGCCGTGCCCCACTGGTGCCACTTTGTTTGGGTGGTGTTTTGCTGTGATTGTGAAGCCTGTGGGTGCTGGCAGAGTCACACAGGCCTTTCCTGGCATGCGTATAGTCTCTGCAGGAGGATAAGTTTGCTGGAGAGGAGAATAGAGAGGTGATGCTGCAGTGCAGATGTGCCATAGTCTGTATACACACAAAGCACAGGGTATCGAGAATATCATTTATTAAAATATTTTTTTATTTGATTATTAGTTTGATATACTCTTTTTCGTGGCAAATACATTTACTAAGTTGCCTTCATTCTTCTTTCACCGTGATAACATGTCACTGCAGCTGCTGAATCCTTTCTTTCTCTATCTTTACTGGACATCCTCCATCCCTTCCTCCCCCGCTTCTCTTTACCACCAGCCCTTCTTTACGACAGTGTGTTACTAATCAGGGCACGCGGAGCCAGACAGTTTGTTTGCTATCCGATAAGAAGGATGGACAAGAGGGAGGAGGGGAGGAGAGAAACAGAGGGAGGGAGAGACGTTCTGAAAATATGAGCAAATTGGATTTAGCAAGAGAAAATAGCAGGTATCTGATAACGCACAGACTTGATTCTATTAATGTAGACGGAGAAAGTAAAGCAGGTAGGTGTGTGTGTGTGTGTGGTGGGTGTGTGTGTGTGTGTGTGTCTTTAATTAGGAAGGTGCACGATGGAACGGTTCCCCCTTCCACACCCTCTGTGAGAGAAGATAGGTGTTGAAAGCTGGCAATAATCTCTCCGTATCTCAACATGGCTGCCCCCTGATGCCTCTCGGTTCCCTCTTGCTTCTCTTCTCATATGTCTTTCTCGAACGCACGCATACAAATACAAGCACAAAATTCCCAACTTCAAACTACGCCCTTTTTCCAGCCTCCCTCACAGGCTACTCACTTCCTTCAAAACGGGCCAAAATACAAACAAAGCAGAGTCTCTCGTTGTGTTTAATGTGAACATTTTTAAGATTGCTGCTATTAAAAATTAAGTATAACCTCTGCCGCTTGCCAAATTTTACCTCCCCTCCTTTTCTTCTGTCAGTACTCTTCTCCATCTGCACACAGTTCCACCCCGAAATAGAAACCAATCAACAAGCGCACACACACACACCCTTCACACCAGCAGCCACTATCCTTTTCTGTCTTTTTTCTCCACAATATCTTCCTTGGCTGACCTAGATAGAGAAAAGCAAGGAGTTAGAAAAACATGACTTCAGCAGAATCAAAATGCTTTTCAACGATCTTACAGACGAGCCTTTTGTCATGCAGCTCGCTGGTAATGTCCAGATGGTGGTGTATCTAGCGATGATTGCTGTTGTTTCTTTCTTTGCTGACTCCTGTCGCATGTGTTTAGCACATACATTAAACTATGAGTGTATCAAACCTCACCGATAATTTTAGCTGAGAGGGAAAACTCTCACTCAAAATGTTCCACAGTGATTCACCCACATAGCCTGATCTCGGTCTGATCCTCCCCACAGACCTCAGATGTATTTTCATTACACTGGCACTGTGGCATGTGTCAGGCAACAATAAACACTGTACTACTACCGGACTTTGTCACACTTGTTTAGTACTCCATCACAAACTAGGTGTGCAGGCCTGTGATTTTTAAAAAGCCTGTATTATTAATAAAACATGCCAAAATCATTGAAACTTGACATTGACACACTGTTAGTCTTTGTCTGAATTCTAATTAATTTTCAGAGTGCGATTAGCTGTATTATTGCTATTAAAATGCACACATTGTACTCTTTATTCTCATTTTCTTCATATTCTGCTACAGGATTCTGTAGGCTGCTCTTGATCTTTGCTGTTGCTTTTTCCTTTGTCCTGGCTGAATGACTTTGTGTTAGAGGACTTCATTTATTATATCCTCTAAAGGGAAGCCATGACTAAGTATGATAAATGAGTGATGAATTTATCAGCATGTGATGAATGTACAGTCTCATTGAGACATATTTGAAGTGACCAGATTATGTCTTCTCTTTCCCCCTCTCCCATGCTGTCCTTGTGCTCCTACTGATGCCTTCAAAACTACCAAATAGGTAAGTGACAGAATTCTTCTTTGCACACTAAAAGCTCAGATTAAGTTATTTGGTTCGTTTTCTTTGATGGGAAAGGCAGAGGCTGCAAAGGTACAAAGAAGTTGCAGAATGGGCTTCAAGGATTTCTCGGTAGTGAGGCAATCGTGCTGCCTGATGCCTTTTAATGGGATTTTTCCCCTTTTGAATGAGAATGACAATGGTTTACATATTGCGTCTGTGCACCTGTCGTGCAGGGAAAAACATTGGTAAAACACATGCATTGTGAAGAAACAGTCCTTTTAATTAAAAGTCTCTTAACTGGCCACTTTCTCCTATAGTTACAAACATTTCTGGAAAACTAGGGGCTGTCATTCTGGCAGTGATTTAGGCTCAGTTTGCTTCGTGCTTTTAATTACATATTTAACTCGAATGGGGGGGAACTTGACAGTTTTCAAAGAGCCTGCTCTGTGGCTTAGAATTTGAGAGTAGCATTAAATTTTAATAGACAAGTGGATTGCAATGTGTCTTCCTATCTGCCTTCCTTCCACCACTGACTCATTTTCTGCATATTCCGCTGTGTATCATATTTTAATACTCAGGGGACATTGCAATATTATTATGTATGGTGATTATAAAAGGGGCGATTGCCACATTTTTGGAGGCAAATTACCTGCTGTATGTGTAAATGAGGGCAACGTATACCACCACCTTACTGCGGTTGATGGGCCAATTTATATAGCGCCAGTTAGAGGGAATTTGGAGTTTTCTTTGACTTGTTTCACTCTGTGTTGGTTTCCTATAACAAAGTATCATTGGGTTGCTCATTAGAACTCACAGCAGACTGCATTAGAGACAGCATGTGATGCTTCGCTTCTCGCTCACTTCATTTTGCCTAGTTCTCGCTCCCTCAATTTCCATGTGCATTCTGCCACCACCCTCTCCTTTCTCACCAGCACAAAGGCAAATTGCTCATCTGTCTTTCTGGCTTTATTCCACTGGCTTCTATCTTTTCATTATTCCCCTCTGTCTTCTTTTGTCCTTTTCATAATAACAAGAACTATCTTTTCTTTTTTTTTCTTTTTTGACTCTGTTCTACATAGAAGGCCTATCAGAGCACCGCTGTTATTCAGCTCACACCTCGTAAGGCGGGAAACAGAAGCAAGATGGCGTTTGCATTGCCTTACAGGTGCTCATGTGTCCCAATTTAATTTTCTCATTTGATCTAGTCAAACAGCTTTATTTGAAATACATGAGCCTCTTTAAATTCATGAGGTCAGATAGAGTGCTCTCTGTAATTGGAATCATTTACACACATTCTAAAGGATGCCCTCTTAGCTCATTGGTGACAACAATATGATCAGCCTGACTGTCGGGATTGTGCCGCATTGTTGGAAGGTTGGAAAATACAGTAACAGCCATGTCTTTGCCCTCACCTAGCAGTGAACTGCAGTTTATAGAGCTTGGAACTGTGCTTAAACCTGGCTTGTCATTTGCAGTGATAAGCTGGTGTAGAAGTTTTCTAAATAATATTTTGTAACATTTTTGCGATTTATTTATACTTCTCTCTATAAACTTGGTTTGGACAGATGTCAAATTCACCAATTTCCTGCACAAACTTGTCAAAATAAGTTGACAGACTGATAAATACCATATGTTTGCGAGAAACATCTGTAGGATTTAATTTAATTTTTAACATATCAACATAAGCCATATAAGGCTTATGTTGCTCTTTGTTTATGGGAAAGATTTATTCAAAAACATCAGGCACGACTGGAAAGAAGTTCGCACTGCAGAGCTCTGCTGTATGTATTCAGCAAACTAAAACATTACAAATTTAACAGAGTCAGCTAGTCACAGTAGAATACCCAAAATGACTAGAAATAATATCAGATGATGCATCTGTCAGTGATGTGTGATCAGAGCAGTGATGTAGTGTGACTGAAATGCAGAGGGAATAGTTCAGGCTGCATGAAGATAGATGCTAAAAAAGTATCTAAAACATTATTGGAGACGGTAGAATGACAATTACTAGGTCATGTTGGACTGGAGGGTGATACTGAACACAGGCCTGTATTTAAATTGGTGAGGCAGCAGAATAATCATTTAGCATAAAAGCTGCAAAAGCTTTAAAACAACAGATTTTTTTGTGATGTCTTGTTTCCAATGGCAGCGTTGACATGACCAGATTAACCCACTTTAAGTGTTACAGACTGTGACTTATTTGGAGGCATCCTATGCTGACACACTGTTAAAGTTGCAGTCAGGTAATGCATTTACGAGCAGGTGGAGAAAATATTAAAAACTGGCAGCAGAAATGAGATGAAACATACATTTTTATGTATTCCAAAAGAAGGTACTTAAAGATAACCAAACGGCTGACAATATATAACCGTGTCACATCTTTACACTGTGAGCACAGATTGGTGGGAGAAGCTATTATCCTTGTGGGGTATAGAGGAGAAAAAGGGCTGCGATGTTTGTCTCTCTTAAAACCACTCACCTTCACTGATGTTACAACACTGTTCTTTCAGACTAGTAGCGTGTGTGTGTGTGTGTGTGTGTGTGTGTGTGTGTGTGTGTGTGTGTGTGAAACTGGTGAAATCACCATCAAACAAGCTCTATTCAACAAAATTACAGATGTTTGTCATGGATTTGACAACAGTTTGAATAATGTGTTTGCTGGCTGTAGCTAAATAGTTTTTGTTGTAGTAACTGAGAAGAAAAACAGCAATTATCACAATGACTGTTACATGCCCCGATTTCAAAACAACCTGAGATTATCTGCATCATCACTGCCACAAAAAGTCAGTTTTAGAACGATCACACACTCTGCTGTTTGCATGTTCGATCAAAGTTCATGTTGTAACTATGTTTATACACTCTACTACCTGTTACAAAAAATACAAAGACAACAAATCAAATGTAGAAACTGAGAATCTTATTTTATTACTTTTTCAATATTTGTTCTTTTAGACAGCATTGTCAGCAACACATTTCAAAAAAATTGCGACAGGTACAACAGCATTCTTGACATATTGTGTACTGTAATAAAAAGAAAACATCTGGTGAAACATCTTACAACTAATTAAATTGGCAAGAGGTCAGTATAAAGGCTGTGTATAAAAAGAGCATCCCAGAGAGACTGAGCCTTACAGAAATAAAATTAATCATTCTGTTGCGTGGGCAAATAGTTCCATAATTTAGGAATAATGTAAATGTGCAAAGATTTGGAGGATTTCATTAATATCAAAAGATTCCACCTTTTCACATAAAACTATGTACACAATGGGGAAGGCTGAAAACTAATTGAATGGCTGTGATTGTCAGGCCCTTAGGAGACTCTATATGAAAAATAGACATGATTCGGTAAGTGAAAAATACAGCATCTGTCCATGAAAACCTCTGAAATGCAGTTCATCACTGCATCCACAAATGACAGTTGGAAAACAGTGTTTGTATGCAAAGAAATAAAACACACAAACAAATAATTTGCCCTTCATTCTAAAGAGAAGAGCGGCCATCTGACCCGCTCAGTGCAGTTCAGAAGACGGCATTTGTGAGGATGTGGAGGTGCATTAATCAGTCCCTCCAGGATTTTAAGGATGTTTTTGTGAATTTTGTGGAAGAAAATGCCTAATTTTGTGTGGGTGCACATCTTGCACATCTGTGATAGCACCATGAATGCTGAACAATAAATAATGATTCTGGAGCAAAATATGTCATCTAGATGCCATTTTTAAAAAATCATTTTAGATGCACAATTCCAAAACAAATGTTACACATACTGTAGTACAACAGCATGGATAGTAAAAGAGTCCAGGTCCTAAACTGGCCTCTCTGTAGTCGAGGCCTGTCACCCATTGAAAACTCTTGCAATACAAAGTGAAAAATATGAAAAAAGAGGCTCAAAACTGCTAAGTAGCAAAAATCCTATTTCAAGAATAGGGACAAATACTGAAGCAGTCCTCAGCTCCAAAAAGCTTACAGGGTGTGAGTGGAACAGGTATACATTTCTTTCCTTGTTTTGCTGTCATCACATTTAAAACAGAAATACTCGTCAAAAGTATTTCACATTTCGCTGTGTTGAATACAGGTTTTAAACAAGTCAAAAACATTGAATTCTACGTGCACTAGGATTGCATTTTAAAAACATCAGTCATAAAAGCCAACTTCTCCGTGCTGCGTTGCATACTGCTCTCAAAATGACCACACATATTACGGACATAGAGGAGGTGACAGAGAGATCCGGCTGTTCTCTGTTTTGATCTGCTCTGAATTGAATTTGTCAGTGTGACTGACAGTTAAAAGGAAACTTCAGGAGAATACCTGCTTTGTTCAGCTATGAAAAAAAGTAAATACGCACAGCAGCACAGTCACTACTGCTCTGCACTCATCTTTAATCACTGGATTCCCAATAGAGGACATCACCGTCAAGACTTTCTAATGCGTGCTGCAGACACATTCTCAAATCCCATTGGCTTTCATCATTTTGTGAATGTGGACTGTCAGTTTTTTCACAGTGGTGAAGTCTCATTTTTGAATGAATATCACTTGCAGTGTCACAGTGTAGACTTCTACAGACCTTTACCTATTACCGCCCTAACATCATGTTCCATTTGTAAATAAAATTCACCAGAGGCAACTAGTAAGCTTTAATTTCTTTGGCTTCTGTGCCTTTGCACGTGCATTTTGATCCTCTGCTATAAAAACAACCAATGTGTGGGCTGCTTAGATCTAACTGCACTCAGGTCAGAGGGGTCCATAGGTTTATTAATTCACAGGCCGCATCTTTTAAAGATGACCAAATTTGATTTACTAGTACGCAGCGCTTGCTTTCTGATTAGCAATTATTTAGGAATGCAATTGCTTTATGAAGATTGTAGCATTCCCCTTGCAATTGTGCGTTATTATTTAATTTACTGGTGAATAAGCATTCTAAAAAAAAGTGTACGTGATGAAAAGTAAGTACAGTGAAAGCAGAAAAGAGCAATCACAGAGAGCGTATGAGTGAGAGTCATGCTGGGACAACGTGTGAACGAAGGTTTGGTGCTGCAGGGAGAGGAACTGCTGGTTTCAGTGGTGCTTTAAATGACCCTGCTATCTCTCTTGCATTAAACACACTGCCCTGCAATCTGCACTAAGCTCCGAGCCTCACTCTGTGCAATCCGCTTACCCTTGAATAGCTCTAAATTAGCAGTTGGCTTTTTCACTTTATGCCTCTAAAGGGCCAGAGGCGACTTTTTTCTTTCTTTTTTCTTCCAGAGGTAAAGACTTAATACAGCCCGCAGAAAAAATGTGTTTTTAATTAACTTATCTTAAGGGTGATCCCTATCCTGAAACCTTTGATTAATTAGATGGGACGGTTTCAGATGACGGCGCCCGTGGGCGACCCTGGATGCTTCACTCTTTCTTTAAGGATTTTATTACTCCAAAATCCTTTAATGTGACACCAATAAATTGTGCACTCCTCAGATCTAAAAATTTTCCTTAATGTCTGATGGGTACGGAGGCGGAGAAGATGTTAATTTTGTCTTTTTACTTCGAAGACACAGTGCTAATGTGGTTCCATGTTCCTCACTTTCATCTTTACTTGCTCCTTGTTGACTCTTCACCTGTTGTATCACCTTATACAGAAGTGCTTTTTCTTCTTTGTTGTGTCTCTAATTGCTCAGTCATGTGATGTTTGTTGGAGGAATGGAACCTTCAGCTTCCTCATGTGTTGGGATTACAGTGACAGGTATTTCATTTGGCAGTGCATCCTCCCCCTCCAGTCACAATGACCTTCATTATCAGAGAGTAGATGAGAGAGCTGATTGGGAAGTTGGCATAGCAGAAATGTAATTGGCTTGAATGAGTGTAAAATGTTAAGGAAGAGCCTAATCAAGAAGAGACAAACATAAAACCGAATAGCCAACATGAAAAGTGCCGTAAAAAAAAGGGTCTTGAGTACAAAAAGTCATCCTAGCATCTTAAATCCCAGAGTCTCCTCTGGAGGCACCACATATTTCCCTTAATTAAACTTCTTTAAAAAACACTCTATGCACTGTAATGGATTCATAAAAATGCTAAACCACATCTAAACAGCACTAAATGAGTCCCCTGTCCAAAGACTAGATGTTCTGCTTCTGTTGTCCCATTGGTGTAAGTTACAGTATAAAAGAATTGCACTTCTATTTGTTTAATATTTAAATTTTATTTTAAGACCTACTGTAGTTTACAGCAAATTTGACATGTTGACAGTCTGTAAAAGCAGCAAAGCCTCCAATTCAGTTTAGAGTAATGTCCAAACTTTTTTAATGTATCTCTTTCTCCTTTTCTGAGCTACGCTGTTGTAATCTTGTACTATAAAATTGGGTTTGTCTGGAATGAGAGTCTTTCCTCAAAACACATTGTCTGGATGGAAGCACATGTTGCTACAGAAGCTGTACATTGATGGTGCTGGCTTGAACTGTGTGCTAAAGACTAGATGCTCGCTCACCTTTTGAGTACGGAGGAGACGGCATATACGATCTCCAGGAAGAATTTAAAGTTTGTTCAGGTGGTTTGTTGGTCTCTGAGAAGGCAGCAAGACTTCTTTTTAAATGGAAGGCAGGGTTTAAATTTGCATTTGCTGATGCTGAAGCAAATGTTGTCCCCTGACAGTGGTTTCCGGAGGTATTCCTGAGCCCATGCACTGATTTCCACAGAATTACGTCTCATTAAAATCAGCTTTTGACCTTTCCCTTTGCTTACTTTGATTTCTTCTTACTTTTGATATTCTTCTTTTAATTTTATAAACCAAATTTATTGTAAATCTTTGAAAGGCACTAAACAAGCATCTTTTCGACAAAGTAATAAACCAACCCAATTTCTACAGTACATCTGAATGACTTCGCTGCTCTGTGTACCTAAACCCAGTCATTTGTGTTTACCATTTAAACCATTATACAACATTTGCTGTCTATCAAACATTTAGCCTATCATAACACCTGTAAACTAAGGGGAACAGCTCACCTGGCTCTGTGAAGAAAAGTTCAATACATAATCTGTTATCTCATTTTGTTGAATCTGTGAAAAAAATAGAAGTTGTGTTTTTATGCAATTTTACGTACTTTAACTTTTTCTTGGTTGGGAAATAACTCCATATTATGAAAAGTTATTCGCCTGCTGGCTCTAGATTTATAACTAATGCACTGACTTTGGACTGATACTGACCTCATCTTATTTTTGGCAAGAAAGCAAATTAGTGTATGTTCCAAAATATCAAACAATTTCACCACAACGTCCACAGCATTCAGAAAGATATTTTTGCTGAATGAATGTCTGTCTTTAAAGATTATTGAGCCTAAAACTTAATCACTGTAACAATACACTACATCACAGGTTGTGGGCCGATGTGTCTGTCCAAAGTCTGTCTGTCCCATGACCTGAACAGGTGATGGATGTGTAACGCTTCAAAAATGCTGCCAGTGAGGATAGCTCTTGAGTAATATCACACCCTTCAAGCACTCAGTCTCCCTGGCTCAAGCAGAAAACAAAATGGAGCAGTAGAGTGAGGACAGGTTGACCTTGGTTGACGAGCTGCTCAGATCCACATGTCACTACAGTTGATGGATTGTTGTCTATCCGCTGTCTGCAGTGGATAAATGCAACCAACTCGCATCACGGGAACATCTGCTGCTTTGCATGCTGCATCCAGCCTGACAAGGCCAACACAGAAACACAAAACACACACTTAGACTTAGATGAGCTGATTGAACAACCAAAGTACACAGCTGTGGGGCACACCAATGATTTGACAGCACCAGGCAAAGCTACAGCACATCTATAATCTTCTGTCTTCCATCTTGTGTTGAGACGTGTTTTGTTGCATTTCAGCTTATCCCACATGTATGTGTGTTGTCAGATGTTGAGCGTTTGCAGACAGTACTGAAAGTGACGTGTTGAAATGGAAACTGTGTGTTTGCTGCACAGTGGCTGCCATTTTTCAGAAGTAATGTTGTTTCTTTCAATGCACTAAACATCTTGTTTGCCTTTGGGACGTTATAGGTTTTTTCACCTACCACTCAGGCAACTTTAGTTCTGAATGCACGACATGTTTTGCCAAATTCAAAAATTAAAACACGCTAAAGAAAAATATAGGGAAGACACTTGGTACTATTGATTTTTTCCCGTAGCAGCCAACATCTTGCCTCTTGTCAGAGCAAGCCTTTTTAATCAGACACATGCAGGAGCCTGTCTTTGTGGAATGAAAAGAGAATGAAGGGGCTGACAGAGGGGAGGTGGGAGGGTTGGCGGGGGGCCGGGGAGGCAAAAAAAGCGACGAACAATTGGCATGAAATGAACTGTCGTCAAAGCCAGTGCTTCACTGAGCATAAAACAGTCAGGAGGGGATGATTTATTGTCGCTGGGAGAACAAGGGCTCTGCTCTGTATGCATATTGTATGTGTTCTGATGGAGATGTAGTCCCTATCCAGGAGTATTTCTAAAACACAACATCAGAATGATACCCAAAGTGGCAAAAAAGTGGTCAAAGATTATAAATTGAAACTTCTAACTCCACTGCATTTTCCTTTTTTTCCCACAGTCCACCTTTCATTCTGTTCCCATTCCCATTTCTTTTTGTCTTTAATTCTCTCTTTTCCTTGTGTATGTCACTCCATTATTCACATTCTGTTTTTGTTTTCCCATGTTACTCTCCTCTCTCATCCCTGCCAGGATGTTGCTTCTTCTTCTGTCTCTTTCTCTCATGATTCCATCTCACCCGCATGCACCCTCCTTTTCATACTCTCAGTCCCTCTCTCCTTCTTGGAGCGAAATCAAGACAGCTCCCTGCTTCCATTTCCAGATACAGGAGGAGAGATGTGGTGGGGAGAGTGAAGCACAAGCAAGGGGGTCTTTGTAGTCAAATTGACTTGTGCTGTGTTCACCAAACGGATGAGCCGGGCAGGTCTCTGCCCGGTCTCAACAGTATGCATGACACACTCATTTGTCATGCATTGGCCTGTATGTCTTCTCCTGCCAAAATGCCGTCCTGGCTTCCATCCTAACTCTCTCCTTATTCACTCAGCACTTCAGCTCGGGGGGGAAAACATAGACACAAAATGGCTGCCATTGCCACTGCTCTGTTCTTTGCCTGAATGAAGAAGAAGAGGGAGGCTGGGTGTTTTATTTTTTATAAAGAAACATTTTTGAATTTTTACAAAATGTAAAAATGTACAAATTTTCTGGCCTAATGGCAGTATTTAGTTTTATAAAGAATGAGAAGTTGAAGTCATGCATGAACTCGTGGTAATGGGCCTCATCTCTTTTATTTATGCATGAGAATTCCAAACCTCGGGCGTTGGTGAGTTGAAGTCTCCAATTAGCAAGGGTGGATTGTCCCAGTCAACTAGTCATTTTTTTTGGCTAAACCAGGGGTCAGCAACCTTTAACGCTCAAAGAGCCATTTGGACCATTTCGCACAGAAAAGAAAACACTGGGAGCCACAAAATCTCCCAGCCTTTTGACATATAAATTGAAGGTAACACTGCATATATATCATTTTTTATATTTATGCTATGTATAAAAACTAGTTTGTTGGATGTAAGAGATCAGTGAATCGCTACAGAGAAAACTAAATTTTATTTCCACATGCAACACAAACATTTTGACCTCTGTGTTGAAGGTTACTTACAAATAACTAATGTAATTGAGTTCTCCTCATATTTATGAAATAAAAATACAAACTTAAATTATCCACCTGCAGCAAACAAGAAAAGCTGTCTGCTTCTGTGCTCTGTCATTTATCTATCGCGTGCAGTCAGCGCTCAGCCTGATTAGACAAAGGACAAATTCACTGAACAATGTAAAATATATATTTGCAAAATATGTTGGAGAAGACCTGCTAACATGCGTATGTGGATCTGAAGATTGACAGGACTACAAATGCATACTTTTTCATCTTCATATAAGTGTTGGCGATGGCATTCCATGTTTCAAATATAGTTGGTTCAGTTTGAAGCCTTTCAATATGCCTCTATTTGTGATTCTGAGCAAAACTGGCCTTCTGATGGGCAACATCCTCAAGATCAGCTAAATGAAAAAAATGTAAAATAAAATAAAATTTAAGAACTAAAAATAAAAGCTGGCACCACCCCAAGTGGCAGCCTGTTGCAGCAGCTCCCGGTTATGTGGTAACCTTCTTACTTTTATCTCTCTCAATGGGAATCGATTGTCAGAGGGGAGTGACAGGACAAGATAATGTCTTTTTTCCTGTCTGAACTCACAGAATCGTTTCCCAAACGATATTTAAACGTGGCTATTGTGGACTCCAAAGCCACAGGGGGCTGCAGCAGAGGGATTAAAGAGCCACCCTCGGCTCCGGAACCGGTTGTTGCCGACCTCTGGGCTAAACTTACTGACACAGGGCTAGTTTTTGCTAGGGCAAGATGGCAACTCTGAATCCAATGTGCGACTCAGACATAAAAATGAATGAATGAAATAATATCGAGAACCATGGAAAATCATGCAGACTTCCCCTAAAGGCAGCGTGATGTAGGATTAAAGTTGTGGAGGCAATTTGTTCTTTGAAGGCTTGGGATCACTCTGGGATCAAACATGTAATGCAGCTATCAGATAAACCTGTGTCACTGCAGAAGCCAACACGAAAAAAAAACATTAAATTCACGTTTTGGCACGTGTGCATTCAAATTAATAATACTTAACAGATTTTGCTGTGATACCCATCTCTTTAAGTGGTTTAAACCCTTAGATTCCTGAGGTTCTGAGCTTTCTAACCAAGTCGCATCTAGTCCTAGCTTCTGCCTCTCGTGTCTTGAAAACTCATTGGGAAAACTACAGAATTGACAGTATCTAGGTATGTGAGTGGAGCTTGTGCATCGGCGTCCTGATTTATTGTTGCTAATTTGTCCAAATAGCACTGCCTGGCAAGTCGATTTAAATGAGCCTTTTAAGGCCCCTTTTTCTATCCCTCTCTTCCCTTTTCCATCTCTTTCCTTCTCCGTTAAAATCATATAAGATTTGAACAACTTTTAAACAAAACTTAACAAAACCAGATGTGAACAGAGATGGCACCTGCATCCCAACCATAAAGACAGTGTGACTTAAGTTCACATTCACTGTTTCCACAGACTTTGTGCACTGTGCAAAATTTAGTTAGTGAATTAACAATTTACATAAATTCAAAAATTGCATATCTTAAGATACATTCATTTTCCATGTATTCATCCATTGAATCCACTAAACTCACTTAACGTAGACCAAAGTTTGCTCTGAAGTGACCAGCTACTGACCTACATTAGGTGATTTATTAGTTCAGCGTGATTTATTACTTTGACCTTAATAATATTTAGTCAGACATTAGTCATTGTGTCACTTGCCCGAAATTGAATGCTATAAATTGTTTTGGACGTTTTGGTGGCAGTTTGTCCACAAAGACTTTCCTTTAGATTAGAGGTTTAGTTGCATCAGCCACCATTTTGTCGCTAACAAGTGTCCCCATTTTGTAAAGGTCACTGGAGTTTTCTGTGCTGTCTTCAGTGTAAGGTAGTTTCTTTTTTCAATGTTCCTCCTCCTCCGATTCCCTCTCTCCCTCTGGTGGAGTGTGAAAACAGCAACCCCCCCCAGTCACCAGTGCACCTTTGTGAGGGAGAGAGTGGATTTATTTTTATGGGCGGTGGTTGATTAGCATAACACTAATGATGAGTCAAGTAGTGTGAACAAGTTTGGAGAGCGAGTTGATTTAGACAGGCGTGGGACACAGACAGGGAGAGAGCAGGTAAATCAGAGCGGCTCAGTTATTGACTGTTTCTTTATTTTATTATCTAAGCATCTATTGGTCAGGAAGCCCCTGAGCCGGTACCTCTGTTAAGTGAGTGTTCATATTTCTTGATGCTGACAGATCTCAGATATTAAATAACTACATAAAGATGCATACAAAAAAAGACCTAAAACTGTTGAAAATTAACAAAACGTGAACACAAATTGAACATACTTTTTATAAATAAGTAAAAATACAAAACCACAAAACTTTGTACTTTAGATGCTGTATATGCAACTCAACAAAGTTTTAGAGGGGTCAACATGAGAAAAATGTACAGTAATGTTGTGCACATGCTGCCCCTGTTCATCACAACATTAATACCACCATTAATAACATGAGATGTTAATGTTGTGGACAGTTTGTGGATACACACAAAACTCCCAAATTAAAACATATGACTCACTTGACATTTGTGTTTCTTCTCTGTCGTCAATGTGCTCTCTTCCTGTCACCATTCTCATTATGGATGTTACTCTCTGATTCACATGCGGTTGGTTTCCCGTTTGTTGTTAAGCCAAGAGCACCCCACCCATCTTTTATAATTTCCACTTCTGTGTGAGCTTTCCACGCACTAATTATCATGTAATCTATTTGTGTTACAACAGACCGACTGCACAGGACACGCTTCCCATTAACCTAAAGAGTTTAAACACCCCAGTGCCACCTGCTGCAATTGAGTGTAGGAGTGTGTGTCAAAAATGCAGTAATGCAGAAATTCTTTTCAAAAGATTATGGATAGATTGTCATATGGAAAGCTTCTGCCACTCCAGGTGGCTGAAGTATATTGCAAAGGTAACCAAATTCTACATGAATAATTAGATGTTCCCAGGGTTGACTATTTTGCTCCGCCTACCATTGCTGAGTAGAAGAAGAACAAGCTTTATTCGTCACTGAGCACATATACATTTGCAGATACATGTTACAATGAAACTTGTCCTCTGCATTTAACAAATCTCTCTGGGGGAGCAGTGGGCTGCTGCCACCGGCGCCCAGAAAGATTATAACTCACTCTAACTCCATAGTCATTAATACCACTAACAAATTGAATCTTCATCTTGCACAGCAGTACAGGTGCATTTGTTTACAATCTGAAGTTGCTACTAAACTGGAAAACAATTACATTCATATGTCAGACTAGTATTGCAAGATTGTGTACAAATAGGACTCTCCAAAATTTTATTTATTAGGAAATAGAAGAAGAATCCTAACTGCAGGGTGACAGTGACGTGATGATGTAATTGCCGGTCATAGTAATGCAAAAGTTGCATTTGTTCTTGCTTTAGCATATAGAAGTGTTTTTGGTTTAAAAGTGAACTCAAGAGACAAGTTTTGTGCCTGATATATCAGGAAACAAATGCTGGGAGCCACTTCTTCGAGCATAGACAGACAAGTATTTCTTTAGTCAGAGAAAAAACAAGTTTCGCTAAATAACAAAGCTTTTTCTCCTATAATATTCTCCTCCTGACTTGACATTCACCTTATTCTAATTAAATTTGCTTTCCTTGTCAGCAACTACACCTCCTATAGAATGTTACAAGACATGAATCTTGTCAACAGCAGAAAGTGTTCTGGCTGTTACACCAAACCTCATGGAAACGAGAGTGTGAGCTGTGAGATGCATTTATTTAAAAAGAAGCCAAGGCTTAAGTAGGTCATTGCAAAACTAAGGGGCACTGTAATCTCCTTCCATTATATGCAGCACAGCTGTCATTTCTACATGTATACCTGTATATTAACACATAGAATGTGTTTCTTTTTCAAACGTGTCAGCTGTTAGGGGTAACAATCTTAAATTAAATTAAAAGGCAGGACTTATTGCAAAAAGCTGCAGGCAAGATAGCAAATAGGCTGAAGTTGTGCCTTGCAAAACATTTTTATCATGTTAAGGGATTGTGGGTGTTGTTATTAAGCATGGCAATAACAGCTAACAAGACTGAAACCCAGTTTGTTTTAGGCCGTTGGATAGTTGTGAGCAGCTGTTCCTCTGTTGTGCCTCAAAGTTAAAGCAGCATCGAGTAGCCTGGTGCAAAAACTCCGCCTGTGGTCGCTTTGTGCACGTAGAGTCGGGTTAAGATGGAGCATTAGCTTTACCTAATGCCTCTGAGCCAGTGTTAAAGAGATGGGTACAGCCTAGCCACCCTGGCATGTGTGACATCGCCGTGGGATATCACTTTTTAACGCTCCTAATGCAGCAGGGATGGGTGACAGAGCAAGGAGACGATGCTTTCTGTCCTCCCATTCGCCTGCCAGTAAGTTTACCAGCGATCTGACTGGACTGCACAGCGGTTGTCCAGAGCTAACAAGCTCCACGAAAGAGAAGTATGAGTAAGAGAGGGAGAGGCCGATGAGATGATGCAACAAACATGGCAGGAACTCAAAGTCATGTGGTTAGTTAAGAAGATGAGTTTAGAATGTGTGATTTGCAGTGTCACTAACACCATGTGGCCATGTGGTGGCTGTTCACCAAGGGGCAAATCAAGCAGAGGGATAGCAGCACTCAGATTGCGCCACTCGCTGCAGCTCCTGATTACAGCCCTGCTCTCATCTTCCTCATTAAGGTTTACACTTTCTCTGTGCTCCGCTCTAGAGCAGAGCAGCTTTGTTATCCATTTGCTTGTGTGAGCAGTTTCATTATTCAGCCAAACCAACCCCACTCAATCACACACAGTTTGTGTATGATCATGCATATCATATACTGTAATTAAACACTGTTTTATTTCATATTTTAAGACACCTAATATTGCACACTCGAATTCAGACTTTATTATCAACTGCCTTATTGTGTCTAGGGATTGAGATGTCTCTGCATGTGAAATGCAGTTCAGTCTGTCTCTAAGTCTTGTTGTCCCTCAGACGCAGGCAATAAACATGCATTTCCCCAGACATTGCCAGCAACCAAGGTAAAATAAGGCAGATTACTTCACTTGTGTCCAGAAAGTATAGCTCTGAATTCTTGTATTAAGTTTATTTGTGCTGAAATTGTTTCATGGTGTGTACTGTTTTCTTCCTAATCTAAGGTAACTTAGGGTTTTTAGTGTGGCCACATGCATAAATGTAGCATTTGAGTCTTAAAGAGGAACAGATCTCCATATTTTCCTACATTTAGTCTCCCCTTCCTATCTCATCTGTAGTGGAGAAGAAGCAAGAGTCGGCTTTTAACTGAGAGAATTACATCACCCCAGTAAGGGCAGCTCGTCACTGTCTGCCTGTTGAAGGGTTAGTTTTGAGATTTCATTGATCAATTTTTTAGGTGCAATTAGGTCTTGCCCTCAAGTTATTCCATGCACTTCTGAACCTACTCTGAGCCAATCTGTATCCTTAGATGTTTGGAAATGACTGACATTTCGCTCTGGATTACATGCCTCGGGACTGTGTTGTATTTTTGCATTGTCAGCGTGCTAAGAGCCTTTCATGTGCATAATGTCACCCAACTGACCATTTAAAAAATAATTTCATAAAAAAGCTGGACTTGATTTGACATGACTGAGGTTAAAAAAGGTCAGTTTGCCTCTCCTTCCCCCTTCCTTCTCGTTTTATATCTCATGCTTCACCTCACCCTTCCCGTCTTCCTAATCCCCTCATCCTACTCGCTCCCTGTCCACCACTTTGCGCCAGTGTTGCTGAAGGCAGGGGCCGTGTTGGATTTTTGAAATCTCACCAAGGGTATCTCATTAGAAACAGCAAGGCCGCCTCCACAGAGCTGTGGACAGGCCTGCTGGTAAAGCACGGCCTGTGTCGGCTTCTGCGGAGAGACGGGGAGAAAAATGAGGTCAGACATTGAGGGAGGTGAGGAAAGAGACAACAGAGAATGTACTGTAGCAGCAGCAGCAGCATTTGAAGGGCGGGGGACCGAAGTAACAGGCAGAGGTGCAGGTTAGCAATCTTTGATCCTTTTTTTCCCCTTTTTGCCATCTACCTCTGCTTTTAGTCCTGCTTTATCAATGTCCTCCTCTGCATCTTTGTCCCTTTCTTTCTCTTATTCTGTCTTTGCTGCCTGCTGGTACCAACAGCTGTTATAGAAAATGAAGAAGAGAATCATGTCTCATTGCCTTATCTGCACTTGCTACTAACATGTCTGTGCCATGGCTGACACCAGCTCAATCCTTCCCTTTCCCTTTAGCTTGTGACTCCTCTTTGAAAGGGAGCTCTTGTCTCCAAAGAAAGGTTTACCCAGACCGTATACAGCTGCCGCTGAAAACCACATTACAGCTATGATGAATTTGTTTTCAAAGTCTTAGCATGGGCAGCAGTGCACACCTACACAGTTACAGTTTCAGGGAAACAAAAAAGCAAGGAGCTTTTGTGAGGATACTGAGCTAAAAATATTACATAATGTTTGTTTTCAGAATAAAACAGAATAAACTCCAATAGGTACAGAGGGCAAAGGCAGTGGTTTGAACAGCTTCAACTACTAACTGGAATTCTAACAGTAACATGCATTGCAGTTTTAACTGTTTTGGTGCACATATGAGCCTTTATTTCCTACTGCCTTCAGTGCTAACACAGTTACAGTCTTTCTGAATATAAATGGATTCTTAAAGAAAACCAATCTGTTTTCATTACTTCTTTTGGTATTATTTGCCTACGTTTGAAATAACCTTCAATATTTTGCCTCTATCCTTCTAAATTGGAGGTGAATTAAATTGACTTTGTGGTGCTCACAGTGTTGGAAAATTACGTTTTTAAAAATTCAACAGAATTTTGTGTCTTTCCATAAACAATGTCACACTTTGTAATCCGGTTTTCACTCGAGTTACTTTTTCTAATAAAATATTTCAGATGGAACCTTGTTCCAATGAGATCAGTTCATTACCACTTTGCAAACATTTGGCATATGCAGTTCCAGTGCCAACTATTTCTTTTTGTTCAAGCTGCCCTGGTAAATGTCAGTAATTAAGAGCTGTAGCTGAAAGCAGCTACAGCCAAGTGGCAGCAGGTATCGTTCACCTACGTAGCTGCCATTGTGATTTTGAATCAAATTTTGGAATTTTTTAAGAGTTATACATTTGTTTTTGTAAATTTTGTTTAAATGAACATTTCCGGAAGCAAAATTTTCCACTTAGCTGCGTGCACTGCACACTTGAAGTGATGCAGGGAGAGGACAAAGGAGGGGGAAAGACAGAAAGAGAGAGTGAGAGAACACCAGAGCAGGACACTAGAAGGCCCATCCCTGTATTCTCAAAGCTGCCTTAAAGAAGCCAATAATTCTTGACACCCATGCAGCCTTTTTCTAACGTGTTGACTGAAAGTAATGAGGACAGAAAGAAAAGGAGGAAAGAAAAAAGACAAAGGGAAGCACAGCAGAAGTTTTTAGTTCAAGTTTGAAATTGATCCTTGGAGGTTTTTTTTTTTTTACACAGAGTAATAACGGCACGTCCTCTCGCCTCGTCTTTGGGGGTCATTGTTTGACTTTGTTGCAAGGTTGGCTCTGACATCACATTTAAAAAACAATGTCTGAGTCGATGCATTGTGCCGATACAGGTGTGTTATTTTGAAGAGCCTGATGGCATGTAGCACTCATTTAGATCTGAATTATAGGTTGTCCTTGTTTTTACATAAAGCTAGACAAGCGGATGTCATGTATGTCATGTTTTCGCTCGTTTGCCAAGACAACCATAATGTGTAAAATCACCTTGGGCCACAGAGACTATATGGTAAAGGCGCAGAGGAAAAAGAAGAGCATTCAGAATATAGCAGGGTACAGAAGGGAAGTCCCTGCATGATTAAACACATCCAAGTAAAGGTGTAGAGTATATGTCATACATCTTGAAGGCTCTGGATAGTAGCTGTGATTGCTGTAATCAGCAGTTCCCACTCGCGCTTTGGCAGGGAAACTCTGCTAATTACAGAGAAAATGTTTGCTTTGTGTTTACCAATGAATGCTGGCTGAAACAATATATTTCCTTGCCATTGTGAGGCCTCTCAAACTCTCTGTTGTTTGAGACATGTTGACTCAAATCCAAGCTGAACTGTACTCCTTATTTGTCTAATTTCCCTCATTAGCCACAGTGTACACACAAAGTGTGAGCTCGGGAAATTAGTTTGGGTTGTGCGGGCTACTGGAGTTGTTGGCGGGGATGTCATCTGAGTGTGCGGACACTGAAATGGCTTTCTGGTTGCATTAAATCCCATTTCTCTTTGTATCGGGGCTAACTGTGCCTGCTGCTTTAATATAAGATGAAATAAACTTTGTTCTTTATTTGACTTCGAGCATCTAGTCTCCAGTTCTTTTCTCTAACCTGTTCTACTTTGCTTGGAGAGAGAGAGAGAGAGAGAGAGAGAGAGAGAGAGCATGAACAGCCTTTTGTACTTAAAGGCACTTAAATGAGCACGGAATGAGAGGAAAGGTCTTAGCACTGGAGAGGCACAGTTTGGTCTTTTTCAGCCTTAAAGTAATTCTTCCTTCTTTACAGAATAACACCATTGTGACATTTAAGTATTGTAGATGGCTTTGTAACAGCCCATCTCACCAGTGCTGCGATGCATTGTCCAAACATTCTCAACAGGCTCTTAAATGGCCTGAAGCTAAACACTTGTCTGTGTTTTTCCACACTGTTCTTACCCCTCATGAAAATGCAGTGTCTTTTGTATTCATCAACACTGCTTAGGTTCAAGCACCCCTCAAGGCTGCGAGCAAAGGAAATTACATGTTAACGTTGAGGTTTGAAGGTTAGACTGCCCCAAGCACGCTAGGAAAAATCTACTGAATCCATGAGAGAGAAACATCCAAATTGACACGTGTGCAGTTGTGTGAATCAAGTATTCTGTTACTGTACGTTAATGGCAAAAAGAGTGAAACAAAGAATGCTATCTGATTCACATATTTAATGCTCATTCAACTCATCTTCCTCAGAAGTAACACAAATTGTCAAGGCTATAGTAAAAGCTTATTTTTGTGGTTCCATCACAACAGCAGCCACCGTGAACCGTGTCATTGCATTCAATAAGCTCAATATGCCCCGTTATTTTTTGTTTAACCGTCTGACCTCCTCCCTCTCCACCCTTTGTGTCTTCATAATAACATCAGAGTTTTTTCCAAGAAGGAACAAATCCTTTTTGCTTTAAAAATGTGTGTGCAGACACTCACAACCTTCTTGTGTGATACACACACACGTAACTGTATAGCATGTAGCCAGTTTGTTTTAATGCAATATTTATTTTAGGAAGAAACATGCACGATGTACAAACAATGGTTTGTATAACAATTTTTCTTATTAGGCCAGACAACAGTCCAATAACCTTAACCACGTTCTAGGAGTACCTAAACTCAGCCTTTATTGAAAAATATTATGCTATAGCCATAAAAACTGAATGTTTCACTGCCAGATAAGATCATTTAGAACAAAACATCAGTTGTCTGAAAACACTTATTAATATGTCAATATAAACATATGCAACTTGCCATTTATGCATCCTGTATGTTTATAGAAAACATAATCCTTTTGCAATCACATTCCTTGCAGAAATATATTTGCCTTTGCAGTTAAGTATAGAAACATACGTTTTTGAAGATTGGGTTAACGGCTTATATCCAGTTAATGAGGCATGCACAGCTTCAAACTTATGTTCCTATTAAAAAATGTAGACACAGCGCCTACAGTATTTAAATACACCACAAACTAAACTTTAAAGGGAACAGTTTCATGACTTCAGCAGAACATTATTAAACCCAACAGACTTGTGAGTCCATTTGGCACCTCACTTGTCACGACATATTGCTTAAGCCTTGACTGGGAACCCCAGTGCTTGTTTTTTGCCCTTTCCCAGTTTGTGTTTGTGTTTGTTTGTGTCCACAAGTGTATGTGAACTCTTATTTGCCCCCGTTAAAGCCCATATTTGCTGCCTGTTTGGTGGCCGCCAAGCAGTCTCTCTGCACCAGCCAACAAATGGATTGTTGTGTAACGGCCTCAGCCTGCTATGTCTGACTGCCAACCTGTAGAGAAAGAGAGGGAATCTAGCGACAAAGGCAGGTTAAAGATAAAACGGAAAATGAAAGAAAGGGAGGCAGGTAGTGACAAAGAGAGGAGGAGGAGTATGTGACATGCCCTCGGCTAAATGCTGCGGTTCCAGACATGGCATAGTAAATCTCCTTTGCTGTTTCCTTAGCTCTCCTGTGTTTGGGTTAGGTGTCTTGTCCCATTACTGGCTGGCCCTGATTTGTTTTCCATTGAAGGGCTCTCAGCTAAGTGTGGACATTATCTCCCATTCCTTGCCTCACTCTTCATTGCCAGCTGCCACCAAATGTGAAATCAGCTATGTGACAAGCTATGACACAGTCACCTTTGCCCAGGCCTTCCCTGGGGCCCTGTATGATGAGAGAAGAAAGGTGAAAAACACAATCAACTGTCTGCTTTATGTGAGCACTTCAACTCTGACCGGACATCAGAGAACAAAGGCACCAATGACATTTCCGTTGACTACCCAGGGTCCTCAGAGAGCTGGCTGGTGATGTGTTAGTTTAAATTGCCTCTTTGCTTTATAAGCAGTGTGTATCCCATTCTTAGCATTTAGCATTTGGCTATTCAGTTCCACCAAAGCAGCATGGGGCACATTTTAGCTCTCATGAGATCAGAGGGGACTTGGACCACCTTCAGTCTTCAAAGACAGGCTTATTTTTGTTGCATTTTTCCTCTTCTTTATTGATGCCAGCTCATGAAAGCAGTGTGAATAGATAATGGATCTTCTGTGTGGGCAGAGATGGATATCTACTCATCCAGCAATGAATCCCACCCAGCAGCTTTCATGTGTCAACAACAGTCAAAGCTTCACAGGATCCTGAAATCCTGCATGGACTGACCTGTGCCTGTTCAGCATTCGTGCGTGTGAAAACATGCTCGGCGCTCACGCACACAATATTTAATGCGAGCACCTCACACATCCACTACAGACTATGTCGGTCTTTCATCTCCCCACTTCATCCGCCTCCGCCTTTGATGTGGGATACCCTGGAGTCTGGAATGAAACAGAGTGAATGTGTGCTTCTGCTCCTAGGAAGAGGCTTCTCATTGATCCCCCCCTTGCGTCTCTTGCTTTCTCTCTGTTGCCCTCAATCACTCAGTCCATCACATCCCTCACTCTTCACTATCTATCTGTCCTTGCATCAGACATCCATTATTACCAGGCTTAACCAAGATGATCATTTCCCCCCCAGCTATCATTCTTTGTTCGTTCAACCACTTCTACACCTCTAGTACCACAATAACAAGTTACATGACCCCTACAGCACACTCAACTCATTTCATTAAAGAACCATTTAGAATGTTGCTCCAACCTCCGGTCAAGTGTACTGGAGGGGTCTATTTCATGTTAGGCTGCTAAAGTTGCTTAAGTGGAAGTTGATGTTGGCTTGGACAAACTGGTAGTGAAAGGTGTTGGCTTGCTCACTCTATTTCTGACAAGTGGTACTTCCGAGAGGCCATTACATCCGTGTAACAAGCTGGGGAGGTAAATTCAGTGGAGAGTAATGTTAAGCAGCACCCAGTGCGAGCAAAGGAGCGAGGCTCAGGTAGTTTAGAAGTGGTTTGGCAAGTTTTCCATTTATTTGAGTGTTAAGTTTCCATTAATATTAAGTGGTAACATGGAATCAAGTGGTACTTTGAAGTTTGGAAATGATTAGTCATTATTTATTCAAGACATTTTTTTCAACAAAAATGCCAAACGTGTTGGTTCCGGCTTATCCAGAATTTTTGCATACAAGCGACCAGGAGAAGGCATTTTGATTGTACATATGCGTATATGGTGTGTGTATAAATAAATAAACTCCACATCTGGATTGTTTGATAAAAGCAAGGAGGAAGCCAACTGTTTACTTTTAGACATGAGGCGGCATGCTTGATTACACTAAGGAGCATGTGAGTAAACCAAATCATTTCTTGAACGAGATTATGTTGTCTCATGAGAACAAAGACCAACTGTTTGGTCATAATTTGCATACTCTGCAAATGAGGACAGGAACACCATTCCCAGTCAGACACACTGGAGGCTCACTGATCTTTTTCCGGGTGTATGCCTGTAATTTTTGTCACTTCTGCTGATGATGGAACATATTAGGACATAACGAATGGATCTTAAATATATGTTAAGGAAAATAATTTGTTTTGCAATTTTAAAGTGAGAGAGCACAAAGTTTGGCACTCACCTGTATATAAAGTTCCTGCCCCCTTCGGGGTGGTCTTTGTCATTCCTTAAAGCTCGGTGTTGGGGTTGCTACATCTACTAGCACAATCTTGTTCTTCTGTTTGTCCACCGCTACAACGTCTGGTTGGTTGGTGCCAGTTTGTCAGTCTGTGTCCCGAAATTCCTGTTCAAAGGTCTGTACTCAGCACAGATGTTTCTGTACCCTGCCTGTTAGCATCTTGCACCCTGCTGTTATGTGCTGCATTGTCTCAGGGGCATCTTAGTACATCCTGGACCTGGAGTCCTGCCTCGCATGGTAGACCCCTGCCTCTGTTGATGTAGTACTTGCCTGTTTCTGTGCTGTCAGGATTAGTGCCTCTGTGCTGTCTTCCAGTCCAGCTTTACCCAGCCGCTGGTAGGATTTTTGATATCAGCCACTTCTTTTATCTGCCGGAGGTAAGTAGGTAAATTAGGTGTGTGCGTGTGTGTACGTGTGTATATGTCTATATATGTATGTGTATCTATACATATACACACACACACACACACACACACACACACACGTATATATTATGGCAATCACATTTTCTTTGTTAGCATTTCTTGGTACAAATTGAAATTTAATGATTTTTTATGGGGAAACAAAAAATATTTTTATGTTCACATGAAATAATTTCAAGCCCAATTTGTATCTATTTCATTTCTGTCCAGGTAAGGGTTTATGGCTTATGATCATGGCTCGTGTAAAAACATTTCTGCTTGTGTAATTTTACAATTTGAGCCACCATTTCATAAGGTCACCACTTCAGGGGTGGAGTGGCTTTAGCTTGTGTTTGTTTATGTGCTGTGAAGGCCACTCCGGCATAATTAGAATGATGTTAATGTTAATGGGGCCCATGGCTATTAAACATTATCAAGAAGTGCACACACTTGCCTGCATATTTGTACCACCTAAACCACGCACCTGTATTTCCATAGATCTAGCAGCAATAAAACCGTCTGACCTTTTCAAAACATCACAGCCTCATGATTCTGCATGGAGAATAAGAACGTTAGTCTGAGCAGGTCTGTTCTTATTTGTTCACGCAGCACAATGTCGGTGTTTGACAGAGCCCAGAGTATTTATGTTTGTCCAGACTCTCTTTTCTGTTTTCTCCTTTTTCCAAGAAGGAGCCCCATTGCTTTTCTCTTTTTCCCTTTTCTCTCACACATCACCTTCTGTTTACCCCTATATTTCAGCGTAAGCACCGAGCAGTGTCTTGCTAACAGAGTGTTTCATCTGCTTTCACCGTATTTTGCAGGTTTAGCATTTGCGGGGATGATGGTGGATTGGTGGTGCGGTCAGTGTCGAGACGCATACCCTCCAAACACCATGAATAATTGAAAACAGGGCAGAGACTCGAGCTGAAATATTCACACTCCTGTCTGCTGCTGCTGCCGTTTGATTGGCATGTTATTAGAAGAGCTAATGTGTAAAGATGCTGCTGTTGTGGCCGCTCCCTGTGTGTTTGTTTGTTCACGCGTATGTTTGAAGTGTGCAGATGCAGTTTGTTATTGCAAGTAACGAGTATTAAGATGTCAGGTTGACATGCATGAACAACATATCAGGACTGATATAGCAAAATCAACGCATAACATCAGAAGCATCTGGCCAAATTAAGATGTGCTGCACTTCCATGTTTTCCTTCATCAAGTGGCGTATGCAGTTTGTTTATAATGAGCCTACCCTTGTTCTGTCGTAGTTCTCTAAAGTAACCGGTTTACCGTTTAACTGCAATGTTGGATGCATGTCCTGTTAGTTTGTCAGCAATATAACTCTATAGATAAGTTTCTTCTCCACTTTCAACATGTCTGTCATAGACTGGATGCTGCGAGACATATTGCTGCCCTCAAAGTCTCAAAATCAATACTGCATGTTTAGATTTTGGATGAAACTCAACTGGAACCTTAACTGGAGCCTGCTTGAGTTTCCCAGACAGCCAAGAATCTTTTCCTGAGAAACTCAAGTACACATTTGCATTTTGGCTGCCAAATTTTAGAGCCAAGATTCCAAATGAGCAACTGAACTAAAGTCTAAACTTAAATGTATTTACTAATATTTAAAATTTTGTATAATGCCACCAAAACTACTGAACTGCTACTGAACTACTGTGTAGGTTTTGATCTTTTTTGGGGGGTATTTTCATTTTTAAGCACCAAATTCTTGTTCCTGTAATAGTCTTGTTGTGAGCAACAATTATTTCTCAAACCACATTATTCCTTTTATTCTTTGAGGCCCTTCAGATCTGAAGGAAATCAAAAATAGAAAAACAAACGCTAATGTAAATGGTGTGTTCAGATTTATTTCCTAAGGCTTTAATTGTAGTTTTTCTTTTTTTTTTGGTTATTTGATCAAAAAACATGTAATAATCCCTCATTTTAAAGATTCTTCACCAACTACTTGATTGCATCGCTACTAAGTCTTGTAACTTGTAAACTGAAAGCCGTTGTCTTACTTAGTGTGAGCATGTGCCTTTAATGAAAGTAAAAATTTTTCATCCATGTAGCTGTAGTGGTGGTACTGTCTCAACTTCACCAGACTATTAAGCAGGCTCTCAGACAGAGAATGGTATTTTGGGCTGATCAATAAGCTCTCTAGATGATACATATGCAGGGCAGATGTGCTGTCCTGCCTAACAACATTTCTAAAGATGAGAATTTTCTTACCAGAGCATAGAAAAAGTAAAATCACGACCCTCTACCACCCTTTTTCATGTTCTTCTTACTGCCTAATACTCCATCTCCCTTCTGCTATTCCCACCGGAGCCCTCCTTTTAAAGATATGTAGAAAAAGACAAGGGTAGCATCTAAGAAATGCTGCTGTGAAATGGTATTTGTACAAAGATAACTCTCTGATAGTAGCATTCCCTCCAGGGACATAACAAGCATTTTAAAATGTTTCAAACAAACCCTGCAAGCACATCATTGGTGTCAAAAGAAAATAGGAGAAACATTTGAATCCTCCTGAAATGCAAAAGGTACAGTGGCATATCAAGTTCCTACTGGCAGAACTAGGGAGGGGAATAATCATCAGGCGTCTGAAGTTGACAGAAGTGATTTCTGAGCAGTGTGAGGGATGATTCATCCATTTAAGATGTGTGCTGTTGACTTAGCTCAGCACTAACACGCCAATTTAAGGAAATCTTCCAATATTTTGTAATCTTTAATTAACTAATTTAACATTTTCATTTATCAAAGCCAAGTCATGCAACCCCCCCCCCCCCCCCGCTTTGATCTTTAGAACTAGACTGAACAAAATTTGATTCTTAAGAAGTACTTTTAAGTAGGTAACAAGCTGTCACTAAAATCAGTTCCATTTTGTCAGCAGCCTATAATTTAAAACTGAAAGAGTGGGCTCAGCTTTTATTCCCCTGTTATGACTATCATCATAGAAACATATAAGCACCGATATGCTTCAAAGAATTCATCGCTCCCTCCTCATAGCCTTCCTAATAAGGTGCTGTTGACTGTACAAAAGTTCTAACACAGATGTCACAATCTGGAGGCACCTTTTGAGGTTCAGTTAGCCTTGTACCCTTTGTGCTATTTGTACACTGCAGGTTTTACATTCACATTTAGTAATTTGGCAGACACTTTTATCCAAAGTGAGTTACGGTAATTTGATACACACACAAGATGGCAGTGGCTGCTCATTTGGCCACCAGGAGCAACTAGGGGTTAAGTGTCTTGCCCAAGGACGAGCCCAAGAGCTGTTTTATTGAAACAGTATAGGTCCAGGTACAATACATTCTCTGGTAAAGTTGGGCTCAAGCTAGAAGAATGGGCACATGTACTGTATAGGCTATAAGGGTACCCTGTTCAAATATCCAAATACTGGGCACATATGTAGGACAGGTAAAACAGATTGACCACAGTGAGCCAGCTTTAATGCACAGCAGTGACACGTCTGGATTAATTATGAATTTTGGACAAATACATTTGGACTGAGCATGTCTTTGTGGGTGCTGTGGTTGGTCTGACTTGTAGCAGCCTAGTGCCTACAGGAGCTTACTAACCTGCTTGCTTTTAAGGCTTTATCCAGGCATATTATTACCTTGTCATAAGTGACTTTTTTAATTACCGCAAGAATAAGAGACTTGATTCCATTTGCATAATCCTCTCGCACCTTGCTCTAAACCTGATTTTGTGTACGATTACTTTCTAATTTAGCCCTCAATGTAAAGGTGTCTGTTTGATCTTAGCAGCCTTATCTGTAACTAAATTAAGTTAAATATTTGTTTACTAGTGACTGCTGTGCTTCTCAGTGGCTACTGGGCTGGAAATCTAACTGACTGGTTGGGAGGCCCACGTTTTTTTAACCTACATGAAGTTTTATTAGCTCCTTAATGGGTCGTCAAGATCGCAGAATAAAAAGGTGTGATCATAACATCATACTTAGTGTACCTTATGCTGTCTTTACAAAATTATTGTTCGAACACTTCTGCAAAGGCTCAGTTATTATCTTCATGATCTAAACTTCACTGTTGACTAACGACACACGTGACACATGCTTATGATTTACGTTGACTTGCTCATTATCACACAACTAAAGAAGTTGGGAAGATTGCTTGATTTTGTTGTAACCTCTGTTTCTCCATTAAAGAGTTATTATAAAAACCTTCTTAATTGGTCTCACAACTGCCCATGTCTATAGATCCTACATGGTTCCTCGTCCAAATACATTTCTGTAGCTGCAGCTTCAGTTGCTTAATGGCTAGAATGAAATGCATAAAAAAGGAGTAATTCCTTATTAAGGAAATAAATAGACCAGATTTAACCAAATCAGAACATTTCTATAGTACAATGTTCTCAGTGACAGTTCTTTAGTTCTTTTCACTTGTTTATAGACAATAGAGGCAATAGAGGGTCACGACAGGTTAGTCTAGATCTGATAAGCATCTGTATTCCTTGGCATGTTTGAACAGGCATGATCTTCAACAAATCCATCTGGACAGGAACAGATTGAGTTGTGTGTGGTAAGTGTGTGGGACACTTCAAGATTGCAATCATCAAGTGTTGTCTCAGCTCATGTAACAGGAAGGTTCCTCTTAGCCCTCGAAACAATCTAGCAGCAAGCACAAATAGAAGAGGAAATATTATCCAACCACATCAGAGGAGGATGACTTGCTATTTCCTCTCTAGATGCAGTCAATCTATGAGATGCAATTTCTATCTTTTCCTCTATAGCATCATAGAGAAAAAGCTATCAGAGCAAGGGCAGCAATGTTGACGAGGTTGTTAGACTAAGAAAAGGGAGGTTTTGCATCTGACCGTGTTTTTGTATTTGCCCGTGTAAGGGAGGAGAAGCAATGGAAAGTCCCTAAAATGTCAGCCGTGTGTGTGTGTGTGTGTTTGTGTGTGTCTGCGTGTGTCATCACCACATTTTCGTCTGGATGTGTGTATGTAACTCTGACACTTCAAAGATCAACAGCTGTCTTAAAACTTTTGGCAAATCTCTCATCTCAACCCCTTTCTTTCTGTCTTTTTTCTCCAAGTCACTGCATTCCTTTGTGTCTGTGAAATATGTGTTGTGTCAAAAAAAGTAGCAGAAAAGGTTTTAGTCTCCTTGTTTAAAAGGAATCAATAGCTCTGTCTCTAGCCTTAACTGCTTCAAAGAATCAGTCTCCACTGATGCAATAATACATGAAGGTTGGAGGAACCATCTGTGTGTTATTGAGTTATTGTTTGAGACCCTGTCTGAGAGTTTAAAATGAGAAGTGTGTATAAATTTATGCGAGTGTACAGTGCTGGTGTACCCTGAGGCTTATTGCCTCTCAAGAACTGACTTCATCACCACCATCAGTCTTTTTTCCATGTGGAATTTTCATTTTATCACCAGCCTGTCTTGCAGTTTTCATGCTGTCAGCTCCCATGATGCTTTTCACCTGGTGTTTGACACCGCAACATTGACCACAGGCCTTAATGAAAAATTGTGCCGTCTGCTTTCTCCGATATGACCTGTTTATCCCAACACTGTAGATGGTTGTGGCCTAGAATCCACTATCTCAAATCAATGGCCGTTTCCAGAGAAACCATGCCAGTGATAAACTCAATCCTAAACACACTCTTCTCTCATCTTAGTATAGAGAAGAAGAGAAGAATAGTGTACAATCAAAATCAATAGATTTTTCATTACAGCTATGATGCATGAGCCTCTTCTGATTATTTTTCCACCTGATCTGTGGACAAAGAAATGCTTTTTTTTTTTTTTTTTTTAATCCTTCAAACCTAATTACCAGCAAGCCCATGTCAATCAAAATTATAATCAAGGGGCATCCTGCAAAGTTTGATTCCTCTCTTTGCACTCTCCCCACCTTTAGCTCTGCAGGTAGGATTGATTGTCCAGATCAATTGCACCGGAGCTAATTGGACAAAAGTAATAAATATTTAGCCTCTTTTTCGGTCTGGAAGGAGTGTGAAAAACACAAGTGCAACAGAGCATCTCCAATATTATTGTTGTTCTAGCAGAATTGTGCAGGCAGATTGCCTGATTAGACCACGGTGGACTGAAGGTCAGAGGAATCCATACGCCGCCAGATTTTTGTTTGCCGACAGCTCCCAAGGCAGTACTAATTTACTTTTAATTCACTGTTTTCAGTAAAGGCAAAAAACTTCCTTGGGAGACTTCAGAGGCTTGTTTCTCTGCCTGGCTTGATTTGCCTTGCATTTTCACACACATAAACATTATGATACATGTTTGGATGTACCCTCTTCACACCTTCATATGCAAATATTGATCATTTACAAGTCTAGTCAAACTAAATTGACTGTTTGAACATTAAATCCCATTGTCAACATTGATCAAGTGTGGGTAAATGTTAAAAAACCAACACAGACAGTTGGTGATGGGGTAAAAAACAAAGCAAACACTACTATACCTAAGTAAAAGACTTATATTAACCTATGAACCCCAATATTGTTCATTAGGAGAATCGTGTATGTTACCTTATACTACCCCACCTTTCCACTTGTTAGAGTAATACGACATCACCACAGGTCCTTTTAAGCATATGAACAACAACTGCAACACCCTCCTCCAAAAATGTTGGTATAGCAAGACCAATGAATTAGCTGCACACCGAGGACATTAGAGGCTCACATCAAAAGATACAAATGAAAACAATGACAACAATAGTCAGTGGCATCACTAACAACCTCCATGGAGCAGAGCTAATGCTATCGCCATCTACAAGTAAAAAAAAATCGTCCTTCCTGTTTGCGTGTTCAAACTGCACAAACAGCATCTCAAAGTGTATAGATGCCTTCTGACTGAAAGAAGATAATATTCTTGATGGTAACCAGGGAAGATTGCCCTCCAGACCTGTCCACTTGGCTTTGATAAACACCTTTTCTCTCTCTTTTGCGCTTCATCTCATCTCCTATTAGAGAGTGTTGCCTTTCAGTATTCAGTGGATTTTGCCTCAGCCAGAGCAGCAGGTGTTTGCTGGGTGAAACAGTGACACATGGATGCTCCCTGTCAGACTACTCATTAGAGACTCCACACCTCCTTTGTCTCCTCATTTAGAGAAGAGAAGAGTGCACACACACACAAACACATGCACAGATGTGTACAAGTGCACAAAGCAGCAGGTGGACAAATCACAGCAGGCAAATTCAACACCAGCTCTCTGAATGGATGTAGGAATGAGAGAGAGAGGGCAACATGGAGAATTAAAAAGTATTTCGAAGTACTACTACAGTTTAGAGGTTGTTGATGTCTTTGTTCTTTTTTAATATTTTTTCTGTTGTTTACTATTTATGACATTTAGGCCAGGAAAGTGAATGTGCGTATGATAAAGACGGTGTTGCTGTGACAGTGGCAACAGGCCTGCAGGAAACTCTCCAGGGAAGACAAAGCATATGTTAGATGCTTCGCATGAGAGGGATGTGACGATGTAAATTAGTTCACTGAGAGCACTAAGTCATGTCTAATTCGTAGTATATGCTAAATGAGATGAGTTCATGTTCAAATTTGTGAGGGATTTTGAATGCTGGATCTGCTACTAAAATAAAGTGAAAACAAAGACTGCAGTGTTGCATCGATGAGAAAACATAGATGTATTTTGCACAATGTCATACATTTTTAAGTTCACATTATAAAGAATCACAGGTACACGGACCTTAACACAACTAAAAACTGGTTTCTGTGATTTCACGCTGGTCCAATATAACTTGCTGTGATGCTAAAATTATTTTTATCTTGTTTTTGTTGTGTGTGTCTGCGTGTGTGTGTGTGTGTGTGTGAGAGAGAGAGAGAGAGAGTGAAGAAGAGAGACAGAGAGGGATGATAAGGGAGAAACAGTGTCATTTTAGTCTGTTGTCCAGAATATAGGATAATTGTGTCCGTTAAATGTGGTTTGTACGGTCCTTGAATGTTAGATGACCCCTTCACTCTTTTAAACCTAATTTACAGAAAAAAGTGAATTCTTGTATTCAGGCCATTATGGTATTTTATTTTATTTAAGTATTATTTTTGAGTTTTTCTTTATCCACCTATTGTAATTAAAGCTGAAAGTCATGATTTTATCACATTGCAAACCTCTGTCCACCTCAACAATATAAAAATAAGCCACTTATAATGTTAGGACAGATTGATATATATTTAAAATGGATCAATTTATTTCACAGTTCAACAGTTAACAGGGTATTTGTTTAGACTACACTTTCCAATTTAATTCCTGCATTTGTTTAAACAGGCTGAGTAGTAATAATTTTTTTTTTGGGGGGGGGGTTGTTCTCCTTGTCTCTTAAAGTCTTGCTCTCCAAATAAATGTGTGTTCACACATTTTTTGCATAATGTTAACTTCAACTACATGACTGCGCTCTCATACATCACAACATGGCTCCCGATCCTCAGTTTGTCGGCCATTTTATAACTCTTTTCTCCTCTTCCTGCACAGCTGTCTCTCACCCAGCTTCTACAAAGCCCTGGTGCTGCACTGCTAATAAACACAGGAAAGAAAAAAGAAAAATGCCAACTTTCTTCTTTTCTCCACCATCAACAATTCAGACTTTGCCATCATCAGTTCTCCCAGCCTCCATACCCTGTTGCCTTTCTTCATTCTTCATTCTTCATCTCCCCCCTCCACACGAGCACACACACACACACTCCACTGGCACACAACCTCTTTATAGTGTTCCTTGCCATGCTGCGATAATTAGCCAACGCTAAAATAATACAGCCTCAAGAAAACAACAAGAACTGAGCAGCGGGCTTAGCTCTGCTGGAGGGAAGGAGGAGAGTTGATTAGAGCCACAATGAGATACAGAGAGAGAGAGAGAGACAAAGGAAGAGGAGAGATTTGTGTGTCAGCTGATTTCACAAGGCTATCACCAGATTGTTAGATAATGAAAGTGTCAGGTAGCTGAGTGACTCTGTGTGTGTGTGTGTGCACACACAGGAAAACCACATGCCTTCATTGTTTATCAGCCTGCCTTTCCACTGTATGACTAAAGGTGTATGTGACCCGATGTTGGCGCTGCTGTCATCTCCGCCTCTGCTCTCTAACCTCTCTGCCCAGAACACAGCTGAGGAGAGGATTGTAGGGTATGAAAGACCAAGGACATGTGTGTGTGCATTTGTTTGCGCCTACAAATGTGAGTGGATGTTAATTGGAAAGTGTAGAATGAGAATGAAAAACCTGTGACACGCACACTGCATTCATGCAAAATTTTATATTTGTAATCATTAAATCGTCACCAAGCTCCTTAAATACATCATACAGCGTTATTCTAAAATAAAAAAAAAAAAAAAAAAAGGTGACATGACAGTTTTTTGACTTTAATTCACAGACTTACCCAGGGGCACACGTGACCAGGGACCAAAATATGTAGTCATTTTTTTATATTTAAACGAATATTATAATTTGGAAACCAAAAGACTGCATTGATGCAAAAGATCCAGGTTAGATTCAGATTTACTTAGAAATCAAACTGTACAAAAAAGAGTCACAACGAACAAACACATCAGTCACATTCAAATGTGAAAAGCTCATCTTGATCTTGAGTTAGCTGTCAGTATAGAGAGAGTGCTTCTATTCAACTAGGCACTTTGGTTACTGGTTTATCTATTATCATTTCAGAAATAAAAGACATTTTATGGATTTATGTGTTGAAGAGAGGTGTAGCGTTCCTTAAAGGGGCACATGAGAGAAAAAGATCAGTGGAGTAAATGTTGAGTTAGTTTATCACAAATACGATGAATATCAAAACATTAATTAACAACGAAAGTCGTTCTTCGTGCAACCCTCTGTGTGTGCAGACCTCATCTCTCACATGTATGTGCACAATGGTGTATCTAAAATTGCTGTTTCATCAGTGAGTGTGGAAGGTTTATTAATGTGCATATGTGTACAGCTTCATAATGTATAAGCACATTATTATGCAGACAGTCCACATAGTTGATAGGAGTTCACTAAAGGTTTACTTCCTGTATAATAACCACAGCTAGCAGCCATCGTTTCTCGTTCACCACTGCTCCTACTGGAACCAAGCCAGGCCTTAACTCCTCTGTTGCAGTTCAAACACGGAATCAGTCAGTGTAAGAGGCAGTGAGGTTTTTTTAGGCTGGAACTCAAAATGCTGTTGAGCCAAAGTTCCCTCGACAGGGAGATCTGAGGGAATTTCTTTTGTTTATGTTGAGAGGTGGGGGTTATACTGACAGCATACCCAACACAAAGTTGTCAGTCCAGCATAGTTTGAATGCACCACAACTGAGGGCAACTGAAACTGTGGTGGCTTGGCAGACTGGAGAGCAAAAGCCAACACTAGTGCTAGTACTAATGCGAAATATGGCTGCTTAGTAATAATATAGACGTGCAATAACACGCTGATAATTTAAATTTAAACTGCTGTCACTGCAAATCTGCAAATCTTTTTCCTGAAACCGAGTAGAAGGTTTTCCTGTTTACCACTTATTTGTAATATATGCACAGCTCAAAACTGCATATATAATGCTTAATTATTAAATTACATCTAAAAAGAAGTTTTATTTCAGAAGAGTAATTTTAACCGTGTCTTTCCCTGTGTTTTGCAGCTGGGACAACTTACATCTTCGGGCGAGGCGGAGCCCTCATCACATATACCTGGCCACCCAATGACCGGCCGAGCACACGGGCAGACCGGCTGGCAGTGGGCTTCAGCACGCAGCTGAAGGAGGCTGTTCTGGTCAGGGTAGAGAGTGCCAAGGGACTAGGAGATTACCTGGAGCTGCACATAGTAAGTCACCGCCTTCGGATTAATGAAATGATGGGGCAGAGTAAAAGTACCCTAAGAGATATTTTGTCAGATAAATTATCGGGGAGAACGCACAAAGGAAATAGGGTTTAAGTCAAGATGTAGAAAGCTGCTATGAAAGGAAGAGGACTGGTGGCTTTTTATACTAGTGGAGAATGGAAAAGAAGAGCAAGGTAAGGCCTAAAATAATAATGAAAGGAGGAATGATCAGCAGACAACAGAAAGGAAGTGTGTCAAAGGCGAAGCAGGGTTGGCTTGGCACTGGCAATAAGACAGTGAGATGATAAGAGGGCTGCTGAAGGAAAATGGAAAAGGCAGAGTAGAAAGGAGAAACTTAGGGCCACTGAAGCAGAATGAGCGGAGTGGAAAGGATGAAACTGTACTTAAACTGACACCGTGCATACTGAAGGTTTGCACGGTGTCACACTGACAACTACACACACACGCGTGAACCCAATTTAGACTGACCATGTGAGGTGTAGTGGTTTTGGTATAATAATAAGCAAATGACCACTGTTACCTCCACATTGATGCAGAGATTGATCCTTGAAGGGCCTTATGTTAACAGTACAGAGAAAGTCTTAGACGGTGCTGCGCAGTGTTTCATATTTAATAACATAACAATCTCAGCTTTTACTCAGGTTTGGCTCACCCACACTTATTCAGTATAAAGAGTGGTCGAAGCTGCTCTGAGTATCAATGAATCTCCTTTAAATGTCACAAAGCCTTTTTTTAGTGTATAGTACTTAAGCAAGGGTCACGGAGAGGAATCGGTGTGTGTGGAAAATGACTTATCGCAGACGAGCTTCGTCTCTGATGTCACTGCATTTATGTGTTAGGCTTAAAGGTCATATGAAACCACCTCTAATGATAACCTTAAATGGTGATTAAGGGACAGCAGGTACTTAAAAATGCATGTACACAGGCTTTAATTGTCTCATTGACCCTTGTGCTTCCTCGTTTCAATATTACATTCAGAGCTCTTATTTGTTTTAACAGGGGCTTTCTGTTAATTACCGACTGGGACTACACCTGGTTTGTCTGACTGACTCAGCTACAGTGTTTTACTGTACCAGCTGGTGGAAAAGATGTTGTACCCTGCATTTCCTAGACTCTAAGACACAATCACCTCTATCAACACTTTGCTAAACTCAGCCATCTGCACAGGTGTGTGTGTGTGTGCGTGTGTGTGTGTGTATGATCGACCACTCCAGCATCCCAGTGACCCCAATTTGTTTGAACTGGCCATGCCTGGAAGTGACAGGAACATAGTTGACCCGGGGGTCACTTCTCATCCAGTCCTCTGTACACTGAGAGGGAAGGGGAGAGTGGGATGATAGGAAAAGAGAGAGAGAGGTTGGTAAAAAAAATGAAAAAATAGAGGCGTACGTACTGGTGGGCAAACCATGTAGGACTAATAACTAATTTTAGTGCTCTGAACATCAGCAATAAATAATGATAATGACTATAATCATGAAACATTACCATTGTAATTGCACTGGCCACAACAAATAATGTTGCAGTTGAAGTGGTAAGGTAGCTTGGTCAACTGCAACAATGTTGAACTTTCAAGGGTCAATTCCTATGAGATTTATTTATTATTTTTTGGTGTTTCAGTTTTATTGGTGGTGTGGAGAGAGGCACACCTGATAGCAGGGTGTGTGAATATCAACAGAATCTAAAAGAATAAATACAGCCAAATGATTTGCTTTTGCTTCCTCAGAATGGTCTATTCCCATCTCAGGGAATACTGCAGCCAGATTATAAATTATAATGGGAACAAATAACATTTCTTGCTAATGTCATTTAAACTGTGGCATTGTCATTTAAAAAAGTCAGTTACATTATATCTTGTCAGAAACACTGTACCAATTACTCCACAGGCATCACTGCCCAGTTTTACTGGAGCCACTCAAAAGCAAAGCAGTGTGTTCTATGGATTATCCTTAGATGACACTATTTTTGGAATGTGATGCCATGAGTTTAGATTGTTGAGTTTTTTATGCTGTGAGCACCACAACAAAATTCCATTTGGCTCCATTGTGTTGAAATGGTGCAGGAAATCTTAAAGACAGATAACATAAAACCCGGAGAAACGAAAGCGCAGCATAGCTAACGCTACTACAGGTTGGTGATGTTTATTTCTCTTTCGTAATTTCAATGAACTTTTAACTTTTATTCAACTTTATTCTGAGTTTTAGGTGAACCTTTTTTTTTTATTTTAACCTGAGGGACTGGCTCTTTACTGTTTATCTTTGCCCATCGCTTTCAATCCCTCATCAGTCATTCCTTCGCTTGCTCTTCTCTCAAGTGCATATTCTCTATCTAACTTCTGTGTCTTTCATTTACTCCCTCATTCCCTCATGTCTGGCCCGTTCATTCTCTCTCTCTCTCCCTCTCACGCACACATCACTACCTCCGACACACCAGCCCGGCTCCTCTGCTCTCATTGCAATTACATTTCATTTGCTGCCGTTCCTCCCGAGTCGCTCCCCTAAATGACTGTGTTCGGCCCATAGTGGGTGTTTGGGTCCTGTTAATTATGCCCGTCTCTCTTTGAGGGGAGAAGTACAGGCAAATTAGACCTGAGAACCCAGGAGCCGTGGCCCCATATTATCCCGGCTGATGGGGGCCTCATGGACCCAATCAAGCTACAAAATAGCTTCACGTTCAAACAGCAATGGTGGCCTCGAGGTCCAATACCTGGGACCTTATTCGTTAGATTTGGCTTGTTGTGCAAAAAATAGCATTTCACTTTTCATTCTAGGTTCGCTTGTTCCATGAACTCTGAAATGATCCTTAGAGTTCTAAATCTGCCGGATATATTTGAAAGTGGCCATGCACATTTCTAAGAAAATGTGTTGTTTTGCTGTAGACACATCCTAGATATGTATATCACAAAGCGGACATCTACATTCGCTAGTGAAGGAAATGATTAATCCAGAGTTAATTTAATGGTCTTCTTAAGCCTGTATCATGGAGTCAGACTGAGACGTAACAATTTCCTGCCATTAAAGGATATGACACACCACTGATGGATGCTCGCTCTGTCGGTATAACTGTGAATCCTGACTCTGGTGGGCACGGCTGATAATAAGATGCCACCAGGATGTGATAGAGTATTATTCCTTATCTTCACGAACCACCCGCCCCTTTATTTACCTTTCATCCCTTACTAGGCCTCTTCCATTTTTGTGACACTCCTTCCTTCCATTTCTGTCCATTTACCTGACAGAGGGCAGGACATCACTCACTACGTCTTCCTGACATGCTGTCATCAGGCCCCAGGCCAGGAGATGTAACGTCCAGGTTGCGAGATAAGGTGCTTACACTGAATCTGCTGACTGCGGCTGCTTTAAAAAAAGGACACACCATATCCTCGCAAGACCTTGGTTCTTCCCTAATTATTTACTGTGGGTGTGTCTGAAAGGGCTGCAAACTTTCTGGTTGACATTTTGAGAGTTGTAGATGAAAAAGCTTTGAAATTCATTATCTGGAAAATGCCATAGGAATGAATCATAGCAGAGCAGACCAAACATGACTGTGCATATTGCCGTTCCAAGGCAGAATTGCCTCTGCGACTATAGATTCTCTGTCAGCTGGTAGTAAACCAAAAACAGCTGGATTTGCTGTCTGGTCTTGAAATAAATGAGCTGTTTATCCAGCAGTCTTCATCGGTTGTACTGACTGGTAGAGAGTTTCTCTGTATTTAATCACCCAGAGGATTTAAGTACTACACAAGACTTAGTAGAACTAATTAAGCCCCTTGGATGAATGGTGAAACATTTTCAGAAATGCTCAGTGTGTCCAGTTGCCTTTTACTCACTGTGCTCAACTTGTATCCCACTAGGAATGTATTGGATGATTACAGTCTCGTCCAGTCTAAGCTGTAGTTGCCGCCGCAATTACAGTGTGGCTGAGAGTTTTTCTTGGTTTTTCTTTTAAAGTGTTTGTTGTTAATATTTAGCCATCTGCAGATCTATCTGCCATATCAGTACAGGACATCATTCAAGATATAACAGGTGCTTGAAATGCCATATCTTTTTTTTTGTCATTATCTCTTTTGGATGGGAATGTCTCCAGCTGTCCGATGACTCCAGGTTCATGAACATTACCATTTGCCATTTGAGAACTAATTCTGTTGTGGTTTTCTTGTCTTTGCCTTTTGGGCCTGTACTGTAGGTCAAATATTGCCACCTTAGCAACGTTCCATTTGCTGAAACAGGGGATTCCTTTGAACGTTCCAAGAAGAACGTATTAGCTGGACCTTTGGGTGTTAAATCACTAAGAAATGAAAGCTAACAGGACTTCATTTTTACAAAAGTCAAACATTTGCCATATGGAAGTATTCTCCATAACATTGAAATTACTATTAATTTAAATTACTCTATTGTTTTATTGAGTTTGGAAGAGAGGATGTCGTTCAGTCCCCATGAAGTCAGGATGTTAACTCTACAGAAGTAAAATGGTCATTTCGAAGGGCAGGACATCATTCTTGCCAATCTTTATGACATTTCCACCACGAGATGGTGGAGAGGGTGTGAGATTTTAGGGAATGAAGGGTACAGATAGAAATGGAAGTGGGCTGATAGCTAAATCTCCCATCTGTGGTAGCTGGAAAACATAGATGTCCTTGCAAAACCTTGGATGTCCGTCATGAAAAGAAAAAAGGCAATAATTTATATCGAAAATAAATGTTGATTGAAATCAGAAGCCTTTTTGTGGATGTTTTCTTTATTACTATGAAAAATATGAATGTCATCAATAGAAAATTTGGCCTGCTATAGCATATTCTAAAAATCACTTACAGGCTTAACAAAGTACATTGTCTGATCTCATGTAGCTTCATTTTGGTTCATTTTAAATGTTGATGTGCTTCTGTAGCATTAAAGCACCAATCTAAAATCTGTAGAGGAGAGTCTCATGACTGTCTTGTTTGCCTTGTAGTTTTGACTACAGAGGGGAGGAAATATCACATTTAAAGGAGCCTCACAAAACCTTTACTATCATCAGCTTTATGACTCATAGGGAATTAATAGAAATTGCCACACGTTCTTTAATCCGAGCACAAGCAATATTCCTTCCTTAAGACTCTTAGAATGTGGAGTCTTTTATGTGGTTCTTTTCACAGAAAAGGCACAAAAACACAGCAACAAATTGAGGTTTGTTTGTTATGCACAGAGAGATGAGTCATTAATAAAGAAAGAAGCAGATATCAGAGTCATTCTTTCATGAGCTATTCATAAACTTTCTAAATGGCCTGACAGATGGCGGAATAAAGTTGCAGCACTTTAGATGTACCTTTCAAAGTAAGACTTGCACAATCTTTTTAGGAGGTTCTTTTTATTTTTTTTTACAGGTGTTTGTATTTATTGCTGTTCTCACAGGCACTGCTCACTTTTGACAGTCATTACATTTACAGCTGGCACGTTGTCGCACTAACTGCTCTGTGGGATGCTCTTCTGCAGTTATGGGCCGGTGCACAGCACACAGTGGGCCTCTCCAAGTACCTCCATCACTGGCTGTCCAGTCCCGGCTCCCAGCATTAAATAAGGACGGCCTCTGATTACCCGTTTGGGTGCCATCCTTCACCACAACTGCTTTGAGGAGGGGTTGAGATCAAGGGAGGGGGTGGTACCAGGAGGAACAGGCTATATTTTCTCCTCTTGAGCCCACAGTTACCCCTCTCCAAGCATCTGACAAATGCTGATTGAGAAGGAAATTGAGAGGGACAGTGCACCCCGGTGTTTACATTTCTGCACATGGGCTTTTTGTAGCCAGCATCCCCATGGTCAAAATGTGAAATGCAGCATCTGACTTCATTAGCTTCACTGTGATCTCTTTTCCTCCCACTGCTAGCTAATGAGGGGAGAAACACACCTTTTTTTTTTTTTTTTTTTGGGTAGATACCACCACCCTGGCTTTTTCATATTCATTATCAGATGGCTACAGGTTATCTGTCAAGGGTGTAAGCCAGCAACTGTTTAATTTTAGGCTGATAAATATGATGTGACATGTGATGGCAGCCCGGGATAAGATGAGTAGTGAGGAGAACAGGGTGGATGGAGAGCTTTCAGAGTGCAGTGAGGAGCTGAGAGATGCTGGCGTCAGATAAAGGCAGATGGTGATGCGGATAAAACTGTCAGAGAGAGGCAAAGGCTTTTATCCTCTACTCCCTACCCCTGTAACACACACACACACACACACACACACACAGTAGCCACACAAAGTATGCCTTTACTCCTAACTAGCTGTCAGAGTCACATGCTGCTTTCAGGTTTCAGCACATTCGCAAGGGCAGCTTCACATTCCCTTAAAGGACATTTATGATTAGCCCTTTATAATTGTCTATGCAGAGTTACAATTACAAATGGCTGCCACACATTCTCTCCCACATTCTCTGGTTTTGTTATTACGTAATTTATAACTCCCTCCCCCCCTACCCTTCATTTCTTGAATGATTGCCACTTTTCTGACCTGCTCTCCTCCATCTTGTCAGAAGGGTGTAAAAGCCAAACATGTAGGGAGGGACAAGGGGACGAGACGTAGAGAACAACTGAGGGAAAGAGGGAGGCTGTGCTTTGATGAATGCAGCTGCCAGGCAAAGGGGAGCGTGGGCCGCCGTCTGTAATGAGATCGGGTCCTGGTGGGTTTGGCATGGTCTCCCTTCTCAGTCAGCGGCAGTCTGACAGTATATTGATTAATCCTTCCTGTTCGCATCACTGATTAATTGTCCCTGTGGGTGGAGGGATGGTGGGATGTGAGCTAAAGTGGGGGGGCAGATACTGCATTGGAGGTTTCATCATGGGTGGCTAGCTTTTGGATGGTCAAGCAGATGAGGAACTATGCCATCCTATAAATCCTACCTCCTTCACAAGCACTGGTCCTTTCGTAGCTGATACATACTCCTCCTGATACAATAATTGCTGCCTTAGAGGCAAAAATCATTGCACAAAAATCGTGTAACTCTGCATAATTACTTCAAAGCAGTGCCTCTCATGGAGCCTGTTCATCTTGATTTTTAAATGGTGAAGACACAAATCCTAGAAGTAACTTATCACTGCTCAAATGTAGAGCTTCAACTTACTGTGTGCGACGTTAGAACAGGGTTTCACATTTGACCATTGGTGATGTCACATCAGCTGTTTTATCATATACGATTGTGTTTTCATATACAAAAACACATGTGCTGATGGTAGTGGATGCATAATGCAATGCAGTTAAGGTTACATTGTCTTATCAACTTCTGCTAAATGTAGATCTCTTACCTACACCGCTCTCTAGCTGAATGGACAGTTTGTTTTCCCACACAAAAGAGCCATTACATTATGTTGCACTTTACTCAGTCTACAGATGCTTACTGTACAGACTGGAAGTACTTTAGGTTTAATGTCCTGCTAAAAGACACATGGTCAGAATGTAAAGATCTAAGTCTAATTTTTACATAAAAACTGGAATCTAGAGCAGTTAGGACTTATTCTTCTTCTTGCGTGAAAGTTTTGTTGACTAAACTTTAATATTGTCCTCATTTACATTAAATAATAATGTTTTTTAAGACATCTCTTTGTTGTGTTCCAGCTACTGGGTTTTACTGGCAGATAAAATTAGCCTTCTTTGTGAAGTTTGTTTTTACCACTTAAAACACGTGTAGTATTAAAAGTAGTTGAAGAGATCTATAAAAACATGATCATATTGTTAACAAGTCAGCTATCTTTAGTGCCTATAGGTCATTGAACTTATAGCTCACACTTTGTATTCTGTGAAAGCCAAGTGCTGGATGGCATTTGGGATCAATAAGCTATTAGGGGCCAAGAGAGCAGAGCTGTCTGTATGTATTTCAGTCCTGTCTTTAATAATCATCCAGGGAAGGCAATGAAATGCTGTTTCTATTCATTCTTGTGATTGTCTGCCATCTTCTTTCTCCCACTCATCTGCCTCTGTACTGTATGATGAGTGACATATTAAAGGAACACCCTGCATAAATGAGTGGAATGATCCAACAATTGCAGATGCTTCCACATAAGTGGACTGCACGGTACGATTGAGCAATTAACATCCAATCAAGATGTGTGGCGTGATAAAAACGCTGCATGGGTCCAGTTTGTTTCTGATTTTGGATCAAGATGGCAAAAGGAAAAGATCTAATTGACTTTATAGGAAGGGTTTACTATTGGGGCACAGATGGCAGGAGCTGCAACCCCAAACACCGCTCAACTGGCTGGGGTTTCAACAGGACTAAAGTGACATCTGCATTTAGGTCAATGGGGAAGACATCAGTAGGTGAAGCCACAAATTCTCCAGTATGATGCTTATGCTTTAGTGTGACGTATAATTAAAGATACCATAGCAACACTTTCCCGGCTGAGATTATGCTACGGCCTTTACAGTCACCCAAGTTCAACCCAGCTAAATGTGGGGCAGTGCTTTCTAAAAGTTCAAGAACTATTAGGATTCTGCCAGGGCCTGCAGTGCTAAATGTGGCTGATTGGTCAAATACCACCCAGCATTTTATACTTTTTTCAAAGTCAGCTGAGCAGTACACATGTATATTATAGCTGGAGTGTTTATTCCAATGCAAATGCAGGTAGTAGGAAAGGGTCAAGGGTGTGGTAAGTGGGGATAGTGGGCGTCTAATTTTTTTACAGTGCATTGGACCTACTATGGCAATGCAAATCACGATGCAGTGACTTTTATTTTATAGGGTTTCCAAATTTTAGTCCCTGTGAAAGTCCATACCAGGGAGTTTTCAGGTGAAAATGCAGCTTCCATGTTTGTAGCTAATGGTCCTCAGTTATCCAGGTGAGGTCATCATGGAAAGTATGATAAAGTATGATATGGGTCAGTCTACTTTATCCTATGAATTTATTGTTAATTAGTTTCATTTCACATTTGTTGTGTTAGTTTATAATCATTTAACAAGGCTTTAATGAGGATATGTCAGATATGTACAGTAGAGGTTTATAATAAGACTACACAAGTCAGGTAAAATATGTAAAGAGTATGTAGGTGGTTCTCATAGTCTCAATACACCAAGAAGACAAGAAGAAAAAAAAGTAGGGGAGGGCAGAAAGAAAATCGGAAGCATGCAAGATGACGGAGGGAGTGTATATTTCTCCAGTCTACTTGGTGTTTATTGAGGTGCCTTGAGGAGAGGACCATTGTGAGGTCCTCTTCAAATGTCATTGCTGCACGTTCAGCCCTAAGCTCCCTCTGGATGCACTTTAGCCCGGTCTTAACTTCATCACTGCAGTAAGAACTGGGCAACAGTACAACCCGTTTATTAAACACATCTCGGAATTCATCTAACACGGCCCAACATTAGTTGTTAGAAATCATGCCTCCATTTGCATTTCGATTCATCTGCACCTATTATTGCTGTTGCTGTTGTCGCTATTAATGATTCTCTGTGACTAATATGCTCATTTTCTGTTTGAACGCACAGGTGTCTGCGCTATTCTCAGTGGTCTCATTAAAACTTTTCTCTTCAATGATTAACTCATAATGCTGACACATGCATCACTTTCAGAGTGGATTCACCATCCTTAAACAAACACCAATTTCACACAGTGCTTGTGCAGTATTCAAACTCCTAATTTTCATATTTAACACATTCCCCTGGTGTCTGGCTATGCATCATATTTGTCTACTGAGAATCATTGAAAGCTTCCTGTTAGCATTTTATCTAATACTTTTTGGACTTTGGCTGACCCTTATATGTCTTCTCTCCTCTTTGATTCATCACAACATCCATAATTCATCCCTTGCCCTTTCTATGAAAGTTTGTCTATTGACTTTCTGTAGTGTTTAATAAAGCTTATGTCTTCTATTGATTATAAAACCCCTTTGAGTGCATGCCCCCCTCTAATATCTCAATCGACCACCAAATGAACATCCTGCATCACGTTTAGTCCCCTTTCCTAGATAAAAATAATCTATAGCTTATTGCCCAAACACTATGAGTGTTGTGCTACTGTGAGAAAAACCAACATAGCTAGACTTTTCATTGTTGACCCCTCCCCCAAACCCCCCTCCTAAAATGGTGGTTAGCCTAAATCCCAAACCATGTTACCAAAGCTTACTTCATTCTTATCTCAGTGTGAACTAGCTTGAGAGGATGTTTTTCCCTTGAACATAGGCAAGCACAAAAGAGAACTGGAAGATAAGTGGGAAAGGAGGGTATATGGAGAAACTGAGTCCCAGATTTAAGAGGAGAAAAGGTAAGGCAGATGAGCCACAGAGAAAGGATGGAATACAAGAAAGTGTCTCGAAGGCTGTGAGGGGCAAAAAAATATGTTTACATCTGCTCATCCATGCAGAGCGCATGTCTGTATCTCCAAGTCCTCGGTGATATACTCAAGGCAGAAATGATGAATGCATCCTTTCTCAGTCACCACTCTGAACTGTGCGAGTCCAGTGACCATTCTGCTGTTGACAGAACAAAAACTACTTCATTATTCAGTACTTTTGTTGTTCGGAAAATGAATGCCATTAAGAATAAATGTGGAGCTGTCAGCATAAATTTGGTCAGAACTGAGAGCGGCGAGTGGTGTAGAGCAAAGATAAGAAGAACACTTTTTTTAAAAACTGTAATTCCATTTGAGGAATAAAAGAGCTCTTAATAAATGTCACAGCCAGTGTTCAGCAGTGAGTTAAATTCCGCACAACATCCCTCAAAAAAAAAAAAAAAGACAATCAGCCGGACTAGGAGCACGGCAGTGACTGTGCTGCGATGCTTTTTATTTACCGAGTTGGCTGAGAATTTATAGTCCACCATAACCAGAGCAGCTGGTTGCCAGTTAATTTCCATTGCTTTGAGTTTAACAAAGAGGCTGAAGAAGGATGATGGTAGTGACACAATGAGTCTCATTTCAGAGTTTTTAGAATTTGGGTCATTTTTTGTAGCTCTTGGCCATCATTTCTATGTGTTAGGATAACACTGTGCTCAAAAAAAGGTTGCAATCTGACAGCTACAACAAAGTAATCTGACAGTCAGATGATCAAAGCTATATCAGTGCGTGTAATTGATCTCTTAACATTCTTAACATTCATTTCAAGTGAAAGGGTGAATAATATTAGTGACTAGTTGATTGAGTTTTAAATAATGTCCAAGTAAGTCTTTCTTTGTTTTTGCATTAATACTGTATAGCCTGAAATATGGCCAGATAAAAAGACCTAAACTAAACAAATGAGTCAAACAATTACACCTCATCCTTGTTTTATTTATTGTAGAAAATTATCTTTAAACTTGAGTTTTTGGTGGTGGGCTTTTGCAGCACAAACGTCTATTACACATTTGGGATAACTGTTCGTCAGCACTGCACATCAGCTTGGAGAGAATTATGCCAGTTCCTCCTTATGAACAGGTTCAGCTCAGGGATGCTGCTTAGCTTCAGATCCTGCGATAGCGTTTGTAGTAGCCATTCGAAAACATGACATTTCTCCTGCTTTAGCCATTCTTTGGGAGAGCACATTGTGTGTTTCTTATCCTTCTATGTGATCTACTTTCTATTGAGCTTCAGTTCACGCATCAATAACTTGACATTTTCTCGTAGATCTTATTTGTACAACCGAGAGTTCATAGCTTCATTAATGATGGGAAGTCACGAAGGTCCAGAGGCAGCAAAGCAGGCCCAAAATCATTCCATTTGTACTGTAATCAAGTGCTGGTGTTCTTTGAGACCTTTGAGACCTCCTTGACTATAGCACACCTTACTTTTGTTATTTTGGTATTATCTTTGTTGGTCTAGTTCAGGTGGGTGTAACAGCGATGTGAATGGTCAGCATTTGTACACATAAGTCTCTTTTGTTTAAGCCATGACACACTTGTACAGACCTGCAATTTGATTGTTAACCGCATGGTCTCTCGGGCTCACACCTGGATATCATTTTCAAATTAATTAATAATCCTAAAGGTCCACATACAGTACTTCTGCCAAATAGCTAAATTCAGATAATCTTCATGAATAAATATATGCCAAATAAATGTCTAACCTCTTTTATTGGGTCTGCTTTTCTGGTTTTTAATGTGTCTGAAAAATTTGAAATTTTTTAGGTTATTTATGGAGAAATGTTAAAATCCCAGTGGGTTTGCAAACTTTCAAGTGTCCCTCTATCTGATCTTGTGTTCAATATGTGCTGAAAACCACATACCAATATTAATTTCTCACATAGTTTAGATCCAATGTAATTCAGTCCAGATGTACTGGATATATGACTGTATGTTTTATTGTAGTATCAGTGTAGCCCAACATTTTTACTGTTAGAAATACAGCTCCAAGCGTCAAACCTGGAGCTCTTTTCTTTATTCAAAAATGAAATTTTCCTCTCATCCTCACATTTAGCCTTCATCCTCTTTTGTCTCTTCAATTTTTTTCTTTTCTATGGGTGAAGGAGTAGTTTGACCAGTAATCCATCCCCATTGATATGGCTGACTGAGGTTTTAGCCCACTGAGCAGCAAGAGAAGTCGACTGTCCTGTCTTCCTCTCTCTTTCCCCAAGAGATGAAATCCTGCTTTCAGACTGGTGATAACCGATGCAAGATGGGCCCCCAAGGTCTGTGCAAACCTGTCGCAGAGACCATCCTATAAATGTTCACTACTGAATCTTTCATGTGCTATCACACGGCTGATAAGGTGCAAATAGGATTGGCTTGCTGCAGCTGCTGTATTGCTCCGGTAAACCTGCTGTAAGGACTGATTTTTGTTGAATTTAAAGAGATGGTTGAAGACAGTTGTTCGCAGAGAAAATATATAGGACAGAGTCCAAAGTTTCTTACAAGCAGTTGCTGTATTGTGTAGTTGACATTATATAGTAATGATTCCCACATAAACATTCCCTCCTGTCTAGCTTTTAAATAATCCAAACAATAAAGTATACATGCTGTCATTAAAAATAGTTTATCACAGTATTAAAACATAATTTATTTTGACATTGTGAATACAACATTTGCATCTGCTTAATGCTCACTTAATTTCACTATATGCGTCTTCAACAACAATCTGTCTCCAGTCAGTTTGCGAGACATTATTCATCAGGCTTATCCTCTTTTGTGTCTTTTGTGTCAGAATTCAATTTGATCAGAGACGAAAGAGGAGGGGTGGTAGAAAACAGTATAGTGTAGCTCTCACTCACTTTGATTCATTACAGCTGCCATTCAGCGTTTCGCTCTTTCTCCTAGGAGGGGGTCAGTTTGAGGGAAATACACAAGCAGCCAAAGCTCCAAATGGCTTCAGCAAACAAAACTCAATAAAAGGGTCTTTGTTTCCCTAAGCTTGTATTCACAGGAGCTGCATGAATCCAGACCTGAAGAGAGAAAAGATCATTTCTTTTTTTTTTTTTGACACGTTTATGAGATGTGAAAAAATTCTAAAGAAAGCAAAACAAACAAAAATAACTGTGTCAGACTCAGAATATTCATAGAAGCCACGCATCAAGACATCAAGACGTTTCACAGGCTCTTTGATTCTTACTCAACAGAACAGTTTTACATACTCCCTCCCTAATATTTAGGGGAAGCGAAGCCACAAGGGAGAAACCTCTGAAAAGTGATCGAAGGATTGGTTCGTTCTATTATTTCTGCACAGTTTAGTAGTAGAAGGAAGTTCATTGTTCATTCACTGCTGCTGTGACTTGGAGTTGTGTTTCTGAGGTTCATCCGGAAGAGCTTTTAGTCATTTAGTTTATTGCCACACCTTGTTCCTGTAAGTTTCACTGTTTGAATACTTCATTGCATTTAGAGCCATTTTGCAGATAGAATGAAACAAAATCCCAGTAAAGCATGGCCTAACAACTCTTCTGGCAACCATAAGCCACCAAACACAGAAATCATCAAATGTCTATTTTAAAATTCCTAACTGCCAAACATAATTTATACCTGCAGCTAGGAAGTTAAGATTATTCTTGTTTGCCTTTTCGTTTTCTAACTCCCTGTCTCTCTGATTCTTTTATTATATCTCTGTTTTTCTGTTCCACTCCATCTTTGCTGAGTCAGTGCTTGTACATACACCAGCCAGACTTCAGAATGATATGCTGAATAAGTACCCTTATATTCGTAGCTGACGTAGCAAAAGGCTGTGAGAGAGTTGGTGCAAGTAAGTAAGGAAAGAATTTGCCAGTATGACTATAATGAGAGTAGGAGAGCGTGTTTTTTTAAAACATTGCCCCCTCTGAAAAAAAGGGAAATGTGCTGACATTATTTTAACACAGGCTATGATGTGAGACGTTAAGGGACGTGGCCGAATTTACAATTGTATCCACATCTGCAGGGAATGTGACGTTTTTTACAAGATCTGTGATGGATTTTTGAGGGGTAGCACAGACTCATTAGGGCTGAGCGCAAAGTCACAAGACAAAGTGTCCACCAAGTCTATTATCCTGTTCATTTTGGACATGTGGACTGGGGTAGAAGCTGTCAAGCTGTTCATCCCCTGACCAAAGAGCTGGGCCAAGTCGAGAAAAAAAAAACGTGCTCGTTGGATGTCTTCCCAGAGCAATTAGCTGAACCCACATGCCTGTTTGATTAATACACAAATGAAAATTAGCTTCTCCCGGCAACTCTGCTGAGCCCGAGCCCCTTCCATGTCGACCAGGCAGGATATCAGTTTGTACTTTGCTACTGTTGACTCATGCACAGAGCATGTGTAGGGTGTAAAATTGAAAGGCACATTGGATTTGCATGATCTACGTTAAAGCTACCGTGGCATGATAAATGGACGAAGAAGTAGACCGCTGTCATCCGGGCTGACAAATGAGGCTCCTTCCCTGTGTTGCTTACTCTACCTGCTCACCAGTTTACTTTTCCATGCAATCTTTGCTCAGTCAACCAGGCGGCAATCCATGCATATGTGACAAATAGGGCCTAGTTATCAAATCTGGCAGTCCCAATGATTGGAAAAAGGCAATAGTCAAGGCCGAGGAGACCATTTCCCTGATGGATTAACAGCAATCGCTTACAGCGTCCCAGAGCTGTTTACACTGGCAGTCATAAGGCAGATTTAGCATCAGTAATGCCTTTCTCTGGATTCACTTGATCAAAAGCAATCGGATAGCTAATCAACAGATGTAATGGCGTACGGTGGTCTGTTTCCAAAAGCAGCAGATGTATTATCATCAGAGAGAAAATAAGATGGGTAAACAACCGGCACTTCACATCCGGACTCTCTGTCTCTTTCTCTGTTATTCACACACAGACATACACAGACACAGCATCCCACCTGGGAGGGGTGATCAGGGGAATGACTGTGATGCCAGTTTCACAGAAAGGAGGAGGACACCCAGGAGCCTTTCTGAGAGCCCCCACCTGCTGTTTTAACGAGGCCAAGATCATTGAGCCTTCTCTGGGTTAGATGGCTGGGAGTGGCGCCTCTCAGTTCGGTGCCCTTCCCCACTCAAACAGGTTTGCAGCTGTGTATGATCCTGCTGCACTTTTTCTATTCTCCGTGCTGAAGTTCAACACTAGCAGCACTTTAAACGGCAGTTCACACAGTGTTGACCTCACCCTAGCGGCCTCCGAGAGGTTGTAAGGTCTGGAGGGGAAGCTGTAAGGAAGGTTTTCACCCTCAGAACATCACACAGACACACAAACATGCGTACAGAAACAGACTTCATAAATCTCACCATGCTGGAGGCTGTCACGGTGGGTGTTGCGATGTTACGCTTGCCATGACAATTAGCAGCACATCTGGCCTGATGATTGAGCAAGTTGGCCAGAGAGCCGCTACAGTACTGCCAGTATTAAATGTATAAATCTGGAGGGTGCTGTGGTTGCCAGAGGGGGCTGCAAATTTGCCACTGATTCAGACGTTAAATGATAAGTTTTTAGGGCGTGTCTGCCAAAGAAGAAATAGCACTGCTTGTCTCAGACAGTGTGTGTTGACATGATGGGCATAAAGAGCAGATAGAGAGCAGGAGATAAGATTTGTTCAGGACATATAGCTTTTTCAGGATTTCTCCTTTGTTGTAGTAAACATTTGTTAAACATTATGTGAAGCTGGAATAATTCATACAGGGCAGATTACAGGAGAGCTTGATTAGCAAGCAAGATGTTTTCTAACTGTAAATGAACCTTCCCTTAAACTAGCAAGATAATGCATGTTTTCGTAAATCTAGAGAGTGACAAAGAACTTCGTGTGTGTCCACGAATGAAATGAAAGCCATCCATGTTGGTGCTCAGTGGGATGAACAGGCAGCAGGAAAGGGTTTTCCAGTAATTGGCTTAATCGTTAGTAAAGCATGCGGTGTAATCAGAAATTTGGTGCAAGATTGCTTTCTGTGTCAAATATCACATGCCTCTTGAATAATATGACCAAGGTCATGAGAACTGGTAGGCTGATGGTCGTGTAGCCATGGATCAGTGCACCTGCAGATGCTTGAGATTTGAGAAACGAGTTTCTTTTAGTTATGTCCTAAGAAGTGTTCACATTGTCCTAAAACCATAATGCTTTGCAAAAATACCTTTAAATGCAGTCGAACACAGAAAACTAGTTACCCAATGGAGTAAAAGAAGCAAGAGAAAGAGTCAAGAAACATTAAGGTGTACATCATTAAATCGGGTTAATTTTTCAAATAAAAATTTGTTTAGAACAAAAAACATTTTCAGACCAAGCCCCATCCTTAAATTGCTTCAGTGCTTGGCTCACAAGGTAGAATCTAAAGGTTGTATATAAGGTGCTGTGAAACAACCCTCTCTTCTGTTTGTATCTCATGCTAAGCTGTTTCAAATTGTGAAACACAATCTCACATAAACCATAAAAACTGAGCCATCACAAAGGCTAAATACTGGGTAGTTTTTGGATAACTGAAATGGATAATAAATTTTTCACACAATGTTTCAAAATACAATTCTCATCTCAAACTTGTGTTGTGCCTGCCCTTTAAGAGAGGACGTGTGAAGCTAAGAGGGAGGGAGCACCCCAAAACCCACCCAGCACTGCCAAGTCCTCGACTCTTAATTATCCCCTTGGAATGATGAAAATGAAAAAGAAATAGTAAAGATGGAGCCATAGCCTGGTGGGTCATGAAGCCAAGCATTTATAAAATGAATACCCCCCCTCACCCCCACCCCCCAAGACTGGAGCCATATTAGAAAGTCTAATGCCTGTCTGGAGAGATAAAGAGAGGTAAGGTCACCCTAATCTGCCAGTTATACGGGGCACTGTATTCTGACAGAAGGGAAGGTGTGGGCACGGACACACACTGATACCTCTCACCGACAGCTCACTCATTCTCACGTGTGTTTAGTATTCTACCAGGACTGCTCAGGTTCACGTCATCAGAGAGCGAGACAGATGATAAGATGGTGACGGATACTTAGAGACAACACCTGCATAATTTTTTTAGAAAAAAGCTTGCCTGTTTTTGATTAATCCCCAGTTCCCTCTTAGCTTATAAAAAATATACAGATAATTCACGCCCTTAGAAATATGTTTGGAAGTAAAATCAAAATGTCAGGAGACTCAAAGTGTGACGTATATACTGAGAAATGATCCTTGTTTTTTTTTTTCAATTTTACAATCAGCAGTGTGCAGGGAATACCTCCCTAAAAAGCACCAGCTGCAGAATCTAAACACTTCATTATGATATCCTCAAGGTACATTCCCATACACTCCAACCAATAAATGTATGCAGCCATGACGCTTGTTAGAGCTACTTTTATTCTACAAGGATATCAACAGCATATGCCAATGTCTCCTCACTCCCATATTTAGAGATGTGTTGCTCGTCTTCCACTCCCAGTTGATTAGCGAAAGAGAGAAGGCACCAATTCCCTCATCAAACACAAAACTTAAAGCAAGCTTTAATTAAACTGTAAACTTCCTCCCTGTGTCCTCTAGCGCATTTCATCTGTTACTTTGATTCTATTAGCCTTTGATATGAAAGGTGTTTGTTGATGACGACCCCCCCCTGCAGTTTTACCCCACCATCCTGAGCTCGCTGACATTTATTCACAGCAGCCATTTTGCAACCACAATAAAAGGGAGACAAGTGTCAAGAGAGTTGACTCTGAATCTGATGGGAGTTGTGTAATATCCCTACCACTGTGTTCAGTGGCATCTGATAAGGCGACAGCTCTCGAATACATTCTCGAGTGAGAGCTGGGCTGCCTTGTGGCACCCCGTCTCGCATAGGTGATTCAGCATGCGTACACAGTGATCTGGTTTTATCTGTTTTTCTCCTGCTTGCTTCCTAACATGAGCCGACTAGGCTGTCAAAGCAACGGCATTACCTGTATGTGAGAGAGAGGCTTGATTTGGACAGTCTGTGATGTGTGGAATATGGCGCATGTTGTAGACATAAGCAGACAGTCAGAGAAATCCCCGCACAGCCTGTATGAGCATCTCCTGCCGAGCAACTGTCGCTGACCTTCATGTCGTCTGTGTGTGTAACACATCATGACCCGCAGTGTCCTCCAGCAAGGCTTTGTCCTCTGCCTTTCTCGCCCTGTCGTTTTCACTCTGCATGGGTTAGTGTTAGCTGAGGCCACGGTATCATGTAGCTTTTCACTCCTTATCAAAGTCACGATAGGTACAACCTGCCCTGAGTCACTTACTCCGACACACTGTCTCTCCACATCTGGATCCTCATGTTTGTATCTTGCTTTCCTTAGTTGTTTTTCACTTTTCTCACTCTTCAATTTTTATCTGTTTCACCCTGCCGGTAAAATCACTACTACATTCACATTTAGTCATTAGACAGACGCTTTTATCCAAAGCAACTTACAGAGTAATTTGTAAATTGATATGTTTAACACTGTGTATCTTCCTTTAAAAAAAAAAAAATCCTGCTTTTTCTCGTACTATAGGGGGTGGCTTTTTCTATTTCCTGCACTCGCATCTCATGAAACCCAAACACTGATAGCAATTTATTTCAATGTTTTTCTCCTTAACGTTGATTTTATTACTTGCCTGTTCCTCACTTGTAAGTCGCTTTGGATAAAAGCGTCTGTATGTAATGTAAATGTAAACATGTTGCAAGATGATTGCTGAAAATATGTGTATAGTCTGAGAGCCATGAAGTACTCCTTTTTGGACATCTCACATTTTTCATGTTGTGGATTTATCGAGATGAAGCACTGTAGCCCCTTACACTAAAGTGAAACCAGAAGATTTCTGATTGAGAAAAAAAATCCATCTTTTGAACACAGGCTTTTATCAACAGTATATTCTATACCTTCCCTGTGCGTGCAATAGGATTTTAAAGAACAGTCAGTTTTGAAGCAACCTTTAACAAAAACCATTTCCTATAATTGTGAGGCGTTCATGGGCTACGTGTCACGGCTCAACAGAAGAGGTGAGTCCATGAGCGAATCGACAGGTCACAGCGAGTTCAGAAATGTTGACAAGAGCAGCCCAAGAGAGGAATGAACTGTGTGGAAGTGTTTAAACAACAGAGATCACAGCTGGAGCGGTGAAATAACAAATTTAGAAGAGGAGTGAGTTTAATGGATGTGGATGAAGCCATGTTAAAGATGACACTCTGCTGCAAATATAGTTTTATTTCATTGGGGCTGTAGTCTTCTATTTGCTACAAATGAAATCAGTATTTAACTTAATGAAAATCACAAAGGTTTCCACGTCTCATAGCTTGTGCAGTAGTTGTGTAATAGTTGTCTTGGAAACAGGAACAGAGTTTTTTTTTTTTTTGGCCAAAACACTAGAACCACCTCTTGTTATAATGGACTCCAGTACAACTCCACTATCCACTTTGACCTGAATAAAAAACATATAGCAGAATTATCACCTTCCTGGGTTTCAACCTCAAATAGGGGAGTGTATACAGAGTTTAGGTTGTAAAAGTAGAATTCATGGCAGAGCTTCTGTATTGAATTGCATAAAATTGCGCAGGTGGTCACAATGTTATGCCTGATTGGTGTATAGGTGTTGTGTCATCCTTGAAGAACATTTCGTGAAGCTTCTTAACTCTCTTTAGTTTTTTTCTAATTCACCTTCCCTTTCAACTTAATGCATGTTGTAGAAGTCTGGGCCCTGCCATGTATTTGTTCCAGTTAGACAGGGTTTAGCCAACTCTGTAACTGGGCTGCAGTTAATCCCTGCCTTTCTTTTCAGCCACCTTCAATGGTGTGTAAATGACTTCTTCGTCTGACTGTGGCACAAATTGGTTTAGGTTAGTGTGTGTGTGTGTGTGTTGTGCACGCTGTAAAAGAAAAATTATAGCACTCCAAAGGTTCAATATGAGAGTAGGCTGCAGGTTTTCTCACCCATTAATAGCAAAATAATAAAAGGGAGCAGGGTAAAAGCAAAATTGGAGTGGTTATAAAAGGCTGCTTTGAAGAATAACGATAGCTGTGCGCTTCGCTGAAAATATGTGTGACGGACAACAATCACGTTAACGTTTTTGTGTTTTTTTTACAGCTGGAAGACTTGGGAAGACAGTATAACTGTTAGCATCTGTTGGGTGAGAGGCTGTAAATCTGCCAGGAGTAAAGCATCTAAATGTGTGAGGCTCCAGTCAAGAGGCCCATGCAGTATGAATCGCTGTGCAGAAACCTGCAGAAAGCCAGATTAATAGTGATTGGAAGATGAGATGCCACAAAGAATTCATTATTCCCTCTCTTAAATAAATGAGCCCTGGGCTGCGACTTCACCGCTGCCACCTCTGATATAACACATGCTTTAATCAGATCTGTCAGGAGGACTGCGCCCTGAGCATGTGCATGTTCATCTTCATATGTGTATGGATGTGCAGACCTTTCTATTCTTGCTCATGTCTGGGAAGAGGTAAAAGGATAAGGATGAGGTGTATGTGGACAGAATGCTGACTTTAAGTATGTATGAAATGACGGACAATCCTTTATTGCTTCCATTCCAAGAACACTTACAGGGCACATCCTTCTTCTGGCCTGCCTGGAAACGCTGGTTGTAGACATCTCATTGAGTTTCCCAAACATTCACTCTATGGATTAAGCAATCACTGCCTGATGCATAACTGTCTGTGTGTATCTACACTGCTGTATTTTTTTTTTATTAGCCATGCAGTGATACCCTTATGGACTGCAGTACTGTGGAAATGGCAGCTTTACAATCTAGGGGAGCACTTGCCATAATTTTATGTTACTGGTTTTCATTCATATACTGTGAGATGCAAAGTGTTTGCCAAAGTGATAAAGTTGCCAGTGTATGGCCCAGTGGGTAAGCGGCCAATGAGGCCATAGTTTGGAGTTCAATTGCCCTTCAAACCATACAAACAGGCTAGTTATCAGGGAATTTTATAAACTTGAGATTTTCCTTGATGCCGTGTGTGCTGGTATGTACAGTGTTTACATTTGTAATTAAAGCAATCAGGATAGGATATGTCACCGTGTGCATTACAGTTGTGCACAAAAAGCCACCAAGCTGTCTGAAAAGTATGAAAAAGTATCATTTTGTGACTGATGTATTTCTGAGAGTAGCGGTTGACGGATCTTTAGCTCCCGTTCTCATGTTTGACCATGTGTGAGCCCTCCATATGAGCCTGTTGTCACTGTAGCACTATAGCACAGTGTAGAAGTCCTCTTGACATTTGTCACATCCGCACACATACACACACACACAGGGAAAGGGCAGGCCAACAAATAGCATTCTGTAAAAATATTTTTTCCCGTCCTGTACAGAATGATTCCTCTTTGCATAATGTGACATGTTGCTGCAATGCAAATATATTCTTAACCCAGTTGGTCAAGTTGGGTTGTATTATATTCTGCTCTTGTCTGCACTATTCTAACCTTTATCTGTCTGCTCTAAATCTGTCAAGTCCATTCTAGTGATTGTGTGGTCTGCCACTGAGACGTCGTCTGCTCTACTGTTTCCATGTGGACTCCTGTTCCCCCTCTCCACCCCTCCATCCCCACACCCTCCCCTCTTCCTGGCTCTTATTTTCTCATCATGCTGCTTGGCACTGGCTGCCAAGCTTTTGTCGCTTCCTCACTTCCAGCCAAAATGGAAGCATCTGGCTCTGGCCTTTTCAGCACAGCCTGTAGGATAGTTATATTTACCAGTCCAGTAATTGGGGTTGCAGAACCTTGTTGTTGGTGTGTGTGTGTGTGCGAGTGGGTGTGTGTGCACATGTGTTTTTCGGGGGAAAGTGAGCTGATCCTGTTTTTCTAGTTTGAATTGAAAGGAAACTTAGCAAAATCATCAGGATCACATAAAAGAACATCCCTAAAGTTTGTGGCACACAACAGACTGCTGTCTTGTTACAATGCTGCCATCATGCGTGGACAGAACCCAGAACTACCTCTGCAACTTTTTTAATCATACCCTGAAATTCCTCATATCTGAAAAGCAAAACCTATTTACAAACCATGGCATTCCCCGAAGGTTAATGGGAGGTAGGGAGTCAGGATTTTTCAGAGATGGCTGCTCTCGTAAAGTTCACATTAGCCCGTTAATTAAGAAGGTGTGTTTGAGTTACAACAAAACGTGTTTTGTGTTTTTATGCCCTGCTAGTGACTAGCACACAGCCTTGAGGCGACACACGTCGCTACAAAGTCATTCACTGAAGAATTATCTTGGCAAACCATTTAGAGCAGAATAACTCAGTGGGCCTGGGGCTTTTCTGTCCAGTACAGCTTGCATCGAAATTTGTAAATACATAAAGTTCTATGTAAAACTAACAACTTGAACGAAGTGCATTGCAGGACTTGAGCACACAGTATCAAACCAGAGAAAGCCACGTAATGCTGTCAGTGTTATAATGATAGTTGACTGGCACAGCACTCCATATTGGTCAAACAACTATATGAAAGTCTACACGTCTCTGCTTTGCCCCTTTTTTACTTTATCGCTGCCTTTTTCTTCACCCCATCCTTCCTACCGAGTGCGTCAGAGTTATATTGCTACTGTGACCGACTAACAAGGCCCACCATGCTTCGGAAGGACACTCTGACAGAATTAGTGCTCAGGGTGTCCTGGATTATGATCTCTGCTGCCAGACACTCTCTCTCTACCCTGCTAACCTCTACCTTTAAATAAGAAGTCCATGTCCATTCAGCACAACCTCGTTTTTCTCAAACAGCTGTAATCCAACACACAAAATTAAAGTCACCTAGAGCACAAGCATTTTTGCATTATCATTTGCCTCAATTTAAGTTCCTGCAACAAAAAAACTCCTCCAGGACCTTTCAATTAGCGATCACGTTTCTTTTAAATGCTCGACTCCCTCTCGCTGCAAACATCTGGCCCTCCATCATTTGATGGCTACAGCGCAAAATGTGGGAACCATTAATAAGCTTTATTACAGCACATTGACATTTCAGTGATGTCTTTTTAATTACTTTGATTGATAGTTTTGGATTGAGATGAATCCAGGATGGTGGGTCAGGAGGAGGGAGGGAGAGAGACCACGACCATTCATTCCGTTGTGAATCCGTAACCTTTCCGACTCAGAGCTTAAATGTAAATGGTGCCCCAAGGGTGATGATCATACTATACATCAATGCCATTTAGATTCTCTCAGCAAACGAATGTGCCCTTCTAAGTGAATATTTCAGTTTTCCCCATCTGGAAGTATATATTACTTAGATTTCTAGCTGAGAAGGACTGCAAGATATCAACTAACTACAGCCTGAAGCTGAGACTGTCAGTTCCTGTCAGTTTACACAACACAGAGAGAAAATGATTCTTTAAAAACAACAAATTCATGTTCTCAAAGATGCCAACATGATATCTTTTTCTTCACACTTTTACAGATGTTTCTGTAACTGTTTTTCCCTCAGGTTCAGGGAGGATGTCAATATGTGGGCTTGTCTTGTGTGTGTTCCTTTGCATTTATTTGATTGTAACTCTCACAACTGCACTTCCTAGCAGCAGAACAAAACAGTACGGTAGATGCACTTCTTATTTTGCTATTAAATTAGAGTTTTCATAAAGTTGTTTGGTTTTAGTTGTTAGACTACAGGAGGTAAAGTCTTTTAAGGAGCACTGTAGTCAAAATCAACAATATGCAACAAAAATTAAAAGCAACATTGTACTGGAATATCCTGGAGTCACAAATCTTTAATCTCTTGCCCTGAACATGTTCACAGCTCCACTGTAAATAATATGAAGCAGTGATGTACCATTGCTCCAGGATACTGTCCGTTTTATTTCAAGGCCACAGGGTCAATCAGAGATTGGGGCATTCAGAGTGGCCTACAGATTTTAATTACACAACCAATTTACACATATCTCCAAACTACTCAGTCAGTGGAAGTCACTCTGTGTGAAAGCTTTTGCTAAATGCCTTACATGTAAATTAAGTTGTTTGCGATTCTGCTGTGTCAGTGTGCAGCACCGTCGGAAAAACTCCCCGGAGAACAAAGACAACAGGAGTGAGTTGGGGTTCTCGTTTGCCCTGTTTTACTCTGAACCACTTATCAAACAGAATCACAAACATGCTTTGAATTATGATTAAGACCATCAAGGCAGGTGAGGGCAAGGGAAGGTCTGTTTTCATTCCCTTGCATAGATTAGGCGATGAGGGTCGGGGCAGATTTTATGTAGTTCCCAGGTTCTCCACATTTTAGATGCACTAATCATCACTAATCATCACAAGAGCCTTTTCAGAGGGTTACAATCTTCATATCTACATTGTAGCAGAGGTGAATCATGTCAACAGAACACGTTCACAACCCATTCAAGGTGGTGGACGTCGGCTGTGCACTGCACTGAATGTTTCTTACCCAAAGGGAACATATTAAGAGCCAACACTCTAGTAAAAATGGTCGCCAGATTTTCAGCGGGTTTATTATGCTAAATGGTATTGAAGTTGTGCACCTGTAAATCTCGAAATTAAAATTTCCTATAGTCACTGACAAAGGCTTTGTTTTTGTGACAAACATAACAAATGCTCCCAAATACTGTAAATACAGTAACTAGCTATTGAGCCTAATTATAAAAGCACAAAAAAATGCAATTGAAAAAAAATGTACTGTAGGCTTCTATTACCATTAATATGAAAATGAGGCTATGACACCAAGAAGGTGAAGTAAATCACATACCAAACAAACTGCACTCATTTGGTTGGATTTACTTTGTAAATCGGGCAATTGAGTGAAATCTATTTGTCATTTGCTCGCCATTTCTCTTTTTCAATATGCGCTACATAGGCTGTGAATAATGGTTTCATTTTCACCAGTCAGGGTCGACAGCTGTGCTTACTAATTCTAGCAATGAGCTGAGTGCTACATCATATTACCCCAGCACAGCAGCTTTCCTGTTTCATACCAGAATTTACTATTTATGACTGCATTGGGAATTATATAATTGGAATTTTGGAAATATTGGTGAAAATATTGGGCATAATTACTCTCGCTTTACCGACATTACACTCCTCACTGCATTTTACAAAAGTGTTAATGTAGGATTCAGCATTTGGATGCAACATTCAGGGAAAAGCATGTAGGTTTTAAAGGTGTCCAGCGGTTGTTTACATCAGAGCTTTTGAAGCTGCATTTAGGCCTTTTCATCTGTGTGTTTTTCATACCATTCTCCATCGAACGCCCCAGGGTGCCAAATATTATCCTCCGTTAACAAATTTTATTCAGTAACAAATTGATCATGAAACAGGAAGCCTTTCACTTAAAAAATTCTCAACAGTGTGCCGTAATTATGGGTCAGTTGAACTGAAAACCATTTTTCTGACAAATCGCACGCAGTGCACTTTCCAAAGAATGGTCTAACTCTTTCACAGCAATGCTAAGTATGACTTAGTGGGGAGTTTTGAAAATAATTCACCTCAAGACCATGGGGCCCCTGCTGAAATGTACCTCCAAGGAAAATGCTGCAGTATTATTTTTTTTTAAATATGAGCTTGTATGTTTGGTTAAATTGTAAATCACTCTTCAGATACTGTCTTTTGTCTCCCATCAGTGTTGCTCACTGAAGCATTACTTTATGCTCTTCTTTCCCAGGCTCTACTATTTCATTTAGCCTCAGAGTCACTCAGAGGACAAGTCAAAAAAGTCTCTTTAAGACAAAGTTGTATGAAACTGCTTGGAGATTTTAGGACTAGGATGCTTTGTCAAATGTATCAGCTTGGTTATATTTCTGAGAAGAATCTTCTCTTCTAAAGATGCCGCATTAGCTCTCTTCCACAGCAATAGGGTCCTCTGCTGTATCCTGAGCTTTTTTGAACACACACAGACCTTTGTCTCACAAACACATACAAATATTAACTTCAGTGCTGCACTGTAGAAAAGGAGGAGGTGAAACATTCGTTGTTTGAGCGATGCCTGAAAATGCTATTAGTGGCAGGATAAAGTGAGAGAGATGGAGTGAAAGTAAGATATCCATCTTTTATGAGCATTTCCCATTTCTTCCACTGGGCTTTCTGTGGCTGAGTGCGTCCAAGCGTATACTCTCTTCACTAATCCCATTTAGCAAAAATGTAATCAGAAAAAGCCCACTGGAGATTCTATTGCCCTGCTCGCTTCCTGTGTGAGCTCAGCAGCAGAGTCTTATATCATTCGGATTCTCAGTTTCTTACCTGCTCGCTTGAGTCAGACTCATCTTTCCTTGATGTCCCGTTGGTGCTCTGGCAAATGTCACCTGTGGGCTGTGCTGTCCAATCATGTTGCAGGTGATTTTTCGTGTGCCTGTCTCTCTGTAGGTTTGGTTCTAAATTAATTTATAATATTCCTTTATGCAGACAAAATCAGCCAAGCTCTAAAGTTAGTTTCATTTACCAACTCCCTGCTTCACAATAATACAATATAAAACATGAGGTGGTTGAATGTGCTTACATGATACTGACTCTGCTGGTGTATATCGGTCATAGGAATGACACGTTTATTGTTTTCACTACTTCTGTTGTGGATTTTATGAGTATTTTTTTATTGCACAAGTTTTTTACTGTGTTTGGAAAGTGATGTATAGAAAAGTCATGTATCTTTGTTATTAGCATTGTAATATTTAGAGCTGTGTATTTAGAGCTCTGGGCCGTTTGACTGTCTAATACAGTTTTATAAATATATCTCTCTGCTTGTTAGTCTGTCCATCTGTCCATAATCACCAAGTAACCACCGTGCGATCTGCAGCCCTCTCCAATTGCAGCACTATGATTTTTTATAGCTTCCTGGTTGTTTGAGAACAGCCAAGCGAAAAAGAAAACATCCTAATCTAGGGCACGAGCTGCATTCCATTAGCTAGGCCTGCCAACCCTTATCCATTGATCTGCACGGATTTGGGAGACTTTCTAACTTTATATTTTGAGGAGTTATGTGGAGTGGGACTAGCGCCTCACTGATCTGACAGATAAAAACAAAGATGAAAGAGCTGCATTTAGGCACAGGCCCGGGACAATAGGCAGAGACGAGTGGAGGGGGATTGAGCTGGAGATAAAGGGATGAAGGGGAGAATGTGGAGGAATGTGAGAGGCAGAAGTTTTCTCCCTAACACTGGTTGAGGTCATAAGTTATGTTGGAAAAAAAAACAGATTCTGGAAAGATGAATTTCAGAATATGCACTCATACAAACACGAATGGACTGAACGCAGCCACATTTCAGCAAAAGACTCAGCACTGTAGTGCATGTTTTCTTGCAGCTACTGAAGTTTCTATATTTCCCTTTTCAGTAACTAAAAGATCAAACTGTCAAAATGTCATGATTTTTGACAACTGGCAAGGCCAACTTTGCTTCGTGTGGTGAACTCTTAGCCGCTGGTTCCAGAGCACTCGAAATGGAAAAACACTTTCCATTAGAAGAGCAAAAGGAGAGAGAGGTCAAATGTTTCCCGAGTAAGATGGAAGAATACAGGTAAATATTCTCTCAGTGAAATGACAGCTAGTGAGTGGAGGGAATAAAGCTGTCTTCCTTTGCCAACATTTAACTGCTGTCATGAAGACTTTCCTTAGCTCTTCGCTCTCCTCTCTTTATCCTTCTACTGTTCAATCTCCACGTCTGCTTCCCGTGCAGTATAAGTTGACCTGGAAATGCATATTTACCCAAACACTTCCTTAATTAAAACTGTCACTCCCCTTCTCTCGGCTCGGTGGCCGATCCCAACCCTTCAGCTCTCGCTGACAGCCATTCAGAGCAGAAAATCTGTGGACTGCATCGCCCTGCTCCGGGCTAATCTCTGCTTCTCACACCCTGTTTCTGAATTAACTGTCCTCATTATCGCATCCTCCCAGAAACTCTCCCTCGCTTCTCTTTTTCTATCATCCCTCCAATCCTCCTCCTCCTACTCCCTCCTTTCTCTCCACCTTCTCATCCGCTTCACCCTCCTCCCCTCTCGTGTAATTCTTCCTCTCTGCCTTTCCGGCTCACCCCTGAAAGTAGGACGACAGGAGAGAGAGAGAGAGTGAAGGAAAGCCTTTTTTTTCCCCGTTCCCTCGCCTAAAGTTGAGAAATTCTAAATAGCATTGTGAGTGGCCACAGGCGAGAAAAGAATTTTAGTGTCAGCCAAATTATAATTGCATTTCAGTTGTGGTGGTGGAGGGGGCTCATTACATAAGCCAAACATGAGAGGGGCTGGAGCTGTCACAGAGGTGTTTTAAAATGTAGCCAAAGGAACATGGCTGCATTACCACAGCCCAGCTACAAAACATTTAATCCAGCCTCATAATTACGCCTCACTCCCTTCCTTTGTCATACATTTGTAACCAACCTACAGTATAAATATCTTTTTTATTTTTTATTAAACATGAGACTGTTAAAAATATCTGTTGATCAGTGCCTCTATAATTTTAACTTGCACAGCCTGTGGAAGATTATTATATAGAAATAACCACAGACTGTAAGTAAGAAAACGGTTACAAAATCTATAACTATAAGTCCAGTCCAAGAAAATAGTCTTTTTAACTATATGCTATATTATTAATTTACTGCATTAAAATTAGTATGTTAGATTTTTGAAACACAATCTATGCACATTGGCATTTTTATTGAACATAAAAATTTACTTAAAGTGGTAGCCAGAAGTCTTTTTAGTTAGAGTCACAAATAAGTCTTTTCACACGAAATCACTTGCTGGTAATTCAAGTGGGTATTAATAAGCTTTCAGTTTAGGTCTTAGGTGACCCATTACATTCATCTTTCCTTTCACATTTGCCAGTTTTAATGGCTTTTACTAACTGTACAACAGGTCTGTTTTCAAGAGGAAGACTATAAGCTAAAACAATTCAAGACAGCGACACTGTATCCAAGCTTATATTTTTGGGTGATAATGACTCTAAAGTAATTCAAAACTGCTTAAAAATATTTATTTTTATAACCTAATATGTTGTCTTGAATAATTAAACATTTATTTACCAATAGCATAATAAAGCATGAAAGTATAAACTGTGCAGTTGCTTTTCAGTTGCTGAGACCTGTCAGGTGATCTGTTATTAAGTCAAGTCTATCCCGTCTTATTTAGTGCAAGTGCAGTACAGGCACTGTGGGGATTTTCTCCCCATTGAGGATTCTCATCAGCAGCCAGAACCAGCTGTGTTGTTTTTCTGAAAGCTTCTGTGTGCATATCAGACATTACTGAACCATCTCTCAAGTGTGATTTATTATATACATCCTTTTACATACTGTATGGATCTTGGCAATTTTCATAAAATCCTACTCCCCCAGCACATTGTGAAAGTATCAAGCTACAACACGCCTTTGCACGGATAGGACACTCCATCACTTGTCGACTAAACTCTTTGAAAGACAGATGGACAGACGCACAATGTCAGGTTACAGCAGGCCAGGCCTGATGGATTCAAATGAAACTGATGGGAGGAAAGGGCTGGGGAAAGGCGGGAGGCAGGAGTGGAGAGGCAGGTCTTAGATGAAGACCTCAAATGCTTCATTATTGACTGTCAGATGCCAGCATGAGATAGAGATTGTCCTCAAGGCGTTGGGTCAGGACTCCAATCTCCAGCCCCAGCAGAGTGAGAGGGGATGCAGGGAGAAACAATTCACCACTGCTGGCATGTGGACAATGAAAAGAACCTCGGCCACGGCAAGGCTTGTAAACACAGGCACACAGGCTGAATTGTGATGTAGAGTGCACCAGGGTGTGTGTGCGTGTGTGTGTGTTGAGGAGCATCACTGAATGCACTGCTTCATCTGCACACTGCACTCATCACCACTACGCAGTTGAGAACTCAAAAAACTGACTGGGAAACTATTAACTCTTGGCAAAATCCTCTTCACACACGTCAGTTTTATACAGTACAAGACGCACACAGGCAACACAGACACAACGCTCTCACTCAAAAACGAATCCAGAAGATTTCCTTTCGCATGAGCATCATTCAAGACATATAACTGCATTCCTCTAAGGACTCTATGGCCTCTCTTTCATTTTCGAGCTAATGATGTTCCCTTTCTCCATTCACTGAGGCCTTTTTGACACTTGGAGGGGGGCAGCTACAGGGAGGGGGAGCAGATTGACCTCCCTTTTATTGTGAATAATGGAGCCAAAATGGCTCCCATTCGCTCCAATATTTCCCAGGTGGCTGTTCATTTATCACCGGACCCGTTCTTCTCAGGAGAATCATAATACAGATGGGGGGAAAAAAAAACATTCAACTTCCCATTAATGTCTACTCAGCCTGAGTTGAAATATCTCTGCAGGAAGAGCTTCAAAAGCATCTTTTTATATCTGCAGGCAGGATGCACTGTGCTTTGTCTTATTTTAGCTCAGCATTTCCTGAGTGCTTGGCTGCTAATATAGCTTATTCAGAGTCAAAGTAAGTCTAGAAAAAAATATTAGGCAATGTAGGGAAATAAATGTGCATCTTGTAGTTTTAGTGGAAGGTTTGACGATTTGGCTGTTTGCGTCCAAATTAATCAAAATCCTTAAACCACATGTTATGATCTGAGACTCTACTTAATAAAAATGAAAAATGGTTGCTGTAAGTAGAGCAAAGGAGAAACTCTCGCACTCAATAATAATCACAAATTTATTGTTGGACAATTAAATTCCAGAACCCGAGCGACCTTAAGGGAGTTCTTTTGATATGGTTCATATTTGAGGGTACTGACGAATGACTTATTTGATGATTTAGGTTGTTAGACTTGGGCAAAACACATCACACTGGTTATATAAAAATATTACAGAAAACGGTCTGAAACAAGACAGTTTAAAAGTTGTTTAGCGTGCAGCAAACCCGTGCTCTACAGCTATACTAAAATATTCATTGGGCGGAAGCTTACCCAGGCAGGCGCAGTATACGGGACTGATTTATCTATTTTGTCAGTCTCTGCTTATGGCCAAGACAGCTTTACAAAAACATGACTCCCCTCAGGGGATTAAAAGCCAGCATTTTTCACCTCACTTCCTTGTCTCTTTCCTGTTATTTTTTCTCACTTTTTTCTTTTTCTTTTTTTTAGTACAGAGCATTACTGTGTTCAACATGTTTTTTTTTTTATCTGCTGTCCAAGAAAAGAGCTGTGGCACAGGTGTGTGCTCTACCAAAAGGTTATCTGAACCCAAATCAGGAATGTGTTCTCTCTCTGCCTTGGGCACTAAACGCCCTGGGTCTGGCTGGAGGGCAATATTAGGTTGAGGAAGAACTCTGAATCGCAGTAATGTCGAGATCACTTTGGTCCCTGTTTGAGGTGGTATGCTGAGATTACAACTCAGCCTCCACAGAATTTTACTTGTTTTAGCCCTCCAGCATCGTTTTATCACTTAGTAATGGCTCAGAAGTCTCATATTGCATTAAGCTTTCTTCTTATTTGGCTGTGCGTCACTTTACATGATTAGAAGCATTTCACTTGTTTTGAGATTTTGATGGGGCACTTGTAAGTTGTCTCGTTTTCCTATATAATCTAAACCACTTCAGGTTGGAATTTGCTGGCAGACGGTGTACTAGCAACATATGCCTCAGTCTGCTGCTGTTTGTTTACCACCTGTCAGATTATTGGACTCATTTGTGCTCGACAATGAAGTTGTCAGTAACATTGTTATAAACATAAGTAGCTAAACATGTGTTCACATTGCAGCAGTGATGTAACTATGTACTCTAGAGCAGCGTTCCTCAACCCCGGGGTCAATTGGTACCGGGCCGCACAGAAAAAATACAAAACTTACATTATTTTCGTTACATCTGTGTATGATTCACTCTTGACGCATGTTGACGCATGGCCTACAGGTCGACGTTCATATTAAGTGCATTGGAAGAACAGCCGAATGCGTCAACCCGGTGTTTTCTGTGCCAGCAATCATGCTGTGGCGCATGGAGTGTTGCTTATAAACAAGGAGTGATTTTTACAAAAGTATGTATATATGCAGGCATAATGAAACTTGATTTAAATAGGTGTTAAACTCCGGACAGCAGAGAAAAACAGGCAAATCGTGACATGACTTAGACAGATGAAGCGTGGCACATTTTATGCTCATATATTGTCCTCAACAAGTGATAGACATAATTTTAAATAATTTTCATCACTTTCTTAGTTTAAACAATTCTGACACCCTGTCAGTTTTGTCACTGTACAACGTCCACACTGCAAACACATCAGGTAATGAAGGCCAGTTGGCAGGGTGTCCTGTTCTAGCAAATGTGCTCATTAGTCATTTGCAATTCCATTTATATGCACCTGCTGGCAATAAAGGTATATGAAAGGCACCAATAACTTAAGTTCTTGCAGCTTTAATGAAATAAACAAAAATGCATATATTATACAGCAAGTACAATAGCATGATTATTGTTTAAACCACACTCTCTTTACATTACTGGTGAACTGAGAACACAGTTGTTAACAGAGTTGTAATGGGGTCTTGCTGTGCATTCTCGGACATGTACTCCAGTTGTATCTGGAGCAAAGCCGTCCATCCATCTATTCCTTATCTGTAACCACTTATTCTGTTCAGGGTCATGGGGGACTGGAGCCTATTCCAGCTGTCATTGAGCAAGAGGCGGAGTACATCCTGGACAGTTCTCCAGTCTAATTCAGGGCCAACACAGACAGACCACAGTTTACACTCACAATTACAACTGAAAGAGTGACCAGTTAACCTAACATCCACGTCTTTTGACTGTGGGAGGAAACCAGCGTACCCAGAGGAAACCCATTCAGGCACAGGGAAAGATGAAAGATGCAAACTTCACACAGAAAGGTTGCAGTCGACTAGTGGATTCAAACCAGCTATAAACCTGTGGTGTGACAGCGCTTCGGTGCCCAAAAGCAAAGCCGTCTTGTTAGAACATTGGCAGATTTTTTTTTTAAACATATATGCTTATTTACTCGTAACTTTACACGATGGGCTCATATCACTCATATATGGTTTCTCTGCACAAAATAAGATAGGAAGTACCCAGCATGCAGTTCGTGGCGTCTAAAAAAACAACATTTTTGTCAATACGGCCACCTTGTGACCATTTTGTAAAGAAACTTAAACCCAGACAGCGCAGAACTTTTCACAAACAATAATATAAAAATAACGAAACTATGTTGCACTCACAAATAAAATATAAAGAAAGAGATATTTAATCATTGGTTTATTATTCTGTACATATAAAACATTATTGTTGTTTACACAAATGCATTTACATATTCTCAACCCCATTAGCTAAGGTTCAGCAATAGCACTGTGGTGATGGTTCAGTTTTGTGACCAAAATGACAAATTATCAATAACCACAGATAAGGGTGATTTGTTTCCCCTTCTCTTAGACGGTCACACTAGGGGTTATATAATCCCGTTTTAGCTGTGTCAAATCACTGAGCTATCTACGGCCTATTACCTTTACCAGATTGCGGTCTGTTGGTTATGAGAGCGTCTTTAATAGAGAACACTATGCCGGCGTCCAGCAATTGTTGATCGTGTTTTGGTATGGGGAATTAGAGCCCTCAGGGTTAGCTTTCATACTCTAATCCTCATAGAGAGATAAGGGGAAAAGGCTTTTAATGTGACACACACATGCACACCCACACACACACAAATCACAGCACGTAGAGCACACAAGCACACAAACACTAACCTGATTCATTGACATACAAACACCTATGATATTGTGCTGTCTCAGTTTTTGATGTTATCTGTGGATGGACACGGACAAAGAGGTCAAAAAACACACACACATACACTAACAGTATGGTGCCAGATCTGATACATCTGGGTCATCTGTAAGTAGGACTTTTATCTCATGCTTGATCATCTCACAAAACTGTGTGTGTGTGTGTGTGTGTGTGTGTGTGTGTGTGTGTGTACGTACATCACTCCTCATATTCTCATGATCAGCACATGTCGTGCGTGTGTCAGATCGCCTCACTTCCCATTCAGATTGGAGGCAGAAGTTACAATGAGTGTTTTTTTCTTCCTCTTCTCCCGCTGTCATTTTTCTATAAGTCAGTGCTTTACCTAGCCGAGCAGAACAGCCAGCTATTAAATGATACACTGAGCCCAGGGCTGCGAGCCTCTGACATGTAAACAACTCCCAAATGAAGCATTTCCAGAAGCGTCCTGACAGGCACACACTAACCTATCAGATCGGCTGCCTTGATCACTCCCGCAGTAATCAATCTCCATTATGTGTTATCTCCGTGATCAAGGAACACCGCAGCCACACACATGCATGCAGGCTCATCCTCCATTCAGATCTGCAGTTATTAGACCAAATGAATTGTACTACACATATTGGCACAGCTACTTCATAATAACAAGAAAGAACGTCTGTTCAATCTGTTGAATAAAAGCAACAGACTCACAGAAAAAGACAAAAAAATTTACTAAGCTTATGTTTTTTAGCTCAGTATCCATTGTCTGCCATGAAAAGTGCTAATAGCTGTGCAAGATAGCTATTTGTACATAAAAGGAGGTAAAGTATGAGTTATTATTTAACATTTACAGTGCAGAAAGAGAAGCAAAGGGAGCAACCAAGAGATGTGAGATGTGAGAAAGATAAATGGATGAGGACAGAGTTCAAGAGAGACACAAACAATAACGAGTACAAAGAGATGCAGGAAGAGACAACCAGCTGGTAGTATTTGTGGAACTTTATATTTAGCAATTATAAACATGAATCAGGAGAATAGAAAAGGAACAATTATGTAAATGGATTCACATAAGAGAAAAGGAAGAAATGTATGTTCTACTGGAATAGTGGGTTGTGTAAATTATTAGGATGTGGCAGTAAAAGAAGGACAACAGAGCCATACATGCTGTCACTTTCCAGTGTAGCACCCATTTCTGTTGTATGCCTTATTTTCCTACATATGCAAATGCGAATGTTTATTCATATCAACTAAATTAGCATTTTCAGTTTTGCAATGTTTCTAAAGTTTGCCTCGAAATTAGTTGGCTCTCGCATGAAACAGTGAGAGTGAGACAGACACAGGTGCAGCGAGAAACAGAGACCAGACAGGGAGAAAAGTGAGGAGACTGGAGGCTGGAGAAGGAACAGGATGAGGCTCATTAGGAGAAATTCGGCTGAAGAAGTTCTGCATTTTCCTTCTGCTCTGTAATTAAGAAATGGATTAATGAGAAAGAGAGACACGTGCCTGCCAATGCCACCGCAATTAACAAGCTGAGGAAAAGCGCATGTTCCGCGGCTGCGTGAGGGGGAGCAGAGTATGATCATGATCACGATTATAGTCATTGGCTTCTTGTCTCCTGCATCTTTGTCCTTTCCAATTTTATTTGCTTTTGGCTCTGTTTATCACCCGAGCTCTCAAAAATGTCTTGTTCCACTCTTTGTGGAAGCTTTTCCATTAGCCTTCACCTGCTCCTGAATATATAGGCAATTTCAAGTAGGACAAGATTTATTACAAAGGTAGAAATATGGGGAAATTCAGCAAAATCTTGATCTTTATTAGAAACTACCTTACATGACAGAAAGGATTTGCCTTCTTGTTTTTACTGCTTAATTGTGTTTTAGTGTATTTTAATTTGATTCAATTCAATTCAACTTTATTTATATAGCGACAATTCACAACAAAGTCATCTGTAGGCACTTTGCATGATAAAGTCAAGACTATACAAACATTTGTTGTATAATCTTGTTGCTGTTGTTATTGGAAATTAAAATCTTCTGCGTTACAGACATACAGTTTCATTTGATCCATTCTATGAGGAGAAGACAGAAAATTTTCTGTAAAGTTTTGAGTTTCTCCTTTACCAAAGATACTGTTCTCACTTATGACAAACTTTTTTTGCACATTTTTTTACCACCACAAAGGTTATGTTAATGGCATGTATTCTAAACAGTTTACTCACATTAAAACATTCCAACAGGTCAGATTTTTCTGTCTCAGCAAGTGAAAACTGTTTTATGGACACAAAATAATGTGACGAAATTGCAACTAAAGAAAGAATGTACAAGTGATTCAACACAAATAACTTTCAATGAGACTAAATATTAGTATTTATGAAGGAAGGATTTACTGATGGGTTCATTTGCCATTTTATTAGCTAGTTATTCCTATTAAACTGGCTAATTAGTTAATTTCCTTCTCTAATTACTTTCATTTTAAATATTAAAACAATAAAAATGATTACACTATTAATGCTGTCCTCATCTTTATAAATTCCCATCCAGCATTAGGTTAACATTTGTTAGAATGAAATGTAACAGTCAACAGAAAGTCCTCACACATACAGCAAAACTAACAGGCCTGTGTGCTTCCTTGTCTTAATCTGTGTGTGTGTGTGTGTGTGTGTGTGAGAGAGGGAGCAGGCAGCAGGTGGTGTGTGTCAGAGCTGGCTGGTGCAGCAGGGGGCAGGTGTTAGGTGTGCAAGGCTCAGGGGAAAGTTGAGGTGTTGTGAAGTCCATGTGTAAGATCGGCAATGATGCTGGCGAAGTTGTCAGCTCAAGTCTCTTCCCATTTTTTTTCTGTCTTTATCTCTTCAGTGCTTTTACAAACACACATTCATTCATATACATAAAGCACTATAGGTAAAATCTCGCTTAACCACAATAGTCACAGGGTGATTAAAAACTTTTTTTTTTTGATTATAGCATATTTAAATCTTACTTTTACACATGCAAAACACTCAGTCTGTTATTCCAAATGATCGAGTATTACCTTGGGCTGTATACCTTCCTTTTGCTTTCAAGTCACCTCGTCTTACTATGCAGTTTGCACTTCTGTCCTCTGGGAGTCATATTGTAGCTGTTATTTTTTTGGTGTAATATTTACAACTATTGCTCATCTTCTTAAGCCTTGTCAGTTGTCGTGGAAAATCAATTGGCTCAACAGAGTATTTTATATTGTGATGCATCATTGCTGACATTGATCACATCTCAAAAAGAGTGTGCTGAGTGCATTTCTGTGTTTCGTTTTTCCAAAAACTCACTAAACATACTGCGGCTTTAGAAAGCAGTCAGACCCCTTCACTATTTACACACCTTAACTGTGTTCAAAATGTAATTTTAAATGGATAAAATTGAAATCTTTTCCATGGGCCTACACCCAATAACACATTTGGACCCTTCGCAGTGGCACCTCAAAATGTAGTCAGATGCATCCTGTTTATAATTTCCAGTTATCCTTGAAATGTGTGTAGAACACAACTGGAATCAACTTGTGGCACACTGAATTGATTGGACACCGTTTAGAAAGGCCTGTGTGTGTGTAGGTGAAAAACACACACTGCAAATGTGAAAGGGTCTGAATATTTCCTAAAGCTACTGTGTGTTATTGTACTCAGTGGCCACGACATTATCCCCCAAGCTTGTATTGCAGAATATGAGATATTCATCTTTAATTCAGTTATTTCTGGATGTCAGCAGAGAGCATGAACAACGCCATAGCTCAGAGCCTGACATGATACACAGTGGTAATATTTGCATGCTTGGATTTCCACACTGCCACACAGCCATGGCCTGTCATTATATGTATGTGTTTATATGTGTGACCGCATGGTGACGCGCGCTCATACAAATCTCTTTTCCGCACGTATGCTCACATGTATTACATGATCTCAGTCACAGTGCACTTGTTAACTTGAAGAAACAAGAAAATGGAATATAAAGAAACACTATTTCTATTTGTCTCTGTCATTTAGGCTTGTACAGCATCTCCTGCACAGGATCATCACATTGGGAGTATGCTGAAGGAAACCATGGCAATCAGAGGATTGTTTAAGTCTGACAGATGGCCCACAACAGTGTGTACACAGTACAGTTAGATGGTGTTTGACACTAATCCTGATTTGAAGCACAACTTTTCATTTTCAGAGATGAGATGTTTTAAACTATCAAGGGTGCTGCTAAGGTCAAGAGAAGAAAGATTTAAAATGGAATTAAAAGTTGAGGGGTTGAAAGGAGGAAGAATCCTTCATAAGTCCATAAGTGACTTTGACAAGGGCCAAGTTGTGTGGTACTCCCGGCATGCAGTGTTCAATACCTGCCACAATTGGCAAAAGGAAATACAACTTGTGAACTGGAGAAAGGGTCATGGGGGTTTTGGAAAAGTGGGGTATGATCATCTTCACATTTCAGTTCTTGTTGGTTTACTTTGTTTAGTCCAGTTCATTCAAACTTTGGTTAATTTACCCCTGGGCAGGATTTAAGATGGCAATTGTACCCTGGTGCCCACCACGAGCCACACAGTGACCCTTTTGTGGAAGTGGTCTCAGTCCACTTCCAAACAAACTTTGGAGCTCTCCATCTGTTGTGATCTGACCTCGATCCAGCTGAGCAGATTTTTACTAAAAGGTTAATTGATTTTTTTGTCTTCTTTACAAAGTGAAGCGATTATTTTGTTTTTAAGAGTTTTTTTTTTCAAGTGCATTCAGTTCCCTCTGCAGCTTTTACTTGGAATATTGCCCATCTTTTCTGTGTTTAAGAACAAGTGCAGTGGTTCCATGTTGCATGGGAAATTTTCACTTAGAACAATATTCATTGGAACAGACCAAGTCTTTTCAATGCCATAGTTTAACCAGGGAGCGGACAATAATTATCTTGTGTGATCTTAATTCCTGTGGAGTTGCTCAGTTTTTACCTCTCAGTTACTTTATAGTTGTTTCTGATCGAAGGGCAAAACACTGGTGTCCCTACTTCACTTTAAACTGACCTTTTATTTTATTGCAGTAGGAGACAGACATGCAGATTTTAGAGGTGGATATTTGCGGACGTTTGTTCTGTTAAGTGGATCCATGAAAGCTTTTTTAAGCAAACTGTCTCACTTTCATTGTCCTTCTACATTTAGCATCCTCTCCTTGTCTGATTTGCTCATTTTACCCTTCTCTCCTTTATCCTCTCTCGCCTCCATCCATCATCCCTCCGCCATCGCTGGAGACATTTATTTGGAGAGAGTGATGAGGTGTGTTGTCTGAAGGTTTGTCTGCTTGATTGGCTGATGAGATGTCTGGTTAGGGTTTCGGGAGAGAGAGGCGGCGAGCAGGTTAGAGTGGAGACCGTCTCAAGTGAGGAGGCTCTCATATGCACTCCCACAGTCCTCAAAGCAGTAATGAGAGAAGCGGCAGCCGTTGGGGTGACCTGCGATTGATATTTGATGTGTGATTTCTTTTTTTTATTTCTTTTTTTTACCCAGCCTTTGAGCTAGCTCAGTGGCGTGGCATTTATATTTTATGCTTCAGGGATGTGTGTTGAAGCAGGCGACACACGCGAGTGTGTGAGTGTAAATAGGGGCTGATGTTAAATCATGTAGGATTTATAGGGAGGTGGGTTTTGTTGCTGAAAGGTGGGTAGTCACACACACACGCAAACATGCACACTCTCACAGCACAGCAAGTAGTTCTGCCCTGGCAGTGCTAAACAAGGCCAACAGTCTGCAGTTATGGACAGTAAATAGAGCACAACATTACCTGTAAATAACCAGTAACAAAGCCTCATAAATTCTGTGCATTCCAGCGCGTTCCTCACCTCACACACAGGTCATAAGTGTGTGTGTAAGTACTGTGTGAGGGGGGGGTGCCTTTGATGTACTAAATCATTGTAACCAGTCCTTAACCTTTTTTGAGTCCAAACATGTATATATGTGTGTGTGTTTGTCATTGCGTTCAGTCCACTGTTGTCTGTGTGCAGTATGCTCATGCATGTCTGTGTCAGGCCAGGGCCTGGTCTGAGAACGAGAAATGCCAGAGGCAAGAGGGAAATGACCTCTCCCAGACCTTTACGCTTTCACCTACTGATTAGGTTCATCCAGACCGGCTCCATGTCAACACAGGTCAGATGGACATATGTGTGCACAGTTAAACACTGGCATCCATCCCAGTGACCTGATGAAGGTGGACTTGCCTTCTGGCATGAAAATCAGAAGCCAGCCAAAAGCAGGTGGCACAGACTTTGCAGCAAAGCAGACCACTGACACAGAATATTTGCTGCCGGGTGTGTTGCATGTGGAGTAAATTGCACAAGTTTTCTCCACACTTTTCTGTGTTTGGGCTAACATAGCTCACATTTACAGCAATCACTGTAAGTGGGAGACTGCATTTGAAGCAAAGTTTCAAGAAGGAAAATAATTGTACTCTTAACATTTAAACTGTTTTGGGCTTGGAGAGCGTAAAAGAAAAACAGCAATGTGTCTGTTTTCTGTTAGTGGTTTTTCACTTTACAACACAGAGTCTAGTAAATGTCATGGTGGACATTTCAAAAGATGAATGATTGAATGATTTGATGCTAAGTTAAAAAACTGCAGTTGTGACGATTAGGGTTAGGGGCTAGGGATTGTATTACGTCAATGAGGGTCTTCACAAGGATAGAGGTACAAACGTGTGTGTGCGTGCGTGTATGCACATACTTGACGTGGTAAAAAAAAAAGGGGAGAAACAAATTGAAAGCCAGTCTATGAGTAATTCATCACGGTTGACGACCATTGCTTCAGCATTCTGAACTGGCACGGCAGGGTTGCTATGGCGACACAGCAAGAGAGGGAAGAGCACCTGCGGATGGTGAGACGGTGGCGTTTATCACCTGCTTGGGGTGCCGGGTTCCACCTGGCAAAATGACCACCCGTGTACACAGACCGACACACACACACACACACAAACACTAAATTATTATTGATGATAAACTCTTAAGAATATAAAAAAAAGAAAAATATAAAAAGGGACCCCATGGTTCAATGAACAGGTGTAAGTTGAATATTTATCTTCTATAAATCATGATTCTGGGTTTTCTTGTCTGTGATAAAAATGTAACTGCTCTATAAATTTAAACCCTATTTTACAATTATGAAATGTCAGACCTGGAAGGAGGTCTAAATTTAAGTCACATAAACTTGATGCAAATGTTTAATCCTTTTAAAAAGGTTTAAGGAAAGTTTGCCTGCCTTTTAAAGGACACCTTCAATAATTCTGAACTTGCTTCTTTTCATTCAGTATTTTGGGGAGTACATAAATAGACATAGATACCTCAAAATATAAAATCTTTCTATATCCGTGCAACAGAAAAAATGCCTCCAAATGACATCACTTGGAGGTACTTTCAGTTCAGATTATGTTATCTTGTTGCTTACACTATGGAGTTTGTATTCGTGGTTAACCTACTAGTTCCCCTACATAACATTATTTAAACACCTAATGAAGCTAATGAAAAAGTTTTTCAGCAAGAAGCAGAGAAATATTAATTAATACAGAAAAGTCAGAGGTACGTTTAAAACCATTATTGTCAATGTACACCCTAAGCTAAGGGCATAGAAAGCAAGTTTAACAATTGGTGAAGTTGCCCTTTAAAGAATAGGCCTGGTGACACGGTCAATAAATCCTACGCTAAAAATGTCTAAACACCATATTGCCCCGCACCATAGATCTCCATTCTTGCCTTATGGATGTTATTGACATCACTTCAGTGAGTAGCACCTTTGCACTGCGGAACATGTTGCTGCATCACCATAAGTGAGCACACACTGCTGTATCAATTTAACTCCACATTCCCAATACTACTACAGTCCTACTGCATCCACCATTGAAAATATATATTTAACCTTTTAAAGCTTGATATACAGTATCTAGCAGGACTGAATGGGCACCGACAGTTTGAAAGGTGGACTAAAACATGATGTCACAACCTTTGCTGACGAAACGCGTCGCCACCCTTGTCATGTAACTTACCTCTAAACATGTGAGTCAGCCTGCTGGTAGATCAGTGTGTCAGTGTTTGGTAGCAGCTGCTACACACAAATTGCTAATGAGCTGGAAGGTGTAAGCAGGTTGTCAGTGTCGGTGTATGTCTGTGTCCACTCTCACCCTGTCACATTGTCACTTTTTATCTTGTGGAGCCTGAGTTAGAAAGAACCCTGACACCTCCCGCTGTATGTCTCAGAAAGAGATGGAGAAAAACCTTTTTTCCTCCCGCTATTTTCCTTTTGTTTAGTTCAAGCTGAGGTCTTTGAAGACTGAGATGCCGCCTTGTAAACAAACATCGCACACAGTTGCTGCTGGAGACAGCCTCAATGCTTTATGAGCAACTTTGTAACTGTCACTTGTAAAGAAACGATGTTTTTTTAAAGCCGTTCCCTTCAGTTACAAACATCAGCTCTGTGTTCCGCTGTGTTTACCTGGGCTCTTGAATCCAAAAGCATAACCTTAATGATTTGCACTAATTATGTGAGCAGCATGTGAAGAAAGCAGAGTAGGGCACAATAGCTCAGAGTGATTGTAGCAAAGCAACGTTCATTTTTCAGCCACATCATGTTTGATTGTGAAACCACTCACCGCAGCGAGACACGGGCTAAAGGTTAGAAGAAAGTAATTTATACTTTTATTATTCATTATCTGTTGCAATTTTCTGCATGATAATAAGTCAGTTGTTTGATTTTTAAATGTCTATTTGAGACCATTATTTAATGCGAAGGAGACCAGGGATGATAGGAACACTTTCTGTTTTTGCATCAGGCACTCAGTGGTTGTTTGTGCCAGATCTGTCAAACTTTGCCGCTCAGTACCCATATTTGATTTCCACAAATAAAACTCACTTGGTATCACATGATAATAGATTACGTGAGTTCATGTCAAATTCAAAGGATCTGGTTACAAAAATCATTGCTGTGTATATAATGTCTTTGTTTCTGACTGATCAGGTGTCACGCAAACGTTTCTCAGCATACATCCCACTTACAGCAGGAGAGATAAGCCTGTGAGTTTTTTATCAGATCTGTTAGCCCAGGTCCCCATTTCTACATATTTTTGACAAACGTCACTCATTCCCTGTCTGTGGATTTATGTTATAGGCAGGATGTTTATACGTACAGGAATGATTTTGGAAGTTTATTAACATACAAGGCAAGAAATTACAAGAAATTGTTAGAACCAGTAACAGTATGAAAAAGGACAACTGTCCACAATGCTACTGTAGCAATTTGTTACTTGTGTAATCTGATATTAATGCAAAAGCATTAATTAAGGTGCACCAGGTTCTTTAAGCTCAACCAAGCTATGATTGAAATATTACCTGAACCGCCGATGGTCCACACCACAAACAGCCAAGTGAACAATGGTATTTGACCCAAGATCAGTCTTTTGTCATGAGTTCTTTACGGTTTCATAGGAATTCTTATGAATATCAAATTTAGAGATTGAGAATATCTTTTTTACATTTCTCACCCAGTTTATGATTGTTAAAACCCGTGTTACAAAGCTCCGCGTTCTTTCCTATAGGACAGTTTTGTCTACTGATGTTTGTCTTTAGTACTCTGTGAGACATAGACTTTTAAAAGACCTTTTAAAGTTCAATTTTCAGTTGACTTGGCTTGTGGTTTTTATGTAACAGACTCTCACTAAACCTTGATTTCAACCAAACTTGGTTCAACTTTGAGCTATTGGGATTTAGCTTTCTGTAGTATCATTTTATTACTGTACAGCAATGGTTGATTAAAAATGCCAAGTGATTTATTTTGATCTAAGAGTTTGCACCTAAATGGCATCATTATTATCTTCAGCAGTGTGATTAATAATCATGTGTTCAGTTTGCATAAAATAATGTTTAAACAGTATTGCTTTAATACCGTTGTCAAATTACCTTTTCCTTTTGAGCAACCTTTTGAGAAATCAGAGTAATTGACTCCATAAAGCAGTTCTTGTTACATAGTTTTTTCCATCCCAATTTGCAAACCAAATTCCCCAGATCTGACAAGTGAGATTCTTTAACTACTTTGTCTGCTTATATTAATACTTCTATTTCTTATTTTAACCTCATGTCTGTAATGATCTGAGTAATGTTTTGAATATGCAGTGGAAATAACAAACACCAAATTATACACTCACTGTAAATTCATTCAGTAAGCATCATTAACATTGCATAAATTGTTCATCCTAAAAAGTCACCCATGCGTGTAGCGGATTATGATTCTCTTACATGAGGCAGTGAAGTGAAGAAATTCCACTTGAGTTCAAGCAGTGTCACATGCTGTAAATCCCACGCAGCACAAGAACTAATGACAGGTCAAATTCCAAATCTTTATTCAAGGACTATCTTTCCTCATCTTGTCAAAGTACTACTTCCAAGTAGATTCCAACCATTTTGATCAAAAACAGGTATGTGTTAAAACACACACACACACACATTTATAAATACATACATATATACACATACATATAAACACACACACATGAAATGGCAACTCATTCATTATGAACACAGAAATAAAAAGATTCTTGTCAACTTTTTTTTTTTTTTTTTTTTTTTTACCAAAACACACCCTGACAAAGGCCACAGGCTGAAACACGTTGGTCTCATAAGTTTTCCCACAATCTCCTAATGTTGCAAGCAAGGTGATATTTTCAAGAAATGAACATTAAAAGCTTCACAAATGAACAGTTTATTGCAGTCGTTGGTTTGATTGAACAGGTGTGCCCAATACGCTACACACACACACACAGATGTAGAAACACAATACACCAGAAACAGATTATGGTATCAGATTTATCCCACACCCAGGGATTTGCTTGAAAACAACATGTGCACAGCGTGTTCAATAGTTAACCAACAGTCCGCTCTACATCAGCGCCGGAGAGGCAGGAAGGGGATGAAAGGACAACAAGGCAGACAGCCAGGGACAGACAGGGAGTGTGTTCGCTTTATCCATGTTTGCTCAGTTTAGCGCAGGGCAAATATTAGCCCGTTTGCTCAGCAGCCGTTCTTCTCTGCTGGGCTTCAACCTGTCCGCAGAGACTCAAGGCAAAAAGAGAACAAGGAGAGAAGGGATGGGTGGGAGAGGAACAGCTAGGGAGTTATCAGGGTGACAGATGGAGATAAGTAAAAAGCAGGCAGGAGAAACCGAACAGAGACCAAATGATGGCAGGGAATAAAGAGGGTAAGAGAAAGTGGGAGTTAGAAAGAGGGCAACCTGAGCAATCATCTGACAGTCTGTGGTTCAAATATGCATAAGGCTTGTATTTCAGACTTATAGCTTGTCATATTTTATGGTACATGTCTACTTCAGTTCTTTTGATAGAAGCCCAGCATGGTTCTTATACTTCAGCTCTTACTTTCAGACAGCTTTATCAGGCCAGGAAAAGTGTGCTGTTTAAGTATGTCCAAACCACACACACTGCACAATATGCGCCATGACTGCTTTCAATTGAAGGTGGTTTGGAACCACAGAAGAGAAAAGAGAGGGAAAGAAATAGAAAGCAAACACATTCATGCGCTTGTTTTTTTTTTTTTTTCCTTTGTGGTTGTGTTCTGCAGTGCTAAGGAAAGAAATAGATAAAGTAGGAGAGGGGAAATGAGGCTGTGAGGATAGAATGTGGAGAAGAGTGGAGAAAACAATGGAGACAGAAAACACTTTGCTCTTGATTTTGTCCGAAGGTCACAGTCATTCCCTTCAATTTCAGCCAGCTGCCTGCCTCACTTCTCCTCAACAGAGAGGAACAGCCTCACACACACACACACACACGCTAAGACAAACATTAATACACGTCTCACCATTAACTAAACAAAGTCACACAGTCAAAGTGTAAAAACATCAAAAAAGAGAAAGACAAAAAGAAGTAATCTCCTGTTTAATTTTTTTTCATGCAGTGTATACTCAGGCATGACAACTTGTCGGCGCAAACTGTAGATGAAAAGCGACAGCAGAGGAGTCAGCGTCTCCTCTGCTGTCTGTCTCGCCCCCCTTGATACACACAAATACTACAAAGTTTTTGCTCACCTAAACCACCTCTGCTTTTGTATTGACTCGCTACATGTTTTTATTTGGTTAAGTCCCATTTTATTACCTCAATTTATGAACATAATGCAACTCCTATTACAACTCTAGGATCACTATGGTCTAATCAAAGCTCCAGGAGGTTTGCAAAGGTTTTTATTTATTTCCACTGTACAAATTTTAGTAGTACTTCATACAACATAAATTGTTGTTATATTGTTATTCTTTTCAAACATGTTCATAGCTTCTACCCATAATAATACATGTTATTACATGCATTTCAGGTCACCCAAGGTCCCTGTACACACAGACCAACAAACAGTAACTAATTACTATCTATGAAATATCAAACGTTGTTTTTCTCATTCATCTTTGCTATAGGTCTTCATACAATTTTTAAACAATCAAACACACGACTGAGACTGAACCTGGGCATTTGTTCAGAAACCAGTTCCAAACAGTGAGAACAACGTTCATTTTGCGTGAGATCTACACTTTGATGTTCTGTTATGTGTAGCACACATGGCTGTACAGCTCAGAGGTTAGAAGAAATATGTTCGTTAAGATGTGGAAAAACCTTTTATGACAGGTTGCATGCAGAGCAGGTTGCGTAGCACATTCAGTGACAAATCCATCATTTGCATGTGTTTCTGCATCCAATTCATAATCATTGAATCGTTCATTTTGAGGTGAAATATTAGTGTTTATAGATTTGGAAAGGAGTCCTTTAGGAACAACTTAGTTTAGAAACGCGCTATTATAATTTAAGTCAATATGTATCTCCACAGTACGAATCCTTTTAATCGAGGTTAATGTCTTAATTAGAATAAACAGTAAAGTGATGATGATTTATTCATACATTCAAAATTTGAGCTTTGTTCCAGCATCGAGTAGGAAGATAGGTTAACACTGTGCAACAGAATTAACCCATACAATGTCAGGAAGGATTATTACGGTACAAAGCTACTAAAACAAAAGACAGATTAAGCAGAATATTCAAGGACTCATCTATCTCATAACACAGTTTACTGACTAGATTTATGCTGCCAGACAGAAATGATCTAGAAACCCATTTTTTTCTGAGTTGCTCCTTTCTTCTTTCCCTAGCCGTTGAGCACTCTAGGTATCGGCTCTTTCTCTCAGATCACTCACCCCAGTGAGCTCTTGTGTACCCACAAGAGCTCATGGATCAACTGGAATCTACCACACCCGTGTTAGCAACTCCAATCAACACAGTAATGAGCCTCTGGGGAGTGAAGTAGCTGGTGATGAGGGCAGACAGATAAAAACACTGGGGAAAAAGGAAGGAAAAGTACAAGCAAAGTGAGAGAAATGATAATGGACTATATCTGAAGGTGAGGCAATAGCTATTCCATGATGAAGAAAGTTGTCTCGTTTTTTTTTTTTTTTTAGCAGGTGCTATTTAAATTGCCAGAAAAATAGGATATGCTGCCAGCGATTTAGAGGTCTCTGGAACTCGCAAAGAGAGAAGTGACAGCCATATTAAAACAAAGTAGCATTCAGGAAAAACTGTGTCCTCAGAGTTTGTTGAGTTGCTAATACGTTTGTAACACTGATAAAATGTCATGTCAGCCATCAATTATTCCTCCACTTTGTCCCTAGGAAGGTAGTCAGTATAATTAGCTTTGGTGACAGATGCAGGGATTACTGCCATATCTCAGTGTTTAGTGAATTGATGAAGGATTATGTGAAGCTGGTGAAGTCAAAGGATAATTGAATACAAAAAAGAGACAAAAAGAATAAAAGGACGTGGCTGGGGAACTTTTTTGGTCTTATAAGCCCCTTTGTCCCACATTAGCTGACCCAAACTGACACATACCTACCAATGCCTGGGCCTAATAAAGCCTCTGGTAAAGGGATCAAGAGTGGGTGGATGGGCATTGATTTCTACAACCACAATAACAACGATCCTTTTGTAGCTTTTTCCTTAAGGAATACACCCCCAAAGCTGCAGCGTTGCGGCTCCCAAACCTTTAATTTTCCTCTTTCCTACTATTTCTTCTTCCCTTTACCTTCCCTTTCTTGTTACTGTTTCTCTTCCTCATATCATTGTCACAACCCTCTCCCAGCATTCCTTGTGCACTTCCTTTATCCGGCTCCTTCATCTTCTGCCTGCTTTATCTTCTCAGTCCTCCACCCATCTCTGGTTAGTGATGAGAATAGACACTTGACATGAAACATCTTTGCTCTTTGAAATGTTCAGGTTTCACTTGGGTGTCTTGATAAATTGAATCTGTCTTAACACATCTCTTAGCAGGGAGAGAATCAGAGATGTAAATGATGATTCTATTTTAGCACTAAGGTGGCATACTGCCCTAATACCACCACTCAGATTTAGTGTGAATGGGAATAATTTCTTATGATGAGCCAGTGAACCACAGACAGGCAAGACTTGATAGATCTCACTGGTGTCCAAGGTGGCAAACTTCCTGAATATAAAACCTCAAAAAAAGGGAGTTTGAAAAAAGAGGTGGCTGGAGATGCTTTAGTGTAACCAAAACAGAGTTTTGTCATCTACAGGCAACGTGGCAATTAACTTCTTCATGTGGATTAAATTAAACTTGTTTGTTAGCAATTTGTTGTAATTACAGCTGATCCAGTGTGTAACTTTAAACTTTAATGTGTGTTGATATCCAGTAAGCCTCCAATTCATTGGCATCAGCAACTGTGTCCAATCCCCAAATCCCCTTTTTTTCATCTTCAAAGCACATTCCACAAGCTTTGTTCACCGTCAGGTATCGCGGTCGTCCACCAATCCTAAAGTTGTTGGTTCGATCCCCGGCTCCTGTGGTCACTTTTCAAAGTGTCCTTGAGCAAGACACTGAACTCTAACTTAGTTACTTCTGATGAGTGCTGGCCAGGTGCATAGCAGCTCCTCCATTGTGTATGTGTGTGTGATTGTGAGTGTGAATGAGTAAAGTGCAAAGTGCATTTATTAGTGCATAGCATTTCCCATTTTACAACAAAAGCTAGAAAATGAATCTGTAATTCAGTGTCTAGCATCTGGAAAGCTATAGCTGCCATGAAATTGTAATGGGCAGGACACTCTGTAAAAGTGTGAGTTGTGTTTCTTTGAAAGTCACAGTGCTCAGTAAAAATGAACCCAAAAAAGAGACACAAAATCTGTAAAAAATGGATGTTATTAAAGACATGTTTGCACTGTCACCTCCCCTAACTCATTAATCTACTGAGGAAAGATGTTTAGCCCACAAAGACTTTGGACTGATGGGAAATGGCGTATGTTAAACGGCTTTATAAAATGATTATTGGACCAACAAAGATTAGATCTTTTTCGAAACCTACCATTCTTATCTCAACCCAGAATGTCCAGTTTTACTTCAGATCTCTGAAAAGCTGCTCATCAAAAACATAGATGACGCACCACACGTTAAACTTCAACCAATCCACCACAAAAACATGCTTTGTCTGTATCAGCTCTCTGCAGCTTTGCAAACAAGGCCACGGTGTGTGTGGTAGGACTCAGTGTAGCCTCGCTCAAGGACGTTTTATGTTTACATGTGTGTGTGTGTTTGTAGTGAGAGGGAGTAGGTCAGCCAGGAATCAACCCTACAGGTCCGATGGTCATTGTCATGAAGGACACCCCATCCATCAACAGCTTCAGAGGGGCACAATAGTGGGATCCGCTATGTGTACATGTGTGTATGTTGTGCTTGAGATCGAAGGCTGACACAAAGTGAATTAAGAGTGCTAGCTGACAACATAATTAGGATTATGGAGGATGATGTTTTGGCTGATTAGTTTTTTCCTTTTTACTTTTTTAGCAAAAATGCTGTTTCTCTCTGCAGTATTTTGACTCGTAGCCAGGGTGTGTGCATGTGTGTGTGAACTCGGAGACAAATGGGCAAGCCCACTATGAGTCATGCTCGGATCGGAGATTCAGTATCTCTCTCTGTCTCACACAGACACACACACACACACACACACTCTACACATCTGTCTATCTCATTGATTTTTCAATGAGATCTGATTCACCGTCAGAGCGGCCGCTCATCGTTCTCAGGGCAGAAAGGAACAGATAGCCGTGGCCAATGTTGCTGAAAAGAGGCAAAGAAAAAAAAAGAGTTGTGGGAGGATGGAGGGAAGAGGAGATAAAGTGCTATTAAGATGAGAAGATGGAGGGCAACTCTCTCAAGGTGACTGAATGAGATCACTGCAAACATACAAATCAGTTGAGCAGAGCCGAAACAGGGAGAAGGTGTGGTAAATGAAACCAAGCATATCCTTTCTGCAAAGTGACTGTTTTGTCACTGCCACCCAAATTGAAATGACAAACACATGCAGAAGTGTGCGTATGTGCCCTGTGTCATTTGAGGTGAAAGACACAGAGGGAGGAGAAGACATGGGATAGTGACACTCCTGACCTCTAATGGCTGTTATAGCCTCTCCTCTTTCTGCAACAGACACTCAGGATGTTAGGAGAATGTACAGTGGTGATTTTGCCAGCGAGAAGTCCACGTGTTATGCAACAGCCTCTTTCTCCTTGCGTAACGCTGCAGTTTCAGGCTGGGAAATTAGCCCTGCTATGCTGTTTTCCTTGTAGCAGATGCCACAGCTGATCCTTACTCACAGGCATTACGCATACAGGACTCGTTGACAAGCTGATTACCTGTACAGCTTGGAAATTACCCTCGAAAGGGAGATGCAGAGATACAACGTGATGATAAAACGGAGTGGTGTATTTTGTACAAATGCTCATCAGTATGTTTCTATAACTGCAAATTGCACATAAAATCTAACATTAATGCAGAGAGGTGGCATGTAAGCTGAAATGCTTGCTCAAGCTATAGTATTATGAAATATCAAGACACCTTACACCGTGTGGAAATGTCAGACGTGTGTAGATCCATAAAAATAGGAGGCACAAAAAAAGATTGCTTTTCGTTGAGCATCCAGTAAAAAATCTATTTATCAGTCTTTTCTCTGTCCTTGCTGCTCCACTGGCTGATTCATACGCTAATAAATACTTCAGCTCTGCATACTTACACTGGTATGTCAAGTTAGGCTCAAGCAGATACTGGCTGTGATAGATCATTATTGGGGAGATGAGAAAAGAAGCTGATGATTAGTTTGCATTTCTACCACCCACGGGACTATTAATATAAAAGCTGTCAAACCAAATCATCAGCATCAGCAAATTCCCTGAGCTGGTCAGCCACCGTTTCTCCACGGTTCTTGAGGCACGTTGATACAGCAAAATGCAAAAATGCTGTGAGTGATTTAAACAACTGCAACTGTATAAGGCAGAGTCTTGCTGAATCCACCCTCCATTTCATCCAGCAGTTGCATCTCTGTTGTTTTCTCTTCGTAATCTGCCTGTCTGGCGCTCGTATCAGATCTAAGGGGAAATGCAGAAAGACAATGAGGAACGGCAAATAAAGACGAAGATGTGTGTGGAGATGAAGCTGCAGGGAGCGAATCACGATTAAGTTGTTTGTAAAGACATGAAACCAAGAAACAAATCCTTCAAAATAGATTCAAATTCTTCTTTTGTCTAGATTTCCCCTTCTTAATTTACTACCAGTGAGTGCAGCTGAGAGAGAACCAGATCTTGACATCTTCAAAAGAAGCTTTGATCTCAAAACAACTTGAGGCCCTGGAGGATCATCAAGGTTTCCTCTGTCCTTTTATCGCACAGTGTTTCTCTCTGCCCCTTGCTCCTCCTCCTCCGCCATTCCCTCTTCCTTCTCTGCTTGGCATGATCAGCGAGAGCTCTCTGAGGCTGCCTGATAACCCTGATACACACACGACAACTGTGGCCTCATTCTGGCACTGCCTCATTCACATTCCGCTCTCGCCGGCAGAGTTTACCTCAATGCGCTCTTGCACACGGCAAGGTCATATTGAAATATTTCAGATGGAAATTTTCACCATATTCCAGCACAGCTCCTTCTCATCTGTGGCTGCTGCACAGAATTCCAAGGCGTATTTTCTTCATCTTTGAAAAGGGAAGGCGAGGCTCTAATGAGAGGATTAAAAAAACGTTTCTTTTTGGGCAGCTAAACTCTGTCGTCATCTTGCTTTTGCATGAGAAGCGGATCAGCAGTTTCCTCTTGGTGAAAAACATGTTTTTTGTTGTGCAGGTCTTAGGTATTTGCCAAGGACAGCAAGTTTATGCTTGAGTTATTATAATAATATTCGAGTTAAGACCAGATATTTGAGTTTCTTTTCGGGTAATACAACAAAACCTAAAGGCAATCTAGTCTGCAGGTATTTTTAACATCTGAGATCTTTAATTGTTAATTGAACCACAGGATCTCTTAAGATTTGCTGTCCTCCCAAGGCACTTCAGCTTTGAATCAGACGTAATTGAAAATGTATCATAAAGCAGAGCTCTTTCCCTCTAGTCGCTGGTGGACCCCCTACCTACACCACTGATTGCCCACAGAAAGAAAAGTAAGATGAGTTAACCTCTAGATGAAAGAGCGAAAATGTAACATTCATACTCCAGACATTAGCCGACAGCTGCAGCAGATTAAGGGCTGCTAAGCAGTAGTTTAGAAGCTATGGCGTTTAAAAAGCAGCCAGGGCTTATTGTCAGTTACCTAGCAGTCCCTTCATTTTAGTGTTGCAGGCTTGACTGCCACCAGTCATCCAGAGTTTTTTTTTTCCTTCTGTTTCCAGAGATATGTTCGCTTAAGGGAAATAGCCATTAAAATGTCATTACTGCTACACTAAAATCATTTTTAAAAAAGCACCGGTTCCCAGCGGCTTCCCACCGTAATGGGCTCAATACATTCCCCCAACACCAGGAAGAACCCTAATGTTGCGGAACACAAATGCTAATCTCTCTATAAATATCACTCAAATTCACTCTCCCTTCTGCTTTTCAGTCATAATAACATGGATTCATTCTGCTTTGCCCTGGCAAATTGAATTAATTCTGCAGGGAAAGGTGTTATGATTATTCTAAGCTTCCTAGTGCGTGGGCTATAATGGAGATGATCCACTCGATCCAAAAGCATTTCACTCACCCACTCGATTTTGTTATTGCAGTATCTTAAGGTATCAGTGGTCAAAGCTTTGATTAAATTTTCCTTCACGTGCTTTTTGGCAGTATTCATATTCTTAGAATCAATGTTGGAGAGTGGGCAGAAAGACTGAAAGAATCAGTCCATAACATGAGTCAATTGATTAAGTGCCGGAGAAGCTGGAAGCAATTTGACATTCAAGCCTCTTGCAGAATAAGATCATCTGTTGAGCAGTGCATCAAGGTCCATACTGAGAAACTCATCACGGCCTTAACTTAGTTTATCCTCACGGAGCACTCAGATATATCCAGTTGCTGTTGTGCTTCCCCACAGTGATTCTTCCTGTTTATTCTGACTGTTCATATTGTGTCCTATACTCTAGTGATCCCCCTACATTAATCACCAGCACTTTCACTCACACTGCTATTTCAGCATGCTCAATTAATAGCCTAATCGTGGCTGTCTACAGTGCATGGCCAAGTTGTGGCCTTGGCTGAATACCGTACCCACTTTATAGAGCACCAAGGAGTGGTTGGGTTGCACATAAATTTGGCTGTGATTATACCGCTCATTAACTTACAGTACAACCTCTGCACTTATTTACTCAATTAACTTGCTATTTTAAGTTCTGTTAACATTAGGGTGTTTTATTTTTTAAATACCTAATCAGCCATGAATAATGGAAAATCGCTGCAAGCTAAATTTTCACCTCTGAATATTTGGCATATGGAAGGTGGCTGAAGAAATGCACATAGCTAATGAGATAACGGAATCAGTGAAGTTGCTGCTGCGGTGGGCGGTGAGCAACAGTAACACTGTCTGCAAATGAGTGTGACCACTAGTGACAAGCAGGAAGTGTTGGCAGTGGGGACGTTGCTGCTCTGGATCTTTCAGCTGCGCTGAACAAACCTGCGACAAAACATTGACTGCGTGACAGAGGCTTTTTATCGGAAATGTTGCTTTCTGGTACGTAGTCAGTGTGTTTCTCTCTCACCCTTGTTCTGTGTCTCTCTGGCAGACTGTAAGTCTGTAAATGACTTTGACCTTTCCTGGGACTGAGGACAGGAACCACAGAGGGAGAGGAGAGAGGTGGCGGGAGATGAGAGTAGAGTAGGCGGTTGACTGTAATAAACTCGAAGCAGTGGGCGGCTGTCAACACTAATAGATGGGAGAGGGGAGGGGGTCACCGGGTTGATGAATACTAAAGGTGCCTGAGTCCTCAGCAAGTACTCTGTTATCTACCAGTCTGACATGTGAGATCTAATGTTCACAATCTACAGGCACTAAGGGCCTCTCTGGTGACTCAAGGAAAATGTATTTAGATATTCATGTGAAATCCCTTTAGCAGCACCATAACATGCAATCTGGCTGGAAGTGCTTTGTTAAATTATTCCCATTAGTTTGACTTGTTATGTCAAGAAGTGATGAGAACATTACTGTATTGTGTAAGTTGTATGCAAGTGTTGGTAAGATCTTTACACTTTGAAATATATGATATCCAACTTTTTGAAGCACCTATCAACACACTGCAAGAAAAGCTTTCGCAGAAGAACCCCAACAAAGATAAGGCCTCTGTGGCCATGGAGCATGGCTGGGACACGCAGAATTTAACTTGGACTTACAATATGGGACTTGTAAGCAATCTTAATATTATCACACAAAATGATCATTTCTAATAAGCTGAATGATTTTATTGGTACATGAAAAATCAGACGAGAGCTGCGCGCACACATGCAGTTAAGGAATGGCAGAGAAGCAAGGCTGATTTAACTAAACTCCATCCCCCAAAAGAGAATTTAAAATCAGCAGCATGAGATTACTTTGGATAGCCCAAAAACTAACCAGGAGTTGTCCTCCCAGTTTGTGGAGGCAAAGGGGCTGCCAAAGCAGGAATGCATGAAACATCTTTGCCCATCTTCAAGAACGCCGTTCCTCCATTCAGATCACAGTGTGTGTGTCCCGTTTCTAACTTTAATCCGTAATGAAAAAACATGTGGATGTTTAAATATTGAACACAAACTTTCCGGACTCTGGAGCTGACTTAAGAGAGTGTGTTTGTGAGTTAAAGGTGCAAACAGGATCAGTCAGGCTGTCACACATCTACAGTAAATTATGACTTTAATCCCTAAAATAACACATGAAATAATTTTCCACATTGCAGCTGACATAAATGTGTATGTGTGAGTTAAAGGTGCTGCTGATGCCGTATGTTAGTAAATTAGGGAGTGATGATAATACAATAAATGCGTTGTTATGAGCACAGGAGAGAACACACATAACAACGTAAGAAACAAAGAGTGACTTGAGAACATCTTTCGGTCCCTAACCTAACTTATAAACAATAACATATTATAATGTAATGAGTATTGCAATAAGGTACCTTTGACAAGAAGTAATAAGTAAAGTATCGCCAACACTGCTGAATCTAATCTTTCTTGTGTCATAGAGTTTTTCTGTTTTGAGGAACAAAAAGATTGTCAGTAGAAACAAGACTTTAACTCCACAGACACGCTTGGAGCTTTCTTTGTTCATGCACAGTTCTCAAAATGTTCTGTGTTGTCCCTTGTGCAGGAACGGGGAAAGGTCGGAGTGATCTTCAACGTGGGAACGGACGACATAACCATCGAGGAGAGCGCGGTGATGGTGAGCGACGGCAAATACCATGTGGTGCGATTCACACGCAGTGGTGGCAATGCCACACTGCAGGTGGACAACCAGCCTGTCATCGAACGTTTTCCCTCAGGTAGGAACAGGACTGCGAATTTATGGACTAAGGGAACCCTCACAGTGCGAATCCTGAAATATACTGCGTAACACAGTGGAGAGAGAAAAAAGGAGCTTACATACTTCCTTACTTACATAAATATTATTAAGTAATTCAGCCTCCTATGTGCCTTTAAAAGTGTTCCTTTGTAGCACTTTGGCTTATTTATTGTGACATTCATATATAGAGCGTGCTTGCATTGTTCTAGGTGATTAAGTCAGCTTCTGGTCTAAAAGGCAGGAAGAGCCAAACAGCCTTCCTCAGGCAACCAATTTCCCATCTAAGAGCATCCAGCTCTCTGCATTTAGTCTACCATTGTAGCTGCTGGCACTGTGAACGCCAGTGTTGAATTGAGGCCAGCACCACGTGAATATGCAGGTATGGCTGGTGAGCATGGGTTTTGGACTGGATACAGAGGGAGGACACCTCATGCTGGGAAAGTATGTGGAGGTGTTTGTAAGTCATGCCTCAGCTCCAAGATAAACACAGCCGCAGCACCATTACACATACAGACTTTAAACGAGGGCAAACACCCGATGAGTCACTCGCTGCTGGGAGCGTACTAATTCCCCAGCTTGTTGTTTAACTATAATCATGGTATTCTATTTTAGCCTGAATTATGAGGCTATTTTTGGTCGCGCAGAAGCTCCTGCTTAAATTCTCTCTGCATTGTGTTCTCGTCTTTGTTCATGGTTGTTCAAAGGAAGACATTTTGTGTTCCCATCACAAGTTTGCATTTGGTAAACAGCACGCTAAGCCAGGCTTTATTGCCTGCCAGTGTTAGCTAATAATGATCATGTTAATGACAAATAGCCTGATTATTAATATAGGAGTTTCACAAAGCCTTGAGGATCTGGTGCATTCATATAAGTGGAACAATTTTGCCCACTAGTATTTCTATCTGTATCGATGGTGTCTGACTTGAAAATCTTCTTTCCCACTAAAGTCAATTTGTATCAGCATTGTTTCAAACAGCAGGGATGAGTGCCGCTAATGTGTCCATGATATTTACTGCATTTGACATATAGAGCAATGGGACTGTGACATTCTCTGTCACAGCAGTGATCCCATATTTTGAGGCTTTGTTTTGGCATTGAGAGAAGCATATTCTGTTGCTCATCCATCAGCACAGCGAGGCCGGACTGAGGGGCATGCATCACAGCCAGAAGAGGAAGCGCCCTCTGACAGTTCACTCTTTTCAGTTATTATTATGATGGAAATGCAGCCTTTTCGCTACATCACATGCTCCAAACAGGAGACTTCAACTAACAATAGCACTAACTGCTTAGAAAATAACAGCAGAGCAGCCTGTTAACATTGGCAAGTGGGTGTCGTCATCTGAATTTGTTTTGTTTCATCAAGAAACATTAATGCACAGCACATATTGTATTCCTTTTGTTCCTCTCCACACACCCCTGTGTGCGTCTTTGTCAAACATTTATATTGCTCATCTTTTGCTGATCAAAAATTATTTAGCTGTTGTTAGTTTACTGGAGTTTTGTGTTTGTCTGACTAATGTAAGGTTATGGGGAAGAAATGAACAGAGGTTGCTTATAGGATAGCTTTGATTTATCTATGTAAGCCATTCCACTCGCATCGTTCTGGTGGAGCGGCGGCATGCTGGGGAAACAGAGATGTTGCACATTAGGAAAGCAAAACCTCAGATGAGGCTGTGGCACAGAAGGGCGGCGTAATACATGGGAGAGAGAGTCTCTAACTGAGACAGAAGGTGTGCAAGGAGAGGGAGCAAAGCTAAAATTTGTAAAAAGAAGAAAGAAAAAGGGGGAGCTCCCCTGCTGAAACTAGTTCCTGTGACCTAGATTGGAGATTTAGACATGTTCTAATTCACTAAACGAAACAAAACACTCACAACATATTCAGACCTACTTGATTTTCTTGATGCTTATATTATACGGTATCATTGTCTTCTTGTCCCAGTGGAACACGGAAAACATCTTTAAATGTCCATGTAGCCAGATTTGGAAATAAAAAAAAGTTGTTACCTGATGCCATATTTATCAGGTTCAACTTAAAAAACAAGGAAGCACAGTTTCCCCAGAGGGATTTTTGTGACCCACATCAGGCTGCCTCGTTTGGTTGTTATTCAAATGTTTAGTCTCTCTAATGCTGTGTCCCACTGCAGAATATTTTGTGTTATTTCTCTATTTATTTACAATGGCATGAGAAATGTAAGGTTTCCCAGAGAAGGACAAGGACAGTAAGGATGGAAGAGAGAATGTAAACCAACCATTTGTCAAGGGGAAGACCGTGACACTGTAATTAAGGCATCTACCAAAATGCTTGTTAATTTCAGAAGTGTTTGCATTCAAAGCCTCCATTAGGGCCAAAGCGTATAAGCAGAAGGCCATTGCTAGGTGATGATTTGGAGAGACAGGATGTTGACTGCAAACGTGGTCGTCACGGGTCGAGCACATTCAGCAGAGAAGCAACACTTCTCCTGATGTCCACAAAGTGATGTTTGTAGTCCTCAGGGAGCGTGAGTGTCTGTTGGTGTTTTTGTCCATGTCTGATTCGACATACGACAGTGCGCACGTCTATTTGCGTGCATGACATTATGTGTCTAGTGTGTGTCATGCTCATTTTTTTCTTTTCGTGCATGTGTGTGCACGCATGCATTTGATGGACAGAAAGCAGACAAAAAGTGTTAGACGAGCATGCAGCCAGCTAATCCAGTGTGTCAGGTGTCCCCAGTGGGTCCTGCTAGAAACAGTTACTGGCCTGCCCCACCTGCCATATTCCCAATATAACACACTGTCTTAATAAGAACACCCCTGTGTCATGCTGAGCATCTCAACCTGGCTACAGATGAATAGGCAGATGTTAGAAGCAGTTCCACACGGACTATAATTGTACTATTTCACACTTGATTCCCTTATCATCTGCTGATAGTAAAGTCCACGGATCTGATATGGATAGTTGTTTAATCTGCAACGTGTTTGGGGTGATTTTTTTTTTTTTAAATACCATTGCCTATTCCCTTCTGATTGACTGGCATAAACACCAGTAAGACTTATCGCTGTTGAATTAATACTAAAAGCTGAATGAACAATAAATGTGTTTTGTCCGTGTCAACCTTTCAGCCAACATCAAATCAGTGATTACCTCGTTAGTTAAAATGTTGTCTGTAGCTGTTGTCTGTACAAAGCCCGACAAAGATATTAAGATGCTTCACTCCACTACACAACTGTAGTTTTGAACAGACATTTTAGTGTGAAAAAGGAGGTGTGGTTAACGCTCCACAACTGCGATTTTATTTGTTTTTATGTATGTCGAAAAAAAAACTGAATTGGAATCAATATCTGCAGATACTGGATCAGTCTTAGGGCCAAAAACTGGACCCGAACAACCCTAATAAACACACAGCAAACAAAAGGAAACAGCGCTGTCTTTTGTATCTAGGGTTATTGTTTTCAGTGTTATAGACATAGACTACACTACATATTCACATCACCCCAGAATGTAATGAATTAAATGATGTATTTTCTTGCTTATTAATTAAGGAGGAAGGAGGAAGAATGTCTCATTACTTCTTCTAGAAGTTACATAGACTGGATTTAAAATTTCATTAAAGTACATTTAACACTGACCTTAAATGTTAATGTAAAAGATAATACAATGTTAATCCCTCTCTTATGAGAGGCTTGCTGCCCTTCCAGGAGCACCACAGGGTAAGAGAATAAAAGAGCTACGGGGAAGAAGATGTTCCTTGGTGGTGAATTTATGTTTTGTGTCACCATGTATGTGCACCTGAGTGTACAGAAAGGAGGTGCTTTGTACCTTCTCTCCCTCCTTCTGCTTTGTGTCACATTTCCCCTTCACCTCCACATCTTTGCTCTTTGCAAATCACCTCACATTACACATTACACACTCTTTTTGTAATCACAGTAATTCGAGACAGTAAATTATGACATTAAATTAAGAAGGGGATTCTGGAAAGATCTGTTCATTTCCTCTAGGGTTTATACCACACTTGGCATTTGGACTTCACTGCTGTGCCCCCTAAGCTTGGGATAATTATTATGCATTTTACAACTGTAGTTATATTGTCACTATTACAGTGTGTATTCGCTGTGATTACCATATTTTGCCTTATAACTGTGTCATTATAAGCAATGATAGTGCACAGCGCGGTGTCTTCGTTCCACACTTACTTTCTCACTTGCCAGCACTTACGGGCAGTAGATTCAATATAAAGTTGTCACTTTACTTTAGTTTCTCACTGGGCTGCAGCTGAGCAGAATTAGAAGGAGGAAGTGGCAGTGGCAGGGGTAATGCATGGATGGAGGGGCTGACAGCAGGGGATATTGAGGGTAGGAAAAGCAATAGCACTCCACAGCAAAGTGCTGGGGATACATAGCTGGAAAAATGATGGACTGAAGGAGAAGAGAGAAGAAGACGTTGGGTGGAAAAAATAAAGTACGATGCATGCTGGAAGCTAGCGGCTGTCACTGCTGTGATGGATGAGTCTTTGCATGTTACTGAATAATAGGTGCCTCACAAATTGGATTGCATCACAGCTGGGAAATTACACATAGCCTGTACAGTAAGACACAGCACATGCAAGCATCTTCACAGACAACACAGCAATGTATAGGAGCTAGAAATAATTTCATAACCAAACCCAAATCACTTGCTACTTGAGATACTCTCAGACTCAACAGTGTTTAGACAATACACCTCTTAATACAAATCATAAATCAAGGGCAGCAAAAGAAAGAGGGATGGCAAAGAGAAAGCCACTGTCATCCCTTTTTTGTTCTCTAAGGCGTGCTTGAAAGCTGACCATTAGAGACAGGGAATAGGGAAGAAGAGAGGTATGGATTCACAGGGGAAAAGCCTCTCTTTGTGCCAGCAAGGTCAGCTCCAGCTCTTCTACCTGAGCTGTTAAGGTGTTCTTACTCCTCCGATAAATGGTCTAAGAAAAGGGGTCAACAAAGCTCTCGGCTGTGCTCTCTCCTTCCACACACCCCTTTTTATCATCGTCTTTATGCCCTCACTGTTTCTCGATATCCATCTTTGTCTTGGCAACCTCTATGCTCAAAGAAAAAGAAAACCAAGACTGAATAAGCAGGGAAGATGGAGAGGTGGTGTGAGGAGGGGAGGTTGAGCAGAAGACCCGCTACTGTTACCCTTAAGGAAAAGCAATATGAAAGCACTCAACAGTGCCCGTTAAATGCTGAAAGTATGGGAGAGAGCGGCGGGATTTGGACAAAGGAGGGGTGCAGTCTACGCACGACAACACTGGCAGACAAATGGCCGGAGGCACATGGACTTATCTGAGCACACTCCGGATTTCACTTCACCAGCTCGAGCCTCCAAAGAATATGGAAGCAGACCTGTGTGATTTTGATGGTCCACTGAGCAGCAGATGATGGATGAGAGTGTAGGGTGGTGCACTGTGGCCATCTTTACGATCACATTGTTTGGAAGGAGCATCTCTATAAACTGTGAGCTAGACTCATTTATCTGTTAGCTTGTAGTATAGTAAAAGGACAACTCATTTACACTGAATCTTTACTTTGTACACATGTACTTTTTGCTAAACAGCATTTGTAGTTTCAAATTTTGTCACGTGATTCTCCTCAGATTTACTTATAGTTAAATGATTAAAATGAGCTTTTTGTGTCATAATATACTCAGTTGCCAGTGTAATAAGTACATCTAACTAAAGACTGCACCATTCAGTTGAACTAGGGCTACAGTCAAATTTTCCATTTTGTAATTTTTTTTCCTCTGTTAATAAATTATTATATTTTCCTAACAGCATTGTTTAAGATTATACAAATACTGCCTGAATTATTGATTATTCACCTTTAGATTAACTTACTGAGAGTTTCAGCTTTATGAACATCACAACTTTAGAAAAGGTTGTATGTATTTAAACCTCCATGTTTAGATTATCTTCATTTTAGCAGGTGTACCTAATAAATTGGCATATCTCTGTAAAGCCCAAGTAGTTATTGAGAATACTGAGTGCCTGGCTTTGATATGTTACTAATACAATGTGCAACTTGAGCTAACAAATGCACGAGACTTGAAGGCAACCCACCCTGCCCCACACCCCCCTGTTCTTCTACCATCTGCCACACTCTGCCCAGCCCTTCAGGTGTTAATCAATTACAATAAATTAGAAGTTACAAAACTTACTAATTAAGTAGAAATTGCTGAAAAAATTAAAATGTGAGCCTCACTCAGGACCCTGCAATAGCAAATGTATCTGCACTGCTGTCAGTTTTGTTCAATAAGTGCATGTCACTGGAGGTTTTGACAGCACTTCTCCATATTAGGTTTTCCATAATTCTAGATTTTAAAAAAAGATAAATGTTGCATAACATAAAGTAACTTTAAGAAAAGGATCTGAACATTCTGTCCATAGTGAAGAATGTTTCACTGGCCCCAAAAGGTAGCTCAGTGATTCTGGTAAATGCTCACTGCCTAAATTAACATATAAATTAAAGAGATTGTTCATTAATCCTCGCAGTTATCAGTGTTAACAGGTGAAGTTTTTAAAGTCACACTCCGTTGTAATAACACCCTCAAAGCAAAAAAAGCTGCATATGCTTGTTCTATTAGGCCATCTTTCTGATATGACCATGATATGATCCAAACAACGGCCGACATTTACCACACTTTGGATTTTTTTTTTATTATTATATTTAGAAATGTAAAGCACAGAAAAAGTAAGAAAGACCTAATTGAAGTCAGCCAGCTTAGTCACTTGTCACTGATGAACAGTTCCCCTTCATTCTGCAGGCTCTTATTGGGCCTCTGGTGCTCTGCGCCTCCTTCTGATTGGATCTTGCACAGTTGGAGGGTATCTCCAATTATTGGCCTGTGGCTATGGGATGATGGAGAGAGAGCGAAAGACAGAGAGCAGGGAAATAGTAAAGGAAGTAATGATGAGCAGAGGGAGAGGCACAGCTAAGCAGTGCAGTGCGGGAGGGGGGAAAAATTGCTCTGGGTAATTAGAAAAGTGACAACTTTGATTTCCACATGAGTGGGGGGCACACTCCGGTAGCCACCCTTCGCACAAATCCGCTGTGGCAAAGATGAAAGGTGGTGAGGATCCTGTCAAGGGGAGAAGAGAGAGTAGAAGAAATGAAAATGAGCTGTTGAATTGATAACTGCTGCACAGATGAAAGATAAGTTAGCAGCTAAAACAGTGAGATATCAGTTTCAAATGCAGCGGTAGGCCATGTGTTTACATTGAAGAAAGGCATGAATGGGAAAAGAAAATCACTTGATTATCCCACATTGCTTCACATGAAGAAACACGACTTTTCTGCAATCTAAGGATTAAACGAGTTGGAGGGATAGAACAACAAACATTGGTTAGCAGAGTGCATTTTTATCTGATTTTGAGGCTGGTACACTCAATTTGTGTTAGTCATTTTCTCGAACCACCAATCTATTTTTTCTTAGTCTATTTATATGTCTGTGTTAAACTGGTTGCAATATTATTTTTTTCCAGACTTCACCTCTTTTAAGAAAGCTTTAAAAGCTTTAGAACTTAAACAGGTCCTCCTGATAAGATGAAGATGTACTGGGTTGCAGTACATGGGGCAGTGGTTTTCTCTCAAAAACACCCAGTGGATATGAGAGTGATCCATCTAAAGTTACCTAATGAAAAACAGAATGAGGCTAGCCGACAGACAGAAGTTTCAGCGAGGGGGGGGGGGTGTGGCTGGTGGCCAATCGTCTCCAATGTAATCTTCATTCTTTTGGATGGATTTCCAATGTGGGTGTCCTGTACAAGGGCATCTGGCTGCCTGCAGAGCTACAGGATACACATTTGGCTGCTTGGAGAGTCTCCATACACAGACACACACACACGTTCATGTAGTCACTAACATACAGTATGTACTGATATGGAGACAAAACATAACAGTGTGTGATTCATACATTAGAATATCAACATGTTAGACTCCAGCTCTTCCAGATACAGACGCTCGACATTGCTTGCATGCTGCACAGGTCTCTCACCCATCCTCCACCTTGCTCTATGTCTCCCGAAGGTGGAAGTCCATCAGCGTGCCCTTGCTGTGCCTCAGCCAAACAGCTGTAATACCTACTTAGGACGGGGGTCCTGTCTTTATGAATCCAGCCAATGCTCCAGGCCCACCATTGGGTGGGAGAGAAGGAAAGACAGGGTTCTGGACTCCAGAGTAGAGAGTGTGTTTCAGGGTGAACGATGTGAGCTTCAGGGGGTCCTGAGCCGCAGGCGTATTATCTTGGCAAACATACATGCCTAGTTTGGATAAAGGTGGACTAGTCTCTGATGTTTATGGGTTGGGGTTCATGCTCTTTTTTCAGATGTGGTATTTACATACCAGTTTATTAGACTACTGGTAGACTGGTACTTGGCTATTGCCTTATGAATAAGAATTAAAATGGTGATAGATCAACAAAATACATATAATTTCTCATTCTGAATGACCAGATTTTGCCAGATACAGTTTTACAATATGAAGACTAATTTATTAAAAGGTTTGGGGGTCATGTTATCACCACATCAGTGCAGAGGATGGTGATATTTCCTGAGTTTTAGATCTAATCCCAATTCACATTTTATATCTCTCTCCAAAATCTCTTTTTGGAGTGCTCAGTTTTTGAGGTCACATTTCAAACAGAGCTTTAAGAGGCAGTGATTGAAATATCCCCCTATGAAATGGGACTACCCTTCAACCACCCAATGCATCATCTGAGCAAATATGCTATAACATTTGTTGACGAGTCAATGGAACGGTAAAACATAATGCATTCAATTGCATCCCCGCCAAGGGCCTGTGACTTTCAAACATCAGAAGCTTAGCATGGAACACAGGTTTGTTATACCCCTGATGACATCACAATGACATCATTTGTTTTTTTTTTTTTGTAGTGACAAAAAACATGTAAAATCAGTGGAGTGCACAGTTAGGAGAGTATAGTTTTCATGTAAACTGACTGTATCCACTGGTGCCCATTAGCCAAAGTTGGCTAATAAAAAAGAAGTTTAGAGTCACATTTTTATTTACTCTCTCTTGTATATCAGATTTCCTTAAGCGCCAGGTTTGATTGCATTGTTTCTGTGTCTTCCATATCAAGCAAAGGGAAAAGTCTTGGGATTGGAGCGAGTGTGATAATGATGGTAAGGGAGAAAAGAAGGGCCCAGCTGTTTAATCTAACCTCCATTCTGATGCAGAGCAGGCTTCAGGTGGTGGGGAGGGGAGCAAGAAGGGAAAAGTTTCACTGGTTAACTCAGAATGATTTATTTCTCCAAAGATCTGAATGCAAACAGATACAAAAAAACAAGCAGGACATGGAGGAATTTAATTTTTCTGCGATGTAGTCGACACAAAGAGACTGGGTTTTTTTATATATATATTTTTTTTTTTTTACTACATCTCTATGTATGTTTTTGCTCAGACAGAACTATTATTTTTATAGTATTCACTGTTTCACCAGTTTCCCATATCCATCTTTTTGTTTGGAGCAGAAATGCAAAACTATTGTTTGTTGGTTCTGCTGTAATTTTTTAGTTGTTGAAGACAATGTTTTTACTATCTCCTGTTTGCCAAGGAAAGAGCCATCACACATTTGCATATTGTACACACACTTCACTCTTAGCATTTATTACTTCCCCTACTCCACACTTGACCAGACAGTGTCTGTGCAGTAAGGGATGTTAATGTCTGTTTTACAGTGTACCAAATGTAATCTCCCACTACTAAACCAGGCTATGAAGAAGGAAAGAGGGATAGAATCGAGTAAAGGTACAAGAAACACAAGAATAGGATTGATGGAACAAGTTAGACAATAATTTCAAAACGAACAGACACTGAAAGGGCACATAAGGAAGCAAGAGAAATGGTCAAATAACAGATGAAGTTGTGGAAAGAAGAGGGGAAATAGGACATAATGGAGAATAGAACAGGAAGACGATTGGGTGAGTGTGGTAAAGTGCAAGGAGAAGATGGGGCAGGGAGGGAATTAGGAAAGAAATCAAAATGGACTTTGGCAGCAGGGTAAGAGAAAGGACAGAATGAAGTGAGGATGAGTGATTGTTTGAGAATAAGGGAAGGACAAGCAGAGAAAAATGGTGGTTAGAGTGGAAAGGGTAAGCAAGAGGGAATGAATAAGGGAGCAGGACAAGGAAAGGGGAATAAGGAAAGAGCAGAAGTAGCAAAACAGGACAGAATGACTGGTGAGGAGGAAGTAGAAGTTACATGCTTTGTAGTGTCTAGCAGCTTCCACTAGAGGGAGAACTACATCTCTCCAGTTGATATTGTCTATCAACAATTACTTGCATTATAGAAATGGGCCCTTGATAGAATTAACCTGAAAGTGTGAAAGTGTGATTCAGACAAGAAAGTTGGAAGAGGGAGGAGATTTAGGCAGGATTTGTGGACGCTAGAGCAGATGCAGCAGTAGGAGGAGAACATACACGCAAAAGATTGATTCATCTCACTAAGGACTCCTGCCTCCCACTATTTTCCTTTTGCTCTGTTATTATTTTGAACATCTTTTCTTAGCAACCCCGCCATCACCACACCCATCTCTCTTTTTTTTTTACCGTCTTTCCCTCTTCACTCTGTCTCTCTGTGTCTCGATGCTACCAGCAGCAACCATCTCTCCTTCTCTAACTCTCTGATTTCTGCAGAGTTCCCATGCCACCTCTAAAATGGGGCTGTGTGTGTGTGGGGGGGGGGGGGGGGAGGGGGGGTGCTGCATGCTGTGTGTAATTGTTGCACCGCCTTTCCAGACAGCAGAGTACTACCTAGCTAATCAGAAGTGCAGTGTGAACACATGCATGTAACTGGTCACACTAAAATGCCGCAATTCATTTTTCTCTGAATTTCAGACACTTGGCTGCCATTGCAGTTAAGAGAAGTACTGCGTGTTGCTAAATCTCTCCATAATCAACGCCAATAAAATGAGATTCTGCCCTTAAAATGTGGGTTTAAAGTCATTAAAAACTAGTGTAACATTGAAGAAAATAATGGTTGCACCTTTTAGACTTTTCAGACCCCCAGTGGGGTTAATTGAGGCATTATTGCAGGTGATAAAAAGCATCATTACTTGCAATTATGGATTATAAAAAGGTGAAAACAACCAGTAACAATTTATGTGCCCCATTTGCTATCTGTCACTTTCTAAGTCCGTTCTCACCCAGAGGAACACACAAAGCTACAGGTGCAGCATGTAAATGACAGTGAGTCATGTGTTACATGGGGACCACCGTCACTTACATGTCCATTCTACTCGTCCTCCATACGCTTCTCCATCCATCTGCTGGTTGTCATTCATTCCTGCCTTCTACCTCTCTGCTGCCCATCTTTTTCTGTACAGTTCTCATTATCCTTTTCACCGTGGCCCTCTTCCCTGTGCACAGAGACCACGCGTGTGTTCATACACAGTATGCACACACACCTCCTCAGACTGTGTGAGCCAATATTGCGCAGGCAGGCGTGGGTAGAGAGACCCCTGGGGAGTTGAAGTAGGTACTGCAGAACAGAGAGGTGGTCTATTTCAGATTACTGCAGCAGCACAAAGATGATGGGGGCAATCACAGCATACTAGTTGAAATGCAGGACAGACTTTACTGTTTTTTGTATTTGCTGTTTTTGTTTGGTCCCAAACTCTCGTTCAGTGTCCTGTGTCTCTGCAGATCAATTGAGCAGCACTTGTCAAGCCCAGTGGATCTTCAAAATTTAATGTCTCATAACTACTAAATCAGTCAAGTCCGGATTAAACTCCAATTAGCTCAGAACTCTGAAAATGATGTTCATTTATTATTTAAGGCAAAATCACAGCTATGTTTCTAAGAAAAATATCTGCTTTACCACTCTTGTGAGTTTGGTTCAGTTTGATAAATTCTAGGGCCAGCAGAAAACAGTGTCTGCTCATTTGTAGAGGCTATAGTCCCTTTCACATATAAACTTTAAACAATGTCCAGAGAATCAGATCCAGACATTTTCTCAACATGATGTAAAAAGAATGCTGTTGAAAATAGTGTTTTATTCATAATACATTGAAGTGTGTCAAAAAAAGCAGTTGCCTTATAGAAATGTTGTCAACACACCCATTTATTCACTTTGAATCCTCCCATGATATCAACACAGAGTAGCACACTATATCCATGTACAGGCACATGCACATAATTTAAACTTGGTACTAGAGGACTTGCAGTCAAGGTCCAGGTGCTCTCTAGACTGTCAGAGAAGCACACACAACCTCTGGGTAAAGTCCAGAGAAGACTGGGATTGTAGTCCGTTGGTCAAAGATGCTTGTGAGTTTTATTTTACTTGATGTAGTACAGGGTAATGTAGTACACATCACATTATGTGAACTCACTCTGAGAGTTGACTTATGTATGTAGAAAGGGACATATTTCTTAATCACTGCTGTGAGAAATTAAAATGGCATCATATCCTCCTCAGTTTCCAGGAACCCCTGAAATATCAGTTCCCCTTAAGGATGCCTGGGGATTACCTGATCTCTTTTTTTATTATTATTCTCAGATTTTAACTTATAATCCTCAAATACCGCCTTTTGATATAGACAAAAACTCCTAATTAGGTCTTTGACATTGCAGCCAGATTAGACTTAATCAAACTCCCAGCCTGGTCACCATCAGCCCTCTTCTCCCCCTAACTCTCACTCCGACTTTATTGACAGTATCTGAGATGTACGCAGCATGACCCCGAGGTTGATTGAAGTGAAGTGTGGGATAATAAGTTTGCGCAGCTGTGATGAAACTTCTTTGACACGCTGATGAAGTGATGCTAATTGCCGAGTGCCACTGAGAAGTGCTCAATTAATGCATAAGGGGAAAAAACTGAGCAAAACACATTGCTGATGGTTTCACTAAATCCTTTTCACTTTGGTTAAAGTAGAAGAGTCAGATTCAAAGTGAAGTGATGCATCACAGGCAGAATGCCATCCTGTTGTCAGATTTGGGAGGTGGTGATTTGCTAATCAGCAACTCATTGTGTGCAAAGGGAACTAAAATATGTCTTCCTTGAAACAACCATGAAATGTGTTTTAGTACCGTGTGATTATCTCATGCTTATGTGAAATAACAATGGATTACTGCTGAGACTGAGATGTTTTTTTAACCTTTCATTCTTCCACAGCGTAATAATTCTGTTGTTCAATGATTGCTGGTTCTGTGTGTGATTCTAGCTTGATTTACTTCATTACTGCTAATGCATTTCTAAAGTGTAATCACTTTGCATATAGTTAGCACTACAAATGCAATTACACTATATCTAAATAATTCATAAATCTGTTTAACATTTAAACATCATTTAAACTCAAGGTAACTAGAATGCTGTTAACATGTCTAACCAACCAAACCAGCCCAAAAACACATCGAGTTCTTCCTGTCCTCACTAAAGCTGAGTTAAAGAACATAACTTGCTAAACATTTGCCATGTTACCCATCTAACCTCTAACCTTTCAACTTCCAGATTTTTTTAACGTCTCTTAATTTGTTTTCTCCAAATTTCTTAAAGGGAACTTTGATAATGAGCGCCTGGCTATTGCTAGACAAAGAATCCCATACCGACTTGGTCGAGTAGTTGACGAGTGGCTACTCGACAAAGGTAATAAAATCCCTTTAACTCCACTAATGATCAAACCGCCTAACCTACCGTTAACCACCACTCTGGAGGAGGTGCAGTGCCACGATGGTGATGTGATTTGGCGGTTTAACGTAACTGTAGGTCCCCTGCAATCCACTGCAGATTTACATAGGTAATAGTGATTGACTGATACATTTTTTTAACTTGACCTCTCAAACCTTTCTCTGACTAGCATCTGAAAATCTGAAAACTTGGAAATCAGGCAATGATAAAATTTTCTGTCATGGCTGCCAGATATATAGCTCACCCACATGCAGCTGTGTACTGTGTAATATTTGTCTTTTAATATAATCACGTTAAATTTTTTAGAGCATTCTCTAGAATTGGTGTGCAGATACCCAAGGGACCAAACCCAAGACACCTAAAGCTGGTGCTGCATCTCTTCAGAGAAATAACCCCCAAATAACCCGACATAACCCCCAATAACTTGACCACATATTTTCACATAAATAGCCCATTTGCTTCTTTCCTGTGTCTTTTGTTGGCTGAATGTGAACTTTGACTATATTCAATCATTCATGAAAATAAAAAAAGATACTGAATTTTCAAGGAAACAAAATCCCTTCTGAAAGTCACTAAAAGTTAAAGGGACTATGTTTGTTCAGTAACCAGTGTGTGGGCACTATTTCCTGCCCAACATTATGCATAACTAGTGTTCATAAGTGTCAAATGTGGTCTCATCCAAGTGATTATTCTTTAACCCTTTGAGTGCCGAATGTTCCAGCTTCTTTGTCTTTGTCTTGCCTTGCAGTGTGTTTGTGCTGCTGAAGGTGGTTGATTCTTCAAAAAGAGAAGAAGACAGTCAATCAGAAAGACAGAGCACTAGCAGGAGCATTAAAAACACTGCACTGAGTTCTCTCATACAGCACCATTTAGCACAATGAAGGCATGAGGATAAAAATCTACTTGCTATAAATTATTATGTTTTCAGATTATCACAAATTCAGAGTTTCAAGTATTGTCCAATTAGCTTCACGGGCTCCTTAAAAAATAAATGATACCACTTAAAGGGAGGAATTCAGAAGATATGATTTTTCTCTGAGAGCAAAATTAAGTTTTCATGCAACAGATAAACAAAGAGCTTGAGGAGATAAATGAAGAGCTTGTATATTTATTTCATGGATACAAAACAATTCTTGCATTCATCTTTAGCTCCTATAAAGTTACTGATCTGCTCTCCTCTGGTGCAGTGGGGAGGCATTTGTGCTGAGTGTAGTTAGGACGCAAGTCAGAATTAAAAGGCTTAGGAGATGAAAGTTGAATGAACAACAGGATCAATAAAAAATGACCTATCCACTTATGAAATGATTTGTGCATGCCGGGAAAAGAAAGAGTTTGAAACCGAATGCATTATTCTCTTTATTCCATAGTTTAAAATGAGAACATTGGGAGAATGTATAAAGATGAAAAAAGTGATCCTTACCAAAACCTCAAGTGAGGGCTTTGATCAGGGTGTACCTAGATAAGCATGTGCAAGGTTGCTTATTTGTTAATTTGATTGCATTTGTCAAAGTAATGTCACACACACACACACGTCGTAGACTGAGGACTCAAAGTGGTTTTTAAAGAAAACATTTTTAAGATGAAATAAAGGATGTTCTAGTCTAGATAATGAAGGGTATTAGTGGACATTTCCAAGCTCAAAGGGTTAAAGCTGTTTGATTCTTTGAAAAGAAAGCAGCTAGAATCTAAAGCCAAGAAACCTCTAAGCAGAATCTAACCACCTAACAGCAAATCAAACTCCACTCACACTAACTGCTGAGGGCTTCTCTCATTCCTCTCAACCTTCTAGTGTTAGCCATGAATTGAAACAGATTGGCAGATTCCTCAGCTTCACCCTGCTGACAAATTCAGAGAACCCTCAGTTATAACCTTGTTATAAATTATGTTTAACGATTGAACGTCATTGGGCCTTGATGCAAGTATTTGGAAGAACTTGGACAGGTTGCGACAATCTCTCAGGACAAAAGCTAAATAAAGTGCTAAAAAAGTTCTAACTGCTACTAAAAGAAACAAATCTCCAAGTGTCCACTTCCTTCCCCTTGTATTCACTACTAAGTAATGAAAAACTCAGAGGGTTAAATTAAAGCAAATAACTGAACACCAAATTCAAAAATGACACTCTGATCATTTAAGTCAAATGTGTTTGAAGAAAGGTCCCTTTAACGTTTATTGTTTTCACTACTCAGGAAATGAAAAATGGTTTTGAAAAAGGAAACGTATGTTTGTTCTACAGGGTGAATGGCGTATCAAACAGCCTGGATCATTCATTTTGTAGTAGAGGTAGAATAATGGTCCAGGCTGTTACCTGGGGTTTCTCTAATCTGGTGATTTTTAATAAACTGTCTTTACATGCTTCAAAACTCTTGACCAGAGTGCACAAAATCATCAGCCCAGTGGGTCTCCTCTCCTGTTCATGTTTTATGAATTCCTTGAGTATGGGAAACATCTTTCTGATGTTGGCGCTGCACAGATCCTCTAATCTCAAAGCTCATGCAGAATCGTGGTCACGTATGGAAGGAAACACACAGAGAACAGAATGTCATTCTTACAAATCAGTATTTTGGTCACACTGGTATATAATGGAAGTCAGTGGAGCCAGCAGTGTCCTAGAGGAGAGCTGTGCTGTTGCACTCCATCTCATTCGGAGGCCCTTATCCCATTTTCCCTACTCCGTGTGAGGTAGATCAGAGTGAGCATCTCTGGCTGACTCTGTGCCTGCTGACTAAATCCAAAACGGCAGCCATTACAGTGACCCAATGGAGGGGAAAAATCAGAGACCCAAAAGCTTTCAACAGCTCTGTCTGAACCAAAACTTATTCACATATGTCCCCTTTTACTTGTGCCTTTCTATCCCCTTTAGATGGCTCTGTCATCCCAGGTTTTCTCCTGTTTACCTGCCCTTCCTACCCCTCACTCTTCTTTAATCCTCCTCCTTTTTCTCTCTTGACCGTCAATACCACCTTTCACAGAAAACTTGGCTTGCATTTCCCCTCAGTATAGCCTTTTTCTTTTGAAACAATTAAAATGTTTAGCAGCTTCTAGATCTCCACTAGAAAACAAAGATTACAAATAAGCAGCAAGAATCCATTTTCCTTCGTTGTTTCCTTTAGCAGATGAGCAAGGAAGTCAATAAATCTCCCTAAAGAATTGGAGCTTTACATCTTCTTCTGGCAAGGAATCTCTCCCTCTGCAGCAATCAACAGCATGATGATCAAGCTCAGAGTTGAAATACATGTGTGCAGAGAGGAGAATTACTAGGACATCGGGTCTCCGTGGCCTGAAAGCAAACTGTAGAACCACGTTTAATGTTCAGTATTTAACAGTCTGGTGAGAGCTCCCCCTTTCCCTAATCGAAAGCAATCAAGTCCTCCCACTTGGTGTGGGGCCAAAGCCCAAATCAACATCTTCAGGCCAGGCATTGGTCCAGATCTGCTATTCATGATCCCAGCTTCATTTCAGAGATTCATTACATCAGGTTCCAGTCTACAGAGACTAAATCTGTCTGAGTCTTTCTTTAAGCAACACCTTGATGAGCTTTGTATCCCACTGAGTTACTATCTTGTCTTCTCTGCACTATTATGGCCATATCTGAGGGAAGTTAGGGAGAGAATGAATTTTAACATGGTTGCTCACGAGTAGTAAAGCAAAAAAGCAGCTCTATAGCTAGAAAGATGGGGACACTTTGCTGTTATTTCATGGTTTCCTACCATGAAATGGCCTAAAAAAGCATAGTCACAGCTAGAGTCAATAAAAAGGAAGAAGATTGTCCCCAGCTAACCACCATGCTATCTCTCTCTGCTTCTCTCCCTCGGCAATATCACTTGTTTAAGATCTATGTACAGATATAACATCAGAGATAGAGGTACATCTGATTAATTCCAATCTACTCTCTCCAGAGTCCTGATGATTTACCACCACAATCTCTGCACTCTCAGCTGCCTTTAAGGACCTCAGGGCTCCACGCTGCCTCTCAAGGCTTTCAGCCTGACTTCATGCTGCATTTGGCCCCTCATCTCTATTGTCAAACACAATTAATTCAGTGTGTTCTCCCCAAACCAGCCCAACTTCTTTGGAGTAAAAAAGCAAAACGCTCTTAATTACCAAAGAGAGACTTGTGTCGACGAGATAACTTGGAAACACTTCATAATCGACTTTGTCAGCATCCCACCCCACCCCCATTGTGCTTCTTCCCTCCCTTTTGTTTTGCTGCTTTAAAGAAGAAAATGGAAATGGGGGAGTTCTTGTTTGTGGACACAGCTACTAGAAATTCTGAGGGTGCAGGAAGGATTTGTGAAGACAAACATAAAGGCTGCATAGACACAATCCAACTTTGTGTTCGGCACATCACAAAGCGGTGTATTGACAGAGGTGAATTCTTGGCCATCCCTCCCACCCTGAAGCTCAGCTAAGTAAAAACATTTCAGATAGAAGCTCATTCCAACTCTATGGCATCCCTCCTCTCTGTGAGATAACACAGAAGGAGGATGAGAGAGGCATAATGTTGATGGTGGTGGGAGAAACTCTCCAGCTGCAGTCCTTTTCATATCCCCTTCACTGCGGATGGGTACACTTAGATCACACTCTCACCCCAAACCTCCCTCCAACAATCACCTCCCCCGTGCAAGGGGAGGGGCCATGACTGGAGGGAGCATGGTATCAAGCTGCCGTTCCCTCCCAAACTCTCCAGCTTACACCTACATTCTGAGGGTTGTAGCAGACATACAGCCATTATTTCATAGCCTCCGACAAGCAATCTGTGCATTAGCAAGCCAAGCGTGGCCCAAACCCAGCCCACTCCCCGGCTTGGCTTGCCTCAGCTAGTAATTACCGACCACAGCTCATCTGAGACAAGCCATTCCTCTCTGTGTTTAGAAAAAAGTCGAGGAGGATGATGCAGCAAAGGAAAGTTGCTACTACTTCTGTTAGTGCTGCACCTTTTAAGTCAGTTCACCTTTGGTTGAAGAAGTGATGTAAACATGTTCCTGGTGTCTGCTTGAAACTGACATCAGAGAAGAATGTTGCAACCTCCACAAATTTCTAATTTGCGCTTTGGTTTGTCATTAAAAAAACTGGAGCACAGGAATTTATGTCTTTAACATTCCCTGCAATATACAGTCTACCCTACATAGACAGTTGCGACGGAAAACACCAAGAAAAAAAGGCCACCTGCATATAATATTAATTTTTTTGTAAAAACTGACATAGCTGCCTAAACCACTTGATTTGCACCTAAAAATTCAGTACACCTGAATCATAGGTCATAGTCTCCTGTTCCAGTGCAAATCAGGCCAAAGCAATTTCTGATCTCTGATACTTGTACTTTGCTCAATAGAAAAAAATCTGTAAATCAACAGCCTACAGCTGTCTGACAATTTGCGCCACAGTGTGACAACCACTGGCAAATTTTTTCTGTCATGGTTAAAGCAGGAGACATTCACAAATGGGATCACAGAAACTACAATTATTTGACAATTACCATTATTAGTAATCCATAGACCATTTACAAACACCTGCACACCACTTTATCACACTGTGTCCATCTGTTTTTCTAGCCAATTATTACCATCATTTGCCTGAAGTTCAAAGAAAATTTACTTTTAACAACTCTATTCCCCCTTACTGGTCAGCTGTCTGAGGCTATTCTAGAAAATTAATCAAATCAAACTTTGTGTTTACGCAGGAAAACTCCAAGCATGTAATGCTGCCCTTTCGAAGGAAATGCAGGTCCCAGCATTTTCAGCACTTTGAGATTGTTTTTGATATAAGACTTTGGATTATAGTTTTAAACTATCCCATGAAATACCTGTAACATAAAAGGTATAATTTACATTCTGTACTTCACACCTTTTCTTCCAGTAAGTCTATTTTCACACTAGTATTTTTGACAGCATGACTAGCTGAGTATGTTATTTTAGCGCTGGGTAAATGTATACCCACATCCTTTATATGAACATCCTCCCTAGGCAAACAACAGGGATGTAGTGAGACATACAGCAGGAAGCTGCGGGCTAAGACAGGTACATATCGTGGAACCCAGTCATTACCACTGGATTAACCATGTGATTAGCTGCCCACACTTTAAAGTGAGGGTGGCTGGAGGTGACTCACCAGGCCTCTGATATCCTCTACATGAGAAGCACTTCATTTTTGCTTCTTCTACTATTCATCTTACTACTCTGCTTCTACTTCTTTACCATCACACTCATGTGTATTACTGTATGTCTTTCTTTTCCTCAGCCAGTCTTTAACTGCATCATTCCTCTTGTTCTTTTCATCAAGCCTGTCATCCACTCCCTGTTTCCCGCGCTCTGTGCCCTCACTCTGTCTCTTTGACATTCTCTCCTGATGCAGACTCGCTCTTTCTCTGTCCTCCTCGTCTGTCAGCCTCCCTTGCTCCTGTCATCTCTCATGTCCCCATTCTCTCAGTCGATGTCCACCCTCTTCTTCTTTTATCGTCTCTCACACTCAGGCACTGGACAGATAACTCAGGAGCTGCCCTATGGCCCGTACAAAAAAGGAACATATGTTTAATAATGATAATTTATTCAAAGGTTTCTTGTTATTGTCAACGTCAGTTGAAATTATTAGACATCCTTTGTTTGGAGAGACAGTGGAAGAATTTCTCATGAGGAAAATCAGAGGCCAGACAGAACTGTCCATTAGGTTGGAGTACACTGTGTTCCACTGTGCATTATAAATGTAAAGACACTGCTCTCCTCAATCTGCACAAGATGTTGTGACGTTTAGGGGTCATTACCACGAGGATTCAGTGAACAAATCAACGTCAGACTGCTGTGTTCCTCTGTGTTGCCTGCTAGGCTATCAGCCACTAAGCCCCACGGGCAATTCAGCCAAAAGAGGGTGTGATTGCAGATGATAATGCCTTTAGAAATAGTTGGGTCTGCCTTCTTTTAACCAGATGTCCTGTGTGAGGAGCAGATAGGGCAGAGTTCCAATGAAGAATTCTATGTTTTGTAAGTTGCACCCAATTTACAAATCAGCAATACCTCTGAAGTGTGAACGATGTATACGATATACTGTATGTTAAACTGCTCTGTCCTCTCAGAGTACTCCAGCAGTGTTTATGTTTCTGCATTCTCAGACTTTTGAGCAAATTTGAGTTAAACCATGAGCAACTTTTCAAGCCATTTCCTCCTATGGATTTAGTCAGATACTACATACAACACTGGGGACTGACTGCCTTAGAAAGAGAACTACCAGAATAAACAAAGTAACATCCACATTTTTTTCTAAAGATACACACAGATTGGTAGGTTTGCATTATTGTGCAGGTTATGTTAGCATTTAGCTCAGTGTACTCAATGCTGCATCATGTGTTTTAAATCATTGGTCTTTTGTTCCACTTTGCAGAATGAACCGTGGACATAATGGCTTCCAAAAGGCTACAAAACCCCCACACCAGCACATAATAATATATTTTAAAATTGATAAATTAGATTAAAATAAAAAATAAGAATGCTGTGTGTTTGCAGCTAACTTTGGTTAACTTTATGTATAAAATAACAAGCAGAAGTTTAACTTAGTTAGACTAATTTAGTTAGCCAGTTAAAGTATTTAAACGAGTTAGACAGCTTCAAAAGAAGCAACACTGCAACAGCTAAATAATGAATTTGTGTCTATAGAAACTTTTGCCATCCCTCTCACACCAGGCTGACGTGAATGCAGCAAAAGTGCAACAGCTGTAGTCTGTTAATGAATATGCATAGTAATAACAGCCTCGTAATTTCTCCACACTCTTCTATATCTGTCTTATATTTATATTTATATCTTATATTTATATTTAAATCAAGTTTTAGAATCAATCCTAGGTCTGAAAAAAGGAGATATTTTAGTTTCTTAGTGTTGTTGCCCAGTCCTAATGGGTAGAGGCACACAGATCTGCAGTGGCTCATTGCAGACACCTGACCATTCTGGGCTCTGCACTGCAGTTAATTAAAGCTTTGTGTACAGCCATAAATGTCTGTTGAAATGAGTAGTTGGCCGCTTGCCACCCTCGCAATCCATCCCAACCCAATCATCCAACCCAGCCACTCCCAGCCCCGAGCTTCTGCCTGCTAAGTGCCTATCACCTTAAGAGCCATGGGGAGAGAGAGCAGCATCACCCAACCAACCAAATTGGTCCAATAGACCCTCATCAATGTGCAAACCTTGTGTGCTGTGCTGTCTATTGTCAAAGCACACCAACAGACACACAGAAAGGCCTATGTAAATAAATGGCAAATACACAGTACTTGAAAAGGCCAACTATCACACACATAAAGGTCACCTTACTGACATATTTTATAAGTTATTACACACACACACACACACACACACACCACCACCATATCCTGCTTAGTCATATTAAGCGCTGTGATTGCTTGTCATGTAGAGCCTCCTCTTTCTACCCCTTCACTGCACCCCACTCATGCACGCTGCCAAAATTGGCTCTAAAACCACATGTCACTTTTGATTTGACCCGGCAGACCCTGAAACAATAACTTCATCAGACCCTGTTAAAGTCTCATCCTGACCAGACAGCTACAAAAACAAACACTGATTTCCCTTCATCTAGCCTGGAGGGCACCTTTCTTCTTTTTCGCTCTGTGCCTCTCTCAAATGGAATCGGCACATAAATGGCTGTCACTGTGATCTCCAGTGCTCAAGGCTCATCTTCCACCACTTTGTTTATGTAAGAGGCACGTGCTGTAGTATTAATGCAAGATAAAATAGGTCACAATACGGATGTTTAGACACTTAAAAAAATATGTCACTGGATACTGATGCATGTGCACTGTCTTTCATTGGGAGGTATTGCTAATCCCCCCTACTCTGCATCATAATCATAAGCTGCTTGTCAATATGGCTTACTTATGACTGTGTTACTGGCTCAGACTGTAACTATGACACCAATACACTTTACTGGAGTAAACAGAACAGTCTGAAGTAAACACCCTGTCTGAACAGATCATGTTCGTGCTTGCAGTTGCTGCCCACACACAAGGGAGAGTCGGGTATTTGCACTGGAACTTGAGCTGTTCTGTAAACCAAGAGGAAAGCGTTTAGCAACACGGATGACGATTATCTGCGCCCTCAGCTTCTTTGCTCTCCACGACCCTTTCTGTAAAGAGTGGGTCTCTTTAAGGCTGTTTGAAATGGGAGACCCTCTGGGCTGATGTGGGTGTGTACATGGGTGTCCTTTTGTCAAGGACACTGGAAGAGTGATATGGGGAGGGAGGGGGCTAGTGAAGTTGGATGATGATAATGTTTTGTGCATTTCTGAGTGTGTTCCCTGTGTTCTCATTTTTGATGTCTGAATATTTCCCTGTGTGTACACAAGCATGATTATTCTTCAGAATTTTCCTTGCTGATGTCCACAATGTCCACAACATCAACAAAAAATTACCTTCCCCATTCTTTGATCTATTAATTGCACTTCCACACCAAACATACTAAATGATGAGATAATAAAGCCAAGACTCAGTTATTATGTCAACAGTGCATATGCCAGACATTAAGTCCCATCATTATGACGTTAGGGGACGGGAGCTGGGTCCCTTGTGGGCCCAGTGGGCCTAATGATCTGATAATGGGATGACATGTATAATGGCCCATCTCTGTGGAAACACTCCACATTTTGAATATATGTGGACACATGTAGTAATCACAATGAAGTACCCTCTGTTCTCCTAATTGAAAACAAGTAGGACCTGGGCCTATGCTTGTATCAAAGCCTGCCCTTTCTGGGTTGCAGTCCCACACAGAAAAAATTCAAAAGACAAGCAAGTAGACTTATCTGTCTTTTATAGCTTTGTAAAGAGTAATATATCTGCATACATTCCTCCACTGAAAGAAAATCCCATAAGAGAGCAGAGGTCTCTAATTTCAGAGGTCTGTAGTCCACCATCTCTAGAGAGTGTATATATTTCATTCTCAAATGCACACATTAGTGTAGTATTCCTTTCACAAACAAACACTCCCTCTTTCCTTTCAAGAATTGATTAATCCATAAAAATGCTCTTTGGCATCTCCGGCCCTTACCCTCTAAGTAATTACCTCGTCAGGTCTGTTTTTAACCCACATCCTTCCAACAGCACAGTAATCCTCCCCACCTTCCTTCCTGCTCTATTTTAATAGTGGTCAAAGTTTGCATCAGTCCAAGTGGCACAGTGGGATGCTGTTGAGGCTTGCCGACATGCAAACACTGGGGAGAAAACCTCTAAACTGACATCAGCAGAAGAAAATCCTAGGAGAACAACTACACCTGTTAGATCGCCCCAACTCCGCCCTTTCCCCACAATACTTGGTAACACATTAGTATTGGACCCTGGTTAAATGGACCAACCGATCCTCCCTACATCCATCTATCTATCCAGATGAATTGGTAATGACTACAGAGGGGGACAGCCCCTGCTGAATTAAACATGTGCTTCCAATGAGGATCTTATTTTTCCCCCTTGGAGGGACACTTTTTTCCTTGCTGGGAAAGGTACTTTATCATTGTGCAGTTCAGGTGCATTGGAGGTCAATGACACAAACCTAGCATTGTTCTAATATATTCCATCTTAGGGCAAATGAGATGAATTTTGCTGTGAACCTTCAGTCTCAGGGTCAAGCCGTAACTGCCCCTGCAATCTATTTGACTGCCAGATTCAGGGCGCCTTTCTAAGAAAGTGGCACGTGCCTAGCTCTATAATGGCTACAGCTGCAACAAGCCAGGGTCCAATCTTCCTAAAGTGTTACCCGGAAAATCCCATGTGATTGAAACAGTTCCCCGATCTCCTGTGTTTCATACTGTGCCTGTGTATTACTTTGTGTATCATGTGCAAGCTCACAGAGACCATGACTGATTTATAGTATTTGCCCTTTCTCTCTTTCTTTTTGCCTCTTTCCATGGTTTCTATTCCTTTCTCTTGCTTCCACTTCATCTCTCCTCTCCCACATTTGTCTGTCCTTCTTCTTGTCTCTCACATATTAGGTCGCCAGCTGACTATCTTCAACAGCCAGGCATTCATTAAAATTGGTGGTAGTGGAGAGAAGGGACGCCATTTCCAGGGGCAAATCTCAGGCCTATACTACAATGGCCTCCAGGTGCTCAAACTGGCAGCCGAGGGTGACCCCAACGTCCAGACCCAGGGTAACCTGCGGCTGGTGGGTGACGTACCCTCAGTGCTCACTACTGACACAACCTCCACCACCCCGCTGGCTGATATGTCCACCACAATAATGGAGACAACAACCACCATGGCCACAACCACCACCCGCAAACAGCGCTCGCCCACCATCAGGGGGACTGTCACACAGGTGAGCAATCATAAATCTGTAATCCAAGCTTGTTTACATGACTCGTACAGAAAAGCTAAAAGAACAAACCATATCAAAAAGAAGGCTGCCATCTGCAGTCACTGAGGCGGGAGATATTTTGGTGCATTGCCTTGTGATGGAACATTGCCAGTTAGTTTTAATTGGCTTTCTACAGTTCTTCCAAAATCTCAAAGTGCTGAAAACAATATCTGAAAGATTAAACAGCATTTCCAAGTAACCAGATGGCCCTCCTTGGACAAGGAAACGTTCATTTCAAAAGAAATCATACATAAGCTGCAAGGTCAAACTGTCACGTTCTCAGCACAGTGTTGTGTGTGAGGCTTCCCTTGTTAGCCCTCAGCAAGTTCAGATGTTCAAACAGCCCTGAGCCTCAGATGGAGTCAGAGAATTTTTCGTGGCTATTCCTATTAGACCAATCAACACTGTGATTTTGATTTCCTCTAAGAAGATGTGCCTGACAAAACCCCACACATCGGAGGATGCTGGAAATTACAGCACATCCAGACAGTTTAACAAAGGCTGGAGGAGGGGTACAACATAATGAATAAGAAATCCTGCTGCTGCAGCAAAACACAACAACTTGTGCTATAAACTCATCTTTACAACTCTCTTTCACACACGTGAAAGGCTGTGATTTATGATCTGATGATTAACCACGTGTGCTCACCATAGGCATCGTCATCATGGTAAGCGGTAGGGAAGCGCACTTGCTGACACATTGTAAAATGAAACAGGAGGGTGATCTGAATCCACTACTTTAAAATAACTGGCTGCACGTGTGCCACAAGAGAATATAGCCAAGTTCTTTGTACTTATTGATCCAGGTCATCAGTGATCCGCTATATAAATAAAGTTGAATTAATTTCAAAATTTAAGATGTTACATGTAACTTATTCGTCATGTCTATATTGGATCCACATTACTTCTGTTGTTTTTGTGTTATTGTTATCACTCTGTAATATAACTTCGGAAATCTCATCTTGAAAAGCTGACCATCTCATACTTCAACTATATGAAAATTGTACTACAACCTTCAACTGTCCAACAAACCTTCTTGATTTCGCTGGAAACACAAATGCAAGGTGCCAGCGCTTTTCTCTTGTTAGCGTTGTGTTTATTAGTGCTATTTATGTCCACAGAACCTTATCTCTGATCAGTCAGCAAGCTAGTCATGTTTGTGCCTTACAACCACAACCAACAGATCCAAACTATATTTAGATTGGCTCTTTTTTTGTCCCTTTATCATATCAAACTTTCGCACATTCCGTCCTTTCTGTATCATTTTAAAGGAAGGTGGCACTGCCAATTAGAGGTCAAGGTGAAGCTGCACAATTCATGCCAATTCATATTCCAAGTTCAAAGAAAATGGGAGGGTTAGATTTGCGCCGACTGCTGTTTTTTTTACTTGTGCATTTAAGAAAAGTCACTTAATGAAGTCTCCACTGCCTCATTAAAGCAGTGCACTGATGCCAGCTGACAAGAGATATGATGATGGTCTTGTTCAAAAATGTACTGGTTTGGGCTACCATGTAGAATTTTTGAACTTCATATGACAAAGCTTCTTAACACACAACACTGTTTCGAGCGTGCCCAATTGGAATGACATATTTAGATGAACAGTTCTTGGTTCAGTGTTTCTGCATATTTTCTGTAAAACATGAGATCAATGGAACCCGACTCCAAGATGTCACATGTAGCTATCCGCTCAGTTCATATCATATCTCTGGCCTCCAGACTTCTTGGCGGAAACATTTCTCCGTGTTCAGCATATAATGAGCTTTTACAGCAGCAGATTGTGATGTGAAATTGAGAGCTGTAGACAGGCCTGTTTGATAAATTATCTGGAACCATTTTAGGACAGCAGAGGACTCTTGAGTGTTGTCTCTCTGCTCTGTTGTTACAAGCCTTAATGTGTAGTGTATTTGCTGACAGACATTTATGTTTGGTCATAAAATAGTAGTGCCCCACCTTTTATTGCTTTTTATTGCCAAGGCTTTATTTTTCTGCTAGTGTACACACATTTTAACAGCTTGTTCTTTATTATTTTTATGTACCTGGCTGAACATAGCATATCGTCACAATAGGCCAAAATAGAGTTAAGGATACGTGCTTGAGAATGAAGAGAGATAAGTCACTCATCTACATAACTTAATGATCACTGAGGCACTATTTTTCTGTAAGCTCAAAAATATAAAAGCATTACTGGGTGTATATTTGGTTTCACACTCCTGATCATTCATTCAGATGGCTCCACTATGACTGAATATTTTGTTATTCTATAATTTGTTCTCATTTCCTTCAACAAGGAGGGACAATGAAACTGATGCTTCAGTGAAAGGAGAGAAAACGTACATTCTTGTTTTAACATTTGTGAGAGTAGACAGCGGTGGTCTGGTAAAAAAAAAAAAAATCAAGAAGGGCTGAGAATTATACTGATTGTGAACAGCTGAGAGGCACCAGACAGCATGTGAAATCTTTTAGATTTGCTCTTCTGAACAATTGTGTCTGTTATGTCTATCCTGGGGGAAAAGCATGTGGTGCAAAAGAAGCATTGCTTGTTTTTTTATTTATGGCAGCAGGAATAAACTGTAGTTGAAAAACCAGAAATAGTATGCCAAGCAGTGAAACTCAATAACAACTTAATCAGAATAACACATGAAGTCTGTAGTTACAAAAATCTGGACATATATATGGCTATAAGTGATAAGTTATGTTAAAGTGCATAAACACTTGAACGCAGCATTGTCTCTGAATGTGGCTATATTATGTATTTTATATGTCTGTGCTCCTTCAGATTTAATGGTAACAGTTGTTGGCCTTAAAGCTCCTTTAATAATGATTTTTATTTATTACAGCATCTTTTAGTGACTTTTCAAGGCTGTCAACAACTTAAATCCATCCATTATCTGCATCCTCTTATCCGGTTTAGGGTCACATGGTGGGTCTGGGTGACAGTCATATTTATAACCCACGTAAGCATGGGGAGAGCATGCAAACTCCACAAAGAAGGGCCACAGGCTGGGATCTTCTAGGCTTGAGATGGCAGCACTAACCCCTCCACCACTGTGCTGCCCCCAAAGAAAGCACATAGAATTGTGATCCTTTCCTTGCTGAATTAAATCTTATTTGTATGTATCAGCCTACTGTTGTTGCAGCTGTTCTAATGCATATGACAGTAAAAAAACAATACAACAAGTTTTTGAAATAATTTGGATACCGACAAAATTCTGACCCTATAAAAGATTAGTAAAAGGCAATCTACAAAATGCTAAGATTCTATTGTCTCATTTTTAGCCAGTTCTCACAGACGTTTCAACGAAAAAATCTTTCTGTGAGTATATAATAAAGGGAGCCATGTATCAATTATCTTCACCCACAATGTCATTGGGCAAGACATGGGGTCCACCCTGGAGTGGTCTTCTGTCTATTTAAGGGCCAACATTTACATTTACATTTAGGCAGACGCTTTTATCCAAAGCAACTTACAAGTGAGGTACAGGCAAGCAATAAAATCTAAGTTAACGAGAAAAACATCAAAGTACAGTGCTATCAAAGAAGTATTTTGGTTTCATGAGATCCAAGTATAAGAAAAAGCAGGAAGTTTTTTTTTAAAGGAAGACACAGAATGGTTCTGTTTTCAGCAGTGATTTAAATGTAGTGAATGTGGTCGCTGAGCGTGCAGTGTTTGGCAGCTCATTCCACCACCGTGGGATCACTGAGCTGAAGAGTTTTCTTTGGTGTCTTCTGTGTGGTGCTGGGACTACCAGCCGTCGTTCACTAGCCGAACGCAGGGGACGGGAGAGATTGTAGACCTGTATGAATAAGTTTAAGGAAGCCAGAGCTGTAGAGTTGACCACTCTGTAGACAAGAGACAAAGCTTTGAACTTAATTCTTGCAGCCACAGGAAGCCAGTGCAGAGATCCGATGCTGATGTTGTGCTGTGTCAACGGTTTGGTTGGGAAGACTATAATCTCAGTCTTTGAGATGTTGAGCTGAAGATGTCTTTCTCTCATCCAAGCAGAGATGTCAGAGAGACAGGCAGAGATGCCCGTCGAGACAGTTGAGTCATCTGGCAGAAAAGACAGGAAGAGCTGCGTGTCGTCTGCATAGCAGTGATAGGAAAAGCCATGAGAATGGATGTTACAGCCCAGACGTAGACAGACAGACAACGCTTTATACTCCCATTCACACTTATGGGTGATTTAAAATCATGCATGTCTTTGGACTGTGGGAGGAAACTGGGGTACCTGGAGGAAACCCACACAACCCCAAGGAGAACATGCCAACTCCACACAGAAAGGCCACAGGCATCTGGGAATGTGAACCCGCAACCTTCAACCACTCCACCACTGTAAGAGGCAGCCAAAGATTTTTTTTTGTGATATAGAGAAGATATGTCACCTTGTAATACTGCTTTTGACCTTGTGTGAGCTGAGTGGTTATGCACTTCTAGAAAAGTGGAGTGATACTCTAAAGCCTCCTGTATCAATTCAAGAAGCCAAATTCTCACAGTTAGTAGTGTCATATTAACAATTTCATTTAATAATTAAATAATGTGTCTGATATCATTTATTGATATATTATTGACAGTGATTTGCATGTATCAGAGCAGACTCAGTTCGGTACGTACCAATTATATAATCTATCTATAGATAATATCTGACCATCTTTGCGCAGTTCATATTCTTTATGTAGATTCATATGTTTTAGTCAGCCCCCAGAAAAAAACGTAGGTAACTCTACCAGTGCCAACCACATTTGCAGGATATTACAGGTATTCACTTGGAATGTACCATCTTCTATAGCTAAGATATGAACAGCGAACAATATAATAAATATTATATACTGTTCTGCTTGTAATGTCCTTTAAGAGAGGGGAGTAATAAGGAATACTAACAGTTACAGCTCACACTGACACCTTAACAGTAGATTACAGTTTTGTATTTGCAATCGCTGATCTGCAGCAGTACCAGTTTTTACTACACCCTGCATCACCTACATAAGTCAGACATACTTGCATGAAAAAATGGTGTCTACCTTCATTTTCTTATTTTACACACACACATACTTGCAGCATGTGTGTATATATGTACATACACAGTTCTTGGGTAGTTAATAATCCCTACTATTGAGCATGGGGTATAATTTTGTGCAAGAGCAAACATAGTAATATAATTATAAATACTGCAATGGGCAAAGCTAACAGGAACTACAGTGCTCTAATGAATGTCCTCAGCTCCCACCAAGACACAGAAAAGACAGAAGACAGGGCCAGGGTGGCGGAACACAAGTAAGCAGAAATCCAAATTACAATTTCTCCAAGAGCTCTGAGGTACCTGCCGTGCCAGCTTTGATCATACTGGAATAATGTACTTTGATGCCTAGAATAAAAGATCTACCTTTTGATGTGCGTGTGGGGGGCTGATTTCCCCCCCTCACACTGTGATACTGTGGGTTTCCATGAAACCGTTGGAGTCATCACTTGTCTCGCTCTGACCCAAATTTGGTGTCAGAGCGTTATAAAACTAAGATCACAAGCTGCTGCTATCTTGAGTTGAGAGTACTCCCAGGTGTTTGTGATCTCTCTGATTTGTGTGGATGGATGTGAGATGATTCCAAGTTGTCTCCTTGTGGAGTCAAATTGGAATGACTGATGAGAAAAGTTCTGACCAGTGTCAAACTGGAGTTTAGAGGTACTCTTACAGCATTTATCAGTACATAGAGTTTTTCTCAGTCTCTCTCAGTCAATTTCTAAGCCAAGAAATTACACCAGGCGCTGATGTTGTGGGCTGTTTTGAATGTTCCGGGGGGGAAGAATTTGGGTTTCAAAGTCTGTCAGAGATACTAAACTTCAGCAAGTAACAACCATGCTAACTCCAAAAAGCTTCAACAGCCATTTGACATTTATTTGTTTAGACTTGGATTATTTCATTTTGTTTTACTTACTATGAGCACAAATTTATTGCTGTCCAGGCTTCTTAAGAGCATGTTTGATAGAGATGTTGCTGGGAACTGAAGCTGGATCATTTGACAGTGCCAGGTGATGTGAACACACATTCAAACTCACACAACATAATTAATAAATTATTGTACCAAGGCTGCAAATTAATAAGAGAGGAAATACTCTGTGCAGCAGTGTGGTGCTTGAATCAATTATGCTGATAAAAGACCCCCATTTCCTATCGGATGACCCCATCTTGAATAACAACCTGAGGCTAAGAAGAGAGAGGAGAGGAGAGAAGGTTTGGGTGTCTAGACATGCAGCTGTTTGTCATGTAGCGGCGAGGATCAAAATTAAAACCACATTGATAGATTTAATCTGTCTACATCGCAAACCCCCACTACTGTACCTACTGCATTAACCTATCTTATGTCTGCTGCTACTTCTTTATCAAATAGTTTAAATGTCAAAGAGAATTGTCCTCAAGCATGTCTTCCAAGAAATGTAGATAGCTAAATATACAGATGGTGCGATTTTATAATAGTCTTTGGTCTGAAAGAGTTTCACTTCATATATCAGCTTACATAAATACACATGGGTGCTACTCATAAAGTACACCCACCTATATATTTTTTACCAGTACCATATATTTGCTACTACTAACACATTGCTCACCAATAAATCATGTAACTAAAAGATTTTTCACACACAACCTTTTTAAAACATTTACCCCCCATGTCGTAATAACATGTGTGCATTTAGATATCAGTGGAGCCAGAGCTGTTTACTGCGGCTGCCAGAGATTCTTAATCCTGTTAGATGTTCTGCGTATGCTCTATGCAAATACAGTTTGTCCTGACTCTGTTGCCTCTCTTTTCTTTCTCTGTTCATGCAGAATGCGGATGACCTCTTAGTAGCATCAGCTGAATGTCCTAGCGATGACGAAGATTTGGAGGAGTGCGAACCTGGAAATGGTGAGTCAACTCAGGGAGTTCTGTCTTCATTGTGCTTGGTGTTCAAAAAACTAAATGCAGCCCAGAAACTAAAATATTCAGCTAGACTATTGCTATGTCCCCTACCCCATTTATATATATATATATATGACTTTGTGACTGCACAGACCTCTGTATGCACCTCTGATTGGCCAGATGTGAAGCCTCCATGTTTTCTTTTTGGTTTTCTTAGCAGCAGGCCATCAGCAGCACCGTGGTCCATCAATTGCTCAGCCAAGTGGTAGTGTCTGGCATTTACCCAGGTGTTGCACCAATCTCCTGCCCCGACGTTAACAAGCCAGGACAGTTTCAGTGTGGAAACGCAGCTTGTTCTGCGCAGCACACAGCTGTAGTCTGGCAGGCCTAGTGGCTGAAGCACTGTTAGTGTGAACAGCGGGGCAAGCAATCTAGTGACACCATGACAGGAGGTGGAAGTTAAACACCATGTGTTTTACGCCCTGTCTCTGTGGTTTCGAGCTCTATTAAGCCGGCCATACTCGAAAACTGCCAAGAACCATGTACAGTGTAGTGTTACTCATTGCTTTACTTTATACATTATTATTGCTGTCGCTATTGTGGGAGCTCCAAAAAAGGTATGAGACGAAACAGAGATATGCAGATCCTCATCTTATGACGTTTAATAATAATAATAATAATAATAATAATAATAATTTAAACAACATCACTGCCACTTTCTTGGTTATTTAAGGAGCAGTCACCTGATAATGGTACTGCTTTTGAATCTACTTCTCATATAAAAAATGTTTAGCCTATTGCACAGACTAAAGAATCATTAGTAGAATCAATAGAAACATTCAAATTAACTCACACTACTAAACTATATGTTAACCTTTAATTAGCTTTAACATAAACAACAATTTCTGAGCAAGTCACCACATAATCCACCACCTTCACAGAGCCTGTCACATGAGCACTATTTTGGACATCTTCTAAAAACAGCTTAGCAAATACAATGCAATGCAGAGCTGAGATATTAACAAGTCACATCTCAACTGTGCTGTTTTTAAAACATGACAACAAATGCACACATCCCATATAGCTCTATTAGCTATTATTATGAGCCACAAACTAATGACCTGTGTTTTTATAAGATGGCCACTGTTTGTCACAAATCATTGGACTAAATAAAAGATAAAATAAAGTAATACTCAATACTCTTTGATATTATAATTACCAAATATTAAAAGGCTAAATGAAAAAAGAAAATGTTTTAGTTTTTCTTTCTTGAATAAAATCACTCAATTTTCTGTAACCTCAGCCTTACACTGCACACATCGTCACTTTTTAGTTTTGTACATAGGTATATAAGCATATACAATACAAACGTAGAAGTTCCCAGAACCAGGCTGGTAAAGGGAAAAGGTCCAGCGTGAAAATAGATATTGGCGCATTCTAAAGGCTTTTATAAAACATAAAGAAATGCAAGTAACAAGGTCAGATTCTCCCAAAATCTTCTGCACTGTCCTGACTGTCATTTTAAGAACAAGCATAAACAAAAAAAACTAATGCTTCAAATGTTACAAAGCCTGTTTGTGAAAAGCACTTCTCTTGGACTATATAACTTTTTTCAACCACTAGGATTAGTGGTTTGAATAGGATAAAAAATGTTATACTGTAAATGGCAGAAGATTAGAGCAATCTGTACGTTTGTGTAAGGAGAAACCGATATGAACCTGTTTTGAAAAAGTCGAGTGTAGCATTCTCCTGTGGTTTCCTCTGTAGGTGGCTGGGACCGAAATAGAGACTCAATTCCCTTCTTATCGAAAGGAGAAATGAGAGTTTTTCGGTGGATGCTATGCCCAGGCTTAATCTCCCGTGGGGAAATGCAACTCGCTCTCTCTCTCTCTCTCTGTCGTATGCCCACACGAACACACACATACAGTGGCAGACATGCTCACCTTTCCAGACAGACACTTCTCTCTCTTCCTCTGTGGGTGTAAAGTTTTCTCTGTGCAACCACCCCTCCTGAGAAACAAACACGCACACGCTCTGTATCGGGTCTTCCAGATGCCTTAAGTGTTCCATTGAGGCGAACCAGTCGGGGTCAGATAAGCCTCGGTGAAAATGGTGGACAAGAAGAGAAGAATCAACATTGTCCGCAAAACATGTCCACTCTCCATCACAGCTCCACAAGCACAAGGCTCATAGTGATTGTATGATAGGACCAATTCCCAGTGTTTTCAATTACACGTGAGAAAGCAGCTGGTTGTTATTGAACTGCCTTCGGCAAGGAGGAAAAAAAATGTTAAGCACAGTTGTGGATTTTCTATTAAGTCGAGCGAGATATGACTACTGTGAATTCATGGGGATCAATACAGCATCTTCCTATATACAGCCAGTATAACTCTGTTTGCTTTACAGACGTGTTTACCTGCAGCTCTAGTCCGACAACACACAATTTAAGACATGCAGCTAGTTTCCTTACAACTGCTTTGGTCCTAGAGTTTCTCAGCTGTCTAGTGCTAAATGATGACCCTCAATGTAAAAAGCTCAGGTGATAATTGTGCAGGCAGCCACGAACATACACTGGCTGACATGCTCACAGAGGACACAACAGGACAGACAAAAGATCGAGACGCCGAGAAAAAGATCTGAGCAGGAGATGGAGGTGGGGAAAGAGCTGGAAGGACTGACCCTTATTGAGATTTGTGTCACGTTCCTTTGCGCTTAAAGCAGAACAGAGAAATAGGAAGAGGAGAGACCCACAGATACATGGAGAAAGAGAGAGCTTGCGAGAGAGAGAACGAGAGGGATGCAAAAACTGAGCGAGCGAGCGGAGTGAAATTCGCGACAACGATTCTAGCTTTTCCCACCAGGCTAATTAAACTTTCACAGAGCCTTAATTACATCACCCAATTAAAGCTTTGGTTTGGATCTCCCAGTTCTCTTAATGAGTCTCTGTCAGAAGACCCAGGAAGTGGGGACCTGGATTACGAAGATGAAACATGTAGAGAACATAGAATGATCAAGTGAGCTCACTCGCTAACCTATAGACACACAGCAACACACAATTAGAGAAGATATTATACGAACGTGGCTTAGTCCAACAGCAAACCCTGCTTATTAAATCTCTTTCATATTATCGCCATGTTACCATTGCTGTCTTTTCTCTACCTCAGCACAACCTCACCAAACTACTTATCAGTCTCAGGATGTTGTAAAGGGTTTTAGTCTGACACGATCAGAGCTTAGAGCTTTGACGAGCTCTTCAATAATTTATCAGACGACACGCTGTAGAGGCAACCTGCAAATGTTGTTTTTAGATTAAGAAGTAGAACTCAGTGACTGGGTGATACATAAGGTGTGACCCAAGACTGCTACCAATCCCTCCCACCGTCCCCCCAAAGCCGGGTCAGCAATTGTTATCATTTATTGATCTGTCTGTCAAATTGTGTCAGTTTAATCATGCAGGTTCCAGGTTAAAATTATGTTGACGCTTCAACCTGTGTCCTTTGGATGATCTCTACCCAACTACACCCTCCCGTTACTACATAATGGTCTGAACCCAGCTTTTGAGCAGAAGTACTGGGTTACAGAAAGGCAGGAAGTTGTATACTGTATATTATCCAGAAGTTGTTTACCTCTGCTCACATGGACAAGATGGTTCGTGTTATGCAGCAGGACCTAGTGATAGAGGTCCAGTCTGTTTAAAGAAAAACTTTGCACAATAACCTGGATAATGTATTGGATGTGTGCTGTATTATACAGCATTTGTTTTAGCTCAGTGCATTTTATTTACACATAGATTGCTTTAGAGTATAAACAATGACACCTGTCTTTTTGGCTCTGTATAGACTTTTACTTTTTATTTGCTCATAAAGGTTAACTTTATACCAAAAACCAGAATTTGGCTCATCCAGAGACATTTGACAAGATTCAGACTCTGTACTGTACCTGTATATTGGAAGATGCAGCCCACTCTCAGTTGTGTGGCTTGAGCAGAGAAAGCAGTTGTATAAACGTTTAGTGATCCTTTAATTCAAGTTCCTGGACTAGAAGTACAAGAAGTACAAAAAACCAAAACTAAAAATAACATATTTTTAAAATAGGTAGAAAAATTTGATTAAAAAAATGCAAGTGTCATAGGAATAAACACACACTGACATAATCATACATCACATGTAAACCTATAACTGAATAATACACAAACTTAATGCTTTGATTATTTTGACAACGTTGCCGGCATTTCAGGCTCTCAGTAACCCCAGTGATCTATGGACAGTTTTACAATAATATATAATATGCATACAATAAAAAGTCATTGACGAGTTCAAACAAGTGTTTTACATAAGCAGATAAAAGAGGTTCTCTTTTATCTGCTTATGTAAAACACTACGAGGCAATATAAAAATATTTATTAAAAAACCAACGCCAAAGATGTGTATGGAGTTATTTCTTCTTCATGCCACTCTTCTCAGCAGGGGATCTTTCTACTCACACTTCAAATTGTAAACAAGTATCATAGCTCTGTTTCTGGAGTTATGTGAAAAAAATCACAGGTTTACAATTTCCTTTCACTATATAACCTAGTCATTTCTTCTTAAATCACTTTTATATTATTTGTGTTTTCCAAAGCATTTGCTTTGAAGTTTGTTTTTAAAAAAAAGTTTAAAAAATATACATAGCACTTTACTTAAAATAAAAGTCTCTTGTGGAAAGGAGATTTGAGGTTCATATACAGAACTTGCTTTGCCTTACATTACAGAAGAAAAAACTGAAGACATCTGAGACAATAAAGTGTCCCAGATACAGGCCAGACACAAAGGCAGACGCATGTTGATATAGTAGATTCTCAGACACTGAGCGAGGCAAGAACATTATACTGGCCAGAAAAAACAAACCCAGCCAGCTCTCGATTCGAGGTGACTTTGACTACAGACAATATGTGAGGTGAAGTAAGGACCCGACATGAGCAGAGCTTCATCCTTTTGGGTCAAAATAATTCACTTTGCCAGAGAGCAACGGGAGCATTTTAAGTAGTTTATGGAGTCACATGTATATGTGCTTTTTTCCCCCGTTACACAGATTATAGGCCATAATTGTACCTATTGTGGCGTGATTTAAAAGCAAGCTAGGGAAAAAAGATCACACTTGCATATGTTGTTGGATTTTTCATCAGCCTAATCAAAGCTGAATTATAGAATGCTCAAACTCCAAACAGCCCTTTTGCTCTAAATATCTCAAATGGATGTAAGCTGGGCCGACGTGATCGGCAGAATAACAATGTTTGTCAGGAGACTGACATAGATACATCAGTATCCATCTACCCTGTTCTCATTTTGAGTAAATAGAGGGGGATGAGTCATACTGGCAACGCTGTGGAATGGCGTGTGGGTAAAGATAAAGAAGAAATTTCATCATGTGGGCTAAACACTGCCTCAGCTGTTCAAATCAATGGAGTCAAGCTCAATCTATCAGGGTGAATATCTTCGAGTGTCTCTGCGTTAATGCTGAAATAACACTGTTACAACTTTAAAGAAAGGGAGACCCAAAACGGAATTATGCATTATGCATTTTGAAGCACTGTTTACTTAAAATCTGATATCAGTCAGGCCTTGGCTTTGCCACAAGCCCTTAAGAAAGAGATGATGATGATGATATAACAATGTTTTTGCCTGCACCACTGTAAAAAAAAAAAAAAAAAAAACAAGCCTATGCTCATTTGGCATTGATAACCTCCTGCTTGTTCAGTTCATAAAATCGTAGGTCACTATACCTCTAGTTCTAAATCAGTCAGTGGTTCTTGGCGGCGCTTAGGAGAACACATCTATAAACACGTGTTGTTTGTGACATGACATGACATGCACCAACTTTCTCGGCCTGTCAGCAACCTGCATCTGAATGTTCACTGAACAATCAGAGCTGCATACTGTACATAGAGGAGAAGGTGAGGTCTTAGGGAAGGGGACAACCAATTTCAGTTATTGATTGGTTTAAACAATGAGTGCAGTCTCTTTGGGACACACAACCGGAAATGAAAAGATGCTTTACTTGATAACTGCCTAGAGTGATCAGATGTGGCTTGTTCTGTGTATGAGGGCTGAGGAAATGTTTTTATGTAGTAACCACTACCTGCCTTCAGGCATTGGACCTAATATAAGAGTACACCAGAGTAAGAAATCGGCAATTTGTGGGAACAGTCCTTTACTTTTACAGATATTTCTCTATAGTATCTGTAGTTTCCTGTTTATTCTTTTTATTAACCGTTTTGTGGGTATATATTACAGTAACCGTAACAAGGCCACCCATGTGCAATGTCAGGCACATGCACAGTATGTGGGACACACAGTAAGTGGAGGTACCTCCTTAGTAATAGGTGGGCTGCACTCAAAGCAGCAGGTACATGGCTTGAAATTGCGCTCACAGCATCTCTGTCACACAGACAGATGGCAAACTAAAGATAGCCACACTTCCATCCCGTCCATCACCTTCAGTCACATGTTTGTCCTTTATCTCCAAGGAGCTGTTCTTTTCTCATTCTTCTGTGACTTTGGTTTGGTAGGGGAAAAAAAACTTAAACACACAAGCAAAACCCTACTTGCTGCAGCTATTCTTTGTTTTTCAAATGTGCCGCCACACTCTGCTGTCCTCTCAGGCTCCAAGGTGAAACGCAGCCCTCAAACACAGAAGGAAACATAATGTAAAAGACAGATACACTGCATCTTGAGCATTGCCATGGAAACTAGCCTTTCTAGCACTGGTACTCAAAGAAGAAGTTAGAGGAAGGATTTTAAATTTACCAAGTTTTTTTCTTACAGCTCTCACATTTTGCTTTATTTCAAGCCCTGTTTTACTTAAGTGTGTTGTGTATGCTGAACTGTTGCAGTGGCGTTATTAACTCAATGCACCATCCTTTGTAACAAAGCCTTTGACTTTCTTTCTTTGAGTAAAAATGTACAGTTGCATAACATGACAAATACTTGGTGGGTTTAAGCATTGCTGAGCTGAATAAAGGCCACAGAGAAACTGCTACAATCCTAAAACCTCCCCTTACACTTACCCCATCATTCCCAAACTGCCTGACCCACGCCCTGCCCCACCGAGTCACTCTGATTTACCTCATCAAATGAACAAAGAGCCAGAGTCATGATTTTATGCTGGTAATGTTGGCATTTCTTTGGTCATGTTTTGCTGTTACCTTTCCCCCTTTTTCCCTGTTCAAGATGTGTCATAATCTAATACCCCCTGCCATGTTTTAACTGTTGCCTTGATTGTGACCTTTACACATTTGCCAAATTGAAGAAAAATGTACAGTAGCATACAGTATAAAGCAGTTGTTATTGATATTCTGCCATGTTCTATCACCCACTTGTACATGTATTCAACCCAGTCACATTTAACTATACACATTGACTATTTTACACTCAATAGTCTTCATTTAATCTGGGTGTTCATTTCAAAGTGGGCTACAGTCAGATTACATAACTAAAGCTCAGAAACAAATTCTGGCTCACGAAGACAATTTTTTAACTGTTAAAGTAAATCCTGATTGCCCCATGTTTATGTGTGCTGTTTGGGAGGGAACTAACTATCAGGAGTTTGTAAGATAAGGGAGCAGTAGTGTTTAATACTACCAGCATACTGGAGTGTGTACTGAGGGTTTGGGTTAGAAATTAGGGGCATCACTTTCTTGTAGCTGCTCCTCAGGGTTTGTATAGCAATTAAGCTAATTAGAAATGAGCCATAGAAACCATGCACAAAGGGGGAAAATGGGAATAAGTCCATTCCTTGAGAATTTTGTGGGGGGGTAACAATAAATCATTCAACAATATATTCTTTACATTATGGTTATTCCTCACACAGTAATGAAACAAAGGAGGTGAATAGGGGTGGAGGGTGGGGGTGGGGCTTGTTTATCACTATCCAAGAACAATCTTACACAGCTTTGTTTTTGTAATTTTTTTTTCATGCAAAAATCATGCGGCCAATTTGTTGATGTAAGTGACCTGAACCTCGTGGTTTGCTATCTTATTTAACCAATGACAGCAGAAACATCTGAGCGTTAGTCTAGTAAGCATAGGTGAGACTAGAAAGTTAGCAGTGCAGGATAGGCTGTGTAGTTCAATAGATGTTAAGATGTTCAGTGTTAATTTGTAGTCTAATTTTTTTTATCCTGTATTATTAACATGTAGGCCTGTGCAGGACAGGGAGTTAGGTCAGAGCAGACAGACACAGGTGCAGCATAGAACATTTTCTAACAGCTTGTAGTTTACTGTTCAGTGTCAGTCAGCATATTAACTTTTAAAATAGAACAGACTAACTAAACTTATAGAACTAACCTCATGTTAAGTTTTAGTGCTGTTCTAATACTGGTGTTGCTGTATTCATTTGAACTGTTTTTCCTTCTGTTGATCTAGAGGTGGTCTGACTCTGAGGTGCTCTCTAACACTCTTTTCCTCCGTTGTCTCTCTCTTGTCCTAGGAGGTGAATTAGTGTTGCCTATTATAACAGTGGACTCGCTAGACCCCCCATCCATCGCCACCCGATACCCAGTAATACCCCCGCCCCCCACTACCTATCGTCCTTTTCTCACCCTGCTCGAAACAACCAAAGAGTCCCTCCCCTTGCCCAATGGCCGGTCCCCCTGCCCCTTGGATCAGGAGGACTGCGAAGAGACCATTGAGGTGTCAGCGTACGGTTCGGGGGAGATGACTGAGTCTGATGACGAGGACTATTACAAAAACTCCCCCTTGGTCACTGACAGGACTGTTCTCCCTCCTCCCCCGGCCGTTGAGGGTGGCGGCCAGAACCCCCGAGACCGCCATTTCTCCCGCTTCCCCCATTCCCACCGCCCCCCTCTCTCGTCCACCCCCACAGCCAACCCTGACCAGCTCAGCCCACGCATCAAGCCAGGCGGCAGCAGCAGCAGTAGCAGCAGCAACAACATCCCTGCTGGAAAAATGAACACCCGAGACCAGGTGCTGCTGCCGCCAGCCCACCCCTCGTCAGACCCAGGCCATCGCAGAGTTCCAGGAATAACTTACCCCCCAAATTTCCCCCATGTTCCTACTCCAGACCCTACATCTCCAGAGAGAGGGCTACCAGGTGCCGTAGAAGTGCAGCAGTCCAGCAGCACCACAGGAATGGTTGTGGGCATTGTGGCAGCAGCAGCCCTGTGCATTCTCATCCTGCTCTACGCTATGTACAAGTACCGCAACCGCGACGAGGGCTCCTACCAGGTGGACCAGAGCCGCAACTACATCAGCAATTCGGCCACACAGAGCAACGGAGCCCTGGTGAAGGAGAAACAGCCCAGCACTACAAAGACAGTCACCAAGAACAAGAAGAACAAAGACAAAGAGTACTACGTCTGAGGGAGTGCTGCCGTAACACTGAGAGACACACTTGGAGAAAGAAAGAGACGGAGAGACAGGGAGAGAAGGGGAAGGAAAAGGCAGTCTAATCTAGAGGGTCATTTATTGTAAAACTCAGTATTGTCAGGTGGCCATACATGTTACCAATTCCAGTCTAATCCGAGCACGCCAGCAAAGTAAGTTGGTAAAGTGATCATGGTTCTGTTCACACCTTTCGGCGTTGCTTTGATTGATTTGACTACTTATTAAATGTGGACCATGGTGTGGATTTTAAGAAAAGGCTATTACACCTCAGATCTCAACACATACTGTGCCAACACCCATGTACCAAATGCTGATAATGCTGATAAAACAGTGACTTATGGGTAAGCATATGACAGGTTATTTAATATCCCGAGTACTGTAGGAAAGCACCACCATCAGTATTTGTGTCAGGGTCTGTACTTCATTCTGAAGTGAGCTTGTGGTGTAACTGTCACCTTAGACAGTATCAACGTAATTTTCAAACTAGGCTTGAATTAGCAACCTGACATCCCTCTGTGAAATCAATATACTGCCAGCTTACAGAAACACAGCTCAAATACAACTCAAATACAGCTCTCTCACCTCTGTAAGTGTTCAACATTTCTGATCCCTCGCCACTCGTCAGATCTCTCTCTCTCCCTCTCTCTCTCTCTCTCTCATTTGCTCGTATAATCTGTTTCTCTCGTTGTCTACGGTGCGCAGCAGCTGATGCAACGTAAACTCTGGCGTGTTTCAAGCATGTAGTATTCATTTACGAAGAGATACAAACTTTTTCTTTCTGTGGAGTTTAAAAAACAAAAAAATATGATGATGATTGAAGATCATAACGATGTTAAACGTAGCAACTATGTGAGATACCACCACTCCAACCTAATGGATGCTAACTTGTACGTTTAGCCGCCAAAAACTTATTGAGGCCAAAACCCTTCGGTCATCCTTTGTTCCAGCAGATCTGTGTCATGTGTATCTGGGGCTCTGAGGCCCCCATAGTGGCCAGCAAAGAAACTGTGTCACGTCCTTACACTTACTAAACACCGAAAACAGAAAAAACCTCCAGCAAACAAGAAGAACTCTGTTCTATATAAATATAAATATATGTATAGACGTTGCGGAAACCAATGGACCTGAATCATGAGCGAGTGGAGAAGTGGGAGTTTGCTGATAATGAACAGCGCAGATAGACTTAAGGACCTTTGACGTCAGAACAGTTTCACCACCAAATCCCTCGTCCGTCGGACCCCTGCTCCTCTCATGAACTGTATGGCTGATGCAATGCCTTGCTGCAAGACTCAGTCACTTTGGTTTGTTCTTTCCTTTGTTTTTGTTTCTTTTTTATTCTTTTCTCTGGAGAAATGAGAGACATTTAGGGAAATTCTGAATTAATTCTTGCTGGAGTTCCACTGTGGAGAGAAATGCCTTGCAGGTGAGAAAGCAACTGCCTTTTGCCCCTCTCTAGCCTAACCGGACTAAAGGCAGCTAAAGGGCAAAGCAAACTCTGTGGGAAGAGCACACACATAAAAAGGCGAACAGCGGCTCCCTGGAAGATGTACAACAGAACTCTAGTATTCCAATTTTCTCAACTCTATTAAAAAAGAAAACTGTACCATGAAAAGAAAATCCTGAAAAAAGTTTGTGAAATGTCTAAATATTTGACTCTCATCCCATTACTAAGAGAAATGTGTTTTCCCTGCTATCATTCCTGTTTGGAGAAAAAAATGTCTGATTATGGGAAACGAAAATTTCTATGTATTTTCTTTTGGTAATTGAGCAAATGTGATTTGGGTTAGTAAGATAAAACCACACATTCTCCTTTTCCAGAGGAGAGAAAGTTTCTCTCCTTTTATTCCATGCTCCATCTGTCATCCCCAATCTATTTTTTGTCTTGCATCTGTTAATTTTTCTCTGTATGGCAGATTGTATGTCCCCATACCCTGTGGAGAAAGCAGGCTCTATCATTCGTTATTATTTGTTTTAAATCTATTTCTGTCTATAAGGCTAGAGACAAGATGGCAGCCATTTGATTTGACAGGCTCCATCACTTGGCTCTCCTGCCATGTTTGTCTGGTTTCTCTCTCCATTGCAAACATACTCCTCCCAGTATCTTCCTGTTCTTTCTAAATGTTATTGTAAAGTGTTCCAGTGAGATGAATCTAAATATGTGTACATTAACAGAGGGAATACACTTGGTTATATACTTCTTAACTCCCTTTGTTGTGTGGTCTTTTTTATTGTCTCATTGTCTTTCAGTCAAATACTTAAACTAAACCAAGCAGAGGATTGGTAAGTGAGACATACCTTTCCATAGCTATTTTTATAATCCGGTAGTAACCTCAGAACTTATTTTCCAAGGGTGATATCCTAGCAGGTTTACCATAAAAACACATACATGTATGTTTTTCTACAAGCACATAGGGGAGATGAGTTAATATACAAGAAGAGTGAGAAGCAAAAATGATGGAACAAACCTCTCTTTAAAGCTCCCCACCACCATTATCAAAACACCAAATGGTGTCCCATTCCTCATTTAGTCCTACAGACACTTGTAGAACCAATGCCAAAGTTAACACTGAAGCAGGGGTACTGATTAGAAGATGTGAAACAAAGATACAGCCTGAAACAATCGGGACAGTTGCATTCTGGTGTTCTACAAGCAAGAAATTTAGTAAATTTGTCCATAATTTGCATCCATCATATTTGAACCCATTGAAATAACTAAAATAAAGTGACAGATTGTCCAAAGATGATTTAATTCAATTCAATTCAACTTTATTTAAATAGTGCCAATTCACAACAAAGTAATCTCAAGGCACTTTACATAATAAAGTCAAGACTATACAGACATTTAGAGAAACCCAACTATTCCTCCTTGAGCAGCTATAGCCAACAATGGAGAGGAAAAACTCCCTTTAACGGAAGAAACCTCCAGCAGGTCCAGCCTTGACCGGTTGTGGAAAGTGGAGAGAGAAAAGAAAAGAGCAACCAAATGAAGGAAATGATAATGTCTCACATTTAGCATCCAGAAAAGAAATCAGTAAGAACAGTAAGAAATCAAAGAAGAAACAATGTTCCTTCACATTCAGAAACTTGCCTGACATTCTGTGAAGATTATAAGTACCAAAGTGATGCACAGATTTTTTTCTGCATGTCTATGTCCATGTCCATCCATTTTGTAAAGACTTTTCACTTCCTCCTCTGCATTATCAAGTTGAATAAACCTTGTGGCCAAATTTGTGCTACAGGGAATTCTAAGCATAGTTTACCCACACAGAGCACCTCTGGAGCTGGTGGAGATTCATCAGTGAAGAATTCTTCAGCTTTGATCAACCTGAAGAGTCACTGTGAACTGAAACAAAGAATGAACAGTCAACAAGTTCCCTGTGAAATTTTATCGTTTAGATGAGTGTCTTTATGAACAGGACACCACCTAAAGGAAAATGCATTTCCCACATAAAGGCGGAAATCATCACAAGTAGCCAATCAGCTATTCGAGGATGTCTTATAACAGGGGAAAGCATGCTAATATTTAAAATCGCAGTCATACAACTCAAGCATTCTTCAACACCTCTAATATCAGAAATGGCATGCAGACTTTTCTATCTGTTCAAAACAGTGGCTAAGGTAAGTGCCCCAAATTTACAGTGGTGATTTACTCATACCATTTAGGTCTGAAAACCGATTCTAGCAACTAATGACATTCTCTAAATGTTAGTCATAGCAGCAGCTCTGTAAGACTGAAGAGTAATGTATGCTTAAAAATGACCAAATGGGTTACATTACTTATTGAAGCTAGGATTTTTTTGACAGCTGGATTTTATTTTCTTAGTACAACTTCTTTCAGTATCAGAACTTCAATATAATACAATAGATAATAGTGCTTGAAATGTTTGAGTTTTTTCAAGGTCATATTAGATGTCAAAATTTAGTTCCTGTTCTTCCTTGATATGCTTCGAGTTAAATGCTAACATGATGCTTCTTAGCAAATATGTTGTTTACTATGCTCATTGCCTTGGGCCAATTGTTGTACTGTTAACAAGTGTTTGCATGTGCATCACGATGTGCAAATTCACATAATCTTAAAACATTGTGACACAGGTCTAACTTGCCGTAATCATTCATCCTGATCATACAGGCTGTTGAAATACCTCTTCTTCAAGCCTCTTAGAAGAAGCCTTTGGGCCAAAATCTGCAGCCACTGCATATGTGTATATAAATCTAAAATGAGGCTTAACCTTGTCTGAGTTTATTAAGTGAAGTGAATTTCATCCAGATTCTTTTCATTATGGGCACCCGACTGTTGTTTTAGGACACGGTAGGGAAAAAAACAAGTGAACCCGTCCATAAACACTGTGTCTGCGAGATGCATTTCACAGTATTAGAGCAAATGCTTTTAATCATCATAAAATCTTTTTTACCATACTGTAAAAAAGATACCAAGATCGTATATTCTCTGCCATTTCCTTTTTTTCTTTTACTGATTCATTCAGCACATTATGCAAGACCACGAAGAACCCGACTACATGGAAGCATTGAGAGTGTTTTAAAATAGTGCATTGGGAGCAATGTTTGTGTTTTGCTGACACAGGCAGCATCCTGTATCCCTGTGTCTTAGCTGACCTCTCAACGTGGAGACAAGCTGTCTGACTGATTGCTTAAACAGGCAATATTTTTGCCTCATCTGCTCATTGGTGTGCTCATAACAACATAGCAAACTAAGCATAACAAAGTGGTCGGTACCTTGTTGAGATCATTTGTATCCAGCGCTTAACACACAGGCCTTTTACACCTTTACACGGCCTACATCCATAATGACCTAATAGAGCCTGCAGTGCAATTAATGCACTTCCAACCAGAGCACTAAAACACTTGATTCCAATAACAGACCAATTACACAACTGATTTTAATCATCCTTCCTTCCAAGTACTAAACTGCAGCACTTCACTTGTCCACCCTGCACATGTAACACATATGTAAATAATTACAGATGCATTACAAATCTGGAAGCATAAAATACTGTCAGAAAAATACACAGGAACGACTGAGGTGGGCTGGAGGGTAGGTGGAGGATGGGAAACAGGTGGACACAAGAAGCTGGAGAGACAAGGCAGCATTCTGGAAAAATGAAGTGACCTTTAATATTGCAGCAAAACCTGTAGCAAAAGCACAAGAATGTGCCAAAGTTAAATCAATTACCACCACAACATGTGTTAGATTTTATAACTGTGCTGCAGTTTGCAGCTTGGCTGTTTGCAGCAGCTTCCACCTTTGCACTTGACGCAGCTCTCGCTCCCTAAGGCCCTGATCAGATTTAGCGGCACACTGATTATATGAACATATTCCTCCCGTTTTAAGAGCACATGCTTGTGGAGCAGGTACTGTGTGTGTCTTGGCTAGATGTGAACAGAGTTATCATTTGCTTATACTAGAAGAAGGTACACTAGTGGCGGTCGGTTTTCCTTTCTTCTTTGAATGCAGCTCTTTCTTCGAGAACAGCGAATAAATAGGTGTTTGCCAAACAAATGCATCCAATTACCTCTTAGTTTAAAAACTGTTTAAATATGTTAGCACACCATGTATCGCTCTTAATAATCTTCCAAGCATTTAATGAAGCCAGAACCATATCAACAACTTATTTTCTGTCTACGGCCTTGTTAAAGGGTTGGTATTGCAGAAAACAAGGAAAGAGCTTTAGCACAGATTGAGATGATGGTTAAGCTAATTAAGAATATAAAGATGTTGTGTAAGAGGACCTATATTATTCATCAGGCAGTATTCTGACTGTCTGAAGTTGAACTCTAGAGCCACAAATCCAGCGAATCGAAGTAGGTGGATCATGAATTATGCATATTTGATGTAAATAGCTTCTAAAACTGCTGTTGGAGGACAGTGGCAAAATTGCGCAATTAGCCAGTGCATAAACTTCTAAATACACTTCTAAATCATATTTAAGGGCAGTGATTAGCTCTTTAAAAATCCAACAGACATTTTAAAAAGCAAAAACTACCAACTTTGATCATTTCATTTAGGTGAGTACTTCTTAAAAAAACTACCTATATTATTCACTACATTAAATCCACTGGCTGAATATTGTGTAGGTCCTCTCTGCCACCAAAACAGCTCTGAACCATCAGCCTCTGAAGTTGTCCTCTGGTGTATTGCACCAAAATGTCAGCACCTATGTCTTTTAAAGCTCGCATATTATACTCCACGTCCCTACTTCTTAGCCTCTGGGAAGTCTGAACCATGACACAGGAACCCAGATGTCCAAATCACTTAAAATAGGCCTGAAATGGAAAAGCAGGTCTGAGAAATGTAACATGTCTTAACCTCACTTGTTTCTTCTTATGACAAAAGCAAAAGGTGGTTTGTGTATTGTGTTTAACTTGCTGTAGCCTGTGGCCACTGCTGTTAGGGAACTAATGTTAAAGTTTGGTTCTGTGTTTAAACCTTATTGTAAGCAATCGAACACAAAGTCACCTCAGCATTACGAAAAGCCCGACAGGTTTAACTGCAGACTGACCAGCTGCCGTCTAACAAGCCGGTCAACTGTCTGCAGCATGAGAAGCTCCACAGTCCGATTTCCTCCATAGCAGCATTGAGGAATGAGCTTGTTTTAATATTGCTGTGTATTTTACATGTTGTGGTTAAACCACTAGATTTGCAGGGTTGTGGATGGCGTCAGACAGACTGTGATAACATTACGTTACGCAATTTCGCTGGAGAACAGACACCATCACCTCTGCATCTTCCAGCTCCCATGGTTTCAGGGTATTTATTTTCATTTTCTTGTTCACATTGCATTGTAGAATATGAAAAAAAACAAATATATTTCTCTCTTTTTGTCAACATTAACAGCCATCATGTTTGATTAAACTTTAGGGAAATTGGAGCTGCACAAAGTGACCTGAGGCTCAGTGCCAACATTCAGTAAGAGCTTCTCATCACAGCTGACTAACACGTATAGCCCAAGCAGTAAGGTTGGAGATTCTGGCCAATTTAATGTCACCATTGTCTCATATCATAACACAGTGCCTTGCAAAAATATTTATACCCCTTAAAGTTTTCCACATTTGGTCATGTTGCAACCACAAATGTAAATGTATTTTATTGGGATTTTATGTGACAGATAGATCAATACATAGTGGCACACAATTGTGAAGTGAAAAGAAATTGACAAATGATTTTAACATTTTTTTATAAATACTAATCTAAAAAGTGTGACATGTGTTGAAAATAAATACCCTGAAACCATTGGAGATGGAAAAATTTTCACTGCCAATACATCTGCATAGATTTTGGGGTATGTATCTACCAGCTTTGCACATCTAGAGAATGAAATTGCAAAATAGTTCAAGCTCAGTTAAATTGGATACAGAGTGTATGTGAGCAGCAATATTCAAGTCTTGCCACAGATTCTCAATTGGATTTAGGTCTAGACTTTTACTGGGTCATTCTAACACATGAATATGCTTTGATCTAAGCCATTCTATTGAAGCTGCTGCTGTATGCGTAGGGTCATTGTCCAGCTAGAAGGTGAATCTTCGCCCCAGTCTCAAGTCTTTTGCAGACTTTAACAGGTTTCCTTCTAAGGTTGCCCTGTATTTGGCTCCATTCATCTTTCAACCACACATAGAATTTTGCATTTAGGCCAAAAAGTTCAGATTTGCTCTCATCTGACCAAAGCGCCTTCTTCCCCATGTTTGCTTTGTCCCCCACATGGGTTGTCACAAACTGCAAATGGGACTTCTTATGGCTCTTGAACAATGACTTTCTTTTGGCCTTCTTGCCATAAGGGCCAGTTTTGTGGACGCTATGACTATAAGGAGTCCTGTGGACAGATTGTCCCACCTGAGCTGTGGATCTCTACAGCTTGTCCACATTTACATTTAGTTGTTTTGGAGACTCTTTATCCAAAGCGACTTACAGAGTAATTTGGTACACACATACACGATAGTGACGTTAGCATGGCTGCTTCTCTGATTAATGCTCTCCTTGCCTGGCCTTTCAGTTTAGGAGGACGACCATGTCCTGGTAGATTTGCAGTTTTGCCTTACTCTTTCCATTTTCGGATGATAGATTGCTGAATTGCTTCATGACATGTTCAAAGCTTGGGGAATTTTTTTAAAACCTAACCCTGCTTTAAACTTCTCTACTTTATCCCTGACCTGGCAAACTGGTTCCACTGGATTTCAGTTAGGGGTATAAGGGGCCTGAATACAAATGCACACCAAACTTTTCTGATATTTGTAAAAAATGTTGAAAACATTTATGTTTTCCTTTCAGTTTACATTTTATGTGCCACTTTGTGTGAGTCTATAAAAAAAATCCCAATAAATTACCTTTACATTTTTAGTTGCAACGTGAAAAAATGTGGATACTGAATACTTTTGCAAGGCAGCTTTTGATAGGTCGAAAAGTGCCATATAAGTGCAGACGTTTACTTGCTGGAGAAACATCCTACTTGACCAGCATCCGATCCATTGCTTGAATCAAACAGGTCGTAAATGTTTCACACTGCAGGACATTCTGACCATTCCACTGTATCACCAGCCTGGACATTTCTCCTTCTCTGGAGAACAATAGAATCTAATGGTAGTCACGTAGCCGAGTAGCATGACAGGGCAGCTAAACATCAAAACAGCAACACTCACGCCTTACAAATTTGAAGCAGATCACTGACAAAATCAGGCCATCTTTGAGCTTCAGTTTGGTGGTTGGTAAATCCAGCAGCACTGGTCCTCAGTACGTTTTGGAATAGCACACACACACACTTGTGCTACTGTCATAACTTTTCCAAAAAAACTGTACCAGAAACTCACTGTGTGCTTTAAATCCCAAGAACTGGAGAGTAAAAAGAGATTTTCTATGTTGATTCTAACGGGGACGATCTCTCCTTAGGTCCTCTGCCAGTCTGTAAAGCCAGGAAGTAACAATGGCTCCACCGGAACTTTTGGTGGACAGTGTAGAGGGGAGACGGAGGAAGGAAAATGTAAATTTCTTTCATAATGATATCTATATGAGAATGGTTTCTCGCTGGGACCATTCTGGGGCTCATTTTATAAAAAGGAAAAATTGAGAAAATGCACTTGTGTGTCTTCAGACACCACCTATATACGTAAGGCAAAGAAATTTGATTTTACATAACATGTGTCTTCTAAGTCCTGCACATTGTGAGGTAGGTAGGTGGATTTGACTCCCATAGTACATCCCACTGCCATTTGTTCCCCAGTACAAGAACACACACTCACACACACAGCTATCCACATGATATCAAAGAAATGTGATTCATCAAATCAGGCCCCCTTTAAATGTTCTACAGTACGGCTTCTGTGAGACTAGAATGGCAACCCTTCACTCCCTACAGGCAGCAGGCATTTATCTTACAACCATGACTTACAATTTCCAAATAATATCAAATCTTATATCTAATATTAATTGCATTTACACTTTAGCCAGTGTAGCGCATCTTTTTTTCCAACAGCTTCTTGCTTCCAATTGATCCTGATTCAGAATAGCTCTCTTCATCACAGCTATCTCTTTGTGACCCACTCTTATTTCTTCAGATTGCATCATGGAAATATGAGAAAAAATTTAAAGAATCAGATGGTTAGATGTGTTTTGTTATATTTTTAACCTGTGGTCCAGACTGTCACATTCTGAGAGTGAGCCATTTTGACTCTGGGAATATACAATATCTTTTAATGCTCGTCTGGATTGAGGAGCAAAATGTTGGCATTTAAAGATGTTATCCACATACCCTAGCACTCCATATTATAGTCCATATACAACATGCTAACCTCACAATCCAGCTGTATTTTACCTTAAGCTGATTGCAGGGGGTTCATTTATTACAGCAGCTGGTCACAGACAACTCATTGTGTGTGCTATTGAGAGAGGTATTTAATGAAATAAAATTTCACCAGTTTTAACCAGAATAAGAAAAAAAAATTGAAAATCAATATGGTGTGGTCAGTTTATGTGAGACACTGAGGAGAGAGGCAGCTGCAACTGCAGCCTGACCACACATTTTGCAGCAATTCATGTAGTTTTTGAATAGCTGGCCCAACATTGGCTGCCCTTGCAGTAGTGCTGCTCTAAGTAGTTGGCTAGTTTCCCAATATGAATATGCAGGCCCCTGACCTCAAGTTTTAAAATCTATGGTTATATAGCACTAAGAGATGTGTTCATTTTTCTCTCTGCTGCCAACTATTTATTATAAACTACAGGAACCACTTTTTAACATAGCAACTACATACATGTAGTCAGTTTTAGGTCCTTGTTCTCTATTCAGCCTCTCAGTGAACATGCTGTTCCTAAGAACCTACAAGTAATAGATTTCTGAAAGTCCATGACTGAAGACAACACAAGACAACCTTTTTCTTTACACCAGTCAATATAGAACACTTACTTATATTACTTTACTTATATTTCTAACCTGTCCAACAGATATTGCATTGTCCCTTATGTCTGGAAAATGGTTCATGAGGTGCCTTAGCTGAAAAGCAGAGATCAAAGTGACCCTGATTGTGCCCACTGTACATTTGGGCCTGCCAACTAAAAATGATGGAATCATACATTCAATCCTAGTTCATGGCCTTCCTCTAAGAGCATGGCATGTTAAGTCAATAATCAGTCTCTTTTAGAGGAAATCAAATGGCCTTATTGGATTTGGCAGATTACCAATATGACCTAATTACTGAGCTATTGACAAAATAAAACATAATAAAACACAATTTTTAACTTTACACAAATTTGCAAACTTTTGAAAAGTTCATTATATAATGAAGCATTTGTTGGTTTTACAAAGATTATTTGATTCCGGGTGCACTTTCTTGTAACTTCCAACTCTTGAAGTGCCAAACGTTTTTAACAGGTGAAAGGTCAGAACTACAGGCAGGTCAGTTTAGTAGCTGGACTCTTACTACTAAGGCACTACTACTACTCTTTCAGCTTTTCCCATCAGGGGTCGAATCATCCGTTTCCACCTCACTCTATCCTGAGCATCTTCCTCTCTGACACCAGCTAACCTCATGTCTTCTGTTAGGACATCCATATATCTCCTCCTCGGTCGTCCTCTCGCCCTCTTGCCTGGTAGCTCCATCTCCAACATCCTTCTACCAATATATTCACTATCCCTCCTCTGCACATGTCCAAACCATCTCAATCTGGCCTCTCTGACTTTATTGCTAACACAGGCAACATGTGCTGTCCCTCTGATGAATTCGTTCCTTATTCTATCCAACCTTGTCACTCCTAAGGAGAACCTCAACATCTTCATCTCTGCTGCTTCCATCTCTGCCTCTTGTCTCTTTCTCACTGCTACTGTCTCTAACCCATAGAGCAGAGCTGGTCTCACCACTGTCTGACACCACTGACACTCTTCTGTCACACAACACTCCTGACACTTTCCTGCACCCACTCCAACCCTCCTGCACTCGCCTCTTCACCTCTTTTCTACACTCCCCATCACACTGAACTGTTGACGCCAAGTACTTAAACTCCTGCACCTTCTTCACCTCAGCCCCCTGTAACCTTACGCTTCTACCTTGCTCCCTCTCGTTTAGAGGCATAAATTCCGTCTTGCTACGACTGACTTTCATGCCTCTTCTTTCCAGAGCAAACCTCCACCTCTCCAGCTGTTCCTCCACCTGCTCTCTACTCTCACTGCAAATCACAATGTCATCTGCAAACATCATTGTCCAGGGAGATTTCTGTCTGACCTCATCTGTCAACCTGTCCATCAGCATAGCAAACAAGAAGGGACTCAAAGCTGATCCTTGGTGTAGTCCCACCTCCACCTTGAACTCCTCTGTCTGACCTATGGCACATCTCCCCACCGTCATGCTTCTCTCATACATGTCCTGGACTACTCTGACATACTTCTCTGCCACTCCCGACAACCTCATACAGTACCACAGCTCGTCCCTCGACACCCTGTCATACGCTTTCTCTAAATCCACAAAGACACAATGCAGCTCCTTCTGACCATCTCTGTACTTTTCCATCAACAACCTCAAAGCGAAAATGGCATCAGTGGTGCTCTTACGGGGCATGAAACCATACTGCTGCTCACAAATCTCCATCTCCTTCCTAAGCCTGGCCTCCACTACTCTTTCCCACAGCTTCATTGTGTGGCTCATCAGCTTTATCCCTCTGTAGTTGCTACAGTTCTGCGTGTCACCCTTGCTCTTAAAGATCGGCACCAGAATGCTTCTCCTCCATTCCTCAGGCATCTTCTCACTCTCTAAAATCCTGTTAAACAGACTGCTTAGAAACTCCACTGCTGTCTCTCCTAGGCATTTCCACACCTCCACAGGTACTTCATCAGGACCAACAGCCTTTCCGCTCTTCATCCTTTTCAGAGCCTTCCTCACCTCATCCTTTCTAATCTCTGCTATTTCCTGCTCCACAACATCCACATCTTCTTCCCTTCTTTCCCTGTCATTTTCCTCATTCATCAGTTCCTCAAAATACTCCTTCCATCTTCTCTGCACACTCTCCTGGCTTTTTAGCACCTTTCCATCTCTGTCTTTAATCACCCTTATCTGTTGCACATCTTTCCCATCCCTATCTCTCTGTCTGACTAGCCTGTACAAGTCCTTCTCTCCTTCCTTCGTGTCTAATCTGTCATACAGCTCATCCTAAGCTTTCTGTTTGGAGTTTGCCACCTCCCTCTTTACTCTGCGCTGCACTTCCTTGTACTCCTGTCTACTTTCCTCAGTCCTTTCTACATCCCACTTCCTTTTAGCTAACCTCTTCCTCTGGATGCAGTCCTGTACTTCCTCATTCCACCACCAAGTGTCTTTATCTTCTCTCCTCTTTCCAGATGACACACCCAGCACCTTCCTACCCGTTTTCCTGATTACCTCTGCTGTAGTTTCCCAGTCATCTGGAAGCTCTTCCTGACCACCCAGAGCCTGTCTCAACTTTTGCCTGAATTCCTCACAAGTTTCTTCATTCTTTAGCTTCCACCACTTGGTCTTCTTTTCTGTCTTTCCTCTCTTCTTCTTCCTGTCCACCAGAGTCATCTTACACACCACCATGCAGTGCTGTCTGGCTACACTCTCTCCTACCACCACTTTACAGTCACTAACCTCTCTCAAATGACCTCGTCTACATAGATTGTAGTCCACCTGTGTACTCCTACCTCCACTCTTGTATGTCACTCTGTGTTCCTCTCTCTTCTGGAAGTAAGTGTTGACTACTGCCATTTCCATCCTCTTAGGAAAGTCCACAACCATCTGTCCTTCTGGATTCCTGTCCTTTACACCAAACCTGCCCGTCACCTCCTCATCACTTCTGTTCCCCTCATCAACATGCCAATTGAAGTCTGCTCCAACAACTACTCTCTCTCCTCTGGGGATACTCTCTACAACCTCATCAAACTCATTCCAGAATCTCTCCTTCTCTTCTAACTCACAGCCAACTTCTGGAACATACCCACTGACTACGTTCACCATCACCCCTTCGATTTCTAGCTTTAGGCTCATCACACTGTCTGAGACTCTTTTCACCTCTAGAACATTGTTCACAAACTCCCTCTTCAAGATCACTCCAACCCCGTTTCTCTTCCTATCCACACCATGTTAGAACGGTTTTTATCCTCCTCCAATACTATGTGCTTCGCTACCCTTCCACCTTGTCTCCTGCACACACAGTACATCTACCTTCCTTCTCTCCATCATGTCTGCCAAATCTCTACCTTTCCATGTCATTGTGTCAATGTTAAGAGTCCCTACTCTCAGATCTAAGCTCCTGCCTTTCTTCTTCTCTCTCTGACCACGAAACCCTTCTGCCTCCTCTCCTTCTTCGACCAACAGTAGTCCAATTTCCACCGGCACCCTGTAGGTTAACAGCACCGGTGGCGGTCGTTGTTAACCTGGGCCTCGACCGATCCGGTATGAAAGTGCTATGGATGACTCGCATGGTTGTACTTGCCAAGTTTTACGCCGGATGCCCTTCTTGACGCAACCCTCTCTATTTTTCCGAAGTTACTGGCTTGCAACCCCTGTGGCTAGATTACTCTTACTACTAAGGCAAGCTGTTTCAATACATGCAAAATGGGGTTTGGGATTGTGTTGCTGAAATAAGTAAGAGCATCCATAAAAAAATGTTAGTGTTGATGGCAGCATAAGTCCAAAAGCTGTATATATTATTCTGATATATACACGATTAGATACCGTATCTTTGGGATGAGGGCATCATTAATTAGTGGTAATTAATAAACTGAGGATCCACACACTGTATTGTCAGGCTGCTTGAAAATGCCTGACAACGACATGGGAGCTTGAAGTGCAGTCTGTGGATCTTGTATTTTTCCTTTGGTTTGTTTTTTTTGGTCGAGCACCTGCAGAAGTTTGTTTTGGATGTGTTTGCCCTCTTGACAGTCCTCATCATTAATAAATGGAGCCTTCACAGATGTGAAGTCACTCATGCTGTGTGTAATAATGCATCTCCCATACCATCACACATGCAGCCTTTTCAACTGTGCGCTGATAACAAGTCTGACGGCCCCACTCTTCTTTTGCATTGACAATGTGCCATCCATAATTTCCAAAAAGAATTTTATATTTTTTGTTATCAGGATGGTTTACCGTCTTAAATGGGCTGAGACAAAAAGGGGGCGGCTGTGTTTCTGGATCTTGTTTATATATATTTTTTTCTTTGCTTATTAGAGTTTTACTTTGTCAATTGCTTTTCTGCCTTGTCCCTGTAAATTCCTGTGAGGTCTCTAGTGTCTGTGAGTTAATAATGAATTAGAATTTAATGCTGAGAAATTTAATTTTTACTTTAGATTAACCTGAAGTTGATGCACACTGTTTATAGTATAACAAGTTTTCAGAATATTTAAGAATATTGACACTGACCACTGTATCATTTATGGTAAAATAAATGGAACATTTTAAAAAGCTGTGCTGCAGTGCATTCTGGTCTAATCTGTAAGAGAAATTGTAATGTCTACATTTTTCTTTTTACTTTTGACTGATGAACACTGCTGAAGAATTTGTGCCAGCAAACAATGATGCAATTATATTCACCTAAAGGAGGAATTCTCCTTTAAGTAAATTTAAATAATAATAACAGATTCAGGGCATTATTTAAAAATATTTTATTCTACTATCCTTCATTGTAATAACTTGGATGAATAAATGGTGCTTTGTATTTTTATACACCCCCTACTTGCCATCATAAAAAAAGAATTCCTCTGGATAAAAAACAGTGACTGAAAAGTCAACAGTGATTGAATCAGCACGAACACAAATCAAAAGCTCTGATTGTGAATCTAGAGCAGAGTTTAGTAAAGGTAAGGAAGGAAAGAAATACAATTTCTGCTCTATTTTGCATGGCATTTCCTCCCTATTTCATCATCCCATATTCTATCCAACTGTGAGATGTACCCCATGGCCACTTTTCCCGTTTATTCGCCAATCTGTAAAATATGATGCGCACACATGGATGGATCACATACAGATAAAACAACACAAATATTCCCATGCCAAACGTGCTAACCTCCTTAACACTAACTAATTCTCCTACATATAGAGCTTTGTTTCTGCCCTGTGCTGCTCGACGTTCATCAAATTACACTAATAAAAAGCCAAAAACAAAGCTGTGGCTTCAATTCCCCACTGGCACAAAGCTGAGAACTTGCTATCACAAGAAATATGACATCACTAGTTAGAGAGACAATCAGCAGTGACACCATCTCAACACCCTCTGCTGCCATGCAAATTATCAGCATTGTGCTTGGGTGTGCATCTGTGCATGTGAGCATACGAGAGGGCAATGCAGCTTCAGACTCTATTTGTTGATTTGCCTCTGTGTAAAAGCTCAAATGGATTGTGAGATGCTTGTTAGTGTGTGTGTGTGTGTGTGTGTGACAGAGAGAGCGTGATCATGCACACTAAAACAACATTTTTCAAAAAAGGGACAGGAATTTTACTATAGAATTTGCAGCTTTCCAGCACTTCTAGCAGTTCTTATCAAATTGATAGAAAGAGGAACGTGTAGGAGATAAAAGAACATGTTTTGAGCCAAAGCACCCCTCATCTGTCAAACATGGTTCTGGTTCTTTTATGGCTTGGGCATGTCTGACTGCAAGTGGACGTGACACACTGACATTTATTGATGACTTCTTTGTTGACAGAAGGAAAAGAATGACTGCAGAGGTAAACTTTGTGCACTTGGAATCAGCCAAGTGCATCAGTACCTACTGTATAATATTTGTTCTTAAGTAGAACACCAATTCTACACTCATACAGCAATTAAAGAACTCTTTTGCGTAAAGAAGACGACTATTCTTAATTGGCAGAGTCAGTTACCTGCTGTTCAAATTGCTGATGAGCAGAGTAAAGGCAGACAGTTTCATGCACTGTGGTCAAGTGAACAAGCATCACAAAGGTAGATTCAAAGAGTTATCTGCTGACGTCTTTGGGTATATACATTTATCTTCCATTAGTGTATCATAATAAGTTATTTTTAGCCTACATATTGGTCATGGAGACATGGTCATTATAAGATAAGATAAGACAACCACCATTTGCCTAGCATTTTTTTTATTCCAGGCATAAATTTAATCATTATAAGCCTGTCACCAGCAGCCTGTCTAACATAGTCAGGCTCTCGGGTGAACTGAGATAAGATATTAAGTCAAGAGACCTAAACAATACCAGGTTTTGACATGATTTTAATCAGCTGCATTGTTCAAATCAATAATGTAAAAAGGGACAGAGCTTTTGTTGATACTTTCACACATTCATTGTGTCCTCCAGTGTGCAGCTACTGGTCCTACTAACATGCCCAATGTTTTGTTGTTGCTTCCGTTGCTCTGTTCTTTTCTCTCTCCACTTTCCACTCAGCCCAACCGGTCAAGGCAGATGGCCGCCCACCCTGAGCCTGGTTCGGCTGGAGGTTTCTTCCGTTAAAGGGAGTTTTTCCTCTCCACTGTTGCCTATGGCTTGTTCAAGGGGGATTTGTTGGGTTTTCTCTAAATGTTTGTATAGTCTTGACTTTATTATGTAAAGTGCCCTGAGATGACCTTGTTGTCAATTGGCGCTATATAAATAAAGTTGAACCAGAACATACATAAAACAAGTCTAAGTACAGTCGTGTTGATTTGGCACATTGATGGTGCAATGACAAAGGTGACCAAAGTACTACTGGAATTGAAATGATTTTGAAATTACTGTTTACACATAATCACAATAGCCCCACAGGTCTCAAATGTGGAAATGACAGTATCGTCCACCCACCTTCCTCTGACCCGCAGCCACCACTACTTGCAAAAAGCTGCCAACAGTGCCAACGGGAGTTTACCGTGCAGAAAATCTTGAATACACCGTAATGGTTGCTGCATTGCAATGTGCTCCACAGCACTGCAGAAACTCTGTGATACAGCATGACGTAAACAGGGCAGGTATAATTCCTATATTATGCCTGCATTAGTTTTAGGTGTGTCATGTTATGCTTGCTCACCACCATGGCTTACTGAGAGACTGCTGTGAAAAAAAGCTCTTTGAGGCCAGGAGTACATCCCTATTCCCTTAACTGATCATTACTTTATCATCGTTCAACCCAGAAGTTGTTCCTGTTCTCATCCCAAATCGCTTATTTGTGTTCTAAGGGGCAAGGGGCAAGGATTGAAGACTAACAGGGGATCTCTGAGAAGGAAGAAGCAAAGACACAAGAGACCATCCTTCACAGTGTTTTACTGGGCAGATACCTCTTTACTGGAAATGTGTGGGATGGTGCGTCACTGCAGTTTACACCAAAGTACTGGCTACAAACAACAACCAATTTGAGAGTCAGTTTTTGTTTTTAGATTCATCATCTGGATATCCTCAGTAAAAATTAATTCATCTTTTACCTGGCTCTGTCCTTTTTGTCCTTGGTGGGAGGGAATGAGATTTAAGTGAGGGTAAAAAGGATCTAATTAAAGGAACTGAGCTGGAACACGTGTTCCTGCAAGCAACAATACCTTGCTATCAACTAATTATACATTTATACGTTTATACATTTGAATACTTTGTCAAGAATACATCACACTGTGACAAACCAGATAATTTAAGGGTTGGATAACGATGTAAAATACCGAGGTCAGTAATGACAGCCTCCAAAGCTAGCAATTGGCAGGACACAATATAGCATATATCAGCAATATAATTTGGTCATATGTTGGGTTAAATTATACACCATAAGCAATTGAATGTTGTTGTACTTCAGACATCAAAAAAATCTCCTTAAAAAACCACCTATGGTTCACGTACAGATTTAGGTTCACACACAACTTTTGGAAAAGAGGAACTTCTTCCTTTGTTCTTAGAATTGTTGGCAGAAGTCAACCCTTTGTGTGTCTACAATACAGGGACTGATAAAGATAAATGTCCCTCAGCACAGTTTGAGGGATTTACTTCCCTCCTATTAGTCTTCTAATTATCTAATTAGCAAGTTAAGAACTTTGGGTGACGTAGATGTAAGTTGATTGGTCGATTTCAGCAGTGATGGTATAGCATCACACAGCAGCGTTATAATTTCTATTATACAATTTTAATACGCTTTGGGTTCTTCCCATGCGAGCACCCATTTGGTTTTAAATACACATTACTTGTGGCCTATTTAAAGAAAACCTCAATCTGTAAATTTAAGCTGATGTCATCAGCACTGTGATCCACTTTGCCAGGTGAGACAGCAGTCAGCCCGCAGAAAGGTATGGGAGTGGACCCCAGCAGGGGAGAATAGCTTGTGTGGTAATTTATGGCTATTTTATAATTCATTTTGGAAGTTTAGATAGATTAGCTGGTGTTAGGGTTCAATTAGTTACTGTTAGTCTCTCTGAAAGTTGAAAAAACAGGCTATTACTGGCAGCAGACGTACCTCAGTTTGGCTTACATTCCTATTGACGGTGAGAATGCAAACAGAAAAAAAGCCTGGTGTGTGGTTTTGGCAGGGTCCACTCTGGAGCATATTTGGTCTAAAAGACCTCAAAATTGCAAGAGAGTTTACATTATAATATGGACATTTTTTGGCTACAAATGCCAGTTTCTCTATCATGATCAACAAATGTGGCTGTTCCTGGTGGAGGACCATAATTGCTTTGTGTGCCTATGTGTATCTATTTTTCTCATATGGTATTGCTACTTTATCCTCCAAACATCTGCTGAATTTCCATAATGTCCTTCCATTGTGTATCGTATAATTACTCATTCACAACAGTGTCTGTGTTGTAAGTCAATGTTTACACCCTCATCTGAGTGTACAGCTTGCCCAGCAGGCCTCTCTAGCATATGCTGGACAGTCAGAGTGTGCAGCTTCTCTAGTGTGAATCCCAGCACTCCCCCACATTCTGCAAATCTCCTGGGGACTAGCACTTCTCGCAAAGATGCTCAGTGGAGGTTGGAGCGGAGGTTTTGTCTGATGACACTCGCACAGATCTGGGATATGCTCTAGCATCAGGGGGTCCCACCATGGTGCTTCACCAGACAAAAGCCTAATCTTTGTCTGCTCCTCTTCCCTTCTGTATTTACTTTCTATAACCCTTTTCTTTGGTCTTCCTCTCACTGCCAAACTCTATCCCTTCCATCCTCTGTCTCCATCCCTCTCTCTCTCTCTCTCATGTCATCCTCACAAGATGCGTCACAGCGTTTAGACTAATTGACAGCACCTCTTGGGCATGACACAAATAGAGCCTCAATTTACAAGTCAAATGTGTATAAGGAGTGGTGCGTGAATGGAAGGGAGCTGCAAATGCAGCAGAAAGAGGGTGATGAGGGTGAAGGGAGGTAGGCACTGGTGTATAAAAAAAAATGGATACAAGATGGTGAGCTGGAGCTGAAAATGGGGCACCGAATGAGCTCAGTAAAAGTAAGAGAAGACTCACACAGTGAGAGTGTGTGTGTGTGTGTGTGTCTTCTTAAGTATGCAATGGTTGCATACACACTGAAGTTTGCCGTCTAAAGTGTGTTTTTGTCTGTATGTATGACTGTCAGGGTGCTTATGTTTCCATGGGCATCGATGCATACAAGTGTGAGTAAGTGGCTTTTTCTTACAGTATGAGTGTACGTGTGTATAATGAAAGGCATATAAGCATTAATATCAGACTGTGTGTGTGTGTGTGTGAGGGAGAGTGTTTATTAGCACAATGTAAAATCCAGACAGTGGGGCAGAGAGTAGGAAGATGGATGAACAGGTAGCTGCCTACAAACCTTTGCTGAAATGAAGGTTTACCTATGTTGACTGTCTGTGTACACACTCGAGTGTATAAAGAGCAGAATGATTGAAAGGGGGAGAGAAGAACAAAAGACCAAGAAACGTTGGGAAGGGAGCAGAGAAACATGCAGCAAAACCACTCACCTTCTGAGAGGGTTTGCATGTTGATGTGTGTGAGTGTATATGTGTGTACCCTCTGCCATGCCTTCTCTACTATTTTTGCCCAGTTGCCATGGCAACAATCATCCTTATGCTTGTGTGTGTGTGTGTGTTTGGTGAATGTAAAGTCAACATTGAGGCTTGCAGAAACTGCATTGTCCACACCTCAAAGCTGTGCCCTTTCCCTCAGCTCTGAGTTCTATGGTGACTGAACAAAGTTAAAAACACGTCACCCTTAATTCCCTGCTCAACTCCATAACCGACCCCCATCAGCCTCAGATAATCATTCACAGTTTGAGATTATTCATGGCCTCAGTTATGTGGAACAAATTAAGGACACATAGAATGACTAGGTGCTCATTAAGGGCTATTCCAGATAGGGCTCCATTATGGACTCTTCTAATTAAACTACCGTGGCATTGAAGCTGCATACAGCTGACCTCACCGACTCTGAAGACACTTCAGCTTTATCACGCTACCAGGATCCACTCATTTACCACCCTGCACTCTCTCTGGGCTAATGAGTGAGAGTGTGTGTGTGTAGTTGTTGAGAAGCTTTCTGGGAGGTGTTTAGCTGTGGTCTCCAATCCTACCTTGCTGACAAATAAAATCATAGTTATGCTTGGTAAATTGGTCATTGCGCACCTGACCTGTGACTGTGTACACCAAGACAAAACCATTTATAACTGTTCATGCCTGACTTAATGCAGTCCTCTCCCAAACAACAGGTGTTGCTCTTGAAAATCAAAATCTACAGAGCTAAAATAGCAACAGAATAAGTAATGGACAGGAAATATGCCCTGTAAACAGAGACTGTGTTACAAATGGCTTGCTGCCTCTGTATTTACATAAAGCAATGCAATTCTATTTCAACTTTTTTATTGGTATAGTGCCAATTAACAACAAAGTCCTCTCAAGACACTTTACATAATAAAGTCAAGAATATAACCAAGAATCCAACACCAACTAACAGAGTTTTAGAGGTTCCCAGCTGAAATGAGAAGAAACCTGCTCCATAGTGCAGTTTGTTTTCCACTTGACAATGAACATCAGCAACAGCAAAGACAACACTGGAGTGTCTTTAAGACAAGTCTCCCAGCTAAAGCTAACTGAACATCTGTGAAGGGACCTGAAGATGGTATTTAAGACACTTCCCTCCTGAGCTGATGCCTGAATACTGTTTAGCTTCTTAAAGTTCTGATCTAGGAATGTGGAATTAAATTAAATATTTGAGTTCCTTATGTTCATCACTATCTCTGAGTGTGTTGAGTGTGCAAAACTGGTATATTTTTTTTAACTCACTTTAAATTTACATTTAGGCATTTGGCAGACGCTTTTATCCAAAGCGACTTACAAGTGAGGAACAAATAAGCAATAAAATCTAAGTTTAGGAGACAAACATCAAAGTAAAGTGCTATCAAACAAGTGTTACGGTTTCATGAGATGCAAGTAAAGTAAAAAGAAAAAGCAGGAAGTTTTTTTTTTTTCAAAGGAAGAGACGGAAGAGTTCTGTTTTCAGCAGTGTTTTAAATGTAGTGAGTGAGGTCGCTGAGCGCACAGAGTTTGGCAGCTCATTCCACCATCGTGGGATCACTGAGCTGAAGAGTTTTCCTTGGTGTCTTCTGTGTGGTGCTGGGACTGTCAGACGTCGTTTGCTGGCCAAGGGGGACGGGAGGGGTTGTAGACCTGAATGATTGAGTTTTAGTAAGCTGGAGCTGTTGAGTTGACCACTCTGTGGGCAAGAGACTGAGCTTTGAACGTAATCCTAGCAGCTACAGGAAGCCAGTGCAGAGATCTGAAGAGTGGAGTGACGTGAGTCCTTTTTGGCTGGTTGAAGATAAGGCGTGCTGCCGCATTTTGGATCATCTGCAGGGGTTTGGTCGTGCATGCCAGTAACCCCATCAACAGCGCGTTGCAATAGTCTAGACGAGAAATGATCAATGCCTGCACGATGAGTTGAGTTGTGTACTCAGAGAGGTAGGGTCTGATCTTATTGATGTTGTAGAGAGCAAATCTACTCAACCTAGAGACTGAGGCGATGTGTTCCGTGAAGCTAAGTTGATTGTCAATGATGACCCCCAGATTTCTGGCCGACTTAGTGGGAACAATCACTTCGGATCCAATGTTGATGCTGATGTTGTGCTGCGTCAACGGCTTGGCTGGGAAGACTAGAACCTCAGTCTTGGAGATGTTGAGCTGAAGATGTCTTTCTCTCATCCAGGCTGAGATGTCAGAGAGACAGGCAGAGATGCGTGTCGAGACAGTGGAGTCATCTGGCGGAAAGAACAGGAAGAGCTGCGTGTCGTCCGCATAGCAGTGATAAGAAAAGCCATGTGATTGGATGATAGAGCCCAGGGAAGAAGTATGGATGGAAAAATGAAGAGGACCAACAACAGAGCCCTGGGGTACACCAGTGGAGAGGTTATGAGATTTAGAATCGCGCCCCTGCCAGGATACCTTGTAGGTTCGTCCAGACAAGTAGGACCGAAACCAGGCTAGAACTGGTTCAGAGACACCCAAGTCAGAGACTGTATTCAGGAGAATCTGGTGGTTTACAGTGTCAAAGGCTGCCGACAGGTCCAGCAGAATCAAGACAGAAGCATTCCCCACAGCTTTAGCAGCCCGTAGGGATTCCACAACAGTCAAAAGTGCCGTCTCTGTGGAGTGACCACTCTTGAAGCCAGACTGATTTACATCGAGGAGGTTGTTCAGGGAAAGAAAGTCTGAGAGTTGATTGTAGACTGCTAGCTCCAGGGTCTTGGCCAGAAATGGGAGAAGAGAGACTGGTCTGTAATTCTCCACAAGGGAGGGATCAAGAGAAGGCTTCTTCACTTTAGGGTAAAGTGTACAAACAGTGAAGGGGTCTGAAAACCCTCCGAAACCACTGTGACTATAGCCAGTTACAGAAATGAACTCCGGACAATGTTGGGAGAATTAAATTTTGGACATTATCCGGAGTGGCCTTTTAGACATGCAGTTTACAGCAGGAAATCCTCTGGATGACAAGCGTCTACATGTGTGAAAATCTGCTCACGCACAAGAGGCATAACATGATATAAAATTTTAATTTTGGAAATTTACAGCAGACTGGAAGCATGCAACTAATAGAAAAAAAAAGGTTCAATCACTCGACTACTAAGAGCAGTTGAGTGATAGAAACGTTATAAACACTCCCACTAACTAGCTTTTAATCCACCAAACAATTCGGCACAGCGTCAACCGTGTTGGTGAATTTGAAGACTCAAAAAGACAACAACGGGAGGGAGTACAAATACGGTGTGAACTTTATTACAAATAAAACCAAAACGCACAAAGAGCAAAAATCAAAAAACAAAGATTAAACCTCAGACCACAGGGGAAAAAACAGGCAAAGAGTCCAAATAAGCCTACAGTGGGTGATGCAAATGCCAGGATCCAGTAATCCAAAAAACAGCGTGTTTCCAGCAGGAGCAACGACAAGAATCTGGCAGAGAGCTGTGGTGAAGTCCAAACATATATAGGCACGGGGTAACAGATGAAACCAATTAGGGTTAATGATATGTGGTAAAGTGGTAAAGTTAACTGTGGAGTGGAAACAGGACGTGGGGAAAAAGGCAACAAATTAAAAGTCCAGGTTAGGAAGTGGAGGGGCTGAATCATGACACACAGAGCCGCACGCTGTGCGAATGAGCTCATGTACACAATTCTGACATTGTGCTAAGGATCTCAAAGGATATAATCCAGATAATGTTGACAGGATATTACTCGTACAAAGTCAGAAATCCACTGCATGTTTGAAAGGGGTCTATGTGTTTGCATATATACATAGTATAAATACTAGCAGGTAATCTAGCCACAGGGGTTGCAAGCCAGTGCGTCAGGAAGGGCATCTGGCGTAAAACTTGCCAAGAACAACCATGCGAATCATCCATAGCAATTTAACAACGATTGACACCGGTGCTGTTAACATACAGGAGGCTGGTGGAAATTGGGCTACTGTTGGTCGAAGAAGAAGAGGAGGCAGAAGAGTTCGTGGACAGAGAGAGAAGAGGAAAGGCAGGAGCTTAGATTTGAGAGTAGGGACTCTTAACGTTGACAGGGAAAGGTAGAGAGCTAGCAGACATGATGGAGAGAAGGAAGATAGATGTCTGTGCAGGAGACGAGGTGGAGGGCAGCGAAGCACATAGTATTGGAGGAGGATACAAACTGTCCTACCATGGTGTGGATAGGAAGAGAAACGGGGTTGGAGTGATCTTGAAGGGGGAGTTAGTGAACAATGTTCTAGATGTGAAAAGAGTCTCAGACAGGGTGATGAGCTAGAAGTCGAAGCGGTCATGGTTAATGTAGTTAGTGGGTATGCTCCACATGTTGCCTGTGAGTTAGAAGAGAAGGAGAGATTTTGGAGTGAGTTTGATGAGGTTGTAGAGAGTATCCCCAGAGGACAGAGAGTAGTTGTTGGTTCAGACTTCAAGCGGCATATTGGTGAGGGGAACAGAGGTGATGAGGAGGTGATGGGCAGGTTTGGTGTAAAGGAAAGGAATCCAGAAGGACAGATGGTGGTGGGTCATTTCTAAGAGGATGGAAATGGCTTACTTCCAGAAGAGAGGGGAATACAGCGCGCCATATAAGAGTGGAGGTAGGAGTACACAGGTGGACTACATTCTATGTAGAAGAGGTCATTTAAGAAAGGTTAGTGACTGCAAAGTGGTGGTAGGAGAGAGTGTAGCCAGAGGGCAACACATGGTGGTAAGATGGTAAGATGACTCTGGTGGGCAGGAAGAAGAAGAGAGGAAAGACAAAAAAGAAGACCAAGTGGTGGAAGCTAAAGAATGAAGAAACTTGCAAGGAGGCAGGCTCTGGGTGGTCAGGAAGATCTTCCACATGACTGGGAAACTACCGCAGAGGTAATCAGGGAAACAGGTAGGAAGGTGCTGGGTGTGTCATCTGGAAGGAGGAAAGAGGATAAAGACACTTGGTGGTGAAATGAGGAAGTACAGGACTGCATTCAGAGGAAGAGGTTGGCTAAAATGATGTGGGATGTAGAAAGAACTGAGGAAAGTAGACAGGAGTAGAAGGAAGTGCAGCGCAGAGTGAAGAGGGAGGTGGCAAAGGCCCAACAGAAAGTTTACGATGAGCTGCATGACAGGTTAGACACGAAGGAAGGAGAGAAGGACTTGTACAGGCTAGCCAGACAGAGAGATAGGGATGGGAAAGATGTGCAACAGATAAGGGTGATTAAAGACAGAGATGGAAAGGTGCTAACAACCCAGGAGAGTGTGCAGAGAAGATGGAAGGAGCACGAGCACATCAGAGGGACAGCGCATGTTGCCTGCAAAGTCCAGATTGAGATGGTTTGGACATGTGCAGAGGAGGGATAGTGAATATATTGGTACAAGGATGTTGGAGGTGGAGCTGTCTCAAGAATTCATAACTGTCCCCAAAGGGTTGTGTGTTTTTACACATAAAGAAATGCTAATTGGGCTATGGTGTGACTTTGTACCTGACACCAAATGGACTTAATAATATAGTTGTAACAGTCAGTGAGTTTTCATGTATGTGTGTTAATGTAAATCAAACACAAATTACTGCCAACAGAAAGATGTATTGGCTCCAGCTAACACATCAATATTTTCAAGAACTTCTTGATGAAACAATATGACCAAATGAAATGCAAATACATCAATAACATAAACAGAACAGAAAGATTAGGTTTCAAATGTTAATAGGGCCAGGAAAGGATAAATTCTGGTGGGACATACTGAATTACACCTTAACAAAAGCAAAAGTGTCACTGCTGCTGTTTTCACGGTGTTAGATTGTTTATCACAGCATTTCACATAGCTCACAAGTCTTTGAATTAGAGTTTTGTTTGCACCCAAAGAGGCTTCCTGTCTTACTTTATCTGTTCCAACACTAAGGTGTTGTTGACTGTTGCTATTAATTGCACAAAGCTGTGAGTTTTATTTATAGATAATATAACTGATCAACTTTAGAATCAAGACATGGGACATGGCAAATATTACTGATTTTATTACAGTATTTTTTATATGGGCTTTAAGTATAGTTCACACACAGTTGCAGCCTAAAATGCTTGATCTCTAGATGTGAAATGTTTAGCTACAATGAAATTACATTTCAATGACAATTGACCATTACAATTAAACAATTCCAACATATACGTTTGTATAAATTAGAAAAAAATCAAAGGCTACTTGTTCTAATGAGAACTACACACCCTATGTAAACTTGATTGTGCATTAGTAATAATTTAGTCTATATGTTAAATTTTTATTTAGGGGCGCTGGTGTCCCTAAGATGCTGAGAATAAACACACTTTTTTTTAACTTGCAGAACAATGTGAAATTAGGCTTTGTTTGTGTTGAAAATACATTTTCAGCAAAAGGATGCATCTCACTTCATAAAGGACCTTTCTATTAGGCAACAAGGTGTTTTGCAGAGGCCTGTTTCTCTACTGACTTCCGGAGACCAAATGCCCCTGACAATAGTTTCAGTTTGGCATATCATAAGTTCTGCAATTGAATTAATATTAATCAGACCTGCAGTTTGACATTTTAAGTGGAAATAATGTAGATTAGCAATGGCTAAGAAAAAAAGCCTGCTAACTTTAATTGAATAAGTGTCAAAACCACTGCCAGGACTAACACACAGGTGCACAACCCATGTTTTTAAAGTTTTTTTTTTATGTAAAGAAAATTATGCAAAACACAATGTTACAAATTTTAAAATTAAAATGAAAAGTGGAATAATATTTAGTATTTAGTATACAGTTGGTAATCATTCTGAGACTAGAGCTGAAAACCACAGTCAAAATGATTATTGGGAAGCACTGCAGTTGTGATTCATTTTGTTACTGTTGTGTAATAAAAAACAACTCAAAGGCAATTTGTCGCAGTGAGAATAAACCTCACTGTGAGAGCTTTAAGTAACAGACACACACACACTTCTTATGCAGACAGGCAAGTATCCTCTACTGACCAGAATCATTTAATTCATCGTCATTCTTTTTGCACTTACAACAGTTTTTGAAGCAACAGTCTCCGTCACAGCAGTTTATCTTTGTTGTCCATGTGTTTCAGCAGTTCTCCAGATCTTTGTGGTAGACAAGTGTTTGTAGCAATGACTCAACGACCCCAGGGTCAGTGGTTTAACTCTTGGTCTCTTCTAGCTACATTTTGAAGTGTCATTGGGCAAGATACTGTAGATGCTTTGGATAAAAAATGCTACATAAGCAGACCCCACTTACTTTAAAACAGTTTCTAGTTAAGGAAATCAGGGAGTGCCTTGCATGGTCTTGGTCTTTCCTGCCTCGTCTGGAACTCTAGCAGTCCCTTAATATTACACTGGCCTTCTGAAGGCCTTAAAGTATATACAGCATCCCAGGAACTGGATATTTTATCTTTACTTGTCACTGACTTATGACTTATCATTTGCATGCTCAGGTTTTACATGAGTAAATAACACCCATGCATTGCTAACATGCTTTTATCAGCACCTTTGCTGTATTATGCCTGTGAGGCCTTCAGGGACTCTATAGAGTGAAGGTCAAAACTGTGGAAGAGTTTATTTTCCCCCTCTCTGTCCCTGTCTTCAGGTGTCCCCAGCTTTGGAGCTGTGTGCCCAGTGCCCAGCTACTGGTCGAACCAACCTGCCCAATGTTTTCCATTCAGCCCAACTGGTCAAGGGAGATTTGCTGCCCACCCTGAGCCTGGTTCTGCTAGAGTTTTCTTCCGTAGCAGTTTTGCAACATGTGTAATTTGATATTAATGCAAAAGCATAAATTTCTTCCGAGCGGCACCAGGTTCTTTAAGCTGAACCAAGCTGATTAAAATGTTACTTGAACTACTAATGGTCCACACCAGAAACAATCGAATTAAAAATAGAGTCAATAGAATTTGACCCAAGCTCAGTCTTTCATAATGAGTTCTTGCAGTCACTTTGTCTGTTTCTCTGAAGAAACAAACAAAGAACCAGCTCTTTTCAATTATTTATTAATCTACAACTACAGAAAATATAGATAAATTTGAGTATGCATATGGATATATGTAATAAATGAATGGACAACAAAACATGAAATAACCAATTCTAATTAAACGGATAAATTCAATTAAATTCAATTCAGCTTTATTTATATAGCGTCAATTTACAACAAGGTAATCTCAAGGCACTTAACATAATAAAGTCAAGACTATACAAACATGTAAAGAAAACCCAACAAATCCCCCTTGAGAAGCTATGGGCAACAGTGGAGAGGAAAAACTCCCTTTAACGGAAGAAACCTCTAGCAGAACCAGGCTCAGGGTGGATGGCCATCTGCCTTGACCGGTTGGGTAGAGTGGAAAGTGGAGAGAGAAAAGAACAGAGCAACAAAAGCAACAACAAAACATTGAGCAGTTTAGTGGGACCAATAGCTGCGCACTGGAGGACACACAGCGCCAAATCCGGGGACACCTGTGGACAGGGACAGAGAGAGGGAGACAGAGAGGGAGAAAGACGACTACGGGACAAAAAAAACACAGAGTTAATGTCATACAGTGGTGACATTATAAATGTGGGGTGAGAGGCGAGAATGAAGAGAAGAGGAAAGTGGCACAGTGCAGAGTCCCCCAGCAGTCTAAGCCTATAGCAGCATGATTATAACCAACTATAAGCTTTATCGAAGAGGAAGGTTTTGAGCCTAGTCTTAAAAGTAGAGAGGGTGTCTGCTTCCCGAATCTGGACTGGGAGGTGGTTCCACAGGAGAGGAGCTTGATAGCTAAAGGCTCTGCCTCCCATTCTATTTTTGGAAATTCTGGGAAACATAAGTAGGCCTTGGGACCGAAGTGGTCTAATAGGATGATATGGTACTAGGAGATTTTTTAGGTATGATGGAGCTTGACCGTTTAGAGCTTTATAGGTAAGAAGAAGGGTTTTAAATTCTATTCTACATTTAATGGGAAGCCAATGGAGAGAAGCTAATGAAGGTGAAATATGATCTCTCTTACCAATCCCAGTCAGTAATCTTGCTGCAGCATTTTGGATTAATTGAAGGCTTTTTAGAGAGTTACTGGGGCAGCCTGAAAGTAGAGAATTATAATAGTCCAATCTAGAAGTAACAAATGCATGGACCGTGAATTAATAAATGAATCAGGTATGCAAGTGGGTGTGATAATTTGTCTAGAGAAAGGAGTCTAGTTACAATTTACCTCTAAATAGCAGAAGAAATACTTGTAACTTTAGAAGCGCTCCATTGTTTTAGCAATTGTATAGACACCATACTTTTCACAAATAAAGAGTTGTTTCTCTCTTGCCTTTGAGCTGCTGCAGGTCGTTCTGCCGGGTTCGGCTTTAGTCAGTACCACTCCGTGGCCAAAGAGCGAGATGTGCCTCCTTGCTTCGGGTAGCTCTACCAGAACGAGGTTTGTCGTCTCACAGTTGGCGCGGTTTGCACTGCCCGAGCGATGATACCTGGTCAGCTGGGCAGCCTAAATGTCTGGAAGAATCCGGGACCAGTTAGTCGTCTCAGTCCACTGCACTTCTTTGATTTAGCCAAAACAGAGCGGCTGGAGCCCAGATATTGAATCAAAGTAATTCAGCCAAAATGGTCAAAAAGAAAATTAAATATTAAATAAAAATCTCTGTGAGGTTTGGCTAGAATAGTTGTAATGTCTTTCTATTTTTACCAAAATCAAAGTTTGCTTGGAATTCCGTTTTAGCTACAAAAATTTAAGGTTATATATATATATATATATAAAGAGAGAGAGAGAGAGAGAGAAACCAAAGAGGACTGGCCAAAATGTCCTCACTTTACAAAAATGTCCTTACTCTGTTATTAAAAAATGAAATATGGTCCTCACTAAGTAGTATCTACACACACACACACACACAAAACCTAACACACAGATGAAGCAACTTGTCTTGCCCAAAGACACTTGGTGTGTTTTTTGGTAGAGTCGAACCACTTTTCCAGCTAACCTACTGCTACCCCTTAATAAACTGCTAAGCATGGGAAAATAAATAGTTTCTAAAGGAAATATATTTAATAATATTTGTAAGGGACAGGTCAGTTAGTCCAATCCACATACATTCAGTGTCAGTTTCATTAAACTATCAAAAAATTTCATGGGAAATGTCTTACTGCTGATAAAAACACTTATAGGTATCTCACAACACTGAACAATATTACAAATGGCAACTCCTTCATTTTTCACTCGTCACATATGCTATTAAAATTAAGTGTGAAACACTTGATCATCTCTTCCAGATGTAAACACACAATCCACATGCTACAAATTACCCCCAAAAAGCTGCTTCATTAAAATCTAAGAGAATTTCATCATTACCATCTTTTTAATTGTGATTTACTCCAGAATATATAATTGTAAAACTCCTCCACCTGCTGCATAGCTATCAACAAAATGATGGTGCAAACTTATTAGAGCTAATAACAGCACAAACATAATTAAACTCACTGGATTCAAAATTACTTTTGCTTTTCAATCACCGTTTCACAACACTCATTATTTGAATGCTAATAATATCTTTCATGTGGTGACATACCACAGATCAGAGTTTTATTAGTGATTAATTGTCTAATGAAAGTAACATCACCAGTCTGCTTTCAAATTACAGTCATCAGTTACAGTTTTCAAAGAACCACACAGTGCAACAATAATTGTAAACAATAAATAATAATGCATCCTTAGAGAGAGCTAAAAATGTCTGTAATATTAAACCATTAAAAAAATAGAGACCTTGGGAACGGTGGCTCAGTAAGAGAACCTCTTGCATTCAGCACTTGGTGCAAAGCTTTGCCAACTAGATATTAAACGTTGTTTTTTTCATTGAGTTCCTTTCAATTTACTGTCCCACATTGCTACTCATAATAAAACCAACCAACCCGCCAAGAAAAGCAGTTATTCACATGTAAAATATGCACAAGGACTAGCCAGAATTAATATAATATAAACAATGTAACAGAAAAAACGCTGTCACAGGCATCTCACACCCACCCACACACAAACAGTAGCAGAAGTGTACGGTATCACTATTTATTAATTAACAGTTACATTGTACCTGGGTGTGGTCAAATTATCAAGAGACATATATTTTAACAATAAACACAGAGGACAGTCCAGCTACTTTTTTCCATCAATGCATCTGTGACAGTGGCAGGGGCCGTAGCCTATATCAGCTGTCACTGGGTGAGTGGTGGGATACACCCAGGACAGGTTGCCAACACAGAGACGCATACACCGACAGACCTCCAACAAAATCTATAGTTGAGCTATTATTAATATGAGTTTATAAATGTGGAAAGTGTGGAATCTGTACTTGTAGATGGTCCAACGGAAAAGAAAAGGTTAAAAAACTGCTACCTTCTGATAGACATGATAATGTCAGCATGCTCCAGAAAGGACGAAAGATGGTAAAGCAAATTTTAGGTCGAGATTACCAGTTCCTTTAATCTAAATCCAAATCTAGATTGGAGCTTCACATAAATCTATCCAAACATCCTCCTTAGGGCATGGGAGACAATCTTAAGATTTCTGCATTACACATTATAAAAGTGTTTTTATGTGGTCAACATTTAGAAAAGAAACGTCTTTGAGAGTAAAGACTTGGGGGTTAGTTTGATTTCCAAGCATGTCAAATTGAGGGACGGAGCCATTCATTGATCATTTCTATTAAGCTACTATCACACATGGACTGGAATTCCACCATTCTCCTAACTTTGTCCAGAGGGATGAGACACTGCCGACATTATCCAGGACTTCCTCCGAGCCCCCTAGTACAATGTTGTATTGTAAAGTCAAGTGTGCAGCACATTGCTCTGTCCCAAATTGCCTGGAGCATTTAATGAGTGAATAGGTGTGTTGATGATGTTTCTATCAACTACTACTGTAGTTGAGTGATCAAACCTTTTTTCAATGCCGGCCATAAATGTGCAATGAACAAAACTTTTTCCCACAGCCCAGGTTTTCTATGATATTGTGCTAATTGCTTAGTGCAGTTCCAATATTGTGGCCACCTGATTCATTTTAAATAGGGTGGCTAAAACATTCTTATGATGCACTCCAATCCGGCTACTTTGACCTCAATAAATAGACACATAGAGTTATCAACTTTCTTACAGTTTCCACCTAAAAACTGGGAAATTATAACATCATAAAAGTGGAATTTATGGCAAAGCCAATGTATTGGATTGCGTTCAAATTTAAAGGTGTGCATAAAGCCCCCTATCATACACTCACTAATGATCTTGACTTTATTATTTTAAGTGCCTTGACGTTGTGAATTGGCGTTCAATAAATTTGAATTGCATTGAATAGGAACAACTAATAGGTACACCTTGCTTGTACTAGATTGGACCCACTTTGGTCTTCAAACTACCATAAATTATCAGGGCATAAATTCAACAAGATGCTGCAAATTGTAATCCATATTGACAAAATAGCATCACGTGAAAGCAGACGCACAAGAGGTCAGTGTGACAGAAGAGTGAAATAGAGGGGGAAATTCTGTGTGCTGTACACCAAGAGCTCCTACTGAGAGAAAAACTAGACACTAAGTTTAAAAGCAAGAGCCAACTTCCGTTTGGAATTGAAAAAGCTTCACACTGAAAGCACTCTGTCATGTCTGAATCCGTTCTTTGTTTCTGTCTTTGTAGCTAAATGCACAGTACTTCATTGGAAAAAGTGAGTTATGAGGTATATTGCACAAAAATGTTTTGGAGACATGGTATCTGAACAAGTACAATAATTTCTTAGTTAATAATTGCGCGTGGGATGGCTTGGTAAAATCTGCTTAAATGCAACATATTTAGTTCCCTTGAAACTTTATTTTTAGGAAAACGTTTGCTGTTCTCATGCCTCTTGAAAACTATACTTTACATATGTTCTCCTTCTTTAGCTGGTTGGTGAGCAAACAGGACAATAAAGTAGGGATTATGATATGCACACGGGGTGCTGTAACTATGCGTGTAAGCTGAGCAATACCTACAACAACACCTATATTCTATAAACAAGTGCCAAACGGCGGCACAAAAGAGGAGCAACACTTTGAATGCCTAAATCCATATATGCTATTTATGTATGTATAACTGTTGAGAAAATGCTATTTATGTATGTATAACTGTTGAGAAGCTGAAAAATCCTATGTCAAGTTAAAAAAATAATAATTTACAACTAAAGCAACTGGTCAACTTAGTTCTGAAGAACTTACTAATAAAATAACAAATATTGCAACACTATTCAACTGAGCTTTAAAGTCTGATTCAAACACAACAGATTTAGCGGCAGTACTGTTTAAAATGAGCATTGTTCTCCTATGTGATCTTTGTCAAAACTCCCTTATCTAATTGGAATTTGAAGTGACCCTGGCGCAGTTTTTAAGTGCCTATGTTTGGAAAACTGCAAATGCAAGGTGAGATAGGATCCAGCTCCCTGAAACAGTAAACACGGTGAGCAGGTATAAAATAATGACTGCTAGAAGTAGTGAAGCTAATACTGTTTGGTTTAAAATTTCAATGTATCAGTCAAATACAGTACTGGCTGTAGTAGGCAGTTTATTTTATTTGTGTTTATCTATAATTTGTGTGAATGACAAACTATTGTGTTGTAAAATACTCACAGTGAAAAGGTGGGACAAAAATGATGATCAAGGTGAGGGCAGCAGCCCACAGTGAGCACAGAGGAGGGTCAACTCACGAGGTCTATACAAACCTAACAACTCAACCAATTTATTATCTCCTAAGCGGGATGAATGAACTGGATTTCATTTGGATAAGAAATGAGGCACGGCAAAGAAAACCAATCCGTCATCATTTCCTCGTGCTCAGGACAGACTATGAATGGCCCTTTAGAACACCATTTATTAAAGCTTATGCTCTACTGTATACCCCTGGTTCCTCTGGAAATGTTCAATTGCAGCAAGGCCGGTCATGAATCAGGACATGGACATTCAAATCCCCCAGGACAGGGGGCTCAGAGAGAAAAATGAACTGCACCATCAGCCCTCTGCAGCAGTAGTAGTGGTGGTGATATCATCCTGTTCTTGATCTTTAGACCTAGTTTTCTTCTTTTTCGTATTAGATCCATTTAAAATTTGCTCCATTATCTCCCACAGCCATCTGTCTTTTTTGCCCAGTAATTTCATGACAGATAATAATTTTTGTGAAACTCTTATTTATAATACAGAAAACTAATATGTGTTTCAAATTATAATCCAACCTATGTGTCAGCATTGGCCAAATATAGCCTATTATAATGCTGAGACATTATTGCAGTATAGAAACAGCAGCTTACAACAGAAACTTCAACTCGCTCTCTAAATGTTTGTATAGTCTTGACTTTATTATGTAAAGTGCCCTGAGATGACCTTGTTGTAAATTGGCGCTATATAAATAAAGTTAAATTGAATTGAATTGAATTGAACTCAAAATTCTGAATATCAGAGAAACATCACATGTGAATTACAGTCTCATACTTTATCCATGTGAGTCAAAGTCAAAGCGCAAGATGTCACCTTGGGCTCTGGAAAACGGCAGTGGTCATTTTGGTGATTAAGAAATTACATTGACGGACTAATTGATAACAGAATATAACATAAGCTGCAAACTTGGTTGAAATTATTTCATGTAGTAAAATATAAGCCACACAGATTGTTTTTCATTCAACTTTCCATCTTAAGATCAAGTATTGTTAATATTATCATAAAATGTTTATGTCTCATGTTTCATCATTGCTCATTCTGCACTGTGTAAAGTCACTCATTGACCCATGTGACTGACATAAACCAAAGATATTTTGGTTTTCTGACCATGTTAGCCACCTGATCAATTTGGGCTTGCACCTTGATCAGAAAAAAATGAGTCTAAATATGTAATTGATGTGAATAAATTAGTGTAAAACATCTTAGCAAGACAAAGAGACAGGCGAGGTCGCTACACCTTGATTTACTGACAATCTGATGTTGTCATCAATTACAGTGGATATAACTAATGGGTCATTAGAATATCCGTTCTGCAGTGGCTGCATTGGCGTGAGGGAATAGTCTATAGAGCGCTGTAAGTTAAAGATGAACTCAGACGGTAAAGGTTACTGTAAGTAGAGGACCCAAAAGCAGAAGCTGAGACTCACTGAAAATGCAACATGTTTTATTAGCACAAGAACTACTGGTACAGTTATCAAATATCACATGCACTGCTGATCCTGAAATACTCTACACAGAGTCCTAAACTCTAACAAAGCTCTCTCTTTCTCTTGAAAAGGGTTTAACAATATTAAATCATTAAACAGTAAAAACGTAAAAGCAGAGACCTAGACTATAAGAAACTCCCTCAAAAGGTATAACAATATTAACCTACATAACCGTACTAACCCAAAGATGGAGAGCTATACCACAACTAACAACAGACTCACGAACAGGATTATGCGCTGGAGATCGGGAAAACCAAGCAGGATCAGGGAGTCGCACCAGAATGAAACCAGACACACTAGCAACACCAAAACTAAATACAAGGCCTTAAATACAAAATGCAGGAGTGACGAAGATGATGATCAAATGCACTGATGATGATGATGATGAAAGGCACTGATGATGATGACGTTGAAAGGCAAAGAGTATGTACACTGGCAACCAGCAGAGGAAGGGAGGAATACTGCAGGGACACAAATGAATACCCATATTCATTTGTCAAAAGGAGTGAAAAACCAAAAAAAGGACAAAAGCACCTAACTTATAAAATAGACCTATTATTAAATAAACACAAGATCTGATACTGTACTATGGAGACTATACAGCAATTAGAATGAAACTATAGTCCGGTATTTTTAAATAATTTTTATCTGCCATCCATTTGAATTACTTTGATGCATCTTGTGATTTTCACATCTAGCAGCCTGCAGGAAAAGCGTAGCTGCTGACATACAGTATCCAATGAGATTTACCCCCTCACTGTTGGGAACTTCTCAAGCTAAATTAGCAGCAAATAGCTGCTGTCTCGGCCCGTTTTTGTCACAACAATGAAGCATGTAATTGTTCTGTACACATGCACGAAGGCCAACTGCAATATTTACCCTGCAAACACTTCTTCCTCTCAAGTCTTTCATGCACGCAAGCACATTTATTCTGGGCTTGCTTATCAGGTGCCACAAAATAAGCAGGTTTTGTGGCAGCGTTGTGTTGTGTTATTGTGCACCACTGGCGTGCACATCAGTCGTATCTTGGGCATGCTCCTGTTGAAACGGGTTAGTTGTGAAATCAAGTGAGAGGACAGATGATTTTTTTTTGTTATGTCACATTATAGGCCTGTCAAAGACAACCAAGAACAGTGGCCAATTTGACACAGAGACAGGTGAAACATGTTGAGACAAATTGCAAAATGAATCTCTGATCAGCGTGAGGTTACCACAGCAAATGGCCGCTACCTCAGGATGCCTTTCTAATAAACACGTAATTCTGCATACATTTCCATAAAGCACCTTTTGTCTGTAATTTCCATGATCTCAATCTGTCAATCAGTCCTCCTCAGTTACATATGCAGCTCTCTGCGGTGGCACGACCCGCTCTCCCTAAAAACATCATTAGACAACCCTGACACCAGAAGCTATTTCTGACAGCAGCTCGTCACAGTTGCTCCAGAAGAGTAAGGAAAAGGGAACCACATGCTCAACCTCTTAACCCATGTACTGTTAATATAAACTTCTTAGCCGTCGTGAGATTGAAAAGCGAAGCAGCAAAAAAGCAGGTTACGGTGACAACAAATAGAATGGATTATAACACAAAGTCTCATGTGATGATGTGCTGCAGTGGCTCCCCACAGGAGGCAGCTGTGCACTTACACATTGCCCTCTGGTGGTTACATGTGACACACGTAACTGGCTGGATATCTCCACCACCCTGATAAACATGTAGGGAAATTCTCTGTTTCAGACTCAGGGCAGAGTTAAATGTGTTCACTCCTACTTTTGGTATTTTGGTAACATATAAATAAACACAGATTCATGAGAGAAAACGTTAAGCAACTGCCTAAATGACTAAAGTTTTGGTACAGCACTACTGATCAGTGCTGTTATCCTTTGCTTAAAATATCTTGGTTTTCTATTATTACAGCACCAGGGACATCTTTGTTCCAGTGTCAATTTGCTGTAAGCCAGTCTTATCAGCCTACTGGCTTTTCCTTTGCTGGTGCACTCGTTACTCTCAAAAGGACTTTGTAATTTGGCTGTGTGAGCACTTATCACACATCAGATTGACACATAACAGATTTAAAGCCTGAGGTTTTTACATTTTGTAAGGCTAGAAAGCAGAGACATTATGGATGAGGTTGAAATGTGTTACTTTTGAGATTTCTATAAAGATAGGCGGAAAATTGAAATATGGACATTTTAGCCAACTGTCTTTAGCATTAGGGCAGAGAAAATCATTGCTTTTAATACTCTTGTTCAAATGGCTTAAAACACCCTATGGACAGTGATTTTCATATAAGTTTATTAGCCAAAAGAAAGCTTCTCAGCTGGACCCAAATCATGAAGCAAATGTTAATTTTGCCATTTTCAGTGCAGAAAGAGGTGCTCATCCTCAGCAGCCTTTGAAAAACTATTTTCGAGCCTAATTAGAACCTTTTCATATGGGTTTATAATTAACATGGGCTTGCTGATTTGATTAACACTACCTACATTTGAAAATGAGTTTATGACCTCTTGAGAATTACCTGCATCCCTGCAGAAAAGGCTTCTGCGAGTCTATGCTGAAGAAAATGTGTAAAATCAGGCAGTCTCAGGTTGAATTTTTGAAGATTTATACGAAGGAACAAGTAAAACATCAGTGTTTGCGTTCTTTGATGGGCGCCTTTTATTATCAGATCATTTCAGGTATTTTCACAAATTAAGCCACAAATATTGCTTCCGGCAGAGAGCCCCTTTTATGTTACGTCTCCTTGAAACATTGAAAGTCTAACAAGAAACCAATCAACGTTTGATTATTTATTAAACAATTTAGTTGCTTTTAGCAAATATTTAAGCAATAAATGGTTCCATTTTAACACATTGGGCTCCATACTGTATTACTTGAATGCAACTATATACTAGTGAACACCAGGTACACATGCTTTTAAGTCAGTCTTCCCTATAGGATCTATTTGTTGGATGAAACTGCCATGAGCCACATTCTAAAATCGCAGAGATCATCCTAGATTAAATGTCCTGTGTGTGTGCAAATTGCGTCCTGTCTGTTGTAAAAACACAATGAGTTTGCTACAGTTTTACATAGAATACTGCACAGTCTGATGCAGTTTACATCCTTGCAGGATTTAACCTAAATGGCTGCAACAGATGAGCCACATTAAATTGTTGAAAGCACACCAGTGAATTATTGGCCACAAATAACAATCTGGGCAATAATTTAATTCCATTAAGTTGCAGTTTTATGGAATATGAATTAACATTACACAACCACCCCTCACAGATGCTAGATATTTACCTACAAGTTTACAAAATAATGGCCAGTAACGTTGCACTATTCATTAATTCAACAATATAAAATCTAACCTTACCTTAATATTATTCCACCTCCTTTAATACTCATACTCAATGCATTTTTGTTTGTTTCTAAACGCATTATCCACCTGACACAAACTTCCTTGTCACGAGTACTGTGGCAGCGCCGTCTTGCGGCTAAAAAATGCTGAATTTTTGTGCCTGGGCCCCAAATTTACACCCCCTAAATATTTAAATACAAAGTAAATTTTTATTTTCAAGTAATTTTTGCTACTTTTTATTTTAAACGTAATACCTGTTGTGTTTTTGCGTTTTTATCAAGCATTATCAAGTAATGGTGTATGGATTTTCTTGAGATATTAAAATGTTAATAATTTTAATATCTGCAAAATAAAAAGTGCTTGCGTTTTTTTTACGCCTTTTGTGTTAGAAATGCCTAAGGCCCTGTAGGCTTACAGTCACATTTCAGATGAGTTGCAAACTTTCTCCTCATGTCCGTCAACAATAAACTCATAAAAAAATATTTTTATGACATATCACTATGATATTTTGCACTGTTTCCTGATCGGTCATTCCAGCTGCAAAAGTTTTTATACCTAAGTGCAGAGTGCTGTGAGGCTGCAGATTCTTCAGACCGACCTATGTTGTGCTCCTGCAGTGAGCATTTCAGTGGTATCATTCCATTTGTCTTTACTTCTCTGGTAAAGCTTTTTTAACGTTTTTATTGGGAGATTGAACCACTCTCCTTCTCAGGTTTGCTGAAATATTCTGATCAGGACATTTTAACTCTATGGATAAGTTTACACAAAGAGAGGTACCTTTAACCCGACTGTTCCTGCACCATGTGTCAGTTAGTAGCATGAAGCTTTACCCGTGAGCTGCCCTGCAGATGAAAGTTTGTTATTTACTCTAAAGAGTTTGTTACAGCTAAGACAAACGACAGAACAGGAGAACGTTTAATGTAACAACAGTAAAAAGAGAAGCACTCTTTGGCACAACTTCAGCAGTCGAATCCAGTTTAATCACATCTTGGAGAAAACCTTAGAATTAGCTGCTTTATACTTTACTTTGCTGCCCAGCCAAACAAAACTGTTTCACTTCAAAGGCAGCTGAGCAGAGAAAAATGGACAGACAGAGAAAAGCTCATTTCAGCTCTTCATTAACGCTGATAAGACATTCTCTTTTGGGGAATAGAAGACTCTGAGAGTCTGATTTGATTACTGAATTGAGGTGAAAATTAGAAGCTCTGACGCTCTGCTTTGTACATATAAATGATGCTGAACATGACCTTTAGAGATGTGAAGACAAAAAAAAACATTTTAAGTTTGGATGTAGGGCTTAGCACAGATTTGTTGACAGGCATCTGGGGTTAAAATGAAAAAAACATGATTAAATATGAACATTATCAACTAAAGGTCAGCAGTATAATTAGCATATTTATGGGTGGGCATAAGAATTTCATAGTTTTACAAATGCTCAAGGGTTATGTGAAAGTAGAAGACAACTATTATAATTGAATTAACTTTTGATGAAAGCAAAACATTGTTCTCATCATGCGTTTTAGTCATATAAAGTCAAATATCATAATAAATATGTAAGTTAATTTGTTTTCCAAAACGTATTTTATTGAGAAGAGGTGCTGTCGACAACTCCCATTATGTAAAACCCAGAGAACAGCACTGGCAGCACTGTAGAGCTATTCTACTTTTTGACAGAGGCTCGCCATTTTAACCTGCTTTACATTCTTATTTGTATGGGATCAAATCCCAGCCTACCCAAAAATCACCTACCCACCAGGTGGAAGTAGAAGAGTATAGAAGAGCAGGGAGAGGGAAGGCTGGACAGAACAAAGTAGCCTCTTGCCAAATCTTGTATAGGTTGCATTTTGCATCATCAGTGATGCCGTTTGCAGCCACGAACTTGGAAAAAAAAATTCCTTTCACTTTTATGGAACATTTTGTTATAAGTTAGGTGTTTTGTAAAAATGGTGTCACCGGAGTGTTTTTCTGCCGAGGCCACCAAGTGCGCTCCGTTTATATCAGCGCTCAAGATATTTTTTGAACTCCAACCAAACAACTTTGCTTCGGAGCAAAGGTTGCGTTGCACCATTTCGTTGCTCACGGGAAGAGCGCTGGAGAGGGAGAAGGGGTATGCATGCTGTCAGACTTTTGAGGCTTTTTCTACAGTTGAAGTCTGTGTTGAACCCATTAGCCCCACGCAGAGTTGCGGCTGTTTAAGTTAACTCAGGCCAATCGCTCTGCTACAGAAGTTCCGTACGCTAGCTGCCTCAACGATATGGACTGAAGACTCTCTTTAAGTTATATGAGGGATTAGCTGATCGTGTTAAAGATGAAATGGCAGCATGTCAGCTGCCCTCTTCCCTTTACAAGCTAATGGAACTGCGAATTCTGGAGCGACAGACTCGAGTCTACACTCGCTTTTACTCCGGCCCTCACCCATGCAGGTGGGGCAGTCCAGGCTGTCTGCCAGTGAGCACCAACGTCGCCTTGCTGGGGGCCTTTGTCTCTATTGTGGGGAGCCAGGACACCTGGCACGCACTTGTCCGATAGGCTCGTCAGCTGGGAGGGAGGCGCTAAAGAGCCGTTCAGTCCACATTAGCTCCCAATCCAAACCCACCATCCCGGCCTTCCTCGTTGGTCCTGCCTCTTCCCAGAACTGTTCGGCTTTTGTGGTCTCTGGTTCCGAGGCAAATTTTAAGGACATAACGCTAGTTCGAGCCCTACGAGTGGCGATAGAGAGACTTCCCAGGGAGTTAAAGGTAAAGACACCAGACAATCGTGTCTCACCTTACCGTTTGCCCCGCACCAGTTGAGATGACTCTCAGTGGCAACCATCATGAACAGTGTGTGTTTTACATTTATGACTGTGAGGACACTCTCTTGCTGGGTTACCCCTGGCTGTCCAAACATGACCCTCACATTAACTGGTCCTCATGCAAGGTAATGGGGGTGGAGCACTTACTCCCTAGCTCACTGTTTACGTGATGCCTGTGCTCACTCTCCTACAACTAGTGCAGAGTCTAAGGAGCCTATTGGCTTGATTAATGTGCCCACCTGTTATTAGGATTTAGCTGAGGTGTTCTGCAAGGCACAGGCTACTTCATTACCTCTTCACAGGCCGTATGATTGTGCCATACTACCAGGTACCACGCCCCATCGGGGTTGTCTCTACTCCCTTTCAGAGCCAGAGAAGAAGGCGATGCAGGCATACATACATACATACATTGATAACTCTCTGAGAGCAGGTATTATACGGCCCTCTTCATTTTTCTTTGTTGGCAGGAAGGACGGGTGGCTGAGGCCTTGCATTGACTATAGGGGTGTTAACGCCATTACAGTTAAGAATAGATATCCCCTCCCTCTTTTGTTGTCCGCTTTCGAATTATTGCAGGATGCCACAGTTTTTACTAAGTTGGATCTCTGCAATGCCTACCATCTGGTCCGTATAAGGGAGGGGGATGAATGGAAGACAGCTTTCAACACCCCCAATGGCCACTATGAGTATTTAGTAATGCCGTTCGGCCTCACCAATGCCCCTGATGTTTTCCAGGTGCTGGTTAATGATGTTCTGAGAGATATGATAAATAAATTTGTGTTTGTGTATCTGGATGACATTCAAATATATTGTAGGAGCTTGGAGGAGCACAGGCAGCATGTTAGGGCAGTGCTAGTGTGATTGTTAGAAAACCAGCTCTACGCCAAAGCGGAGAAATGTGAGTTCCACACCACTCGAACCACATTTCTGGGACTTGTTCTTGCTCCTGGGAAGATAACCATGGATAGCGGAAAAGTGAGAGCAGTTGTAGAATCGCCGGTTCCCCAGGAACGCAAGCAGCTTCAGCGATTCCTGGGATTTGCTAACTTCTATCGGAGATTTGTCAGGGGCTATAGCAAGGTAGTGGCCCCGTTAAATGCTCTCACTCCCCCATCAGACCTTCTCTGTGGACAAAGGAGGCAGGGAGGGCCTTCACTCGTCTCAAGACGCTGTTCACTACTGCCCCCATTCTGACCTTACCTGACACTAAGAGACAATTCTGGAGGTTGACGCCTCCAGCACTGGGGTGGGGGCAGTGCTTTAACAACACACCGAGGAGGACGACAAGGTGCATCCCTGTGCGTTATTCTCACAACACCTGTCTGAGGCTGAAAGGAATTATGATGTGGGGAACTGGGAGCTCTTAGCCCTTAAACTTGCACTAGAGGAGTGGAGACATTGGTTGGAGGGGGCAGAGCAGCTGTTCCTGGTCTGGACCGACCACAGGAATTTGAAGTATATTCGTTCTGCCAAGCACCTAAATGCGCTGCAGTCTTGTTGATCTCTGTTTGGGGCCAAGAACACCAAACCTGATGCCTTGTCCCCTCAGTTTCAGGAGGACAGAAAGCAACCATCCACGTCCTGCTCCCAAGGGGAGACGATCCTACCACCTGTCGTGTTGGGGGCCGGATGTTGGAACCTAGAGAAAAGGGTAAGAGACTTTAAACTCTCCCATCCTATTCCCGCTAGTTGCCCGCCGGGGCGTTTGTTTATCCCTGCCTCTCTTCGACCACAGGTGCTTAGGTGGGGCCATGACTCAAGGCTGGCCTGCCACCCTGGAATTACTAGGATCACAGCGGTAATTGCACAAAGATATTGGTGGCCAGCCATGAATGTGGATATACGTCGTTACATAGGTGCATATAGGGTCTGCGCAAGGTACAAGACGCCCCACCAGGCACCTGCTGGTTTCCTACGTCCTCTGCCAGTCCCGTCTCGTCCATGGTCGCACATAAGCTTGGACTTCCCCCATCCGACGGTAAGACAGTTATTCTTGTGGTAGTTGATCGTTTCTCCAAATTGGTCCATGCTGTTCACATTGTTAAGCTACCTTCTGCCAAGGAAACTGCGAAAGTTGTTGGTGCAGCAGGTTTTCAGATTGCATGGGCTTCTTGAGGACATACTTCCGGACTGGGGACCTCAGTTTACAGCCGCTTTTTGGGCTTTTGACAAATCCACTGTGAACCCCAGTTATTAGCTACCCAGCTAGCAACGCACATAGCAACATGACAGGTTATCATAATTTGATTAGCCTGAGCTTGTTCTAATGTGCCCAAGTGGCCTAAAAAGTAATTTAAAATAATGAATGCAGCTGTACCACATTACATATACAATTATTGTACATGACAGATTCCAGTTTTTTAACTGTTAAACTAAATTGTTTGCAAGTTTAGAAGATGTTTAGATTGATAGGGGAAATTTTAAAAAGTTAAATCTTCAACAAGGGGTCTAAAAACTTTCTGACTCCATTGTACATTACATTTTTTACCATTTTGTCTCTTAATATTTTATGTAGATGACTGCATTCTCTTTTTAGTTTCAGTGGGCGTGTATCCCTTATAAAATTTAGTTCTGTTTTTTCTATATTACTTAAGCAGAATAGGATACATAGAAAATCATATATCTAAGTTAAAAACATTAAAGCAAAAAAAACGAAGTGCTCAGTGTAAAAGCACTGCAGAGCCACACCACTGCGCTTTACAGACTTTCATTCACAGTGTCCATGGCAACAAGAGCCTTGGAGACTTGCACTGGGGTAGAGGAGGGTCAGACGTTGCAGAGAGTTTCTCCATCACGTCCTCGCTGACGTTGCTGATTTTCAATTCTCTGTGTTGTCCAGGTGACTGACAATGCCCATGAAAAGGGAGAGAATCGTAGTAAAGTGTGGCACTGTGTCTCAGCGGGTCCACCCACCGAGTTCCCCACCCCCAAACAACCCACGTCGCTCCTCTCATTCTTCAAACAGTTTCATATTTGAGATGATGACCTGTCTCTGGAGAGATTTGATATGTGAAGCTGCCAGTGTGCACTCGCTGTGGAGCTGGACTGGCTGCATTTTCTTCTGAGCGCTTTGCAAAGTGTTCAAATTATTATATCATATCTGCATTCAAGCTACATATGAAGATCTATGCGTGAATGATATGTTAGTAAGTGTTATGAGTGAGCAAAGTGCGTAGTAGTTTAATTCTCCAAGTGTTACCTTGGTGTTTGGGTTAACCATTGTCATTTTAACCTAAAATCATCCTATTCAAGGAAATAACATAATTAGATTCAAGTCTAAAAGCTTTAACGTGGGTCTGTTTGGAGACTTTGGAAACATCAGAGTCTAAACCTCATTGTCTATTCCACAGCATTACATTGTATCTTTATTGCCATATTAATGTCAGAATAGCTCCTAATTCCTAGTAGTTTTTGTTACATTGACCTTGTAATATTTATCTATGACATTCTAATAAGTTGTCATCAAAAGAAAGCAACACGATGAAGATAATTCCTTGAATGTCCTTTCTGGCTTGCCATAGGTGAGTACAGGACACACAAAAGGTTTTATACACGGGTAATTGTAGATTGCCGTGGCAGTTATTCTTCAAAGAACAATTGGCAAGTGTATTTATCCCAATAAAATCAATCAACTATACTTTGTAAAAAGTCAACAATTTCATCTTAAGTGTTATGATCTGAGCACGAGTAATCATGAAAGCTTTCTTGCATGCCCACTTGTTCCACACTTTTCACTGTGATTTCAATCAGGTTGCAAACAAGTTGGGAGTGTTACATTTTATTTGGTCTTCTCTCTTTTTGAGCTTTTTTGTTTTTTCCCCCACAGGTTAAAACCCATTATAATAGTCAAGAGAAATAAAAACAAACAAACAAACAAAACAAAAATAACATTTTCACATACTGTATACAGAAATAATTCTCTGACACACAACAATAAAAACAGTTGATTAGGCCCAGCCCAGTGCGAGATTTCACAAAAATGCAACAATGACAAGTTTTCAAAGCCTGACGACCGCAAAACCTCTAACTCGCATGAGCAGAGGCAGTTCTGAGAGAGATGTAAAAATGGCTGCCAGGACAATGCAACAATTGCGTTATCACATCGCCTAGGTTGTAATACAAACAAATAAGACGTGAAAATGAAACTGAAACAATTACAATAAAAGCAAAAAAGATACAAAGAAAGAGAGGTCGACCTTGTCTACTATCTCAAAATAGTGGCAAAAACCAAATCTCTAGCAGTTTATGCACATTAAAAAATCTGTATGGGTGCCCCAAGGGGTCATTAGGATGCATTTTAAGTTTGGAATTTTGCTGTAATGTACACAAAGAAGCTGATTTCAAGCTCTACCAGGCAATTCAGTTGAATTATCTGCTACACAAAAATACTGGGACTTAGAGAGGGATCATTTTGATACAGATGCTGGAATGTAAAATTGCCCCATGTGAAGCACCCATACATACATCTTAAATACTCCAGTGAAAACCTGTAAAATATTGATATAAAGCAGTCAATCATCCTAATGTAGACTGTGTCCATGGCCATCTTCAAAGAGAAATAGTTTGAATCCAGTGTGTAAAAAGATAGCCCTTTATAAATATCTCCTTTTTTTTTATTCTCTCTCTTCTTTAATTTTGGAAATATCCTTAGTTTGCTGGTAGGAAGCTGTCAGAAGGACAAGCCATTTACAGTACAGTGATGCTGTATCTGGAAGAGATTTGACCAGTAAGTCCTTGGGATTTGTACCATGCAAGCAGTTTAAAATTGCCTCTCTGTAGCATTTGGAGTTTAGTTACCTGAAGACAAATATGAGCACCTGAAAGAGACCACCTACAGTAAATAGCCTCAAGACACAAAATACTTTAGTAATCACATTCCAGGACTATGAAACTAAGTGTCAGAGTTCTCTGTATGGTATCAGGTGTTACTGCTGACTTAATTTATTCTAATCTATTTCTATTTTTTAGGTTATTTTAGGCCTGCACACCTTTTTAATCTAAAAAGCCCATGTTGGCACCCAGATATACCCAAGAAAAAAAATCTATTCATTTCACTGGAATCATAGCAGTGAGTAAGACTGTATGTGCAAATGCATACAGTGTAGTTTTCCTTATTTTGACTGGTTTTATGTAGCCTACTGGTGTGACCTGAGGGAACTCACATATTTCTACATCTTCTATATTCTAGATAAACATGGAAATGCAAATATTTTCTTTTGGGGGAAAACATTACTTGGGTAAAGAGGTAACCCACTGACATTACTAAAGCAAATGTTGCATTGTTAAGTCATAACTAACTCACCATGCTTCAAGGATTCAAAGTTATCCTTGTTTGAGGCAAGCTTTGTATGAAGAAGTATATCATGCACTGATTTGTAGTGAGATGATTGGGAAAAATGCCAAAAATATCAACTATTCCCTCTTTCTGCAAACAATGTTGAGCGGCCAACAATTAATCATTTTGCTGTTTCTATATTTGAGATACAAAGGCTGTTTGCTCAACCAATTGGTTTGCAGCACACTCTTTCAACACTTCAGAAACAGAAATACACAGATTGAACGGCTTCTATTCCAGGAAGATCACAAGGTAATTGAATGTCAATAGCGAGGCAGAACAATAATCACGACCACTGGGATGTTGTATGCTGTTGAGTGAAGGGAGGATGAGTGTGTGGGCCTTGGACTTAATAACCTCAAAGATAAAATCCATGTTTATTTTCTACACAGGACGCCAGTCTTTTCCAAGAGCCATCACTGTGGTCTTGGAAACAAATTGGTCTTCCTTTCATTGCTCCCATTCATTCAGTTTTCTGTTTTTGTTGTTACAGAAAAAGAGGACAGCAGATGGTGACCTTGGATGCACAGACTGAAAAGAATTAGAAAAAATATTCACACTTTGAGAGACGGAGCATTAGCTTACGCACATGGTGGCATTTCTCGCAGACATGGCTTTTGTCCACGTCCCCATTGGGACGTGCAATTCCTGCACAGTCAATGAAAGGTCATATTTGATCATTTGGTCTCGGCCTGTTAATGACAAACAAAGGCCTGGGCAGGTGTCTGAGTTTAATAAAAGCCAGAAAAAGCAATAAAGTGTCTCTGGCACTGATGGCTGGCTGTGAGACAACTAAAATTAGGCTGATAACTAGGTATATTTGTAACGTCTACTTAATTAAAGACTTAATGAAACGAAAGCCACTGATATTCCAGGTCATCTATTTTGTCATGTCTGGATTGAATCTTGACCAGACTGCTAAGGTAAAAAATCATCAATAAAATATATGCATTTCTCCTGATCCTTGTTGAACCTTTCTCGTGTTTTCCCCCTCCAGACTTGACAAGCACACTGTGCACTGATACTTAGAGAAATCTGAATATACTGATGGTTTAAGCATTTAACCTATTCAATGGGATTCAATTTTACTCTTAGTAACTAAGGATCATACACTTCTATCCTGGAGCTTTCTTTAGTCAGAAGGCTAACTCATTCTTAGTACAATATTGTTCAAGGTGAAGGGTTTAAACAACTCAATAAAGCCTAGGTTACCGTCTCCATGTTGGTTCTTTACTGCAACAATACAACAGCAGCACATGTCCTACTCAATTATAATCTGAGAAAATATTTTCTGCCACCATCACTTGCCACCTATGTTGTCACTGTAACTAACACACCAAGCTTTGATTCACATCTACAGTATTTCCCCAAGGGCACATTTTGACACTTCTGTATAAATAAATTAAATCACACTAAAGCATCTGCATAGTGATTCAAACAGAAAGTGGAACTGAACATCAAACATATAAAGGTACAAGTCAAATTGTCTACATATAAATCTATAGTTTACCAACTTTTATTGTATTGTTCAGTGAGCGAAAGGACAATTTGCATTAATTGTTCTTTCACTCACTGAGTGACAAAGTGAGTTGACAAAGCCTAATAATATTCCTTGATAGTTTAGATAGTTTTACCATTATTTTCAAAGATATTACAGATTACTCAGTGTTCCCATGTGGCATTACTCCTATGCAAATCCATCCATGGCTAATTAGCAGATATAGTCCCTGTTCAAACCCAAATTGAAGTTTATTTCTGAATGAAAACCCCAAAGATAGTTTCTTTGGGCAACACTTTCCACTATTACATCTTTAATAAGGCAGTAAATAACTGGCTTGAAACTTTTTTTGGCTTTCCAAATAATGACTCTGATTGTTCGACTCTGAAAGCCTGAAATACAACCACACTTTAATAATATGAATAAGGTCAGGGCCTATGTCCCTTGTGCCATCTCATTAGCTTTTATTCATGTGATGTATCAACCATTTGCCATTCACTGATTAAGGACAATGGTCTGAGCTTGAACTTTGAACTAAGATCACCAAATCATGTCTGATCCTTGCTGATGTGGAGCTGAAAGTGGATTGCCAAATACTGTTCCCTACTTTGGAAAATGTACTTCCATTTTCCCTGGCAGTTTGTATTCGGGATGCTGATTTGCAATGACTGATGGGGCGATGCCTGGAGGTGTCACAAACCGCTTGTCAGGAGATTCTTATCGGAGTGCTGGCTGTCACTTCTGGTGGACAAGCGGCAGCTATGGGTCCTAAATCTGACAGCCAAAGCCAAGAATTGAACGTTGTTGTCCGTAAAAGACTTCCCAAAATGTGTCCTGCTGATTTCTTCACCTACTATGCAAGCACCTTTGACAGGTTCTGATTAGGCCTTAGGGGCCAAGGTAGGAGTATTTTGTGTATGTTGAATATAAATAAATAAAAAGAAGTGTTCACTTGCAATGTATTTCCATGCACAAGTCATTTTTGCTGAGGTTTCATATCACTTCTGGTGAACCCAATAAAGAGGTTTTTACTAGGAAGAACAAGAACTACCACACCACTTACAGGCAAAATCATGTGTGAAAAGCACAGTTACTGCTGTTAGTCACTAGTCACTGTGCATCCTTGATGGAGAACGACAGGTAACGCTTTTCAACATCAGGTCTGATTGATAATTAAAGTCGAAAGTCTGTGAGAACATAGACGGAAGACATGACTGGCAAGTTGAAGTAGATACTTGACACACACAGAGAATTTGTGACAGACATAATCTCAGACGTTTCAATCATCTCAGTTTCCTTCGTGCATCTTTCTCCCCACCTCACAGAGCTCTGTTGACAATAACAGCTACCGGAGCCTAATGACTATCAGAGGATAGCTCTTGTGGCTTTGTGTGTTGACACGAAGAGACAAGGTAATAACTCATCACTTGTCAAGTCTGTAAAGTGCCAGTTGTGAGGAACAGAGAGCAGAGAAAAGTAGGGAACACTGCTGAGAAAGACAAATTCTATATTAAACCTAAAATGTCTGCAGACCATGAAAAAAATCCACACTGCTCATGTCTAGGTGATGGCAAGTGAGTTGCTCGACTAGAGCAAAGGTCAAGAAAAAACAACTTGAGACAAGCAAAATTATTTCTTTGTCTGGGTGATCTGGTCAGCACTGCTTGTTTTCCTTCTCAGAATTTAAAAGTACACCTCCACAAAATGTATCCACAGAGAACTAGTAAAACATGATGTAGCAGCAGCTGCTGTTATGGCCATGATCTCTGAAGATATGCTTTGCTTAATTATTTATTAGCAAGTTCTATAGTTCTAAAAGAAACATTTCTGTCCTGCCCCCTTTTGCATAGCTAAATAATATTTAGGTTTAACATTTCAAATTAAGTTCCCATCACTTCAGGTTAGTCATGTTTTATGCAAAGCCTGTGTTCTGTCATACTCAAATATCAAAAGGACATTTGCAATGATTAGTGTATGCAAAAGCATACAAAATCCACATACAGATACTGTTTCTTATTTTAACAGTTAAACTTTGATGAAAAGTTAAGACAATCCAAAAGAATATTGTGGACTTTCTCAAAAACAAAGGGATTTTCATATTACAACATCAATGTGATGTTTTCATTTGTACTACCAAGTACAACACCCAAACAGTACAAATACCTCCAGGAGATGAAAGTTTGCATGGTTTTCACATCGTCTGGTCTTTAGATGTGGTGGAATGAAGTATTATTTGGATGTTGAGCACACGGTGAACAGACAAATGAATGTGCAATGGACAATACACAACAAGGCTCCTGTTTCAATTCCAAACTAATTTCTTTGACTCTATAAAGTGAACACTCCTCGGCAAATTGACTGTCCTGGAACAAATGTCGTTGCTTTTTCACTGATAAAAAAACTGGCAGTTACTGAATTGAATGCTCTGCAGTGTCAGGACAAAACTGCCCTCAAGAAAACTTTCCTGAGAAGAAGGAAGCTAAGGAGTAGGAGTGCGAAGAAAAAGAAATAAAGAAAACCATTTCCCACATCATTTGAAGGGGAAGGATGTAGAAAAAGGTGAGCCTCGACAGTGATGATTTCATCTGGTCAGTAGCTAAAGAGCCAGTGGCAACAGAGAGAAAAAGCAACAGAAGAGAGGAAAAACAGCTTCTTTTTAAAAATGCTATCCTTAAAAAGGGATTAAATAGAGACGTTGATAGAGCTGATGCAGAATGCACTCAATACCTTGCAAGGAGGGCGTAGGGCATTTTAGTTACATTGGGGCAAATTAATTAACCAAATATCTGAACTCTCAGTTAATGCTCCCTGCTCTTATCAAGAGGCTAATTATTGTTATCAGCTTCCTCTGTACATCAGTAGGATTATTAGGCTAATCACAACGCTTTCCCCTTCAGAGACAAGGCTTTCACTCTTCATCAGAACAAAGCCACTTTTGTCTTCCAATGATACAGTGTCAGTGATGAATGCAATCACTATCTGCACCTCATAACAGTGTAAGTGGGTCTCTTTCAGTTGCTTATGCAAGTAAACTACACCAGCTATGTTAATCAACTACATGCTTGGGAACAAGTCAACTTCGATAGAAAGACCATTGGATATTGTAATTGGTTATTAAGTATTTGTTGTTACAGCCATTGTCCTTCTGTGTGGCTCCGAATCCTGATCTTAGTTAAACTTACCAGCTGCTGACTGAAGCATTATATTGAACTAACAGATCATTTGAATCCCCACGATATATCAAAATGCATTTAAGGAATCATGTGTGTGGCTGATTTTTTTTCAGAAACTTTAAATGAAATGAAATGTAATAGTTCTAAAACTTTTTTTTTTCAGAACATCCTTCTAATCTGGCAAATTTAAAAAGTAAGACTTTAACAAATCTTACTTTACTATTTGCAAATACAAATTTTTGGTTGAACCTTCCTAAAGCATCAGAGGGGTGGTGATAAGACAGTTTGGATAGTCTCAAATAATAAAAAAAAAAACACAGTATAAGTGTATTAATGTTTAAATACTGCCTGTGATTGTCTTGTTTTATCCAATGTGACAGACCCCACCCGCCTGGCACAGTATGAAGGTAAAAATAATGTATTTGCAAACATTCAGTCACTGTCACAGTAGCATTCTTTGGCAATGAATGGAATGTGGAGGGCTCCCCCATCTTGTTTCCTGTACTGTGTCGCCTGCCAGCTAAATGAATCTGTCCAATTCCCGGCATTTCCCGGGGAACCTGGGGGGGAATAACTGGAATGTTATCTGATTCCAAGTGGAATGCCTGGGTCATGATTTTGTCTTGGATTTTACAAGCGGGACAGAGTAGCCACTCTGAGGGCTTTCTCCCATAATGCAACAGGCAAACGGCATTGAAAGAAACCCAGTAAGCTTTCCTTGAACAATAAGTCTAGACATACACATGCACACGCATGTGTGCACACACACACACACACACCCCATTTTCTTCCACAGCAATGCAAAGCTGATTTGCAAATTTAAGCCAAAATCCATAGCATCTTCCCTATGCACCAGATAAATCATTCAAGGAACGTTGGAAGATATATATTAACAACACATCACAAAATAAGGCACTCCAAATTTCCATTTTCCTGAATGGTTTCAGTCTGCAGAGAGGTAGAGGCAGATGAAGCTGTGCAAGTCGCCTTATCAACCTCTGCATTGTCACAATGCTTCAAAGGTAGGGTGGAGATGAAAGCAGGTGATATGAGCAGTCTGATAGAATCGGAAGATGGACTAGTGATCTGTGTTCTGCTTCTTCAAATGGATAGAGAAACAGAGAGAGAGAGAGAGGCAGAATGAAATGGGCACCAGCTATTGGTTCACAGGCAGCTATCCCACAATCCAATGTAACACCTTTCAATGATATAAAGGTGTCAGAAGCAGCAGGCTGGCATATAAATAATACCTGCAATGATTGTATATCCCATGGGGAAAATCCCTCCACATGGATTAAGTGATGGGTGTGCATTTTTTAAGATTCCAAATCTTTGTCAAATATAGGACATAGTATTGGAGTCCTGGACTGTGTTCCTGTTGTAAAAAATGCAGTTTTTAAATATCCATAAGGGAGACAGTTGCGTTTAGAACCTGTCATCTCTGAGTTGTGTTGGGGACTTGAAGGGCTTTAGCCCCAGTGTCCTCCGGGGGTGAGCTTTCTCTTTGGTGCCATCCAGGGGCTTGCTGCAGGCCGCCCAGCCCAGGTCTATCAGAGGTGAGTCAGCTAGGTTAAGAGGTGCTATGCGAAATGAAGGCAGTGTGGGTGAGCCATTTGTGGAGCATGGGGCGGAGCGGGAAATGGGAAATGGAGCTGAGAAGGGGTCAAAGGCTGACGCTGTGTCCGGGCGACTCGAGGGGTCAGCTTTGAGGGCAAATGGGTCACAGTCTGGTGAGGGGAAGGGGTCACAGTTAGTGAATGGGTTGGTAGGGGATGGATGGTAGCCCAGTGGGATGCTGTCGAAGCGGCTCGGGCTGCGGCCTCCACCTGAGTTGCCACCACCGGCTGAGATGAAGCTCCAGGGGTCAATGCGTGCACGTATTGGAGAGGGGCGCGGCCGGGGGATCACACTGACCTCCAGGCGTCGGGTTTTGGGGCTCCAGAGTGCGGGATTGGGTAGGAGAGCATAGGGCACTGAGGGCTTGTCATCAGAGTCTTGTGTGTCTTGACACAAGGGCAGGTCCAAAACTGGAGAGAACAAGAAAACAAACATTGAAGGGCCATTAAAATGACTTAGTATTACACTTAACAGATGAGAGACTAGTGAGCGACTTCAACCTGAATGGTCAAAATCTAAGGGCCAGACCCAGAGATATGCTTACTTCAAGCTTTTAAAAAGCTGGATCCTGCAATTCCCATGGCTCTCTCCTGAGTTCAAACAACTGCCTCCCTTTGTTAAATGAATAGTTCTGGATTTAAACATATACGCCTTAAAAGCTACGTCTTACATCTGACAGTCGTGCTCTCTAAAGCCTTTCCTGCTTTTCACTATTTCCATTAATTCTTTCAGGCAGAATGCAAGTACACTGCAAGAAACAAATGCCATAGTTTAAAGCCGTACTTAATTCAAAAATTTACTTTGTACGATGTACAAACTCCAGCTGAGACTTCAAACTACATAGAGTCAGTATTATTATATTAAGAAGTTACAGTATATTGAACACAAATTTCAAGCTTTTACTCTCCCTGATAATTACTGTCTGCTGCAGTGTAGGAATATAGATTCCCATTGGTTTGTTGTTGCACTGGTGACCAACTGACTTCTCAAGTTGTGAATTGAGTTAACTTGGCAGCGAATTGGTACTTGGCAGATTCAACATCTAGAGTTTTTTTTTTTTTCACATCTAGACAACATGGATTCGTTCCTGCCAAGCTGGATAGTTTTTGTTTTTATCCATGTTGTCTTTAAATAAACAAGCAATGGGTCAAAGTGTTTCACAGATTTGCCCTGAGAGAATCTATAATAGAAATATATAGTCTCTTGTTTTTCTCTCAGCTTTGCAGAAATAAACGTTGTACGTGTATACCAAGGGAGATTGATAGATTAATTATGCATTTGTGTTTTTATTAATTTGACCTTATGATCTGTATATTCTATATCATACAACTGTGTGCTTCCAACATAACTATTAGTTCGTACTGTGTTTGTGATTCACTGCGTAACCATAGGTAAAAAGCTGACGGACACCCATCACATCCCTCTACTACAGCCCAGAAAAATAAAACACGAGTAAAACGAGCTGTAACTCTGAAGATATCAACTCTATTTAGTTCAGTTTAAGGTTTCAGTCTTAGATGGAGTTTAAAGTGCAGTCACGCTTGAAAAATCCCCAACTATTCCTTTAAACTTTATGCCCCGTTTAATCCCTTTTTCAATTAAATATTTGACGCCTCATATCAAACTACATGAAATCACTATGGCAACATTAGGGTTTTTTTGGACTACATAAAATTCCTTGAGAACAGCAGATGCCAAGTGGTTTCAATGATAGGAATCTGCTGCTCTTTGATGTTACTCCTCTTCAATCGGAATTCTTCATCCACACAGAAAAATTCAAATGGTACATTACAGTTCCAAAAGAAACGGAAGTCAACCACACCAAATGTTGATGCAATTAGCCTAAATTAAGTATAAAATAGCATTGTATAACTTTGTTGCAGAGCTGAAGCAGCACCAAGCAGCAAGTATAAATTAGCACTGACAAGAACATTATACTCACAATAAATCAGCTTGAATGAACATTCGCTATTTTCAGATGTAATGGTGTGTGTGCCAAATGGCAATATTTACATCAATAGCAGCTCTCCGAGGCTGCTAAGCTATTCAGCTGACAAGAAAGAGCAATCAGGAGTCACAAGAGAGCAGACGAAAATGCCAGCAAAGGAATCCTCTGAATTCATCTTCTCTTTCAAGCGCACACTCACCGCCAGCAACCTTGTGGCAGTCTGTCTATGCATCTGAGCGGGAGTCATTACAGTCAATAAACATAATAAGATGTTAAGCTAAAACACTCACTGTTTAATTATGTGTGGCTCCTTGCCTCCATGCATCCAATGTAATGAGCACATGCGGTTTGTGAGATTATGGTTGTTAGCTGCAGAACAGGCGAGGCATGTCTGCTGGGTACCTAAGGGGCAGAGCTAAAAGAAACTCTCTATGGAGAATCCCAGGCTTTGTGAGCCAAACGGACCTGATATAGTGTGAAATGTTACCAGAGGGCACTCTTAAAGCCCTCATAAAGCCTACTTTCTCTTAAAACAACCAATACACGCGACGCCTCCATCATTACGGCTGTAAACTGTGTCAGTCCTTTTGCATATTAGTCTTCTGTGCTGTAAAGCTGTACTGTGAATGTGGCTGTTAATCGTGTGTCATGGCTACATCCTTTACACACAACATATAAGTAGGCATGAATTCCACGAGCCTCCATATGAATATTTGCTCAAACTGGACTGTTAGCACACCCACGACACCCGGCTAAGCTTCAGCCATACTCCCTACCTGAAGAGATGTCAAGAAAAAGCTCATTAGAAATTATAAATCTGCCCCTTTCTTCTGCATGACCTCAACTGTGCTACATGATGTTTTGCATTGTGCATCTGCTTGCAGCTTTGCAATGAAAGAAAAATCTGACTTGAAATTGGATATCGGGATATGTAAACAGCTAAAGACAAGCTTTGATGTAAATAAAAAACTTTGTGTGGCACTAAAGCCTCAGAAAGATCTGGCGAATAAAGGAACAATAACAAATCAGTAAAAAGTATAGAAAGCATTGTTATGCTGAGCAGGTACATTATTGAAAGTAAAGGTTTCTGTATGGTGACTCCAATAACATGTTTAGTGTCCCTAAGGGGTGCAAAATTAAAATCGAAATCCTGGTTCAAATGTGGGGGGGAGACTAATTTAAAGGGCGACTCTACTGATATAGAATTACATTTTCATAAAACACTTGCTAAAGTTTATATAATGAATAGAAAATTGAAAACAATAGTCCAAATCACAGCAGCAGAATAATTCAGACTAACCTAGTTGGGAGGTGTGCAGGCCTTGACTGGACCTCCTCCTCCTCTCAGCTCTGTGCTCCCAGGCCTCACAGCCCATGTCACCATTGGTTGAATGAGAACTCGAAGTCCATTTTCCTGAGCTGGCTTTGCCATGCTGCTGGGGGCTCCTGAGGTTTTGAGGACTGTGTGGCGTCTGTGGAGTCCGGTGGCCACTCCTCTCTCGGGGATTTGGCGGAGGTGGTGTCAGGGGCAATGGCTTTAGTTCTTGATACTGCAGAGCTAAATCCAATAGTGGTCTGGGAAGTGGCTCAGAGGTGGAAAAAGTGATCAGATCGTCCACTACTGGAGGGTCTGAAATGAGAGGCTTAGGGGAAGAGATCTCCACTTCGGAGAGGGTGCGGTCCTCTAGGGAAGAAAGGTTAGTTCGAGGGGGCACCCTTGGGGGAATATCCAGGCAGCGACCTAGTCCAATGGAGGCCAGGAGGGAGCCACCGCCCAGCAGGGCCCGGTGGGTGTTCTTAAACAGGCCACCTAGGGATCCCCTCTCAGGCCTAGGGGAGCCAGCAGGAGAGGATCCCCCTTCCTCACTGCCCGAGTCTCCCTGAGGTAGAGGAAGCCGCAGGTTGTCCTTCACTGAAGAGCCTGCAAAGACAGAAAATGTGTTTGTTTTGTTTTTAAAAAAGACAGAGAAGAAAAAATAGGCAGAAAAGTAACACTACATCCATTTATTATTCATTTAGCTTCTATTAATAATTCACATTCCATACTCATGAAAATCTAAACTACAATTGGCAGGATTCCACTGTAAGACCACGTCAGATACCGTTCTGAGTAGAAGGAGGGGTTGGTGTGGAAGGTCTGTACTCCTCAAAGTCGTCCTTGGACTCTCCATTCTCATTGCTGTCTGATTCCAGGAGTTTGGCTCTCATTGACAGACTGAAAGCAACAAGGAATTAAAAAATATTTAAGCATGCTTGTGAATCCCTCGTAAAACTTGAGGAAAATACAGTCCTACTGTTTCCTACCTGCTTTCCTGGGGACTAAGGCGCAACACTTTGGGGCTTTTCGGACTTTTTGGGCTTTGGGGCCTCCAGTGGGGGGTCAACCTCATATCTCCATTGGCTTGCTTAAGCGAAGGGGTCTCTAGGGGCCAGACTGGGCTCAGACCAAATGTCCTACTGTTGTCACTGGGACTGACTGCAGAGGAAAAGGCAGGTAAAAAAGTCAAATCAGCATATTATCAGTATGCATACTGCCGTGCTGTATTCTAATGAAGTAGAGCATTTTTAAAAAGCAGGTTTCACCGACAAATTAAGGAAGGCCTGCAATCATCTCCAAATATGTGACCTTTACCTGGCTCCTGCTACAGCTAGAATTCATGAAACGTCAATGTGCTTTTCTACGCATATCTGCACAGCTTAAGTCCTTTGCTTTAAAAACATGTTAAGATTACCTCATTGTGTCATTTCAGATTCAAGGTTAACCTACAAATGGTTCACAAAGCACAAAGTGTGAGAAGAAGGAGCCAAAGTAACAGGGAGAAGACGGAGAGAGAAGAACTGCTGAATACTAATTAAGTTTTGGATTTCACTTGTCATTCTAACACTTTATCCAGGATCCCACTACCCTCCCGACCAGTTGGCTAACACAAAGGGTGTGAATGGTGTGTGACGCTGCCACAACACCTTGTAAAGTATCGACTCTATTACACTCTAAACAGTCTTCTCACTTTAACACCAAGACATGTTGGCAGACAAGAAAACTTGGTCAAACTGACAAACGTCATTTCCCTGGGTTCTGTTGCTGTACTGATCCCCTCATTTGTGTCATTTTATTTTTGCTTCAGAAATGGCTAAAAAGTAAATAGGCTTTTTGAATGACCATGTTGTATTATTTTTGGCCTCTACTACTCTAGAAGCCTGGCTGGTGCACCTTGCCTCCCATTACTCTCCAACACAATGTTTTCAAAGCAAGCACAAATATCAGTGGATGGTGTCAGAGTACCAATTTCAACAAGGTCAGACTGTGGCTTCAAATAAGAAAAAATCGTCAAAAACATTTTCTGTAAACACTTTCTGATTGCATGAAATATACTGTCATGGTTGTAATGTTTTGGTATCTTTGATTTTTTTCTCCTGTAATGGAGTCGCCATTTGTCATGTCTCTGTCATCAGGAACATTTACAATAATTTAACTGCTTTATATGAAATAAAAATTCATGTTGGCAGTGATGTTCATTTACGTGCTAAAATGCTCAGATTGACATTGCTAACATGCAGATGTTTAGCAGGTATGATCAAAAATGTTTATCATCCTATTTCAGCATTTTAGCATGCTAGTGTGTGCTAACTGGCACTAAAAGTACAGCTGGGTTTAGTGGCAATGTCATGTGCTTTGTAGATATATGTTCATAAATAAAGGGGTTGTAGCCTACAAATTAAACCTTGTGACGTGTTAAATAAAAATATTTTTCTATGGGTGTCAATATAGTTAATCCAGTAGGGAAAATTATGTCTGTACTACATGTTGTGCTCAATTATATACAAAATGTTGTTGAATTTTACAGCATAAGGGGTAGTTCAGAGTAATTTATCCTCTGGGGACCAAAATTATTTCAAATAATAAAATAATAAAATATTTTAATTCAACTACATCTGAAAGTTGTTAAGGTATTTAATACCAAAACAGAAATCCAACCAACTGACTTTGCCAACACAGAGCAACACCCGTAGCATGCTAAAAAAGGATCCGTTCACACTGTTTTATGTGGATTTAGTGCGGGGGTGGCAAATTCCAGTCTTTAAGGGCCACTGCCTTCAAAGACTCTGTTTTCCAAATATCTCTGCCCTACCCACTGCTGATTACCTGGATCATGGCTGCTCAGTCAATCGGAAGATCGGAATTGGAAGTTACCATTTTAGATGCAGGGGTTGTGGGGGAAGGCAAAGTTTATCGATTTATTGAACACACCAGATCCAGGTATGCAGCAGTGGGTAGGGCAGAGATAGTTGTAAAACTAGCAGACCAGAACCAGAGCTAGAATTCCTAAATCTCTGTTATTTAGAGACTGGAATGAAGAACAGGACTAGGGCTGAGAACAATTTCCATAAACTGACCGGATTTATGACACAACAAGCTGACCGAGATGCTAAAAATGCTAACTGCAATCCCAGAGTTTGTAAAGTTCCTCGAAAGTTTAAACAGTTTATTTTCTTCTTATGTAGTTCTGTAGACTTTGGTACAATAAAAGAATTTAGATCTAAGACTTTCAGTCCATTTCAATGTTCCCTCCTATAGTAATTTGTATTAATCCAACAAAAATCTTGTTGAATGGAGCTCTGTGGACTAACACAAATCCATTTGGCAGTTCTCTAGACAAATAAGTTTGGGAGGCCTCAGCAATAAATCACTGCTTGCTACTGAGAGGGCAAGCATAAATATCCACTAAACACATTTTAATGACAGGCACACTCAAGGCTTAGCGATTGCCATTAAGTAGAGTCATTAGCAAGTAAAGAAAACCAGCTCTCTATTAAATGAAGAAATTAAGCTGGCAGATGTTTTGGATTTACGAACCACTTTTACAGATAAATGTTTCACCACAATTTGTGTTTTTATGTCAGCCCCCCATGGTAATTCTTCAGAAAAATCCCTTTATTTGCTTAGTGCTACACCACAAATTTCCTTTTGGGTTTTGTTAAGACGCCCTGTGACCTACTGGCTATAACTTCCCTTTGAAGGAAAACCATCTTGGGGCATTTGTCTAAGAGTCTGACAAGCAGAAGCGTATTGTAAATCTCTGCCGCTGCTGCAGCCTTTCTCAAGCCCTTCTCCTGGAGCAACGAATTCCTCCCTGCTTATTTTTAATTCAGTCTACCACACTATAGCCACTGCATGCATATGAAGCTGTGGAGTCTTTGTGCTGGAAAAATGCAGCTCAACGCTTCCCCCTGCTGCAGCAGTGTGGTATCTTCTATGGGGGGAGAAGCAGAGCTGCAGTGGAAAAAAAGCTGCTGAGAAGTGCTGAGCCGCGGAGAGGAAGTCAGATAATATTTGGACTGGAACAGACTATTGAAAAGGGAAAAGGGTGTGTGTGAGAGACAGAGAGCAGTAAAGCACGCAGGGGGAGAGCAAGAGAGGGGGCCCACAGGGAAACAGGGGAAGACAAAAAAGATGAGTGGGTGGTTGAGAGCACATGAAAGGAGTGAATTTGGAAACAGGGATCTAATGTTGCTACAGAGTCTTTATGTGCATGCAAGAAGATGAGAGACTTTGCTTTTTTAAGTGTGTATTAAAGCATACACACATACATCTTCACCTGTGTACCTGTGTGTGTAACTGAGGAACAAAATGACTGTACTCACGTTGAATTGCACGGAAACGCGGGCCAAAGGAGGGCGAGGAGCCCGAACCCAAATCAGGAGAGTTACGCCTCTTCTCCAGACCTGGCGATGCCTGCACCGTAATTTTATGGATGAAATCTGTAACCCACAAACACACACACACACACAACAGATGTTAGACCACCTGGATGGCCACCTGGATGAATATACAAACTGAGGTTTGGGTTTTCTCACTTTCCATCACAGTCAAGAGCTGTCAGTTGTTGTGAAGGTTTCAACACCTTTTTTAAGCTTCCTTATTAAATTTTTCCAAACCAATTTTCACCTCAGTGTTTAGGTAGTTTAGCCAGCAATCTAAGTCCTGGAATGCTGATCCGAGAATTGATTTTATCTCTCACTCTATCAGAATGCAGTAATTACTAGCATGTGCTGTACAATGGGGTTGCTAGCACACTTGCCTGCTGCTTATAGCCCAGGAAAAAGCAACACTGCTAATAAAGAGCTTCAGTTTGGTGAGTATCGGGAGGAAAAGTTTAATTATATTGTTCCCTCAAATGAATAATTTATGCCCTCATAGTATGAACCATCACCTCAATTTAACACACACTTACATGCATATCAATTTCCTTTCCTTAATCTGTCATTTCTAGTCTTGGCTCTTAATTCACTGGCTTTTATTAGTGGTTCATGCCCTTAAATTACTAAATGTTGAATTAAACACAGCAGTGAGTCATTTTTTATTGTAAAAATGTTACAACACTGGTGTATACTAAGTGTGAAGATGGTACCATCAAATGGAAGGACAGTTAATTTGAGGAGATTCCTAAGTCTCATGGTTTGAATTCATAATTTAATTGCAAAAATTAATTATTTAAGAAAAAAGAAACATATGAGGATCCCCAGGCAGCAGCCACTAATGTTACACGTGGTTTGCTAAACTAGCCAATGCTTGGTAAGTTTAGCTGGTAAGGTTAGCTAAGCATAGACCTGTGTAGAAGATTAAAAAAACTCAGTTATCATAACATCCAGTTTTATGGACAGCTACACCATAGAGTTATTTCTATTCCTAGGATATTGTATGTCTATATTGGACAATATACCACCATCCGACGCAAATATAAAGACAACCTTTTTTAACCTTTACATTTTTTCAAATTTTTTATTTTTCACATTAGCCTTTATTATGCCACATTGCATTCATCATACTGTAAGCATGTTTGTATCTAATACAGAATAGGGCAAAGTATGGTACTGTATTTAGGTTAAAACACTGCAAAGTGCAAGAGCAACACAGGATGAAGGAAAAGATAATATTGGTGGGATAAGAAAAGTGGAAAAAGGGATTCAGACAAGAACAAAAACACTGAGTAGGGAGCCAGATGGAGAAGGAGAGTGAAAGAAAATGGATGATGGAGGAAAATGAGAGAGAGAGAAAAGGAGAGAGAGAAAGTGAGAGAGGGAGAGAGCTCGAGAGAGGTCGAGAGAGAATCCATGGACAGGAAATGTCGAGGCGTGGTTGGCTCACTCTTCCCTCTCATCAACCCCCCCACCACATCACCGCCCTGCTGCTGCTGGGAAAGGCCTAACCACAATACACACACACACACACACACACACACACACACACTCATGCAGTGCATTTACGCATGCTTGCTCAGCCCAAAATACACATGCATTGAAACACACTGGATATGAATTGCAGCTGGCTGTGTGACTTTGTGACAGTAGAGGGTACATGAGAAACAGAATACAACTGAGTATAGAAAGGACAAATAGGAGGAAAGAGTGATTGTTGCTCGTCACCCACATCAGCCAGTCAGAACTCTGATCCACCTTTCCTCATTTTCGGATCAGTGTTTTCAGTCGCATCTGAATGTTACCTCATCAACCTTTTCACAATAAACAGTGAGGGAACATTTCAAAGAACTGTCATTTGTTTAGTTTTTAAATATTTAATTGTTCCCATGAGGAAAAGGTTGTTGAGGACAGCTGCCATTCAGAGTATTAGTACGTGGGGTTTCCGTGTCCTCTCCAAGGACTTTGACATGTGGCCGGGAAGAGCAGGGAATCAAACATCCTACCATCTAGTTTCTACTGACTGAGCAATAGCCTTAACACTTCTAAAGTTATTACATGACAGCAGAAAACACCACCTATCTGCAACCTCATTTTTAAAGCATCAGTCTTTAAACCTACAAGCCCAGATAGGAGCCTCCAGCAAAGCCGAGCTACGAAATTCATCAGTTTCACCACAAAACTCTTGTCTTTACTTCCTCTTCTCCGCTTTCTTTTATTTTTTTTACTATTGTTGATGTTGTTGCCTTTTAAAAATGAGTATGTTATGTCCATACAAATTGGATTCGTCATTACAATCCACTTAAAAGCTGATAATTGGCAAAAATAATAGACACACATATACGCACCTTGGGGCATACTGATCTTCTCGCCATTCTTGCCCTTAAGCTTGTGTTTCTTGAAAGTGCCCTTCCTTTTCTTGACATTGGGTTTTTCCTGGTTCTGGTTCAGGTGAAGGATGAGGAGGCTTAGCTCGCGCTCAAACACGTCCTGCTCCCACTGGGCCAGCTGCTGCTCGCGCTGCCGCAAGAACTCTTCGTGCGATTTCTGCTCCAGAGCTGCTCGCTTCAGCTCTTCCTCGCGACATCGCAGCTCCTGATGGAGGAGAAGAGAAAAGGAGATGGAAGGTGACGTGAGGAGGCGTTTGACAACACAGGTCCCAAATGTGTGTGACAGAGATGGCTATGGCTCATGGCCTCCTCCAGGGTCTCAGAGTGAAATGATGCTGAAGTATCTGATTGGACTAAAACCTTTCATCAGTATTAATGGTAAAACGATTTTCAACTGTTGGGTCACATTTTATTTGATGTGCCACAGATTATTGTTGGTTTTCAATGTGTTGGCAAAGCTGACAAGGCGGCTGTATACGGTACTTGTCCTCCACAGATCTTACATTAAATGTTCTGTCCTATTATATCTCAGTACGTAATTTCAAATCCTCCTTCAATCAATACAGTAATATAAATTTGTGCTATCTCTCCGAGGCTAAAAGTGCAGGCACCCGATCCACGGGAGTCATTGTTGTACTATACTGGTTCGTCTTTTAATTAAATCAACTAATCTCTATTGAACTGTGTAACCATTTTGTGTAATGTATAAATTGTGTCAGCAGACAAATAGTGTGTGATACAAGGAATGTTCTACAGTAAAGCTCCAATATTCACTCACTCTTCTACGGTGTCCTACATCTAGATACAGTTGTGTTTGAAAAATTGTAAAGCCTTTGGAATTTCCTCCACATAAATAAAACCTACAACGCAATCAGAATCATCACAGTGACTAGAGCTATAGGGAATATAGGGAACTCAATAAACAAGTAAGACCAACTAATGTATATGTGCAATTAAGAAAAGTGCATATACAGGCAGCAGATGAATAATCTGAGAGACAAACAGCTGGCACACAGTTTTAATTGTATAAATAAAAATGACTTATTTAGACTTCTTGGAGGCACTAGTTTAATTTTCAATTGGAATTTGAGCAGACTTTTGAAAAATGGCGGCATCATTGCATAATGATTTCCACTTTTATTTAGCATTTCACTGCCCTAGAGTCTTTCAGGGGTTTTTTGTTGCGCGCAGGCACTGTTACAGAAAGCTGATTAGAAACCTTGTTGTATGTACATATGGCAGAGAAATTGGTGTTCTCCAGGAGAAGTCTAGCTGGGGAAATCCGGTTTTCTTAACCCTATACCCCAATGACAGAAACCAGCTTTCCTGTTTTACATGACAGTTGAGAAATCATCTTTCTTGAATATGTAACCTAGTTACTTAAATGCATGTGAAATCACTTATTCTAAAACTGCTGAAATGTTTTAAAACTTTCAGTGCACAGAGATCACAAGAATGGCAACGTACACAAAATTCCAATTATCCACTTATGGCAGAGACATGATGTTATAAGACAAAATTATACTGTTTTAATAGTGTATTAAAAAGTGTATTTTACAAGGGAAAAAAAGATGTGTCTAGATAAAGACAGAGGGAGGGGTTGAAATAATAAGTTTTATCTCTAAGGGTTTACAGCTTTTATTAAGGACTCACCCTTGTGACACCCTAGTGGCATTATATTAAAAATAAAATCTAAAAAGTTGCAGCCCAGACATCAGTCACTTTCCCATGGTCGATGATAAACATCACCATAGCTACACAGTCTCTCTGTACCTGGATAATATTGTTACTCTCAAATGACTCACTGATGGAAGTTTGTCTTTCCTTTATAGGACCTTCCTTACCACAACCTTCACGTCATTTTGACTATTGTTATGGGTTTTGGTTACAGTGTGCAAGTTTGCTTGACAAGCAAAATGAGCGGCTGGATAAAATAGGTTCCCTGAACCATGCGCTGAGTGCCTCTTACTTTCTCTTTAGCCCGCAGCTCATCAAACATGTCCTGAATCTCAAGTTTCCAGTCCTCCTGCAGAGAGTGGAAGGAGTCCTGCGGCATCTCTTCCTTGACCTGTTGCTCCAGGGTTGTCAGTTGGGCCAGGATGCAGCTGAAATTGGGTCTGCGGTGGGGGTCCTGGTCCCAGCATTCTGTTACACATAGAGCGGACACATTCAAAACACCAGAAACCAGGCTACAGTATTTGTCAGTCAAAGACATGGAGGTACAACTACAATTGGGTATTAGGAATGGCTGTCCTCACACTGAAACAAAAAATAGGAATATGGAAGCAGTGAGCCAAAGCAAAGCAAAATAAGATGCTCCTGCTGTGTGCTTGCATTACAAAAAAGGTTATTTAGTTTGGGGCTGAGCTAAAAAACCTGATCGGCATAGTCTCACATGGAGGTACAACTCAGATAACAAGTCAGATAAATTCACTTGTTTCCAGTACAGTTTCACTTCTTCCAACAGTTTTCTTGAATCAAGGGACCTGAAAGGAGGAAGTCACTCACTGATTCACCACAATCATCAGACATGCTGATCTGTACTGAAAAAGTGCACATATTATCTCTATGTTGAAAATGTTTTAAGAAATGTCATACTTTAAATGAAGCCAAATGAATTACTTCTGTGCATGTTTCTGCATTCATTACATTTCATATCGAACTACTATCCTGCAATGCCTCTAATTTTTATTTACACATATATCAAGCACTTGTGTGAGCACAATTTAGAGTCAAGCTGATTGCTTATTCAAAGTGTTATGCTTAATTAACTTGCAGTGGGGGGTTTTGCATAATTTGCTGCAACACTTTGGGCATTACAAGCAGATCAAAAACCAATCTAATAAGTAATTAATCCTCTGAGGTGGCTATCAGTGGTTTTGTGCACTGATCACTCTCTCTTTTTTTTTTAAATACAACCATAAAAGACAATCTGACATGAAACGAAGGGGCTAAGTGGAAACAATGTGAAATGTCTGTGTTCAAATGTTTATCAGGAACAAACAGACAGCAGGCTATTAGCATGTTAGAAAGCACTCAGTTGACATTTCATTTTAAATGGAAACTCAGCTAGGGAAGAACATAAATGGGTACAAAAGTATTGCACAATGTGGCTCTAGCACAATACACTTCCCTTTCCACAGCCATGTTATTACCATACAGGATTTTGTTTTCTGAATTTCAAACCAGCTTTGGGGAAATGGAAAAGAGTGTGCCAGGGAAGATGATCTCACGCAACAGTACTTTCACACCACTGAACTAAAAGTGGTGGACCTAACAGTGCTGTGAGTGCCTTTAATTACATTTCTACACATCCAAACACGTGTCCTACCAGACATGAGCTGAGCGAAGGGTTCAGGGCATGTGGAAGGGATGGGCAGGGTGAGTTTGTTGACAGCTACTCCATATGCAACAGCAAGTCCATCAATGCCTTTGTAGGGTGCCTCTCCAGTTAGCAGCTCCCACAGCAGAACACCATAGCTAGAAAAGAAAAACACAAACAAGAAGGGATAAGACATAGCTTTAAGCTGTAAATTAAGACTAAACATGTCCTGGAGCTGCTTTACAATAAAACACTTCCAGTAAATAGAACTGTTTATGGATTTTACTGTACAAGCACTTCTGTAAATCCCAAATTACAGGCACTGGGATCTTAAATCTTGAATCCCAGTGACAACAACAACACTGTATGGGTCGCTTTCAGACCATTCAGCTAACAGTTTAGGGATCAGTCCTATGTCTGCCACGGTGTTGTCTTTTTAAAGATAAAGATAAACTCGCAATGCTGGACAAGACATAGATGACCAAAAAAAGAATACAGGCCTTGTACAAAATAGCAAGTGGCTATAAGGGCATACATTAAATGTGGTCAACTCTGTCAGTCTATAAAGAGGTATACAATTTATAAGGCAGGAAAGGGAAACCGGCAGCAAACTGTAGGAAGGTACAGGAAGGAAGAATAAACCAGTAAATAACTGCATTAATAGTAAATAAATAATCTATTTGAGAGATAGAGAGTGGGAGGGTGTTGGCAGTGTTATCCATCCTAATCCAAGTGTAGTAAAATGAAAAAACGTCTCACTGGGATCTCCACGGGGTCCTAGCATGGTCAGGTCTGTTCTGCCAAGTCGACATATTGTTTATCATGATTCTGTGTGTCTTGTTCAGCCATCAGTGAGCATCTGTTGCTGTAGTTGCTGAGCTGTACCGCACCAATGCTGCTAGCTTGACCCACAATCGCGGCTTTTCAGCCAATTTGCCGAATGTTGAATTGGAAACAGTCCAACTTTGATTGGCTGTTTAGCTTAATGAATCACTTGTTAGGAGGAGAAGTAGACGTAACAAAAGAAAGCAAATGGCCAAGTCAAGAGTGCATACATGGAAGGCTCTTGTCATCTGAACAATTGAATATAAGCAATCATTCACGACAACATGGTGACTCTGAATGAAGAAAGTGAATCTATGTGTTCCACTGCTTCCCTTTCCAATGTACAAAAAATATACAGACACCACCCGCTGGTATGAAGACTCCTTTTCTCTCAGAGTGCAGAACGCATGCTAACTGGTTGGAGTTTATGTGGTGTGTTTAGGTGCCCCATTTTTGCCCTAAGGAAGGCAACACAGCAATTGACCTAGATCACTGGTGTCTGCTTGGTGTGTCTCTGTCTTAAGGATGGATAAAGCCAGGGACCTAGAACTAACATTATTTCAATAAAGCCTTGTTGAAGTGAATGTGTTAGCTAATAAATAGCCACACCAAGCAACACGAATCACAAGTTAAGCATCTGGTCCTGTGATGATTACATCCAAAGGTCCAATATTCACTCAGCTAAAAGACTAAAATAGTTTGCAAAGCTACGAGGAACTGCAGAGATGAATGGGTATTCCCTAAAAGTGACTGCATTCACATTTGATCACATGTTACTCAAAAAAATATTTACTAGTGCAGCTTTAATTTCACCTCAGTTAGGTTTATAGACTATTCTTAATGCAGGAAGATGACAAACTTATTAAAAGTAGACTGCATTCAGTTGTTAGCCTTCAAATACCTCCCCACCATGAGTTACACTTGCTATCAGTCTATTAGTGTATCTGTAACAATTTTACACACTGAATAATCTGTGGTATTCGATATTTTATGATTAAAGTAACTTTAATTTGTTTCTTGCTTTATGGAGTGCATTATATCGTATACATTTCTTTATCATGGCACTGACGTTACATAACCAATGACCTATGGAATATGTTCTCTCAATAAAATACGTGCTAACACAGCAAAGCGAACTCATGCATGCAGAACTTGAATAAACACAAATATAAAGACACACATAGGACTTTTGAGCCCGCACAATGGGAGCAGCCCTGTGTCCTAAGAAGATGAAGCGTGGCGCAGGACTTGGATCTCCCACACTGTCAATTAGCCTTCACCCAAACCTCACGGAACGCACTGTGGAGGCCCGCTAAGTGGAGAGCGCAGGCCACAGCCCTTTTTTATTTAGTTCTTTAATTACAACTTCCACACACTGTGACTGTGCAGAAACTCTGCTTGTCGGCTCGCCTCAAGGCAGTCGTCGTCTCCGCGTGGCGGCTTTGGAGACGAGCAGCCGTGGACAGATGAGAAAGAATAGTAGAACAAAGATTACCCTTCATTTTTAGAGCAGGGCTGCCTGCCTGCCTGCCTGCCTGCCTGTCTGCCTGCATTGTCATTTTGCTACTTTCCCAGATTGTGCCCTGATTGTTGTGGGAATGACGTTGTGTGGGTTGGTTGTCAACAGACGAGGGAGATAGAAACTGAGAGGCTGTGTGCTTGAGACACTGAGATGGCACTGACTCATTAGGTTGTTGCGCAGTCTTAATAAACAGTGTTTCTTAAAATGCCAGAAAATTCCTCAAGCATGTTGTAACATAACAGAATCTTTTTTTATATTCACAAGGACACTTTCAACGGGTTTCTTCGTTAAGGCACGCTCAACTGGTCTCATAAGCTCTACAGGGGTCTGCATGAACCATTTAAGAACGGCTCAAATGGCCCAAATCCACAGGAATACAATTAAGCCACAGCATATGTGTGAGTGTTAGAACCACAATGTAGTGAAGCCGTGAATGTGTTAATGTTTTAATAAATTATTCATATATTTCTTTATTGCTGAATAAAAACAAACCCTTCTTGCTTTATTCTGAATGCAAATTTGTGTGCAGCGCTTAAAAGTCATAATGAATCTCCTCACAGAGTTAAGTCGTTATTATAAAACCACCAACCATAATCAAGGGACTTTTCTCTTTCTGTGTAGATCATGTACTCAAACACAAGCTGAAATGGGCATGTACATGTGCACACGCACACGCACAAGCACACAGAGCTATTCCCACATAAAGGGTTGTGGTTAGGTCGGGTGTGTGGCCTCCTTCCCTGTCTATACTGGAGACAATGGGACAGTGTGCAGCACACATGTCCCACAACAAAGCACAGAGCAGCCCTTTGAAGAGACGCAATCACACGGCTGTGGTGGCCTTGCTGCAATAAATCACTCTGTCCCTCCATCACTTCATCACTGTCTCCCACAACCACCTCTCTGCACTTTTACCCTTTCCCCTCTATTTCTATCATATGTCTTCAGACGCCTGCAAGAAGTCCACTGTCCTGCTGTCCACTGACATTAATACATTGACTACTGTCCTACTGTCGATCTCTGCAGCAACTGCTAAATACTCAGTGCTATTGCAGTTTTTGTGCGTTTTTGCTAAATATACTTGGAAAAGTCTGCATAACCTAGAAGTCCCTCTTAACCTGAAAAACCTCCATCACCATAGAAACACAGATAATATCTAACTATCAAAATTTGGGAATAAAATGAGGATTATCTAAATTAGGTTTTATTGTCTCATGGTTAGGCTAATTAATTAAATTAAAAGGTTTAAATTAAAAGTCACATGTGTTTGGTGATGCACCAGTGTTGGTTGCCATGAAGTAACCTTTTGCTCCAGATAACACATTAACAATATAGTAACTGTTATGTGAAATGTGACACAGCTAAATATCTAGTAAATTATCTATACAATACTGTAAAAAGGTCCTTTGTTATTTAGATTTTTATTTATTTTACAATTCCACCAGTGTGGAGTGTCACATGTTGTGTTATATAAGTTATTTCACACATACAGAGCAAGAACAATTCTGCTGAAAATTACACAACAGTTAAATATCAGAGAGCTTTAAAAATGTAACATAAACAGAGAAATGCAAAATAAACACTTACCTCCAGACATCGCTACCCTTTGAGAAAGTGGAGGACTTGATAACCTCAGGGGCCATCCAAGCATAGGTGCCAGCAGTGCTCATCTTTGTGGTCTTGTGCCACTCTCTTGCCAGGCCAAAGTCAGTAATCTTTAACGTCAAACCCTCCATACATTCATTCTCTATGGGCTGAGCCAGAAGGACTAGAGGGAGAGAAGACAGGTAGGTGGAGGAAAAAGTCAGGTGAAATATATCCAGTACAGTTAAAAGGGTTTAAATTCTGTAAAATGCATTACTGCAACACACTTTTCCTGCTTGTAACTTAGAAAGTTAGAAAAAGTAATGCAATACTGTGTTCAATCAAGACACATTCAAACATTCTCAATTTCTTTCTCACTTCCTCTTCTGCTTGTTTCAGGCCCCTCTGGTCACAGACAAACACAATTCCACATATCCTGTGACCCAGTTCAATTGCAACAAACTAATCAATCTCTGTGCCTTCAAACCGGTGACTTCTTTCAGTATTTTCGCTAGGTGGCTGGACGCAGTGCTGTTTTAGTTCTACAGGTTTGGTACAGAGAACATGGTTTAACTCATACGGATCACATGCACAATTGGGAGCAGGGCCAAACCGTGTCGCACCACCCTCAACTCAACGTCACCAAACTGGCTCAATGTGTTAAGTCACACGGCCGGAGAAGGAGGAAGCGCCATTGTAAAAATGAGAAATGGAAGCTCCTGTGTATCACTGTTCTGCTGGTTTGTTTGGGGTTTTTGCTCCACTCACTAGTTCAAAGCATTAACTTCAGCAGGCTCTTTTTTACCCAATGCTAATTTTGAATCTGTAATTTTTGTGTTGTAATATTCAAACCAATACATTCTAATGTTGCTGTCTCAGTAAAAGATTTCCACCACTTGAAACACTAAATAAATAATTACTGTGCATATGTATACAATTCAGATATTATAATTACACATTTTATGTGAAATTTACAAGTTGTGTTGCAGAAAGTAACCAGCCGTCTGCACCGCTAGCAATCCCAACCTCTGACACCAAATTTAGCCTGGATTTTAGAAAATCCAGGCTGCCGAAGAAACCAGGCTTCACCGGGGGAGGCCTGGACTTTCAATGCTGAGCCAGTGCAATGTTACCTAGTTCCTGTGCACAGAATGTGAATCAAAATTTGGCTGACGTAACCAGCTTATGTGGTATATTATATATATCTTTATATCTTATATATCTTTCTATACTTGTGAGGACACTCACTGACATAATACAATCCCTAGACCCTAACGATCAAAACTGAATGCCTAACCTAATTCTAAGCCTGACCCTAAAACCCAGTCTTGACCCTCAAAAAGCCTTTTGAAGTTGTGTGGAGCAGCTAAAATGTCCTCACAACAATGGTACAGAAACAAAATTTGTCCACAGAAGACTATGAAGACATGCCCACACCTACATATCTATACACACACAAACACACACACTCAGGGGCTGCATAGAGGAAGTGTAGGTTTTTACAGCCCACAGTTAGGTGTGCAGTAAACACTAGATACAGTGAGCTAAAAAGATTTAAGCAGCAACATGTGTGTGCAAGGCAATCACTACACAAGTACACAATATCGTGCTAAAACCTGCTGAAGTCATCCAGTTACAGCTCTGCTAAATATAACGACATAAAATGAGCAGCGGGACCATGCCACGGAAATATGGTGTATCCCTTTGAAGCACATTCATCTCACCTGTATCATATCCAAATCTGCAGACTAGCCACGCTATTGGAAATCATTGCAGAACAGACTTTCCAATGTAGGTTCTTTGTTATGTTGTAGCGGTTCTTTATGTGCTCACTCCTTGTTAACTGGCCCGTTCTGCAGTAAACTTGTAAGAAGTTCAGTGAAGAAAAATTTAGTATGATTTCACACTGATGTATGACTAAAGTATGAGACAGATGTATTCATGCAGCTTCTTTTGACAACCTTCTGCATATTATAGTAAGAACTGAGAATGCAGCACTGATTGTTCCATTACAGAACGTAGTGACATAGAAATGTACTGTCCTTTTCAATCCGCCCTCAATGGAAACACAAGACAGAAAGCAGCAAATGAAACCCGTCAATTTAAATGTGCATGTATGAGCTCCTCCAAGTTCCCCTTTATGTTAAGAAAACTCTGATCTGTTTTGTGCCTTCACTTGAGGTAATATAAAATTAAAATAATCCAGTTAGAATGAAGAACATCCAACTACTTCGACCAATGAGGTGAACAAAACCTGTAAACCCGTATTTTACTGTGAAAGAGATCCAAGAGCTTTTTTAGCACTAATTTATGTGAATGAAGGAGGATTTATGGGTTTCTAAAACTCTTTCAAACTCAAAAAGGCAGGCATGATCAGAATAAAATCAAAACACAGACACCAACTTTGACTGGTTGCGCCATCTCTTCTTACACAACAACTCAGAAATGATTCATAAACTGTTATTATCTACACGAGGAACACAATTGAATTGATTCAGATGTAAATACTAGACCGGATGAAGTACATGTGACCATTAGTAAAGTAAACATTCTCATTCCCATCTGCTTGTCTTAAGTTGTATCTTTATTCTACATTATAACTGATGTGTATGGGGCAAAGTGCTTTTGCTATGTCCAACGCCCAGAAGCCAACCTTACCGCTGGACATTACAGGAAAAAGGGCTTTTCCTTAGACATGCCACTGCAAGCTGGTTTGAAAATGCTAGTGGCTTTTCTTAATCTCTTGAGCTGAGGGAAGTCTCACTTATGTCATGACAGTATGACTAGATTTCCATAACTTTAACAGCCTCTTTGTCTTCTAACATTCTTCTCCATGATCAATAAAGCTTGAACAATTATTTTTGTTCCCAAAACAATTGCAGGGCCAATTGTGGGACAGATTACATTTTCTATTTCTGCTTCACAACATGAGCCGCTTGACATTCTTAGAATGGAACGCTTTTAAGCGTCTTTTACTCCCACCCTGTTTGGTGCAATTATATTTATATGTCTCAGATTAAAATGACTAGAACTGGAAGAGCAAAGATTGTCAGCAGCTATATGTGCCAAATTGGACTAATGGGGTAATAAACTGCAAGCTAAAAGAAAAAAGTCATAATTAAGTGGGAAATAAACCATTTGTCGTGTAAGCTTTGAGCTCAGTGCACACCAACTTTTATTAACTACAATAAGTTTTTAAATACTATAAATACTAAACACTGAAACTGTAAAAAAAAAAGCATGACATAAAGGATCTGCCTTAGAAATATTTCTCTGGAAGTTCCACAAAGAAGAATATCTGGTTTAACATAAGACAGCCCCGTCACACTTTCTGATTATGGATATGACTGATTGCAATAAAGATGTGTCAGGCTGACCAATTATAGATGAATAAATCAGGTTCTGTATAACACTATTATGACCTCAGCATGGCTTGGGATCGGTCAATCACAATACCAGGTGCAGCAGCAGCTGTGGATGGATGACTGGTGTTTGCTTCCTTTAAGTCTGATCTTTTGTTTCCCCATGAAGAACTGGCTCATTTTATTCCCAGTCCTGCCTGAAACAAGTTGCTCTTGCTGGAAAACTGCAAGAATTAGATATTTTATGCAGAGTGCTTCTTTTCTTTGGTGTGACTGCTAATCCTTTGCACCTGCAAAGGTTGTTGTGTAATTATGGATAGAAACTAGTTTAACAAGTAATTCATTTTGATTATATATTGTGAATTACTACGCAACAGGTGTGGCAGCTCCTCACAATAATTACTTTATACCTGCATTTTGCCCAAAATACCACTGGCAGCATCCTTGCAAACAGCCTTGCAAATGGATAATGAAAGTTACTAAAAAAAAAAATGAAGCTGAGGGGGGGGAATCCAAAATAAAGGCGAGAGAGAAGTATCTTCTTTCAAAATACACAGACCCAAGCAGCAATCCTTCTTCATACCAATACATTCTCAGTTTGAGAACTTGTGAGAGTGACGCAGGTGGAGGCCAATAGGTGGGTTTCCCTGGGGCCCCCAAATCCCTAATTCTACCTCTACCAACACTCTCTAACTATGCTCGATCTCGGCAAACGTACACACAGCTTAAAGGGCTTGGCAATATGAACTGGTTCTAAATTGGAGCCCAAAGTACAGGGTTGTTTACATCTCATGTTTTCAGTTTCACTTACTTAATATTACTACAAAAAAATCTCATGCAAGAGGAACTGTGCTCTTGGTTTTAATAGACTAATAGATGTTTTTACACATTTAGATTTCATGAAATCACTATATTTAAATGTGTATGCATACTTTAACTGCTGCTGACTATATAAAACACCATCTGAGCGGCTCTGCCTTAAATCTGTCAAAATGGCTTTATATTCAAAATAATTGGAATTCTTTTTTCAGAAATTAGTAAAAAGCAGAATCAGTAACACGATTTGAGATACTGTATATTTTTGTATCACTTTTTTTGAGACATGTGGAAATTCAGATAAATTTAAACTAACATTTACTTTTTAATATGTTGTCTGTATAATTTGCAATCAAAATTAGGTTGGAAATATTGCGAGTTAGTGCATTTATTCTTTTTACATTTTACACATTGTTCCAACTTTTATGGAACTGGGGTATGCTTTTGAAAGCAGCTCAATCAGTTAGCCATGAGTCAGTATTAGGAGAACTGCTCGATATACAGTGCGTCTGTAAATATGAACGTAAATAAAGAAATCTAGAGTGAGCTAAGCGCATACTGTATATGTGTTTACATATATCTATATGTAAACACATTTTGGTAACCAGCACAGCACTGGAAAGCTCAGTGGGTGAGTTTCTATGAAAATAGACTATATTGCTCAGGATGTTGGTTGCTGTGGTGTGACTGTGGTATCACATGTCTCAGTATGATCGGCAGCCATGCCATTCTTCCCCTTTGCTGGCAGACTGGGCATTGCTCAGGGTACGGCTGGCCGTCAAATGCAGGGAGGAGAAGCAACAAAGAATTTGACTTATTATAGGGAAGTAAGATTCCTGCTATTTGCAGACACTTTCTGACTTTCTGGGCTCACTGCTCTTTTCCTTTTTTAAATTTTTTTTCCTCTTTCTCTTTTGACTGGGACTTCCACTCAAAAATCTATTTTTTTCCAGTTTGTCTATTTGTTCTGCACACAAATATGAATTTTATTTACTTTTTCTACACATGTGAAATGCATTTCTCATTCTTGCTTTCTTTGTTGTCTGTCTTGCTCTCTCTCCCTCTCAGACATCCTGTGCTGTACTTCGTAGCCCAGAGGCAGCAAGTTTGACGTCACAAAGGAATGCATCACAAGAGGTTGAGTTGTCTGCTCTGTGTATATCTGTGTGAATATTGAAGGGGACAACTTTTATAATGTACTTACACAACAATTCCTGCAATCAGTCCTGCTAAAACCACAGACAACTTCCACAGCAACGCATTCTTTCTTTAAGATTGACTGGTCCAAAGACAGACAAATAATGAACGACTGTACTTCACTTTTGCAACACTCATTTTTTCTAACAGCCAGACAACTTTTTAAATGGGTGAAAAAACTGCTTTAAGGTATTTCCATCACAAACTTTCACATCGAATTCTGCCTCAAGAAGGCAGGCACACACAATAAAGCAGCGAAAATAGCCAACGGCCAAAACAGAAACAACCTCTACAGTGAGGAAAAAGGGCCCACTCATTTAACCTTTATGCAGAAAATCAATTTCTGTCCATTCCACAGCTGAGTCATTGTTTCTGTCAATTCCACAGGCCTCTCAGGGAGGGGTGGGAGTGGTGGTGGTATTTACTGCAACAGGCTATGATTCCTTGCTCCACTTCTTTTGTCTGCCTGCTGGTCAGCATCTGGTGCAAACAAGCCCCAGTCAGTCACCCCTATTTCCATGTGGGGGGCGACTTGCTCCGCCATGACCCCACTTCCAGGAAGTGTTGCTGGTTTCAACCAATTAGCCTCTAGTGGCGGGTTCTTTCATACACAAAAAGGAAAGAAAGAAAGAAAAAAATTTAAGCGCCAGTTTTGCTGTTCCCGCTTGCTGTTCATTGTGCATGGTAAGCTAAGCGCTATTTTAAGGAACTGAGGTTAAGAGGGGTCACGTGGCTCCAGACAGACAGAGGCAGACGGGAGGGAAGTGTAGGTGCTGCGGTAAAGTGAGCAGAGGTGACAGAGACAGAGGCACAGAATGTTGATTGCTACCATTTGATTGAGTGAGACCAGACAAAGTGACAACCTGGCTAGATTACACTACACACACACACATTATGCTACCTAACGCAAACACTTAATAATCAAATGTGACTTGAAATCTATCTTCACAAATACAAGCTGTCACTTTCTATCCGGCTTACTGTGGGTCTCACATAGCGACTGGATTTGCACTACTGACAACATGTCTGCCACAAACAACCAGTGGGTCAGTCATTCAAATTAAATAAAGCAGAAATGCGCCAACATGCCACGGATCCCAACATATGAAGACAAACATTATATTCAGAATCTGAACAACCGTTCGAAAATTCAATATGCTCGAAATTCATTTTTCGATCTGTCTCTACAGTTTAGCATGGCACAAAGCTTTGCTTTGTAGCCTATGTAGGAAGTTTGACCCATTGCAAGCCCTATCACTAACTGGGCTACTGTTCTAGTTGCTAGAAAAACAGGAGAAAACTTGTGAGCCAATCCACTATGAATGATTAAAAAAAATATGCAATGTGAGACGGGATTTTCAATATGACAGCACACATGCAAAAAAAAAGATGTTTGATGCTTTTAAAAAAGACAATTCTTTTACATAATTCAGCATTAGGCTTTTCTGACAGTTTTGTAACACATACATTTTAAAAACACGTAACCCAAATTTCTCTGCAGTATGGATATACAGTAGCTTATCTCACACACACACGTACATGCATCCAGAGGGTCCACAAAACAATCTTCATGCACATGCAACCAAGCACAGAAACATGCAAATTCACAAGCAATACAAACATTAGAACTGTCTCAGCACACATCTCACCACATTCTTCTTCCACTTCCTGAGCTGAAACAAGAGTGCATCCATAGTTCAGCCCTCTTCCTCCTCTTGCCACCAGCATCACACTGACGACTGCTGCATTAGTCAGCTGCTTACTGGACAGCATGTGGCAACACACTGTGTCCAAATCAGCCAGTGACCCACATTACATTAAGTCTACTGCTGGCATCTTTGTTTCATCTTCATTCAACTTTAAAGGAGTGGATTGAAGTTCAGACAGGATAAATCCAGGAAAATAAAGAGGCATTAGAGGAATACTTACACCCTTAGTACTATTGTGCATTACAGAGGCTTATAAAAAAACAGCACAGAATTAAATATATTTAAGGCCTGCAGCATTTAAGCAGTACATGAAGGAGGTCATAATTTGAACATGTTCACGATTAGGGTTTGGGTCTAAAGTAATGTAACGTGATACTACATAAAGGACACATGAGATTTTCTTATCTACTTACTGTGTTATCTTCCACCTGGTAACATGATTTAAGGAGGTGTGTTAACAAAACAGAGCAGGAAATCCAGCTCTCGTTCAAAGAACAACAGCGGGTATCTTGACTAAATCAGTCTTGCCCAGACAGGGTGTCTTTCCTGATAGAAAGGCAAAATCAACAAATGTCGCCACAAAAACACCATGGCTGATCTCCATGGCAACAGGAGTCAGTTTGACATTGTTTGTTGTTCAGAAACAAGAGTTTGTCAGTAGCAGACGTTACTCTTACTAGCACCAAGCTAGATATGAGTGATTGACTCAACCCTGGAACCACGAGCAAGGCTTTCAGTCTCACGGTCCTTTCACGTTCCACAGATGATTTAACATTAGCTAACCATGTCTACATTGGGCAAATACAAACTATTTACCTTCCCGATGTAAACCAGGGATTTAATCCTATTGTTTAAAAATAGTTTAAGTACTTGAGGAGAAAAAGTTAAAATCTATCTACACAGTCCTGGACACTATTAGAAGCTAACATTAGCTGCTCTGATCAGGACAACACAACACATCCTGAAATCCTTCTGAATATTGTATATGGAGTTTAAGAATATAAACACATATAAAAGCTAAGCTGACAAAGTGTGATAAAAGAATAGCTCACATTTTCCAAATCATATTTGTAACACTGGACAATTCAGTGGCAATGCAGTAAAATAATTATTTACACGTCAGTCAACAGCTTGAAAAAGAAAGTGTCATCCTATGAATTAGTCAGTTAAAAATATTAAAATCCCAGAAGTCTAGAGTCAGGATTATCAACCAACTCAAAGAGGAAACTATATCTGATCAAATCTGTGCAATCTGTCCATTGTCATTTATGCTGCCAATATTGACATGGCCAAGAAATATGTGTCTTATCAAGGACATTTTAGAGAACATGTGGCTGGTGCTGAACATATAGCACATGCAGTGATAATTGCTGTAACCTTTAAGCTGCAGGACAGTCTTTCTCCAACCATCCAGCTACTTGTCACGACAAAATGCCAGATGCAAAAGTCAGCTCCACAAAGCCATTTTCTGCGCCTCACTTAATTACGTTCTTAATAATTCAGCTCTGGAGCTACATGTCCACCTGTCAGCGCATTTTTTGCATGCATGCCTCATTCCTCAATGTCCCAATGTTAGTACATCAGGCCAAATTTGCCTTATTTTTGTTTAATTTTTTACGCAGAAAAGAAAACTATACAAAATCTCTAAAGAAAGACATACACAAAATTTGGAAAAGTAAAGTTTGGTCCAAGGCAAAAATATTGGCTTTAAAATTTGCACATCGATCATCCTAAGCTCATGCTATGGTCCTTTTACCTTCCTCCCTCTCCCTCCTCCCTGCCCTGCACCCGTAGGCGAAGGGAGAATTCCAGCAGGGTGGGGACTTTCCCCAGGAAGAACGGGAGCTTTGTCCCCTGAGGGACGAGGCCATAGCCTGATAGACTGTCTGGTAACCTCTGAGCAGGCAGCCGGTGAGTGAGTTGGAGAGAGAGTGATAGGGCACAATCATAGTAAAGATGTCACCTCACGATGAAACTAGCTCTCAGTCTGCTGGAGTTTCATCTGGGAGGTTCACTGAGTGTAGGAATTGGGCAATGTCAGTGGTCTTATACACCAGGCCACAGCTGACTGAGAACTCTGAATATAAAATTCTGCAGATAGTCTGAGGTGGCATTTTTCATTTGATGCGTGAAAACATAATATTATGATTCAAGTTCAAGCCAATTTCACAACTACGCGTTACCTCTGTGCTCTCATTAGTGAAACCTGAAATCCCTGATGGTTGTTTTATTGCTTTGTGGTTATTATATTACAGTGCATGGTGTGATGAAACACTTATAATGGCTTATTTACTGTGAGACACTCCCTATGCCCAGCTATTTGGAATTGTCAATCAAGTTTTTACCTTTCAGTTGGAGAATGACAGTGTGTGTGTTTAGCTGTTGAGAGGCTTCTTAAAGGAAAGTTGCGGTTTATTCAATCCTGGACATTGCTGTATTTAAAGTAATATGTACTGTAACCTTTTGTGTCTGGCCAAGTACAGTGAGTACAGTGGACATAGAAAGGTTTGAGTAATCTGCATATTTTCCAAATAAATCTGACTAAGCTGTATGACTATGTGACACACATTTTTTTCTACTTTTAGTTTGTGCATTCCAAGATTATCAATAATAAACCTTGAGAGTAAAATATATTACTGATAAAACAGGCTGGAAGACAAAGACAAAGTTACTGTTTCTATATATGATTATTTTCAAAAAAGTGATAAATCTAAGACTACAAAGTATCACAAATTAGTACAATACGTAGCAAGTCATAATGAAAACAGTCCATTACTTTTCTCTCATTCATCTGTCAGTGCTACATTTTAAAATATAGCAATTTTATCACATATAATACATACAGTAAAAAGCAAAACATACATATCTTATATAACCAGGACAAACCAGCTTGAATCAAGCACATTCTGGCAAATGAGCGACAGTCTACAAGCTAATCAAAATTACATTTGCACTCTGAAAGAAATACACAAGGCAATATTCTCTTTCTGGCCATCTACATTAACACAGTCAGAGGGGGGCTATAAATGATTCCCTGTGCAAAGTATAAGAGGTCCCGAAAACCGTCACTTATTAACAGACTTCCAGGGCTTATGTGTTGAAATTTAACCTTCATTAGCACCATTTCCTCAGAAACTCAGACAGGGGATCATTACAGGGTTGACCCTAAAATTTCTGAGGTCAAGGCAGTGCTGGGAGGCATGCCTGAAGTTCTGAGGTGGTAAATATAACCGACCAAACATGGCCAGATACAAAAACTTATAGTAGACTTCTGTGTTGACAGTTAAATAAATCTCAATTAAAAACTGTCCTTTACTCGAGATATATATGCTATATAAATGATTAGTCTACTTAAATCAAGCTGCAGTGTTCTTTTCTCAATAGAACAAACGTCTAGAAAAAATATATACACACCAACCATAAGTGAAAAGAAGAAGAAGAAAAAATTAAACAAATTCCAAATATATATTTGAACATAACTTATAAAACTCTTAAATAACTTTCTCCTGTTTTTAAGTTAAACGTCCACCTATTCCTTACATTGAACCACCCTTCCAGGACACTATGTTGGTAATACGTAGGATCTGATTCTCATCTGTGTAGACTGTAAACAATTTTAAACTGGATATTTTACCACAACTATATTAGCTGTAGAGCAAATATATGCAAAAATAAAAGCAGCCACATAGAAAGCATCATGGCTTCCATTTGAATGCATTACACTCTGCGATCAATTAAAATAGTAACTTGATGCAGTTTTCTAGCAAAGTACCGTTTTTATGGGAACTACTGTAAAGAGATACTATGTAGGGATCTATAACGTGCTAATAATTAATAGCACTGACTTTATAGCAACATTTTCATACCCTATTATATGTCTTTATCATCAGGGTATTAAGCTAAAAATATCTTTTCGTCTAGAATTGTTTAAGAGCTATATCAACTGCAATTTGCTTTTCAGCTTGAATAAAGCATTATTATAGACTTTTTAAGGGTAGTTAACATAACAGGGACTATAGGAAAAGGATGTGAAAAAACAGCTATATTGAAGTCACTAATCTGTACAACAATGATAAAAGTTCTCTTTGCAGGTTTCCTTTCTGAATCATCCAAAACAAATGTGTTCTGATCCGCATGATCATTTTCTCCTTCATGAATAGATTCCTTGGTTCTTTTACTCGTTTGCATAGAAACTGTCTTGTGATCAGTGTGGTGAGAAAGCGGCTGAGCTGAGAATAAAGTTTCAGACTAGGGATGGGAAACAACATCAGATTTCACTCTGCTTGAGTTCTGGAAACCTCTCTACTTCCTGTGTGTGCTGACCTTCCAGTGTCTACTTTTCTTTCCTTCCCCCCCATCTCCTCCTCCTATTCAGTGTCCCCTCACTCGTCCTGCTTGGACTATATACGCACACTCATGCACATACACATATTGTGCAGCTTTCAGGAGTAAGTGTGGGTGTAGTCATTGTGTGGACATCCAATTTTGCACATAGAGTATATATAGTAAAGAATGCTGTACTGTGTGTAAATGATATTAGGCCTAAATCACCCTATAAGTTTGGCTGTTAGCATACAGATGTAATTACTGATTATTACACTAGCCGTTGTCTGGAATTGTCAACCCTAGTGCAATATTTTAATTGAACGGCATATATAGACTGTGTGAAACTGCAATGCCATGCAGTTAAAATGAATGATGTGGAATGAAATTGAGGTATTAATTCAAATTTAGTTGGTGAGCAAAGAGCAAGGTGATTTCAGCAGTGAAAGGAGTTGAACTGTAAGGCAAACAGAGCCGAAAGGTGAAGTTCTGGCTGAAGTAGTCCTAAAAGCAGCGGGAATGTCCAGATGAATAAAAGACTGCAATAATGCAAGCACAAAAACATCTCAAACCTAACACCTAACTTTTTGTAGGAAATTTAAACTCTGATTAAACCCTCAATTAAATAAAAAATTGAACATTTCTTTTGCTGTTTGTTTAATTTTTTAAAGTTAATATAATGGGTTAATTGGTAAACTTCAGGGGGTTGGTAACCATGTTTTTGGTTTACTTTAAAAGAGCCCTTGCTTCTAGTCTTTAGGCTAAGCAAAGCTAATCGTTGCTGGCTCTAAATGTAACAAGAGCACACGAGATTGCAACCAATCTACTCATTCAAGATAATATCAGCACACAAAACTAACTTCTGGAAATTCTGATTTAAAAATACTGTTATCAGTATTGCCTTGAAAAAGCCACAGCCTAATTACACTCTCACGTGTGGGAATCTCTGAAATCAGATCTAACCTGCCTTTCCAATCTGGATCAAATCTGCAAATTTTGCCTGAGTGCAATTTCCAAAATAAACATAAAATACAGTAAAGAAGTGATGTGGCTGGCTAAGCTGCACGTGACTTGAGGCTCAAACTCCCCTTGGCCTTATCACCCCCTGGCACACACTGAGCCAGCAGCAATACAGCTGAGCTCTTCCCCAGCCGATTCCCTTTCACCGTCACCCCAGGAACCGATTAGATATGCCGGTCAGGAAAGTGGCACTAAAGACGCAGCCATGTTTATGGATGGGTTACTTCATGACGTTGCACTTTTCACTACACTTGACTTTAGAGGTTAGGCTTCCTGCTTAAATGCATAATTTTTGCTCTTCATGGTCACATGGATGAAATAGTAGTAAGGCAGCGGAGTAATTAAATAAAGTTCGTTGGAGAAGAGTTGATGGATAAGATATTTCAGATTTGGGAAAGGAGTGTGTGTGTGTGTGTGTGTGTGTGTGTGTGTATATATATATATATTTGTTTTGACTGACAGGTCTGTGACGTTATCACAATCAGCCCGAGCAGCTTCAAATTTCTCCACACACCCTCACTTTGATTAAGGTTCTACACATGCTTATACAATATATGGTTTCAAACAGCTTTGACAGGCTGGCCTAAATAGATTAATGAACTTGTTTTCCATCAGAAAATAACAATTGGACAAATATTTGGAATAGAATGTTGCAGCTTACTACAATATTACAGAATTTTTGTATTACAAAAACTTTAAAAATTACTTTTGGAATTCAACAGAAATATATATATGCACATACATATATTCAACTTTATTTATATAGCAAAAAGACTTATTTTCATGCTGTTCTATATAAAACATCACCATCTTTGTGGCTTTATATAGCAGCATTGTACATCCCTACTGCTGAATTGAAGTACTTGTAACAGCCAATAAAAGATTTGACTAGCAAACTGACAGCAAAAGGCCTTACAGAAATTACCACTACATTTCCATCTATATATTTTTTCATCGTGTACTTTCTGTTTTATGGCCAGCTTAACACCATTGCCTCACTTATACATGTGAACAGACAGCACAGCTACAATATAATAAAGCACAAGTTCATGTTTAAAGTGTATCAGATTTTAAACCCCCTTCTTCCTTTCCCCCAGTCCACTAAATAACAAGCGCAATCAATAAACTGCCTAAAATGTCTAAATGACCCTCATCATTTGTTCTGTAGAACAGCAGATGAATGGTATGTGTGTAAGTGCAGTTCACCAAACACATGCAAATGTCACACACTCTGCTGCCTGTACACTGCCTGGACGCACATGCACACGCACATGCACACACACATGCACACGGTGTTTTGAGTGCTCTGCAGTGTAGGGCACTGGGGGCCCTGAATGAAAACAGGTAGAGGGTAGAGGGATGGGTCAAATGTTTGTCCACGCATGGAAAAAAAAAAAAAAACATGTTGATCCAAGATCTAACTGTGGCTTCTTCCTGAAAAATGCCTGTGAGTTCCAGCCCAGCAAGTGCTTAGCTTGGCAGCTTTCCCTGCCAGTTCTAACTGAAGCCTCTGCACCATTTTATGGCATGCTATGTGTATGATGGTATGGATGCCTATAGCTGGTTTAGAGTAAGGTAAGGTAAGGATGATGCGGGGTAAGGGCTGAATTATCATTTTAAGCTAGACTTTTTAGTGCAGACATTGTTGTGACTGTTTGTAAAAACAATGTTTCAGATTATTATTTGTATGACTCCTCTGAAAATGAAAAGGCTCTGTAGTTCCTCTTTACTGGGCATTTTAGGCTCTTTCAGGCTTCTTTTCAGCTTGTTTTCACTTAATAGCTCACAACCTTACTGTCCTGATTCTGTCACTTTTCTTACCAACCTCATTTTCAGGGTTTTCTGCTTTTTTGCAGCAGTAATAAAGTGATAAAGTCATAAACTAGGTAAAGAACGCAGCAAAATGATATAAAAACATGCTTGATCACAACAACTACTGGCCCCAGGGATGTAAAGAAACAATTATTGCTGCTTTAAAACTTAACTGTAATATTATAGTAGAAGAAGAAAATCGTCACATTTGTTATATTACTGTAAATGCACTGTCTCAATGAATAGCAGCGAAAAAAATTACAGAAATGCTTCTATAGTCTCCAGGCCTCCAGGAGGGTAGGTCAGTGTATGTTTTAACAGACATCAAGACATATTGTTAAAAAAAAACGAAAAGGTTCTTTTGTACTTTCTGTAACTTACAAGCCAAACAGAGATAGTAGTTTGTTAATAGAAAAACCGTTATTCATTGTCTGAACTGGACATTGTTGACATTTATAGCCTTCAAATTGTTTAAAGTGCTGCGGCTGACAATCTGATATTAACAGTGCACTTTTCCCAGATGGATGTCTGTTTAGTAGCTCATTATATAAGTCAAGGTCCAAAGTAAGATCTGTCCATGTTTGTAGACAAAAGAGTAAGACATCAGCTAGCGAGCTAGTGTGGGTCATGGGTTAAAGTCTGAAGCTCTTTTTGTATCTTGTCATGACTGTTGTCACTGGCCACCGTTACTGACAGTTACTACCAACAACAGACAATGACAGATGATGGAAGATTAAATTTAATTGCAAGATAAAACAATGCTGGTCTGTATATGGTCGGATAAATCTCCTAAGAAACATATACTTGGCTTTCACTGGAATACTGAACAATTGGCAGTGTGGTGGTTGCCTGAAATCTTGTCAAGATAACCACAAGATACTAAATGACTAGTCTGCTGAAGACAGACACTTGACCCCACACATGTAGAAACTATATATTTATATAGTGTATATATATTTATATATATATATAATACACACACACACACACACAGTTTCTCTCTCTATATATAGTTTCTATATATAGTCTATATATACACACACACACACACACACACACACACACACACACATACACATACACATACACATACACACATATAAACAATGGTGAGAAAGAATCTCTGCTGCTCTCTGTTCTGTATTTAATTTTAGTGTATCCCATCCCAGGTCCCCAGCCATCCACTTTTCTCAGTGATCCCGTTTCATCAAAATCTACAGAAGGTAAATGCGCTCCGCTGGTCATTAACTACCAACTACAGCACTTAGTTCCTTCACAAATCCTTCAGGAATAATTAGCATTCACCTCAATTTGTCACTCAAACACCTGGTCCCAGCAGCCAAAGTGATGTGCTTTTGTTTAAATATAGATATATATGCTGACAGTCACTATCTTCCCCCAGTGTGTTTTATAGTTTGACTGATATTTTACTGTACTATGATATAAAAAGAAAGACGTCTTTGTATTTAATCTAAAATGCACATTGTTCTGTGCAGATTCTGTGTCCTTGTCCATGGCTGCTAAATCACAAGAATTTCCCCACTGTGGGATTAATAAAGTTCTATTCTATTCTATTCTATCATAATGGACCTTCATTATTTTTTTAATATAATTATCTTTCCCTAAATCCATCTAATCAATTCTACTTCTGTTAGTTTCTGCATGTTTTGTAATTAACAACTTGTTGCCGCATTACAAATGACAGGGGGAGATAGCTAGGACAAGACTTCTTCTTTCTTGTTGAAAGATTTGTCTTCGTATGATTGTGGCACGAAAGGGCAAAATGGCAGCTCTAAAAAGGAGAACTTGCAGTGTTATTCTGAGGAACTGACAACATAATTGAAGGTTTACCACTGATGCTTTAGTACATTTTGTATAGCCAATATACTGTTCTATTTTCTAATTTTTACAGTTTTTTTCCTTTACCTTTGCCGTTAAGTTGTGATGCTCTGGCACCTGTGCTGTGTTGAAACCTGTCAGCACTCACAGCATATTATTGTCAAATAATATGCCCCCCCACCACATACACAAACACCATCCAACAGCACAACAGGATATTGCTCAGTGGCTCAACAGAACTATGGCTGTATGAAGACATGTAGGAGCAGGCCAGCGACAAAGATTTAGAGAAGAATTAAAAAACAAGGGGCAGGAGGAGGCAGGAGACTGATAAGATCTCCCAGCACACACAGAGAGGGATTGTGTTCATTTTGGCCTGCCTCACATACAAACACTAAATTACCATAACTCCTCTTTCTGTGGCACTGCAGGAGATGTTTTTCCAGTGCAGGGAAAGAACCTGACACAAGGGTGAAGATAAGGGGCGAGTGTGGAAAAAGTAGAGGAGCAGTCAATGGTCAATGAGCGGGAGTGACAGAAACAGTTAGTGTCAATGAGGATAAAACATGTGAAAATGCTGAATAAAGTGTGGGAGAAAGTATGCCTGTAAAGATCCTAGTCTTTCTACAAACCTCGATTATAGGAAAACTTTTGGACAATAACAGATACATCCATAGATCTGACAAAGATTTTATCGTGCTTCACAAGAATGATAATAACAGAGGGGAAGTTGCAATAAAATTCAGGTGGCTCCATTTTTGGGTTAGCTATAAGCACCGTTTGAGCTGATAAAAATACTTGTTCTGCTTAAAAACTGGGTACAGAAAGCTCGTCTCTCTCTGTGGCTTTGATAACAAGGTCCAGTCTATGTGTTGCAAGGGCCCAAAATACCAAGCAAGACCTTTACTGCTGGTCCTGGATGGCATCAAGGTCCAAAGTCTGAGCTGTGACCATGCTTGTGGAACACCTCCTTCTAGTTCCTGGCCTTTGCTAGCAAAGCATGGCATTTTGTGCTATCAACATTGCACACACAGTATTTACAAGCCTTTTATTCTCTGTAGCCTTGGCCTACCTTTTAAAGCCTGGGCGCCACATGACTGGGCAACAATCCAGAAAGATGTGACGTTAGACCAATAATCTTATTTCTGAAAGCGCTGTCATGATCTTGAACTATAAATTTAGATAAAGCATTTTAGTCACAAGCAGTGTTTCTGAACGTACAAATAATAAAATCTAATGTAGACAGATAATTTAATTTTCCAGCCTAATGAGATGTGTGAGTTAATAATTGTGCTGGTGCGCAGGCCTCACAGTGTGTTGAACAAGTTAAAAAGGCTGTCTTTGTTCAAGATATGGCCTTGTAAACACTGAGAGAAGTCTTTAGCTTTATGTACACTAGTACGACATGTTCTATCACTGCTGTGGGCATGTTGCCAATAAAAAGGCCCAGCAAACGTGTCTGTTGCCTTTTTCAGCAATCGGACCCTGAAAAACAGGCGATGGAATGGTTTTAATTGATCAATGACATGATATGCAGCCTTGTAGGACTTACTGTTGTTGGACTTGAGATCTCGGTGGATGACAGGGACGATGGCCTCATTGTGCAGGTACAACATCCCTCTGGCTATCTGCACAGCCCAGTTCACCAGTACGTGTGGCGGGATGCGACGGCCTGCCAGCGCCCGGCTCAGCGGCCCACCTGAAGCATACTCCATTATGAGGCACATGTTGGGTTCCTGTAGACACACACCTTTCAGGACAATGATGTTTGGGTGAGTGAGCATGGCGAACAGACGCGCCTCCTGCCTCACATTCTGCGCTGTCACACTTATGTCCTCATCCGGGTCTTGTCGGGCAGCTTTCACAGCCACCAGTTTGCCTCTCCATGTACCACGATACACCTTCCCAAAACCACCAACCCCAATGACCTCCTCCAGGCACAACTCCCGAAAGTCCACCACCTCGGGTTCAAACTCGCCCACCACAGCTGGGCTGAGCTCGCCGACCACGCCACTGCCTGGTAGATTCCCGTATCCACTTGGCTTGAAGGAGCCGTAGTTGGATGGGAAGATGCCCACCTTGTTGTTGACCTTACCTGTCCACCAGCCTTCATCCCCTGATATCTCAGAGTCCAGAGAGAGCACTTCCACCAGGTCACCTTTACGCAATGTGAGCTCATCTTTACAAGATGCCTCATAGTCAAATAAGGCTGTCCATACGGGATTGGTGAAGTTCCCTTTTTGTGACTGTTCCAAATTTTTCCAGTTCGACAGTGAACCACGACTAAATATGTTCTTCAGTGGCTCCATGGAGCCTCAAGCAGATGTTTTGACTGGATCTGATTTTGCACCCCAAGGGTTTGAAAATAAAGTACAAAGGAGTACTTTATTGCTCCTCGCTCCCTTTCCTGTCTTTTTTGTTGGTTCATCAGGGACCAGTGAAATGTGTTCAAACGCTTGACCAACCAGCGGGCAAAAGGAGAGGATTCAAGGATAACTGAGTGGCAAGTGTCTTTCATTCATTTTGACATCAAATAGTAAGTTGTCCATTTAAACATGCGCAATCAGAAAAGGCACAACGCTTGCTTGATTCCGACTAAGCTCAGAAAGGCAGCAATTGTCTCTACTGATTTTTTTCTGTTCAAGTGATACAATGTGTGGTTTCCCAACACATGGTTTGAACACAAAATCATTTCACATGCCTGTGTTTAAGAGAATGCCGAATTACTTCATTTGGGGGAAATCTGCGCTTCTCTTTTCCCATTTGAAATTCACACCTGTTGAGTTCTGATTTTGGAGACTCAAAGTTTATGGCCAAAAACCAAGTGGCTCAAAAACTGATGTAATTGTAATTACAGCTGTAACTTCAAATGAACGTTCCCACAACATTCAGCTGTGCATTTTGAGTTTTTATGTATTTTTAGCCATTAAGTACAGTGGCCACCACAAGCAGGAAGCGCTAAGAAGTGGAGAAGAATAGCAGGAAAAGGAGCATTCAGTGCAGCCAACCAGTGTTTCACGACTAGTTTCAGGACTGCCCAGTTTGTATTATTACGCCTAAATCTCCAATAACCGCGTCTGACCGCAACGGTGCGGCGCTCCCGCAGGAAATCCCGCATCCCACTGCGCCAAACTATCCATACTATGATCTTATCGGAAGCGCACAACGAGCTGGGCTTTATGACAACCTGAAAACGCTGGAACCGCCGACTTTGTAACAGGAAGAGCTATCCAAACCTGTTCGCCTTTACTTCCAGTCAGAAACACGCAGCGAAAACAAATCCCGTTAGTTCCTCTTTGGAGTTCAGCGCTTGGCCCGGTGCAGCTCGGTGTTCGCGCAGTTACGGTCGGTATCCGAACAGCGCAGCAAGTCCCTCATCGCTTATCTTCATTTATTTCCCTTTCTCGGTCTGAGTTCACTCTTCACGACCTCGAACCACTTCTACGTATGTGCTTACAGTCAGTGGAGAGGGTGGGGTTTCAAAACTTCTTCTCTCCCTACAGGAAAAGAGTCAGATGACAGGCCAACCCCAAGCTCTGAAACACGTATCCGGTTAGCACTGTCAAAATAAAACCGGAAACACGGAACGAATTCTGTTGCCTGAAGTTTTCACTTGATAAAGCAATTTAGGTATCAGCGTGATTCTGCATGGGAAAAGTATAAGCTATTATACTATTAATAATTTATCAATGAAGTATGGTTATTAGCAGTAATCCATTTAGCTATTTTCCTCTTCTTACAGACCAAGTTAGACAAAATAATTTCAAATACAGTCAAGTATCCTATTACAGACTTCAAATAATAATCATGAGCTAGCACAAAATGCAATTTTTTCTAGTGTGCTTACAACACTCTAGTATACTAACTGTAATAATACAACGTAACAAATGTTAATTTTGTATTTCAGAATTTATTACAAAAAGTAAAACTTTATTGTTTATTTAAAGTGGTGTTTATGGACTTATAACTACATAGGTGCACCACACATCTATATTAGCACATTTCTGAGAAGTGTATTGAGAAGGCATAAACTTCCTGTATTTTCAAGGCTGTTTAACTTCACACTGCAAGAGCTACGTCCGGCCTGCAAACAATCCCACGAAAATAATTGCTGAGAGGAAGTGCTGGCCTTCAAATTAAAATATTGCAATAAGTTATTGCCAGTAGGCTACTGCAGTGCTGCCATGACCAGAATAGCAATTTGAGTATTTAATATTTTTTCCTTTTATGACATTTTGGGATAAAAAAAAACACATTTAATTGGCTGCACATTATATACTGGCTGATGAGAAAATTCTAATCTTACTTTTTGTATTTTGAAATTCACATTTGAGGCCCTGTCGTTTATTATGCCTCAATTGACATCGGTGGAAACAGCTGACAAATTACCCTGGTAAAAAGAGATGTTAAAGCAGACTCCAGTTTCTTATAATGTGTTCTATTTCTATTACACCTAGTACTGTTTCTTTGCATCCACAATAAACTATAATAACTTTGCATCCTTAAGTGTCTTCCTGTGAAATCAGCCCAAAAACTCAAGGACACTATCAGTGAAAAATGCCTCCCACAAAGAATAAAATACTGCTGTTAGGCTTCTCTGTGGAATAATCTGTTGAATATTGTCTTTCGTCTGATGTTTGAACAAAATGCAACACATTCAAAAGCCTACAGCATGTGGATGGTTTAGTGTTCTTAATGCAGTCTGATGGGCTACTTACCGTACTGAAAATTTACTATTGTAAAATGGTACAAAGATAAAGCACATTTAAAACGTTTTTAATCGGTGAGAAAGATGCTTACTTTCAGTCTATTGTAAGAAGAGTTCAGCAAGTAGATCAGCTTAGTAATTTTTCACAGGGGCTGTAACCCTCCAACATAGAAGAGTGAAAGGGACACAAATTAGAGGTACTATTTGACATTGCTTTATTTTGTATCTATTTTTTTGTTGATTTGTGCATCTTTCAAGTACAAAAATGTGTCCTTGTAGTTGTTTTCCATCCCTAAATTGTTTTGTATATTTGTGGTTGTTTCAGTGTCTCATTGTTGTTGTCATTTTGGTAATTTGTGTCTGTCTGGAGTTTTCGGTGCATTTATTTTGTGTGCCTTTTTTACATTTACATTTAGTCATTTGGCAAAAGCTTTTATCCAAAGTGACTTACAAGTGAGGATGGAGAAAACATCAAAGCAAACTGCTATCAGAATAAGTGTCTGTTTGAATTCAGCATCAGTCTGGAATGAAAAGGATTTTTCTTATGTTTTAGACACACTAATGCTTTTCATCTCTGTCTTATTAAACATTTAGTGAACTTACTGTAGTTGTTATTAATACAAACTCTACACTTCCTGCTGCTCCTTCACAGTAAAAGACTTTGTAGTATGTAGCCTTGTAATTTGTTTTTGTAGTTGTGGTTTGTCTCTCTATAGATACCTGACACTTTAGGGCCCTGGGCCTGTTTCTAGTAACCCCATTTAGTAAAACATTGAACTATGTAATTGTTTACATTGCTCAACTGTAATTGTTTAAATTATTGCATTAATGATCTAGTTGTAATTTAATAACTTGTGCTTTTCCTTGTCTATGACCTAAATGGCAGCCTTCCCTGCCTTAATCTACCACTACCACCTAAGATGGTGGAGAAGAGTACAAACTCAAAACAATTTTAAAAATAGCCCAAAGTACAGACTTGAGAGTATATTAATGAGTTGGTTTCCAGTGTGCCCTTTGATGGCCTAAACACAAGTAGCCCTGCTATAAAAGACTATACTTGAAAACAGGGAATCCAATTTTGCCACATTGTCATGTTTTAAAAACTGCAGAGCTCTTAAAATTTGGTGCCTTTATGAGAGGGGTTTGGAATCAGAGGGCCACCTTTGGCCTCACTGGCTGCTGTGTGGAAACAGTGTTTCCTTCTGTTGGCTCTTTGATGGCTCTCCTTCCCCTCCCCTCTTTCCCTGCCCCATGGCTGCTATTTGTTTGGACACGAACTTCTAAAGTCAACCACCTACAACCTCTTGCCACCTCCTCCCACTTCCCCACATAGACACATACAGAGAGCAAACCCCACCTTCCTCACAGTCCGCTGAGTCAACGCTTGTGCAGGAAGGATGCAGTTGTTTTTGTGGCCCGACTGTGTTGGTTGGGGAGGGGGGGGCAGAAGATTGAGCGCCATTTACGCGACAAAATGGACTATTTAAAAAAAATAAAGGCGGCAGAAGGAAGAGGAAAGGGCTTGTCGCACAATCAGGCCAAATATGCCAGCTTCTGTTTGTCTATGATGGTAACAATCACCCCTCTGTGAACACCTTCCATGAACCTGTACTGTCTAGCACTTATCTGATTCAAATACCAAGAGGAGGAGGCTGCAATCTCAAGGATAAATGCCGGCTTGTCTTTCAGGTTGTGAGTCACTGGCTAGTAAATCAATACAAGTGCATCTGCGGAAAATTTCTATACAGCAAAGGAAAAAAAAATCAAAAGGTAAGAAGGCAGCACAGCATTGAGTCAGAACTACAAAAGATGTGTTCCACACCTGTGAAATTGCAAAATGAAAGGGGAAGCAGTCCAGTAAACAAAGAACTTGAGAACACCATTGCATATTCAACTGATGTGAAAAGAATGAAAAGAATTTCAAGCTGCTCATTTCTGATATGGAAAAAACAACAAACGAAAACTAAGAAAAGATGTCTCTTTTTAATTGAAATACGAACTTTATTTCACCCATACAAAATAAAAAGAAAGTTAAAAGTTTTACAATACAGTGTCAACTGTCTATTTTGAAGCATTTCATATAGAGACGGACACACAAATGAAAGCCCCATCTCTGCTTTCACTTAATACATCTAGAACAATTTAAAACGGGGGGTTGAAGATAAAGTTCCTCAAAATTAGGGTGCTCGCAAAAGTAGAAAATAATATTGAGTGGACAAAGGAGACAACTTTAAAAACAAAGTCATGGTCGGAGAGTCACAGTATATCTCTGTTGGGCAATTCAGGGGGAACTGGCTGAGTCAGTTAGACCTCAAACTTTCAAAAACAAACAAAAAAAAAAAAGACAGAAACCATTAAATTGCTAATAAAGTCTGGGACTTCAGGGCTGTGGTCATGGAGGTTCTCGCAGTTCTCGATAAAAATCATGTTTTAAAAATTTAAAGAAAATGCTGCGGTTAGCTAAGCTATAGTAAAAATACACTTCCACGCTTCCTTGTTTATGTTACAGCCTTACAACTGGACTGTGCAGGGAATCAGGGCTATTAAGAGCAGTAAAGCATAGCCCGTTGATAACATAGTAATAACACTTAATGGGTGAGAAAAACCTCCTTTTCCACATTCCAAATACTTACTGTTACAAACCTGAACTCACCTCAACTATTTGCCTTTGTATGAACAAGGCTTTATTAAGGCTTTAACTACCACTTAAAGATTTTTTTTCAGCCAACCTGAGGGTTTGAGTTTCAACAACTGATATGTTCACTTCATAAAGACTACTACAGAGGATTGAAAAACAAATAAAAGTGCCAAAAGAAAAGGATACAAGGCAACAAAAAATACACCTATCCTGTCTGCGTGGGACTAATGGCAAAAACTGCCATGACTGCCATTTTCAAATTCTGACTTATTAAAAAACATCCTCATTAGATTCTCCTCTACAATAAAATAAAACCTTTTTTCATAAAATGAAAATTAAAACACATAATATACAACCACTTTTCTGTTTCCTGTGGTGTCTCTTACAGCCAGCTGTCAAGGTCTTTTTTTTCCCTGAGCGGGCTGCGATGAGGAGTCCCTCCCTCTTCTTTTTGGAGCGGCCACCACAAGAACAACTCAAGAAATCAGAAATAAATGTCGAAAGAGTATGTTTGTGTGTGTATGTTTGTGTGTGTGTGAGTGGAGGATAAAGAGGAGGGAGGAGGGAGCTAAGAGTCATAGTCTTCATCATCATCCTCATTTTTATGTGGTGCAGGGGCTGGGGGAGGTGGTGCGATGCTCATCATGGAGGGGTGGGGGGCGAAGGCCATGGCACCCTGGGGCTGTGCTGGAATGCCACCCATTGAGACCATGCTGCTCATGTGCATGTACTGTGGAGGTGCACTGGAGCTGTAAGGGCATAGGCACGGGTATAAAGCAGGCACTAAGAGTCATGCCCAGTCAAAACAACATGCACAAAATGGGCTGTAGTTTTATACTAACAAAAGATGATATAATGTGCATGTAACTTTATTTCAGTCAAACTCAGACTCCCAATAAAATAAACAGACAATAAAATAACTTAATTGTTAGTTTTGTTTTTGAGGGTGTCAACAAAACTGTGTACTGGAGTATTGTGCCTAATTAAAGTAGAACTATTTGATTTTCAGAGTTTCAGAGATTAAGTACTTTTCACTGTTACTTCCACTTTGAGATCTGTTGTGTGCAGTAGAAAAACAGTGCCCCCTCCCTGTTTTTGGCCATAAAGTAATTCAACACACTTCTGATAGGGTCTGAACAGGTGACACGTGATTTTTGTAAAACATATAATAGTGCTTATAGTGGCTGATGCTAGGTAATTTTGTGCTGTCATAGAAGATTCCTAACTCATTATGTTACTGCTTCACAGGATTAAATATTGGCCATTATCTTTTGATTGACGATTGAAACAAAGGTTGCTGTTAAGTAAAAGTTACAAGACCCCTCTTATGAATGGATATGGATTACTGGCATATTATTGCAGTTCTGTCAAAAATCTTAGATATGTTTGTATGCAAGAGGTGGCTCTTGCATACAAAAAGGCTAGAAGTGACCTGAGGTTAATTGAGATTCCAGATGTGAACTCTGTCTCCAAAGGATCAGTATCCCAATAAAGAGTAGTCTGTGTCTCATACCTATGAAACCTGGATGCAGCCTGCAAATTTGTGCTTGACTGAGATCCGTCCTCCTCGTCCCCATCTGTCTCGGTGTCCTCAGAGTCATCCTAATTCCATCATAACAAACAAAATAGTGAGCCATCAACATATCACTGGAAACTAATCTATTGAGCTATTGGCCTTTGCATGCAATTAACTCCTACCTCTTGCTCGGACTCTGTGCCAGACAACTTCTTGTCCTTGCTTTTGGAGCTGGCCCCACCGTTCTTGCGTCCAGATCCTGGTTTTCGACCCCTGGGGAAAAGAAAAAACAAAAAATAATAAATACATTTCAAAAGGAAGAAAGAAAGCATTTTTTAACCTTTGACAAAGAGAAAAGATCATTCAAGACCACCCTTTAAGACTTGAAAACAAATTTAAAATGAAACTGTGCTTGAATTTTGAAAGGAAAAATACATTAATTTCATATGTATGTGTGTATCATCGAACAAAAAAGTGTCTTAAAACATGAACATAGAAAAATTGTAAATTAGGACATCCTTCTACAGCATAAACGTGCATAACAGTTGCACCAAAATGCATAATAATATCAACTGACATACAACTAAAGCAGAGCGCAGTCTGACTGCTACTAGTGGTGGAAATTACTTCAAGCTATTTATAATCAAAGATGCTGTGACTCCAAATGCTTCATCTCAAAAATGTCTAAATATTAGCAGCTAACAAATTGAATCAGAATTGATTCAGCTACACTGTTTAGTGAAAAAAAAAAAAAAAAAAAAGACTTCTGACTTACTAAATTTGTGTGACTCTCAGCCAGACACTCCGCTTCAATTTAGCTCCTGTGCCAATGTTTTACTTGACAGCCAATACTAATTTCTCTTCACTACAATCTGCAATAATTAGTTCTCATACTGTGGATCTGAAAAATGTCTCTATGTTTGTTTGTGTGTAGTTGATCTATAATCAAAACACAAAATGAAAAAAGATTATGCCATAAATTAGCTTTGCTCAAATGACAAGCATTCAAGTTTACAGTGGAACGTTTCCCTGAGTCCATGTGAAGATAGTTTTCCTGCTGGTGATGAGTTATTCAGGTCTTCTATATAAAAGCCTGGGCGCATTAGAATTACGCATCTTGTGTATGTGAAAAAAGACCTTGCAACCTAAGCTTCCTGGTGTCAACTTTGATGTGGTAACTGTTTAATGCTATGGTAGTCGTAGCTTTTTACAAACATGTTGTCTGTAAATGAAAATATTACCTGCGGGGGACTTTTTCTCCTCCCCCCTCAGTGTGATTCTCCTCCCCCTCACCCTGCATGTCCGGCACTGTTGCCACAAGGTCTTTTAGGAAATCAAACTGTTGCTCCAGCTCAATGCACTGCTTTCTGTGAACAAATGTGCGAACACACAAACACACATAGAGAAAAAGCAAAAGTTTTTAACAAGCACACGCCTTTCTCCAAAGACTTACAACACATTCTGAGCTGAGTAAATGTCAGTATAACATCAAACCTATAAACAGATAAATGGACATTATAAGTTCATTTACTCAAGATGAGTAACTGTAAGACTGTTCTGATAAGACAGATTATCAAAATCCAAGGAATTTGGAAATGGGATATAGATCCACTCTACAGTGCTGTTCTAGTAACACTAGGAACATGGTGCCTTAAAGTGTCTATAGTGAAAACCACCAAAATTAAGCCAGGCAATTTTTAGCTGCATATACTAACATATACAGACAGCATATACCACAACAGCTTGTTGAAACAATGCTTCTTCACTCAAGAAAAATGGCAAAATTAAAAGCATGTTTACCTGCGTGGTTTAGGCATGTCAGTGTAAAGAAAGGAAAGCATAACAACTAATAAATTACTATTAATTCTAAAATGGCATGGACCGATTTCGTCGTACATCTAGAAAAAAAAAGTATTTTTTTACATATTTCAATCTGTTGGTATAAGATAATGTCCAAGCAGCTTAACAGTCCTGTGAATACAGTTACAAATAATATAGATGTTGCCACTAGAGGTAAACGAGCTCTGATTGAAAAAGGGGAATAGTACCCATGGTAGAAATTAAAACTTCAAAATTTAAATGCACCATTCTATTGAGAACAGGTTTACATGTCTCACTGAGAGCCACAGAAACTCCTTGTTTGCAATTGCAGCCACTAAAGGTTATGCAAGAAAATATTAGGTTATGGGTACCATCACTTCTGACCACGCCATTTTCACCTTTCATTTTTACTAACTTCTACCTAAAGCCAAATCAAATTAAAAACTTTATATGACTTCCTACTGAATTCAAACTTATAGAACATAAGAGGTGTGACTCCAGTCCACTCCAGTATAAACCATATTCTAGGTTAAAAAAAAAGAAGAAAAAAGATAGAAAACATACAAATGTGATGTTGTCATTGTCTTTGCATTCCTAGACTGGGTGACCTGACAGGCCTTTGTAAGCAAGGATTCCAAAAAAAGTTCCAGTGCTCTTGCTGGCATCTGGGTTAAGGAAAGTACTATACAGTGGAACTATGTTCTTTATTAGAATAAAATTGACTCACTTACATTGCAGAGTTTATACTATAACCGCACAGTGGCGATATCAAAACAAGTACTAAACTGTTTTGTTTATAACAGAAGTTGCTGGACAGTAAGATCTTCATGATTCCATTGCAGTTAACCAAATCCCGCAGGAGAGGATAAGCTTGCAAGTTCTTCTGTCCGAACAAATGTAATAGCAACCGGTGTTTAATATAGAAAGCAACCTGCACTGATAAGAACAAAAAGAAAAGGAAAATAGACATACAAAGCACAGATTTGGCCTTAAAACAGGCCTAAAGAACAGACTTTTTTTCATCTCTGTCTATCTGCAAATGTTAATGTTGTATCGGGTGAAGCATCAGAGCTTTACAAATAAGAGTACACAAAGGCATGATGGGCCTGATGCCAAATACTGGTATTGGACTCGGGACATCCCACATGGGATAATTTTAAACAAAACTAGCTTGCTTGAGTTTACCATAAAGGACTGATAGTGATAAAAACAACTGAACAAATGCTACAAACCTGAAATTAAGAATGTCTTTTTTATTATTAGTCAATTCTTAAGTAATTTTCTTCAAGCAAGCATCAATGTAAAAAAAAAAAAAAAATCACCATCATAAGTAAATAATTTACATTTTACTTAAAATATTGATAATGATTTATAACTTCTTTCTATAGGTAAATGTTTCAATCACGTTATTAATTTAACTTCATGTCAGACTATTAGTTTGAGGGTCCATGACAGACTGAATATAGGATACGATTTGAAGTTAGATAATGCCAAGACCACTCTCTGCTTTCCAAATACTCATACAGATGACTAAGACAATCAGATATACACATTGAAAATATGTAGCTGAAAGGATACAAATGATAACAGGTACTGCTGCAGCCACTTTGCCTATTTCTTCGTCTGTCTGCATAATCTTCTTAATCCTTGCCTGTAATGAGAAAAGTCTGAGCTTTAGTTGCTTATATCAGTGGGTGAATGGAGGTGAATACGTTTAATATATTAACAAGTTGTTGGTAATTGCCTATACACACTCACTGGCCACTTTATTAGGTATACCTGTACATTCTAATAGAATCCAATACAGCAGCTCTGCCAGAATTCTGATTTTACAAGGTTCTAATTTGTCACTTTTTAAGTTGGAACTCTCACAAGAACCATCTCTTCTTATAATGCCCTCCAGTACAACTCCACTAACCACTTTGACCTCAGTCATAAACACATATTAGAATGATCACCTTTGTGGGAGTTCCAACTTAAAAACTCACAAATCAGAACCTTGTAAAATCAGAATTCAAGGCAGAATAGCTGTATTGGAATGTATAGGTGTACCTAAGAAAGTGGCCAGTGAGTGTACATGCCAGTTTTCATTAACTATAAAGTTAAAAGTTATCAGAAAGCAGTAACGTTACAACACAGTTCTGAACCAAATCCCCAATACTAATCAGACGCATAGTGGTGTGTGCACTACGGAGGTCTGCAAAGTTTACTCATTATGCACCTATAACAGAAATTATAACATTTATAACGTTCAATTTCCCTTAGCCTGCTAAAAACGTTCATTAGTGTACTGCTAACTAGCAACTAACTGGCGTCAACGCTTTCAATATGATGTAAGGTAACGTTAAGTATTATAAGTCAATATTTCTAACGACGCAGGTGTAATGTTACTTTTCACAAATACAACTTACATTTTATTGATATATGGTTAGAGTTTATGAGTTGCCGTGTTAGCTCTCTAGGTCATTAAAGAGGCCGAATCCCACTCAAGCTAGCTAGAGAAGTTAGCTGTCTATCGTTCAGTTTGCTATCCATAGCTAGTCTAAAAGCCGGTTCAGCAAAGTTTAAACTTACCGGAGGGAATCTGGCGTTGTATTTCTTCTTTTTGCTTGGCATAATTAAACTGGGTGGCGAACCTAAAACTAAATGCAATGTAACCCAGATTATTATTTTATATCATAAATAAATCACCTCAACCGCGCACACACCAGACAGGGGTAGCTAGCCAGCTAACTCTTTAGCACGTCGACGTCACTAGTTCCCTGTTGCCTGAGAGTCAGTTTGGTTCCCCAGGGTCATAGCGCCGTCGACATGAAACACTCAACGTTCCGCAACTTATACAGGAAAAATGATGTAGGTCAATTAAACACTGCGTTAATTTTAAGTAATTGTGTAGGGCTATTGCATTTGATAGTTACACAAAATAAACATTAACAAATGAATGCGAGCTTGCATATGAACACATCCGAAGTTACCTTTTAGCCTAAATGTAAGAATTCGTATTAACCTAACGTAATGAAAAGCTAATGTATTGCTTTTTCCACGTTATCAAATTATGTACGTTACATTCTAAAATGTAAGTTTATTTTTAAAAAACGCAGCTTTGCTGCTTTGTGGAACGCACTTATGGAAAGAAGTATTACCCGCTGCTGCGCCTGTGCGGAAGAACTACAGTGTAACACAAACGTCAACATCTGCAGGTAGGATTAGCCTTAACGTCAATAGTTTGCGGTTAATATGTATCAGTTTCTGTTATAAAATGAACATATTTCGGACGCTATGACCTTATTTGTCATCAGCAGCTTGCAGTAAATCATCGTTATCGAAATTAGTCATACTCAACATAGACAATTGATAAAATGGTTAAGCTAATCTTAGCTAGGCGTCTAGCTAGGAGAAGAGCAAAGCAATTATAGGTGTTTTCTGCGTGTTGAGTGAACTTGTAGTTAACAGTAAGATTAGTCTATACACAAACAAAATGGATAGCAACATCTCTTTTAGAAGAGGTGGACAAACGTAGCTAGTGAAAAGTGCGGTTAATGTAGCATCGTCACTAGCAAGCAGCAATAGTAAACATCCACAGGCAGCCAAGTTGACCACTTCTGTCGGTATTTGAAAGTATTAATGCATTTGTGATTTTAACACACAGCACCGTTCCCCTACTAACAGGACAAGTTCCAGTACTTGTTTACTAGCCTCCTACTAAAAGCATGATGGAGGAGGATGAGGCTCCTATCGATGGTGAAGTGGAGGCCCCCTTCGCTGCGGAGACCTACGCCGCTGAGGCCATGGCTGCAGACATGGACCCCTGGATTGTGTTTGACTCGAGAAAAACTCCCAGGTCAGAGTTTGATGGTTGGCTGGCGACCAACAGCCCCTCACAAGTGTACAGATATGGAAATGAGGAGGGGGGTTTTAGCCCTGTGGGATGGATCGCAGTGCTGGGCCCAAATCATTGTCCCAGCAGTGTGGATGTTATGGGTCTTCAGGAGAGCTGGGAGAAACTTTTGGCCAGTGGCCGACCTGTCAGCTTTCAGACAGTGAAGGAGCTGGCCCTAAACCACAAAGTACTCACGGGAAAGTGGCTAATGCACTTGGAAGCTGGTTTCAAGTTGGACTATGCGTGGGAGTGTGTGGCCAGAGCGGCCCTGGATGGCAAAATCTCTCTTGTCAAAGTCAGTCCGTTCAATCCCAAAGGGGAGGGAAAGCAGGTAATTTGCGCCTATAATCAGAACTTCACTGATGAAAATGAGGTTATAAGACTGGACTCTGTCATCCGTGCCACAGGAGTAAAATGCCCCCTTTCCTACAAGCCAGATGTCTACACATACTTGGGAATCTACCGGAACAACCGCTGGAAGCTTTGTCCAACTATTTATGAGAGTAAATTTGACCTTGAGTGTGTACCCAGGCGTTCCCACATTGTCAACAAAGTTACCAATCTTGAATTAACTTAAGCTAGTCAAAACCAGGATAGTTTTGTGGCGTGGGTAAACAAAAAGGCTTAGTGATCCCATCGGCTGGAATGTGTGGAGTCAGTTTCAGTTGTGGTTGTTTCTTTTGGCAAAAAACTAAACAAAAAAAACAAATTCTCATCTTCTCATGCTGTATTATTTTTTAAATGACTTAAGATATTGTCATGTTTTTAATAAATAACAATGTTTGTATTGTTGAGATTCTGTTTAACCACTTACCTAACAGATGAGGTGGCCGTGAAACTTCTTTTATTTGTATGCACGTATTCAGGGGAATGTTTGCAATTACTGAAGCCTTTGTTTTTGACATCATACTTTGCCTCATATGTTTGGTTTTGGATTTGTTCTGAGCCATGGTTTGCCAAATAAAGCTAAACTTTTGAAGACCATATCATATGTTTTTATTATTTACCAACAAGTTTTTGAATTTTAACATGAATTATTTGTGATAGCGAAAAAAATCTTACATATAGTATAAGCTGCTTGTATCATACTAATAGAAACAAAATAATTTCACTTTAATAAAGCATTTTTTTTACCATAAGATGAGCAGCTCACCAACAGCAACCAATGTGTGTGTGTGTGTGTGTGTGTATATATATATGTATATATATATATGTATATATACGTATATATATATGTATATATACGTATATATATATATAGCTGCATAAAAACTGATTTTGAGATGAGATGCAAGACAAAGTGACTCTGCTCTTGATGTATGAGCCTTGTGTACGCTTCTCTGCTATAAACATGTACTTATTAATATTGCTTGTTTGCTTATTATTTACATATTGACCTTCATTTGGTTTTTGGCATACCAGTACATTTGTTGAGACTCTCAACAAGGGCATCTACAGTGCATTCAGAAAGTGTTCAGATCCCTTTTAGTTTCACTTTGTTTACTTATCTTGCAGCCTAATACTGCAGTTATTTCAATTCTTTTTTTTTTCTTTAATCTACACTTACTACCCACTAATAGAAAATGAAATCAGAATTTTAGAAATGTCAGACCCTCTACTGTGTACTTTGTTGAAGCACCTTTGGCAGCAATTACATCCATTTTGGGTATGATGAAACAAGCTTTGCACACATGGATTGGGGCATTTTATGCCAATCTTTGCAAATCCTAAAGGTCAGTCAAGGTGGATGGGGACCAAAGGTAGACAGCCACAATCAGGTCTCTCCTAAGATGTTCAATAGGGTTCTAATTAGGCTAGGCTACACTAGGACATTTACAGAGTTGTTCCCAAGCCACTCATGTTTTGTCTTGCCTGTGTGCTTAGGAATAATAAGATCTTGGTGAACCTTCAGCCTAGTACTATGTACTGTGGAACAGCTTTTCATTAAGGATAACTCTTTACTTTAGTCCCTTTAGACTTTCCTCAACCCTGACCAGTCTCCCAGTGCCTGCTGCTGAAAAACACCCTCCCAGCATGATGCTGTCATCACCAAGCTTCACTGTAGGGATGCACATCACTCATCATCTTAATTTACCGCAGGAGGACTCCATTCAAGGTGTAGAAACATCTGAGCAACAATCAGGAGAAATGAGCTACATTGCAACTGTTGTTGTAAAAGGCCTGAATTACTAGCCAGTGTGGTATTTCAGTTTTTACGTTTTCATACATTTGCAAACATTTTAAAAATTTTTTGTTCACTTTGTCATTATGGTGTACTGAGTGGAGAGTAATAAGAAAAAAAAGAACTTGAACAACTGTAATATCAGGCTTAAACATGACAATAATTGAATGCTTTCTGAATGCACTGTATATAAAAAAGTGGTTATACAGTTACAGCTCACCTTCAGAAAACCTTGAGTTCCAAAGTATTACAAGGGCTAATCAAAGGATAATGAATATTTGCATAGACTAAATTGCAAATAAGAAACCTGCCTCTTTTTTTTAAACAAAAGGCACATCTAACTCATAAATTTAATTTGAGACAACAGTATCCATTGCCTCTGAAAATTGACCACTGAGCAGAGCTACCAAAAATGTTAAAATGACATGACAAAAACATGCATGACATGTCAAAAGGTAACAAATGCCCTTAGCAAATGATTTCCTAGAATAAAAATCTTCCACCACCATGTTCACACAATGGCTTAAACAGTTAATGATTGATGCTGAACATGTTCTTTTTGGAGGAAATGAAATACAAATATGGTTACTTGTCAGACATACACAAAAAAAGGACTAATTGAATACTGTAAATAGTCTGTTGGCATTTCAATTAGTATTAATACAGTGAGCAGTTTTGCTACATGCTGTCTTCTCCAGCCCTTCATATCCACTTGTTTCCTTTTTTTGTCTTTGGTAAAAGGAAAAGAGTTTCAGTTCTGAAGGTCGAGGTGGGCGTACATGTGGTCTTTGTAAATGTGCACAAAAAAAAACTTTAAGTTGGGTGTCCTGATGCAAACCCAACATGGCTTTCACTGTTAAAAATGGAAATAAGACGATCCTCGTCAGCAGATATCAGCTCGTCAAACTCATCCAGCACAGCGGACCGGTGAGGGTGGGCGTTGTCCATCATGGTATCATTCTGGAGCAAGTTGACAATGCTGTTGGGGTAATTCATCCAGGTGCTTCCTGGGTTACTGGCAGGGTCAGTGTTCTGGGATACTGCACTGTTGTGTGCAGCAGTGGAGGAGCTGGGAGGGGCAGCTTGTTGGCATGAAGGGTGAGCCAACATTGAGACACCGTTTGAACTCTCACCCATAGGGCTGGGGTTCAGAAGGTCTTCAAAGTCATCCATGTTCAGGCTGTCCAGGGTTGCTGGTGCCTGGGTTTCAGAAAAGCTAGGGAACTCAGGGATATCATCATCCATGAGTGCTGGGTCAACTCGGAACCCAGCGCTGGTGAAGGAGCTGCTGGGCTGTGAGGAGACTGTGCTTGCCTGGGAAGCTGCAGCCTCCTGTGACATGCCTGAGGAAATGTTGGGGAAGAATTCGTGGAGGTCGGCCAGATTGACAGTTGAGTAGTCCTGGTTGGCAGTGGAGGTGGTGGTAGTGGAAGTTGGTGCCTGGCTTATTTGAAAAGGCATTGGAGTAACTTTGGACTGGGCGCCCAGATTCAGGGTCTCCATCTTCCACGTTTGGTTTGTAGTTGGAGCAGAGATAGAAGGGGAAGGCTCCACCTTGAAGAGCTGGCCTGGCTGATTGAAGGAGTAAGAGGGCTGCGATTTTGCTGCACTGGCACCAGAGGGCATCACGGGTGCTGAAATCACATTAGAAACACAACAGGCAATTCAAATCCCTTACAGAATAAATCCCTATACCTAAACCTAAACATATTCCTTATTTAGAATGAATATTCCTAACTTAGAAACTTAGTAGGCAATATTCAGTTTTAAGATCCTTTTAGGATCCTCTAAGGATTCTGCTGCTGCATTTATTAGGATTTAGGATGTATTTGGATCTTTAAAATATCCTGACAATTAGTTAAAGCTGGTAGTAATAGTGAGGTAATGATTAAGTTTTTTATGAATGAATCTTTTTGACTATAAAACGTGTGAAAATGGAACAAAATCTTTAAATGCCTCTCATGCCCCTCACTCATAAGTCACTTTGGATAAAAGCATCTGCCAAATGACTTAATGTAAATGTAAATTAATATTACAAAAAGACTGCAAATAGAGGCTGAAGCATGATATTCAGGCTTGATTAGTGGCTGAAGTAATCATATTTTCTATCAACTGACTAACCCATAAGTTCAATTTTAGCTCTATTAAAATCACAGTTGACCTCTTCAGGTAACGTGGCATGAAGAATTTAATGACTCACTTGTTTGTGTGTTCATTGGCTTGGGTGGGAATGTCCTCCTTGCTGGGGTTATGCGAGGCCTTTCTTGTGGAATGGACACTAAAATCCCAACAGACATGATTATATCAAATACAATATAAGCAAATACAGAAAAATAATTTACTCTTTCTAAAAAAGTATTTGAAAATGTACTTAAGTACATTCTCCATATATAGTTAATTAATTAATTGTGTTAATTTATACAAAATCTAAAACAAAAACTAAATAAATTATATTATTATGGATGAACCACCGGTTTGTACACAAAGTGGTTAAAATCTGCCATTTTAGTTGGCTCTTATTTTTCAGTGATCATCAGCATTTTCACCTGTAAACAACATCCCATTCAATACTGTTTATATTACAGTGTTTCTCAAAGAGTATTTATACTTCAACTTGACTAACAAATTTGAAATTTGGGATCAACATACCACTAGACAACATGGACCCCAGCTTCAATGTCTGGAACATGTCTCCTGTTCTCTTTCGCTTCTCACTCAGCCTGTATTCATCTACAAAAAGCATTTTTAAAAAACATTAATATGACCTTAAACGTGCTCAATGAATTCATCCATAAGAAGAATAATTTCAATAGAACTGAATTTTTTCACAAGTAACAAGTACCTGGGTCAGCGGGCAGGTACTGGAAGTCCATTGGCTCACTGACCTCGCGGTCAGAAGGCCGGCGCAGTTGCATCTTGACTCTAATGGGCTCAGTGAGGTTAGTGTCACGATAAGGTGGAGTGCGGAACACAATGGCCACCTGCCTGTGGACATCAGCCTGGGAGAAAGTGCCTTTCCCCTCCCAGGAGTCCTGGAAGAAACGCACTTCAATGTCTTCTGCAAAGGAAGAGATAATAGGAAATGTGAAGAGACTCTGTGCTTTGAGGTTTATCACTAACAGACAGCAAGAGCACTGAGGCCCCAAGAAGTGTTGCATCAATTCTGATTCAATGCAACACAAAGCTGGACATCTCACAAGCCTTGCAATTAACCTCAGCTGTCACACCTCGAGTAAAAAGGGTCTTTAAAAGATGGCTCTGGTTCTTCTTCCTCTCTTCTTGTTCAGGACTAAGGGTTTCAAATTCTAGTCTGAGATTCACAGATTATTTTTACACAGATATATCCAGCCTGACTTTCGTCACAGAGTACTTGGGGGGAGCTTCCTACAGTTCTCATGTCCAAAACACAAAGTACATTGTTTACAGCATATGAGCAAACTACTTGAAAAAAACGAGCAAATATATTTATTTTCTTTTTAAAAAGTGTGATTCTCTTTGAAAGCAATCATACATTTTTGTCTTATTTACCATACTGTTAGTTGGTAAGAGATCATAAAAAGACATAAAATAACTAAAGACATAAATGCTGCAGCTCAAAATGCAAATAATTTGATGTCATACTGCATCAGCAACACAGCACCCACACAGGAAACTGTTCTAATCTGAACCTTGAGATGTGCAGGAAACTTTTGCAAATTTCAAGTCTAACTTTTTCAATATATATATAAAAAAGGGAACAAACTATTATTTATTTTATGCCCTTAGCAGCCACAGATGCACAGTTAATTGTCATTACACATGTACGTAATATAGGTGATTTATTGCAACATATAAGAAAATGAGAAGTGAAGGCCCAAATAGAGGAAGATAGAGTTTGGCTTGTGGAAGAAGTCGCTCATAGTGATAACATGCACTGCATTACACACAGCATATGGTTCAGTGAGACAGAGAATGAAACCACGGAACTAAAATTAACACCTCACACTTTTTGTACATATAAAGTAACTTGACAGCAAACGTTCCTAAAGTGAATGTTTAATTTGTCCTTACAGCAGACACACATCAGCTGTAGTGATCATTTGTTGTAGTAAATTTGATCACCTCAAGAATGTACTGAACTGTAACGACCAATACTGACTCCATTTGACTTCGGTCTCACAACTACAGACCCCTGAGAATAAGTCTGGCTCTTCAATTGCCCACTAGGTTTAACAACTAGCTGTCTCTCTGTCAGTAGTTTACAGTTACTTTATCGGTTGCTTGTTTTGGCCAGTAGGAAATGATGTCAATGAGAGTGGAGTTTCCAGGTGGGAAAACCTAAACAATTACTCACCGTCAGAGGAAGCATTCAACTTTCAAAGCAGTTATTTCATATATGGAAAAACTGACTAGTGCAGCACAAGTCAGTTTGTGAGGTATGCCAACTATTATTTTGGATAATCACTCCATATTAATACAAATATACAAATATACATATAACACAATAAGTGTTATATGAAAGTGAAATAGCTTTTGTTAACCTTCATGCCTCAGTTTGTCTTGGAAGCGGCCCATGTTTGCTATGGGAGTTTTAGTCCTCTGTGGCCTCAAATAAAAGCAGGCAAACATTCCTTCTGGTGAGCTAAGACTAATCTGGTCAGCTTTGTCCTTATTGGCAAGGAAACCTCCTTTTTTATTAAGTCATCATTTGTGTTAATCACATATCCTGCTTTTCAACTCCAGTTGTATAGGGAGGGAAATTATGTCTGTGGATGTGTTAGTATAATTTATGAGGTTACCTATTTTATCATCTGCATGGAAACTCGGTGTATTAACCTTTATATAATAACCTAATGTAAAAATACCTTATTATGATGGTCAGGCCTCCAATTGCATTTGCTTAGTCAAATACCAGCAGTGTAGCACCTCACATTGTTATCTTGTTAATATGAAGGAGTTACACCTTTTCCGCTCTACACAGTAATTCTATATCTGCTTAGTCACTTCTGAGTACTGTTTATGAATTAGTACAGGTTCTGGGTTGTTGAACAAGACTGTCATTACTTCTAAACAAATTAACATAGGGGGTTTACCTTTTTGTACTTTGTCACACAGGAGAAAGATCTCATCCCCTCCTTTGCAACTTCCAGAGTTGCGATTGACCCGGCAGATTTTCAGCTCAGCTGTGTTCGGGGCCCCTGTGAGACAGGAGAAGCATTTAGAAAGAAACACAAAATAACAGGAGCCTATCAATTAGTACTAAACACTTCCTGAATACAAAGGAATGTGAGCTGTGTTAGACTACACATTAGAGTCAAAGTTTTATAATTATAATTGGAAACTGTGCTGCACTTTATAGGTACTGTGTTTTGTCTTACTTTATGTGACCACGGGGATGTAAAAAGCTCATTTTAAAATTGTTCTGCAGTATTTTATTCAAAAGCAAAATAATTATTTGACACCTGCTCATTTCGAAAAAGCTCCATTAACCTCATACATTCATTCAAATAGTGGATGTCACCTTTAGAAAGTAAAACCAAGCACATATGGACACAATTATTAATTTTTAGACTAGATGACAAATCTATATACTTTGGTCTTTAGATCATCACATGTGGACACAGCACGGTGAAACTGATCATTTATAGTCAAACTAATGAATAATCTAAAATAAACCACAGTCGATATAAAAATACATAAATTTATTACGCAAAAGTTTGAAATGCATTGGGTATATTTCAACACAAATGTTTTCATAACCATGTTCCCATCATCATGACATTTCAGTTACTTTTGTTGGTATTGTTAGCATTACCACAAATTTACCACAAATATTAATTCTTATACATACTTTTAGTGAGTAAGTGAAGATGCAAAGAGGAACAAAACATGTCAGAGGGAATTAAAGGTTGGAGATGTCTAATGTAATACAGCGCCTACATAGATACTTTACTACTTTTATTAAAATATTCATTGGCTTACTCTGACCATAACCATTGTTTCATATTAATTCATGCAGATTTTAAATGGTTAAACGATACAGAAGACCACCCGATAGCCACTATCAGCAGTATCTACAAAATTAAAGGAAGATCAGCATAATACATTCTGTATCGATTGAGGTGGGTGTGTGCACGTATGTGAGTTGCACACTCACTGTTGTCATAGATCGGCTGTGAAACAACGGGCTCCAGAGGAATCAGGTCCCCCGTCGGCAGAGTGATGGAGGCCTGGAAGCAAAGCCGAACTGAATTCAGGTCAAACTCCTCCTCCCAAACCTTCGCCTCGGGAACTGCAGCCAAGACACAGCAGGGGAAAGGTGCAGTGCACAATCAATCAGTCTGCACAGCAGTCCTGTCATATCACAACTATCAGTGCAAAAGTGTCGCACAAGGGCACACAGAAAAATCACACTTTTTTTGTAAACACAAGAAAGTTTTCTACCCTGTACTCTCTTTAATGAGTTCCCTTGTTTTTTTGCTGCAATATTTTCCAATAACTTAGAATTTCTACTTATTTTTAAAGTGGGAAAAAGTGAACATAGTAACAACATAACTGACTACAGATGTTGTATCTACAGACAAACAGAGAGACATAATTACTGACTAAAGATATCAGCTCTGTATAAAATGTGTCAATAATATTAGCGACATTAACACTGGCCAAAAAAAGAATATCCAATATCTAATATAATCCGATATCGTGTTTCATCATTGCTTTAAGTAAAAGAACTTTCGTTCGCCCAACAAGTGAATTCAAGCTAAAATAAATGCTTAACTGAAAAATTATTTGCCCTTGATGGAAATTAAGTTATGTGTATTAAATTTACACATTTGGTTTTAGCATCTAAAAAAGGATGCTTTTGTTATGCCACAAATATCAGTTCTACCTCTGTGAAACCCCAGCACAGAAAAAGTCTCTACATTTGAGCGGGATATTTAATAAGTCTCCCCACAACAGACAAAAGACCGTCACATATTCGACAGAAAACGGCCAACAAACAGGCTTTGTGTTGCTCACTCGTCTGTAACCACAACCACTTACTGTTAAAGGGGTTATTATTGGTCTGCAGCCTGCACGTGATAGCCTCGTTCACATCTTTCTTCTTCACACACTGTATGCCCAGGTTCTGAAAACTAAAAGCAAACACAGACACATTTGAACAGAAAGCAAAAGGCAAAAACCATCAAAGTGTAATTTTTAACACTTGTACTAATATGAGTTCTACGTTTTTTCATACTTTCGACAGCAAACAACAAAACCTAAGACCCATATAATACTTTGCCTATGCATTTAATTTACATCCAAGTTTAAAAAAGAGTGGAAGTAGACTGACTAACCAATTACGAGAAAACATCAAAGTGAAAACTTCAGTTATATGAAGATGAAACTTGGGCCGCCTTGGTTGTCTAATGAAGTTACCAAATAAGCAAGATGGACCACTGCAACTAATCCTGCAGCAGACACACTGGAGACAAAGGTTGGGTCCATTTTAGGACTGGTAACACCTAGTAGCAGTATTATAGCAAGGCAGGTACAAATTAGGGCTGGACTACTGAGTTGGCTGGGGTGTTCAGATGAAACTGCTATGATAACAGTTCAGTCCAGTCATGGCAGTTTACTGTGAACAGATTCCTTGTAGATATGAGACTGGGACAGCTGCCAAGTATTTACTCTTTGCTAGGGCGAGGGGTTAAAAGGAACTTTATAATTTATGGTGCTCAGCAGTTTCCGCCACCACAGCACAGTCCACTGATGGGTCAAAACATCATTCATTATGAACGCTGGTCTCCATGGGAATGCTCACCCAACATTTAGCACATTCACCATACCACTGATAACTTTCTGTGTTGCCTTAACAACATTAAGGAGTGGATGGCACTAAGTTTTTTAAAGTTTAACAGTTAAAAAACAGAGGTGATGGTGCTCGGTGTAAATGGCTCCGGTAAACCCTCCCTGCTTGACCTTGGTCCTTTGGCACGGTTTGAGAAGCAGAGTGTGTCAAACTTAGGTTTTAAGATTGACAGTGATTTTAAATTGGATCACCAAATCAGTGCCGTTGTAAAGTCTGATTTTTTCCACCTTAGGCAGCTGGCTATGGTAAAGCCTTTTGTTACACGCCAGTACTTTGAAACAGTAATCCATGCCTTTATTACATCTCGGCTGGATTACTGTAATTCTTTTATTTGTTTTTAAATCTTTACAGGGTCTTGCCCCCACTTATCTTGCTGAGCTACTTATCCCCTATGCCCCTTCCCAGGCTCCCAGGTCAGCTCACCAGCTTCTCTGGACAGTACCAAAGTCAAGGCGGAAGCCTAGAGGGGACAGAGCATTCGCCGTAGCAGCACCCAAACTGTGGAATGCCTTACCTCTGCACATTAGGCAGGCACCTTCATTGTCCATTTTAAAACTTATTTGAAGGCTTTCTCTGGCTTTTAATTCGGCATGAGGACTCTGTGTTTGTTCCTTTGTTTTTATTGTCATTTTATTTACTAGTCACTGTTTTACGTATTGTCTAATTTGTTTGGTCTAGCTGTGTACAGCACTTTGGTCAGCCAAAGCTGTTTTAAAGGGCTTTATAAATAAAGGTTGAGTTGAGTTGAGTTGAGTAACTGATGTAAGTAGGTGCTGTTTGGTGGGAACAGTTGGCCTTTGTATTACAAGGCACAGCTTTTCTCCCAATATGAATCTCTGTGTGAAAAACAGATGGCTAATACAAACCAGTGCCCTCTTACACTGTCTGTACACTCTTCCTGAATTTCATCACAGTCGTGAGAAGATAAACAAATGTAATGCCCTCTAGTTTGACAGACTGGACCAGTTATGTAATGTCAAGTTCAAACATTATGCAATTATAAGGCATCTTTGTTAGTCACTGTTGCCAGTATTTTTTCCAGTTACACCTCTTTATATTTCTTTATAGCTGTGATTGAAACACACGAATAAAGGATGGCAAAGGCTGCGGAGACAAACTCAGCTTGCTGTTAGGGAGATTTTACTAGTTAATGTTTTACTCTTCTATAAACTCAAGATGATCCTGGCAATTAGTTTTACCAAGGAGACAGTAAACATATCATGTCCCACAGTCTTTTTTAGGTCAGTCTTTAACAAAGGCGACATTGTTTTGATGTCTGAACTGGAGTTACAACCGATGCTGTTCAAATCAATTCTGAGAACTGCCTGAAAGTCACAACATGCATGGTTTCCTCATGTTTCTCTAAAGTGTGTCAAGCACTTGTCGCGGGATGTCTCTGTAGTGTAATGCAAACCACGCCTACCTGTGTATCCGTCTCTCTTGCAGGTCAGCCTCGTAGTAGCCGTGTTTGCAGTCTTTCCCTACCAGCTCGTGGGGGTGAGGCTTATATGGTGCGTTTTTGGTCACCAGTGAGATCCGAACACGCAGGGGGCCATTGTAGTTGTGCACCTGCATGAGGAGGTGGATTTACGGGCATTTTAGAGGAATTTGGATGTTTCCTTGCATGTAATAACGCAAACAAATGCATTTCTTCTACAGGGAATGATTTCAAGAAAATAAAATGGTGCAAGAATGCTACAAGACCATTAATCAAGCACCAGAAGAAAAGTTCAAAAAGCCTTAAAAGGACTAGTTTGATCTTTTTCCCGAGCATCCAAAGAAAAATAAAACTGTGCACATCAGCCCATACAAGCCACTTTAATTAATGTTTGGGATGTTGGAGAACTGACCTACTTTTCGTACATCTCATATCTGTGTGCAAACAGCAAAAGTTCGCACTTTGTCATGGAAAGAGTAGTTTGAGTAAAATCTTAATTATCTACGTATTACATATCTGACACATGCAAACTGAACAAAGTATGATAAAACATCATCAAGTGCTACAGTGAAGATTATCTGGTCACAACTGTCAATATTCCCATATGTCGTTGTAATTTATAGTTATTTTCATGATTGATTTTTGTTTATTAAAAGGATAACTTTGGTAATATTTCTAAATTATATTGTCCACAAACACCATACTGACACCAAAGGTAAAACATCTCTTGTCAGTCTGCTGCCTGGATCAGCTTGTTGGTCTGTGCCATAGACCTCCTTTATTATTCCAACACCATTCAAAACACATCGACCTAACACGCTAAACAAAGTAACATGATTCTGTATTCCAGAACACATAGATTAAGATATTTTAACAAAAGTTCAATTTAAAAACTGATCATTTATTTGTCATTCATTTAAAAGTATTTAACCTTTTCAATTAATCTTAACCTGTTAATTGTTTTGTCTATAAGAGATTAAAGAGCTAAAAAAAACTAATAAAATGGGTTTGCTTAGACATTATTCAGAACCAGACGAAGCATTTCGGAGACTAGAGAAATGGGCCACATGGCAGTAAAAATAAGGAAATGAAGTCAGATTTTTTATAACAATGTATAAGCTTTTTGACATTTAGAACAATCATGTAAAATTGTGTCTTTGCTGCAAAAAGTACCCATTTACATTTGTGATGTAGTATTATTAAACCCGACACATTCGCAATCCCTTAGAGAAGAGCTCAGAGAGGTTTGGTGCTCATAATCCACCAAACAGTGTGGCTGAGGTCAATAAAGCAAAATCTGGCCAAAACAACCTTTACTGGAAATAACTGCCCAACAGTGATTTGAATTTCATATTGATTTGTATTAAGTCTAAGCGAACATGTGACTTTGCTTGACTGGAGAAAACAGAAGATCAGGTAAATATGAGGCTCAGCAACAGTGTGCACATTCTCAAAATGATTGTCATTTTGTCAACGGAATTTATGTGAATTTGTGCAGTTTTTAGTCTTTGTCTGCACGTAAAGATTAATTATGGATCCTCCACACAGTTTGGTAAATGAGGCCCCTGCTCAGCTTATCAATCACTAAATAGTAGACTTGGAAAAAAATATAGATTTTCTGATAACCGGTAATTCTCATTTTAACTGTTCAATAATGACCAATTATCAATCAGTTATCAATCAGTGAGACAGGTTTACATATTTGCTAAGTACAATGTAGGAAATGTTATCTGGGGACTATTCTCCTAGTACCATATCATCCTTATAGACCACTTCGGTCCCAAAATGCAGGCCTACTTATGGTTCCCAGAATTTCTAAAAATAGAATGGGAGGCAGAGCCTTTAGCTATCAAGCTCCTCTCCTGTGGAACCAGCTTCCAGTCCAGATTCGGGAATCAGACACCCTCTCTACTTTTAAGACTAGGCTCAAAACCTTCCTCTTGGATAAAGCTTATAGTTGGTTATAGTCATGCTGCTATAGGCTCAGATGGTTGAAGGACTCTGCACTGAGCCACTTTCCTCTTCTCCTCACTCTCTCCTCTCACCCCACATTTATATGTCACCAATATACCATATAACATTAACTCTACTACTACTCTTTCGGCTTCTGAGTCTTCTTTTTCCCATAGTTGTCTTGATCCCTCTGTCTCCCTCTCTCTGTCCCTATCCTCAGGTGTCCCCAGGTTTGGTGCTGTGTGTCTTCCAGTGTGCAGGTACTGGTCCTACTAACCTGCCCAATGTTTTGTTGTTGCTTTTGTTGCTCTGTTCTTTCTCTCTCCACTTTCCACTCAGCCCAACCGTTCAAGGCAGATAGCCGCCCACTCTAAGCCTGGTTCTGCTGGAGGTTTCTTCGGTTAAAGGGAGTTTTTCCTCTCCACTGTTGCCTATAGCTGCTCGAGCGGGATTTCTTTGGGTTTTCTCTAAATGTCTGTGTAGTCTTCACTTTATTATGTAAAGTGCCTAGAGATGACCTTTTTGTAAATTAGCGCTATATAAATAAAGTTGAACTAAACTGAAGTGAATATGAAATAGGTTAAGTTCCAGGATAAAATCTGGAAAATGTTTCATCTGTATGCAATAACATTAAAGGTCTAGGCAAGAAAAATCCAGGCCTTCAAAAAGAAAGAAAATGTCTAAAGACTTTTCTCATTTTCTGCATGTTATGATCTCTTGATGTGTTCTGGCATCAGACTTACAATTATGCACCACATTAAGAAAAAAAACATCACCAAATAGCATCCAACTCACCTTGATGGCAGGGTGGGTCTTAGTGGTGTCATTGCTTTTCTCACCAGGGATGCTCCCAGCTGATCGTCCCTCACACTTATACCTGAACCTCATTCCTCTTGGTTTTGGCTGTTCAATTATCTCTATGAAGGGGGCTGCATTTTGGACTGAGGGACACATGGAACAGGAAGACCAACGTGACTTAAATGCAGTGACACTGTGTTTTAGAAATACATGTTGTGAAAAACTGCAGATCTAAACTTCTTTCCTCGTGCAGAGGTGTGTCAACACAAAAATAGCTCTCTTGTCAATCATTAGTACACAGCATGATGAAATGCTCACTCATAAAACATCTGCATTTAATGTCAGCACTGATTCATACATAACACTGATCATTTACAAGTGGTAGCTTCCTACCTGGGTTGACTGGGGCCATGCCCCATCCATAGGCACCTGTGGACAGAAAAATAATAAAAATAAACAGGCTCAAAAATCTGTAGGTTTAAGAATGAACAGCAATTCATGATCTACGCTGACAATTCACAGCAGACAGTGGCCGAGTAGATGACAAAACCCAAAAGCAGCTTCAGCGCATATTTGTGGTTTAGTAACAGTTTGTCATCTTTGGTGGGGTCAGGATGGAAATGTACTAGATGTCTAAAGAGGTCAAAGGGCACAGAGATAGCTTCCCAACCAAATGTAACTGCTCAGTGTAAAGCGCCTGTACAAAACCTGCCAAGCCTGGAAAGAAGAAGTGGGGAGAAAAACAAACAACGATAGGCAGGGTGATATCAGTGTCTCATTGCCTGCCTTAATATAAGAGGCAGGAGTGGAGAGTGAGTCGCACCCTGGTATCAGGTTTTCTGGTAATGAATTGCTGAGATTCATGAACAGAGGCTGGGCGTGACAAGAGATCAGGTGGCCAGGGCTCCACCCATTGGTTTATAGGACTTGATCTGTTTGAAAGTGTGCGTAGGATGCTTTCCAAGTTGGAACATGCCTCGTACCCAGCCTCAGACCAGATTAACAGATTCTAAGGGGGGTGAAAAGCATTTCAGCTTTTGCCTAGAGACCTAGAATACCAAGAAGTATGTAATACTGCAAGTGCACTGAAAATATCCCTCCCTGTTGATTGAGACTTGGTGTTGTGAAAGTGAAAGTAAATGACTAACACATCATCTGCTTTGTTCTCTTAGCTCACTAAATCTGGCTTACTAATATCAAAACCCAGCTGAAGCGTTTCAGATATATTTGTTGGTCACATTCACTAAACAACATCACCTAACATTTCAGTGTTTTTTTTTATTATGAATATTGGTGACTGTTTGGATAATCCTTTTCTTAACGTGAAAATTGCTGTTCACTCTCAGACATTAATAAAATCTCGTTCACCAACAATACCAGTTCATTTAGTGAGATTCGTGAAGTGCAAAAACCGTGGAAACAAGCTTAATGCCGGATGAATATCCATTATAAAATCTTAATATGTGACGTTTTGTCGTTTACAGGCAAAAGGAAACGTGATACAAACTCCAACCTGGGGAGATTTTAATAATCCAAAACACTCATGAGATCGGCATATGTGTCGCCCGCATCACCAACAGTGTGCAAAAATACGGTGCATCATTTCCATAAATTCCATACACTTGCATTGAGGTGGGCGTTTTGAAAGTTGCGTGGACCAATTACAAGGTGGACGACTTTTCATTGAAACGAATGTTACATGGACGGAGACATGACTGCCGCATTACAGACGGATCCTTCACAGGAACCAGTTCACTCTTGGAACGTGATCAATAATCGAACACATGTCCAAACACATAGATACACGTTAAATGGTTTGAATTTTAAACGAGATTCAGCATTTCTAGAAGCAGCGCATCGCTTTAGGGAAATCCATGCGGTGGACCTGACCCAGCAGGCCTTTGGGCAGCCCAACACCGTTTCATCTGGCCCGGTCCGGAAGGCTACACACAGAGGGACCCGTTCAAAAAGTGCGGCATAAACTTTTAGCACATATGACACATGTGTGTATTAAGACACTGGATTATGTTAAACTTCCTTCTGTGCGTTAGCTTCAGACTCCTCCCGTTAGCGCAAAGCCCATTGGTAGCGGGGCTTTCCCCTGTGCGCAAAACAACTCCCTGAGCAGTCTGAGCCCAGGCTCCACAAGCGGAGTAAACAGGCCCAGCAAATAAAAGCAGCTCCACTTACCAGCCATGGCTGTGTCCGAGACAGACTCACGCTACTGCGTCTCCAACCTCGTTTACCCCTACAGTGTTTTTTTGGATTTTGTTTTTTCCCCAAACAGCTGAAAAGGCAAACAGGACTAAAGACACTTGTGAAAACTTCTTGACAGAGCCGATCTGTCGCCTCCTTCGCTCCGCCCACAGCTGTGTACCAGAGTGCACAGATAGTAAAGCTCCAACCGGGGACAGCAGCCTACGAGCTTTCCGGTAAGTGCTGGGTTCGTTGTTTGTGCATAATTCGCTGCGCCCCAGAGGAAAGATGATGAACTACAGGACCTTTATTTTTCTGCATCACAGTTGCTTGCAACAGCTCTCTATTACTTTTTTTCTGTCCATATATTTAGTGTTCAATAAATGTTCAGTTGGGACAGTGTTTTTGTAAAACTAATTTTAAAAAGACAAATAAAGCTTATTAATTCTGTGTAAATACGTGTTGGGCACCTTATGTACTAGTTAATATTCAGCTATACAATAAAATGATATTTTTATGACTGGTCTAAACCATTGACACTTTAAATGTGCTTTTATTGAGCAGTGACCATTTTGACTTAAGGCTGGTGTAATCATTATACTAAAGGATTTTATCACAGACATAAAATGTAAGTGTACGGCATAATAGTAATAACAACGGACATGAAAGGGAAAACAAATATTTTATAATTACTCTAAGAATGGATACTTATGTAAAAATCAAGTCACAACGTTCAAAAAAAATCATACTGAACTATTTTATGCAAAGAATGGTACCACCATGTCTGCTACAACTCAGATGGTTTTTTTAGGAGAGTTAGAATAAAAAAAACAACAATAAAAATAATAAATTAAGACATGCTAAAAGCATGATAAAAAAGTAAAGGTTTTTTTATACTTTTCTAAATCCGATGCTATTTTTTTGAAGATAGTTGTCGTGTATTTCCGGTGTTGTCCTCTCGCTTGACTGTGCTGCTTTCCCTCCGCCTCTCCTTTGTATCGCAACTTGCCACCACCCACTCAAAACAGTGCGGAAATACCCCGATGACGCACTTGAAAGGAACAGAAAAAAAATGAGTGGGAGAGGTAATAGCATAACTTTTGGCTTTAGTCATAACCTGGAAGACAGCGTTATACCGAGTCCACCTCCGTCTCCGCTGGTTTATTGGATGATGATCTGTTGTGTCCTTTGGGTAGAACTTCAGCTGTAACTGTGCTTTGTGAATGTTGTGTGGATCTAAACACATCATTCACGCATTGATCTTCACTTAAATTCTCCGTGTGGTCAACGCACAAATCACAGATCTTTTAGCTTTTGATCCAAATTAATATTTGTTAATTTATTACTAATATTTTTTTCCAATACATACATTAAATCTAAAAAACGTATAACCTTCAAAATGCTGACATGTTTTAAGCAGGAGGGGGCGCCGCAACTGAGTTAATCACAGTCTGCTTTTTCCATTTTATTAATCAGTAACTGAGTCTTAATGCTTTCATTATTATCATATTATATTTCTTTGTTCATTTATTCATGTCAAATTTTGACCTATTAAACCATTGAAATCTGCACAGACTGCCACTCTAATGTTGGGGTCCAGAAATGAAACTTAGTTGCAAAAGTTGTCAACTAAGCTTATTAAACACACACACACACAGTGTCACACTAAGGCCTAAAAAGTGTAGGGTGTAGTTCTTTGATTTTCAGATACTGAGTGTGTGCTGGAAAAGATGGATGGATGGATGCATAGATGGCCTTTTAATGTTCACTTTCATGTTTTTGTGAAAGAAACTAAAGTATTTAAGGAGCATTTGAAGTTGGCAAAATCAAAATCTATATTGAATATTTAGGAGGTAGTTGGAGATTTTATGAATGTGCTATTTCTGCAAATGTAAGACTATCTAGTAATATCAGTCAAACTCTTTTTTCATTTATGTTTTTGTTAGATATAGGATCTTTGTTTTCAGATGATTGGACATTACGGGGAAGAGGGAGGAAATCACAATATATAATAACAAACATTACAAGAAGGAAAAAGGGAAGTAGAAATCTGGGGGATGAAACATGGATTTAGTTTCTCAGTTGAAAAAATGATATAGTTGATGATATAAAAAAAAGTTTTCAGAAGAAAGAGGATGAAGAAAAATAATTAATTGAAGTTATATGAAATTAATTTCAAACAAGTAGAATCATGTTTCTTTGGTGTACGCTGACACTAGTCTGACGGAAGTACCATATAAACTATTAAAGATACAGTAAGTGCAAAAAAAGTCTTCAGTGTAATGAGATGCCTATATATATATATATATATATATATATACACACACACACACACACACATACATATATATATATGGGTGAAATTCCCCAAATCCAAATCCAGGCTAAGTTAGATGTTTAAGCCTTGGCTTTTGAGCTCTATATGTGCACTGGAAGCTTAGTAGTTTCCAATAACTTTTTGCAGAAAAAAGCTAATAAATTACTCGACAAATGTAGGAGGGAGGTGATGTAGACAGTCACCCTACTATAAAAGGTCGGGAGTCATGCTGGGAGCAGGAAATATTGAGGATGCAGCAGCAGGACACCTGAGGATGCTGATAAAGGAGTTTTGTCCAACAGTCATGTGGTCTGTAGTTCCTGTTTGGCTGCTGGAAATACCAGTAGTATATTTAAAAATATAATAATACTTAAATATTAAAAATTATAAATATAGCAGACCAGATATCACTGGTAATGTGGTTACAGTTCCAACCCCTAGAACATATTTTTTTCCAAATAGACATCAAATACCTCAAGTGTTTAAACACTTGAGCTACATGTGACAGTGACTCTGTCTCTGCTTTGTGCAGCATTAAGTCATGTACATCCAACCATCAAGAATATTTACTAATGGAAGTGATAATGTTACACTCTGCAGTTCTAAAACAAGGTACTGACATCAAATTCATGTTGGCTCCTGAGAAATCAGTGAGAAGTACTGCAGAGCTGGGATCAAGAGGAATGGGGCAGACAAATTCCATTCAGAATAAGGGAATGGTTCAGCATGGCAAAGGGCTTTTTGAGGATTGTCAGAAATTATAAACAGTTGAGCATTCCAAGTTAAGCGGGAGGAGATACATAATAGAGAGAGAAGAAATAATAAAAGACTTCAAAAAGCAGAAAGTCTTACGCACGTGGCCAACACCGTGATTTTCTTTATTTAAAAAAATTGATTGATCAATGTAATAAAAGTAAATAAACATGTTGGAAGAGAGTGAATCCAGAAGATGGCAGCAATGCACTACTTGATATACTGCATTCTAAAAACAAACGAAGAAGAAAACGACGACGTCAACGACGAAGCAGCAGCAGCAGCAAAGCAGCAGCAAAAGGCGAGAGAGGAGGGAGGTGGTTGGTGGTACGTTTGTGTGCGCTGAGGCGGTGCCTGTCCTGCTGCTCCACACTGCAGTGAGCAGAACTGGTCGTTACTGAAATGGCGGAGGGGGAGTTGGACGTTGACTCGCTGATTTCCAGGCTTTTAGAGGGTGAGTTCAACAGCGCAGCGTCGCTGTCTTCTTGTAGCCCTACTGTGTTCGCCTTTTACAGTTTAATTCAAACGCGTGCTCCGTCTGGAAGATAGTTGACAAGAAATCCGCCCACTGTACTTGCTAGCCGAACGTTAGCCCAAGCTGTAATGAGCAACGAACGTTGGTACAGTCTGTGGGTAGTACGTATCACAGAAACACCTTTAGTCAGTCACCGTCTCCCATTCCCGTCCCCTTAATTACATTTAGTTGTCGCTAATTTCATGTTTATGACACTTGAGTGTTGAAACTTAATTTGTACGTGTGAAAGTTTGTGATCAAGTGGCTATAAAGTTGTAGCTGGACGACCGTTTGGGTTCCGACATCTCCAGCAATGGACGAACCTCAGAACTAAAATGCTCCTAAACGTTGCAGTGCTTGTGTGCAACACTAGCTATGGTAATTGGTAATTTCTTAAAACGTGAATCATATGTAGTATTCAAGCTGTTTACAAAAAACTCCATAGGCGGTAGAATGCGTCCTAAATCTGTCCCAACAAGTTGAAATTCCATTTAAAACAAAATGTCCCTTGGTGAGTCATGTATGCCGACATTTTCAACCCAAGTGTGTTATCTCTAAAGAGTTCTGAACTATTTTTTTTATTTGCATCTTTCTATAACGTTTGCCCATATTTATAAAACAGAAGCATTACATTTGTAAAGGAGATTTGGTGCAGGGATTCCTCAGTTGATACGTTTCAGAGTTATGCTGTTTATATGCCGATATTGTTGAGTAGTAATGTTTACACTAGCCACAGGCCTTGATGATATTCCACTCTAAATGAACCTGCACAGTTTGTACCCTGTTACTATTTCAAATTGAGTAACCTTGATTAAAAAAAAAAACATGTACTTTGCAATTTTACCGCAAATATTATAAATGGCATGAAACATATATATCCTTAAAGTTGCTATTTTCTCTATTCAGAAAAATAATCCATTATTCTACAGAGATTATTACTGTAAAGTAATGCAACTGTTGGTATTGTCCCTTGTTCTTTATTTTTTTTCAAATCTGTGTGTTTGATAGTTTGATTTGCTTTATACATCATTGTGAGTCTGACAATAGTGCACAAATAGTAGCTTCTTTATTTCCAAAGAAAGCATTGTTAGTCCTTGACCATTTTTATATGTTGGCTGACGTTGTGTGACTTTCTTAGGAGTGCTAAATCAGTTGTTGAGCTGATCAGTCTGCCTTTCTTGTATCTCTCATCCACTTGAGAACACAGACATTTCGTTCCCTCAGTGTCTTCAGTAAATATGTAGAGAGCCAAGGCGGTTATGGACAAACATTCATGATGAAATATGTAACATACATAAATACAGTGTGCTGAAAATCGACTGGATACAAATTGTCTGCTCATGGTTACAACACAGTTTTTTGTTCTTTGTGTGTGTGTGTGTGTGTGTGTGTATCAGCAAGTCTGTATTGTGAGCTTGGCCGGCCTATACTATAGGTAGTTAGCCGACTTCATATTTAACAGATTTTTTTTATGCAGCACATAGGAAAACTCACTGGAGGAAATTGGAGGGATCAGGCTCTAAATGCTTCCAGATGTGAGCTGTAAACATTCATCCATCCGTCTCCTTTCAGCCACTTACCTTGTACTGCTAGTTTGTTTCTAGCTGGGTCATTGCTTATGCGAAAATACCAACCAACAAGCAGATCCAACACTAGTGTTTTCTTTTTTTAAGGCTGCAGTTCAAATGATTAAAAACATAATTTCCTCAATTTTAATGTAAAAAAAAAACTTTTTATGTGTTGATTATTTTTTAGAGGCTCCAAAGGTGCATTGCCATCCATACACTGTCTACACTGTTATCAGTAAGCGTGTAGCAGGGGAGCTAAAGCCTATAATAACTGACTCTGGACGAAAAACAGAAACACACTGTATTAGTGATAGTAGTGGGGTTGGAAGCTGGTTTACTTCTGAGTGTTATCATTTGCTCTGTAGCAGCATTAGGATTTATAGTTATGTGTTTAATTTCTTTATGTGTTTGTATTTTATTCAATTTGGTAAAGATGTGTTCTGTGATAATGTCCATCTGATGGAAATGATATTATTGCAGCACAAGGCACATGTATGAGTTTCAAAGAAGAAGTGGCAAATGGCACTGAACAAAGGTGTATACTTGTTTGGCTGCTGAGTTTTAAATAGTAGCAATCATTTGCTACAATCAGGGACTATACATTTATTGCAAGAATAACAAGTGAAGGAGACATATATGGGTTATAGACCAGTAGGAATACAAATGCACACACTCAGACTGTCCATGTATCAGTTTGTATTTGTAAGGACTGTGCTTTATTTTAAGACTTGACCTTTCCCCAACACAAAGACCTCTCACTGGCTTTTCCTTACAGATGAAAGCTTGATGTTCCTCATTATAGTTTACTAAACCAGATTACATCTACAGCCTGATTTCATTTAGTTGTTTATTAAATGGCCTGTCAGTGGCTTTCTCCTGACCTTCAGTTCAAGAAGCTGTTTTAAAGATACTTTGACACACCACGTATACATTCATTTATCAATACAGAAACAAGGAGACCTTTTAGCAAAGATGGGAAGGGGTTTCCTTAGTCAGTTCAACAGGAGGTTAATGTCTTACTTTTCGAATGATTTGGTGCCTGCCAGGAACCAACATGCTCCTATACCCAGACTTACTTATGGAGAACTTTCTGATCTCCTATTAAATGTCAACAGGCACAGCTGTCTCTGGTAAAACAGAACCTACCCTTTTGGAAACACACATGAGAGAAGGAGAGTTAAAATGGCAATCCTGTCCTTGGGGACATTTCTGTTGGGATTACACTTTTTATGAAGTGAACTTTTTACCTGTATAACAGGCAAGAGTGGACTATTTAAAATGACACAAATCATCAAGTTGGAGTTTTAAAATAATTTTCATTTAACCATGACATACTAGTTTCATATATACAATGGAAATTCATACAATACTGGGTATTGTATATTTCTTTAACCCATTTGTAATTTGAGTTCTAATATTTTGTTAGAAATATATTCTAATTTGACACATGACCCAGATTCATTTAACAACACAGAGAATTTCAATCTAAAGTTTTTTGTTGTTTTTTTAAGCATAGTTAACTATTCTCACCAGTCAGAAGAGGTCAATTATTTCTGCTTTACTTGTATATTTGTAACTTCTTATTTTAATATCACGATACTGATATCTAAAGTACTCAGCGTAAGGGAATGGATTGATTTCAAGCTTCTTGCTCCTGCTGACATGATTCTCCACAAGTTGCATAACGTAGCTTTAAATTGTATATAGGAACAAGTGGGCTTAGAGGAATCCATAGAAGATTCATATTATATTGGGTATAAAAATTAAACCAATGGCTATGCAGTGTTATTATGAACAACAAGCATTGTCTTGAAACAATGCAAAGCAGGAGACATATTTTGCAACTCCAACCTCTCTCAGTATTTGGAGATCTGAAACTACACAGATATTCAGTGCACGTGACCTTTAGAAGGTGTTTTGTGGAGAGGGGCTAATTTGCGTTGTATACCTGACAGGCTAAACCTGATAGACTACCAACATGGTTTGCAATCACTGGAGCCTCCTCTGTGTCTTTAGTGTGCGGCTTTCTGGCCTCTCTGATTACATTTGTGACTGTAAATACAATGACTTGTCATCTGCTGTCAGAGTTAAGAGGCAAGGCAAATCTTGCTTGTGAATACATCATGTTGTCTACACTTTTTCACTCTGGTTTGTGTGTTTGTGTGTGTGTGTGTGTGTGTGTGTGTGTGTGTGTGCATTTAAACATTATTGACATTTCTCAGCAAAGCTACTATGGGTGGTTATAAGCATGCTTAGGCTGATGCTGCATTTTTACAGTGTTTTTGTAACAATCCTTCAGTTGTCTCAGCACTTCATATAGCAGCCACATGCCTCAGCAATTCTCCACAGCACCTCCCTTGCATGTTTATGGAACCATCCTTGTGTTGTTTGTGGAGCTTTCGCTACCCCCCCTTTAACTTCATTAGATTTTTGACTAGTGTTGTGTGGTGTCCGTATGCTGTAATCCAGCAAAGCAGCTATTACAGACTACAGCTTTCCCATGTTAGCCCATGTTAAGCCCACGCTGGCCTGGGCTTTAGCGACAACAGGCCCTCTGTCTGGCACAGGTGGTTCGTAGGCTTTATGGGGCACAATCAACACCATGGCCCCATACACAGATCTATGAAAAGGAGGCAAGGCAGCATGGAAAGTTGCATTTTAGAAATATTTTTTCATTTGGTTCATGAGCCAAGAAGGCAGCCAAGTTGTAACCCAATATGGGTGCATACAATGTCCTAAAGAGCACTCTGTCTTTAGGAGGTGGTGCAGGTCATGTCCAATTCCTGAAATGGAACTGTCTGTATCCACTTTTCATACTTAAGCCCAACAGTATATTTTGGATTTTGTAAGGGGTCACAAACACATGAGAAATAAATTGTAGTAATCAGACATATATGGATACTGTATATCAGGGTGTAGCATTAGACAAATCCAGTGTTCAGTTTTGCTGGTTTCTCTTATCTACTGTTTTACCACCGCAGGGTAATAATTAATCAATATTTACTGTCAAAGTTTTTTCATTAAATAGTAAAATCTGTGAAAACAAACATAAAATGTTTATGTTAAAATTACTCTATTGTAACTTTGTTAAAAAAAAGGAAAGCAATTCAATATATCAATAAGGCTTTATCATAACACAAAAAAGACAACCTCCAAATTCACAAAAATAAAGTCAATGAATACCAGCAGCCATTAGAATGGCTTTAGGTATCTGTGCAAGTAAATACGCCATTAGAGCCAGCAGTACAGCACAGCACAATTTTGTACTTTTGCTTTACACACTTTACAGCACTCACCTGACTTTCTAAGGTTACACAGTTGCATAGCCATCTGTAGTCCTGGAGATCCCTTCATCAGTAGGGACCGTGCTTGCTGGGTTAATTCCTGCTTCTCCTGCTTCCTGCCTTTGTATAGGAAAAGTACTGGAATTTCACTGATGCACACAACAAGTGATGTATTGGGCCTCCAACCATGCAATAAACTCTTTCAGGTGATGACAGTAGAAATGTTTTTAGAAACATAACATGACCCAGCTTCAGCACACACTAGTTCTTGTCCATTCCACCTATGTCCTGCAAGTTGCAGGAAAAAGCGGTTCAGCAAATGTTATTTTAGTGCTGTTAGACACACGATGAAATGTAGGGGAAAATGCAACTATAGTGTTGTAGCTAAGCGAGAACCTCTTTTTCCACAGTGTGATTTTAGTTTACAGCCTGGACCAAACAGAATGTACTAAACACCCTGTAGTGGTTTTAAACAATTAACCGTGCTGACTCCCAACTGTACATATTGTTACACTACACTTACTTTAATGGCCTTGGTGTTTTTGAAAGTCATTCTTTGTGTTGACCTAAGCAAAATTGTCTTTTATTGCTCATGAGTTCATCTTTTCATTTATGAGTTTGTGTTTTCCTTATTTAAAGTGTTACATAGTTTACCTAGATGACAGTGTACAGTACTTCCCAGAGTTTTATCATTTATTATGTGTGTAAAAGAATTAGGCCTACAAATAATGTAACTTTTTTCTGAATTAAATTGAAATGTGTAGGCATTTTTTAAATACATCTCTGAAACCTTTGTTCTGCTCATTCACAGTGCATTTTAACCTGTTGCCACTGTGCTGGTTTTTGTTGGACTGCTGTATTGGCGTTGTGTTCAGGCTGCTGGCGTGGCACGCTGTTATGGAAACAACAATGTTGGAGCCTGTGTGGCTGGGAACATTCACCCCCTGGCACCAAACGTGGCACGAAGCTCGCCCAGAGCTTTTCAGCTGCCCAGCAAGACTTTCCAATAAACCCTTGCTCCCCTCTCATTCTGCTTCTCTGCCGGTCAAGCTTAAGTTTCTCCTCACATTTTCCTTTCCTTTCTCTCTCACTTTCTGTCTTTAGCCATCCCTCATGTTTATTTCTTCCCCCAGTCTCTCTTCTCAATTTCATCCTTTCTCTTGCCATACAAAGACAACCATTCATTCATGGCACTTAACGATGAACAAAACGTCCTCTGAAAATGCAAAGCCTGCACAGAAATGCCATCGCAGTCGGGATTTCTTCCTTAAGATTCACTCCCGCTCACTTCACCAGAGTTACTTTGTTTCACATTCACTGAGGGGTCACTGTTTTCCATTGCCCCTGTGTGGGAGAGAGCTAGATGTAAGAGTGGAGGGGAGCAGCTGGCTTCATGCCCAGATGAAAAGAATAGAGATTGATGATGGAGAGCTAAAAAAGGTCTGACGGGGCATCTTTACTTGTGCTGCGTGTTCCAGCAGTGACTAAAACATGCCCAGTCATACTTGCTTAACATTCATGGGTCAGCTTGACCCATTAAAATATCTTTGAGTCTTTTCTTGGTCGTCTTGATTAAGTCTGCACTAAACAATTTATTTTCAATATATTTTAGTCAAAATGAATCAACTCAATCTTATTAAAATCCTATCTTGTAGAAGGTGTGTACACAGGCCTTCACAGGCATAGAGGTTAGTGATTACTCTGCAGCTCCCTTGTAGCATCTTTCATCTTATTGTTTTCGTTTTCTCATCCGTGACTTAATTGTTTTGTTTTACCACTTTAATCTTCATTTTTAGCCTCAGTGGGCCACTGTTTCTGGACCAAGTTTGGTGTCTAGCTGATGAACATGGTCGAGCATTTAGCAGTCATGGAGCTATTTGTGATGGCCTCCCATATATATGTATGTGTTTGTGAGCTGCATGCAACCCATTAGTCCAAAGTTTGAGACTCTAAGGGGCTCATCCAGAGGAATGTAGGAAAACACAGAAAAGCTGAGTAATAAAACTATTGTAATACACCTTCCAAATAATATATGACTGCAAAGCATACTAATGGTGCAGAAGTAATTGACTGATTGAGGTCTATTTTTAGGCTCGTAATATTTCTTCTGTTTTTCCCCTTTTGGTTATGTGAATCAGTTTACGTATCTCTCTACCAGTGCAGCTGACAGCCATTACATTGTTTTGGACCTTTACCCAGTTATGGAATCTTTATCTCTCACCATCACATACAAAACAAGAGCATTTGAGCGCTCCCTCTTTGTCCACGCTGACTAACCTATTTCCTCCCTCCTCCATACAGTAGTGCCCATATATGGTAATGCCTCAAAGAAGTCCGTAAGTCACTTGACTTTCTCTCTTTCGGCTGACCTCTGTTCTTTTAAAAGAATGGAAAAATTGTTGACCCCAGCAAGACGTTTTGCAGTCAGTGAAACAGGAGAAATGATGTTAAAAGGTGCTGCAACTCCTCCATTGCTACTAGTATGTTCTACCAGCTGACTTAACTAAGTCACAGTTGAAACTGTGTGCACACAGTGTGTTAGGTTTGGCTGTATGTTGTAACATCTCTCTGGTGTGGTTCATCATGCAGCACAATGGTGGGTTGGGCTGTAATCATGATCCTCCCAAATATTTTGTGAATTAAGTTGCCAAGTTTTCTGCAGCTAAACTTAAACTTACGAAACACTGGTTCGTTTGTACCTATAAAGATTAGTAGCAAAGGTTAATAAGCAGTGTTGGGAGATGGAGAATGGCTAAATAAAATAGCTGTAGCTATTAAAGAAAAGTCAAGAATAGCACTTTGAAATCATAGAATTGGATAACTACAGTTTGGTCCCATTTAATATGTTATTTATGTTAAGAGGAATTGTTGTGGTTTTCACCCGCATGTTTTCCTGGTGAGGGTTCTTCAAATCATAATATGAAAGATTTAGTTCCATCAACACCCACTTCTTTTATAAACTTTCATTTCATATGCAACAGTTTTCCAAGCAGTTCTTTGTTTTGATGAAGCTGGCAGATGCCCTGACCAGTGTGTCATGGGCTGTGCCTGTCCTGTGTCTGTGAGCTGTCTGCCAGCCTTTCCCATTAATTATCTTAACTCTGGTGGATTTCCATAGTCTTAATTATTACTGCCATAGTGTCAAAATGAACCAAACAAAGGAAACACAGTGGTGGAGTGGTTAGCACTGCTGCCTTGCAGCTAGTAGGTCCCCTGCTCGAAATCTACCTGCCGGCTGCAGCCTTTCTGTGTGGAGTTTGCATGTTGTCTGAGTACTCCAGTTTCCTCCCACAGTCCAAGGACGTGCATGTTAGGTTAGTTGGTGACTCTGAATTGTCCATTGGTGTGAATGTGATTCATTGTCTGTGTATGAGACAGAATGAGTACATTTACTTAGACTTAAATAACCAGTGGGTTTTCTCGAAAGAAAGCGGATTTCTTAACTGCCATGTAAACTTGGACAGCTGGTTTTCCCAGGTTTTGGTCAAGGAACACACATTTCTCTGCCATGTATACATATAACCAAATAACTTTGTCCAAACTTCAGTGAAAGACTGAATGGAGACATGATTTAAGGGACCCTGCAACCTCATCTTTCAAGTCTGCCTAAAGTGTAACAGAAAATTTAACTAACACAAAGTTCCTTGTAGTCTAAATATGTCACCTTAAGTCATCTTCCCCCACAGATTAAAAAAAAAATTAAGTTTTCATCTTAGATCAGCTGCGTGCCCCCCCTTCCCCTTTTCTCTCCCCCTGCACTCTGCTGCGACACAAACACACATACAAAAAAGAAAAGTCAGAAAGCAGCGTTTTCTGTCAAATACAGTCAGTGCGCCAGGCTTCCAAAATAAATCAGAAATGGAGGCTCCTTCTCTGCTTCATGTCTATGTGGATCTCCAATAACAAGAGTCTGTTGTGTGCTTGTCCCTGATTAACCTAGAAAGCTGATTTTTTCTGAGTATCCCTTAAGTTACTTAAGCGCGTGTAAATGCAGTCAATTCCTCTCAGTGTTGGCCCAGACATGGACTGGTCACCTGCTCAGGGTGTACCCCACCTCCTGCCCAATGACAGCTGGGTTAGGCTCCAGCCTCCTGTGACCCTGAATAAGCTAGGTGGGTGCAGATAATGGATGGATTATGTCGGTAAAGCATCTCTCTTAGTCATTCATCCTGTTTGTCACATATCTCCAAACAACAGTAATAACTTGGATCTGTGATGCATTATGGACCTGAGATACAGCCTGTGAGTAAGTTCTGACCTAATCAAGTTAAACAGAGTGTGTGATCTTATTAGTGCCAGCTTAAATTTGACTATTTAAACGGTGCAAATTTGGTACAAGCATTAAACTGTCTTGCATTAAATGATCAAATTTAGCACTAGAGTTTGAGCTGGAAATTGAATTTGGATAATAAATGTAAGCGTATATGTAATTTAAGTGTAGGTACAAAGTGTATCAAATAGATGCATTTAGCTTTAAAAGGTACAAAAATTATTTTCAGGGAAGCATGCCCCCAGATCCCCTAGAAGCTTTGAGGTCCATCTCAGTCTCCCAAAATCCAAGGCGAAATACTGTCTGGAACCCAAGGAGTATGAGGCAGGGCTGTACCCTCAGTTCACACCTTCAGCCAAGAATGTGACTTAAAGATGAAAAGATACGCTAATGAACAGGAAGGAAGAGGTAAAACAAGAGGAAAGGGAGGTCTGGAAAAACGAGACAGAGATACAGACAACAGTTGATTACAGTGCAATGGTCTAAATATCAAGCAAAAGAAAGAGACACAGCGCTCGGTTTGAAATGTCAGAGTGTGACCAAACTTCAAACATGAAGTAAATGGAAAATATGTACCTGACCAAATTAGATGAACTAAAAACAGGTGGTTTAGTCATCAAGTAAAGCTTGACAGCTGGTTTAGGTCGTACCTTATCACTGGAGCTGGTGGGAGCACTGCTTGAAAATGTATGTGCAGCATGTCTCATTTGTGAATATTTTAGCTAGTTTGATTGTATCTTCTCAATCAAAACACAGCTGCTATATAGTAGCTAAATACATACTATAGTAGCGTATTGCATTGAATTTTTAGCACTTCCATAAAGTTAGAGATTAAAAGGCTAGCCAATTCTTGCAGGATATTTACCAATATGATTAAATAACCTTTAGTCTCTAATATAAATAAAAACACTGTGCTAGTATATAACTTCCTGTTATGAATAAACCAAGAAAACCCTGGTGACATCATTATGACGTCCATGGCCAATGCAGACATTACAGCTGTTTCCACAAGTTGAGTCAAGACAACTTGTAATATTGTGATAACTTATGAAGGTTTTACTTGGTAACTAATTTTTGAACAGTTATTTACTTGAAGGACAAAAACACCCTGACTTTTAAACCCATAAAGATCCTCTTTTTACTATTATCTCGCAGAAACTATGAGGAATTACTGTGAAAAAAAATTAATACATAGAAAAATCTATTTAGGTGCCATGTCGGCTTCCCTTCATTGCTGACAGGTAGAGTAAAATGGTAACATGCAGGTCGAGGGTTGGCATACATGCCAATTTATAAGCACATCAGCTCCCTCACAACATACAGCAGTATTTTTGCTACCAAAACACCTTGGAAGCACAGTGGAAATTGGTCTTGTTGGGTTGCCATGGTGATCAGATGTGGGTACCACCTCCCTTTTTGTTTATTTTTATTCTCCCGGGGAAGCTGCAGTGCAGTGATGACAGAATAAAGGATGTCATTTTACCCCCAAAACATAAAACACACACACACTCCACCAGTGGTATGATCTGAAGTCAAGGTCACTGGATCACTTTGGGTGTGTTTGTGTGTGTTGGAGAATGCAGCAAAATTGAAGTGTTTGTGTTCCCAGCTCTGCTGCCTCAACTGAACTGTGTATGCCCCCCCCCCCACCCATCAGCTGAGCCAGCACAGACCTGCAAATGCGTCATCAAACAAGCTGAAAGGAAGGGGTGTGAAATCACTCTTGACACCTGACACACACTCTTTGCTTGTGTACCATGCACGGGACAACATAAAGATGCATAAAGATCAACATTAGGGAACATATCCATATTTCTAAACCTCTGGCTTTTAAATGAGTTCTGCAGCATTCCAAAGTAACACATTCTTCACATAATACGGCTCAGTTCACCTGTAAAATCTTTCAGACAGTCTAAATACAACCTTAGTTTTACCCTTTAGGTGAGGTGTGTGTGATCACAGGTTGTGTTTGGCAGTGGCCAGGGAAACCATAGTTATCGTCTAAGCTCTTTAGACAGAACTAGCAGGGTCATGTTGACACGTACGCACACATGCAGAAACACTTAAAAATTTAAAGTAAAATCTCTTCAAAGCTGTAATGTGATGTTGGAATCATCTGCAGGAATCTTTCAAACTGTAGCACTTTTCCATTTCTCCTCCCTTTTAAAACATGCTGGTCCACCTGGTGGGCTGCAGGATGCCTCTGACCATGTCTCTTTGATTTGCCTATTGAGTGGCGTTTATTGCCTGCTAGGATTTCTATCATGTTGCTGTGGTGTCATATGTCAGCAGTCAGCTGTGGCCTACTTTTGTGGTTTGCCAATCAGGACGTTAAAAGGAGTCTGCTCCTCATGTAAGCACAGAAGGACATATATTGGGGAAGAATATGCTATATAAAAACACTTATAACCTTACTTTCAGTCTGTTGACTCAACTTTGTCTCCTATATTTTGTGAAAATTCATTTCAACCTTGCGGGTGATTATTTGTACAGCACCAAACAGTTAAGTCTGAAAGCCTGGGAAACTTCAGGTAATGATGCTCTTGAATGAACACCGACCCACTCATTTTCTAACCTCATACCTCTCCTCTGTCACTATCAGTGCGAGGATGTCGTCCGGGGAAGATTGTCCAGATGACAGAGGCTGAGGTACGAGGCCTCTGCATCAAATCACGGGAGATCTTCCTCAGCCAGCCAATCCTTCTGGAGCTGGAGGCTCCGCTTAAAATCTGTGGTCCGTAACCTTCCATTCAGCCCTAATTTTTAGTCTGTTCATTATCACCTGCTCCCCCCTCCTTGATCTATTATCACTTCTTTCCATCTTCTATTCTAGGTGACATCCATGGACAGTACACAGACCTGCTGAGGCTCTTTGAGTATGGGGCTTCCCTCCAGAGGCCAACTACCTGTTCCTGGGTGACTATGTGGACAGAGGGAAGCAGTCTCTGGAGACCATTTGCCTGCTGCTGGCGTACAAGATCAAATATCCTGAGAACTTTTTCCTGCTCAGGGGAAACCATGAGTGTGCCTCCATCAACCGCATCTACGGCTTCTACGATGAGTGTGAGTGCTCTCTCCTCATACAGTGAAACTGTGGAATGGTTTGTGCTTTGATATTGCAGTTCCCCAAGTCTCATTGTAGTAGATCTTATTCCACTGAATATGACATTGCACAAAAACACATGAATAGAACAATGGTGGAGAAACAAACAAGTTTCACATGCACTCTTTTTAGAGGGAACATGTAAACAAAGAGGAAACTATTCAGTTTGCCTAAAATAAGTTGTTATACTGGATTTTTGACTTGAGGCCACAGTAGTTTCTGTGAGGGTTGAGATGATACAATCCTGATGCTCGTGTACAGTGTTTGTACAGTGTTTGTTGAGGATGCTCACACAATGTATGGTAGGACAGAAGAAAAGGTAAACATTCTCAATCACAAGAACATACTTTTGGAGGTAGTTTAAAAGTTACAATGTGTAAAGTCCATAGCATAACAACTTTTAAGGTGTAGTTCCAATATGCAATTTTGAGTGGCAGCCTTTATCTTTACACCAATGTTTGTGCCAAGGATGCCCAACATACATAATAAGAAAGATGGCTGCAAACGTTGTGAGATATGGTTTCAATGCATCACAATGTTGACTGTGTAACATCCTTTGAAACTACTACTACTAATTACTGATTTGTTACTAATTTCTTTTTTTGTAGGTAAGCGCAGATTTAACATCAAACTATGGAAGACTTTCACTGACTGCTTCAATTGCCTGCCCATCGCTGCCATAGTGGACGAGAAGATCTTCTGCTGTCATGGAGGTATATGCTGACTCAATATGGATCCTTATGCACGTGGATGGATATTTAGCATATTTGCAGCATTTCTGGATTTGGAGAATATCTCCTGGGTATTTGTTCTTTCACTTTTGTTTTCTCATTGCTTACATGATATGTAGATCTAATGTGAAAAGGTAAAGTTCATGACCCTTCTAATCATGCAGTGTATTTAGTTTACTAATCTGATGTGAAGTAACTAGGTCAGAGAAAGTTTATAGCTTTTCTGATATGGCTTAATTCCTGCACAGGCACCAGTGGGAATGAGGATGAGATTTATTCGCTGCTAGTTTTGTTTCATTGTGTTTTGTTGCCAACAGGTCTGTCTCCTGACCTACAATCTATGGAGCAGATCCGACGCATCATGAGACCCACAGATGTGCCTGACACAGGTAGGTCAGCACATATGCACTTCACATCAATTCCACCTCCAAACTCTTCGCATAAATTCACTGCTATTGTCAATCCAACACATTATATCACACAATACTTTTTTTACTACACTAAAGGTATTTTTACAAGTATTTTATTCTTTGTAGTTTTGGGGCTCTTACTTCAGTAAATCTTATTTGTGGTTATTTGGGAATTGTTTTCTTGATTAATCAAGTAATTGATTGATCATTTAGTCAACACATCTGAAGCTTCCAAAGAGTTTTATTCAGTTATAACTGCTGGTGTCCTTGTGCCTTGTGCTTTAAGACATGCATCTGTTTGACCATTATTTTCCATATAAAAGCACCTCACTTTTGAAATAATTAATTGTTTAATAACAGCACTGTTTGAATGGAAAATACTGGTGCTTTATTTCTCTCTTCCTGTTTTCCCATAATGATTCATTACCATTTATTAAATTATAAAAAGTTTATCATAATTTAATATATATAAAAAGACTCCCGGTAGTATTAATATTGTGGCTGATCAGTGTAGCACCTTTTCTAAAAATATTAACCAAATAAGAGTATAGTAAAATAAAATGCCTAAATGTTTTGGTTAAAGTTATCCAAAGCTTTTAAAACGCAAACCAAAATAAGATCTCCTTGGGGTCATTTACACACTTTTACAGACAGATTTAAAATTACACAGAGAAGCACAGTGGATGTGCTTGAAGAGATGAATGTACATCAAGGGACCAAACAGTACAATTGTTAAACTTTTGTCTAGTAAATGTTTATGTTCTGCACCCATGGGCATTAGACAATATAATATAGGAAACTGTTGCTGTTTGACACACGATATTGAACAACTGGCTGTAAAATTTAGGAGAGCAAGGACATCGCCTTCAGACAGAGTCATAATTGCACATTGATTTTTAACAATGTCAAGCTTGACCATAAGCTTTTCCACTTGGATAATAAAATAAATAGGGATAAGGACAATTATAATATATTTTTGAAAATCGAAAACATAAAATTGCGTGAAAGACAAAAAAAATTATTTCAAAATAATCACTTTGATCACTTGCACAGCTGTTCACGTGAACCTCAAGCCCTCGTCTGACATAGGTCTGTTTTTAGTCCGCTGTTTTCCTTTACGGAGGGATTGTGGGCTGCTTGATAAACACAACCCCCCCACAGCCTTTGTAAATTCAGCCAGTTCTTTGTTATAAATGTTTTGCGGTGTTAATACCTGGTAAGGACACGTGAAATGATTAAGTACTGGATGTCATCTCAACATCTGCCTCCTTATTGTTATAAATCCTAGTTAGTTTCTATTACGTAGTGTCCTCATAAAATAATGTTGTCTTACTGTCTGTTGTAAGCTGTAGTAAACACGTGGAAGTTAAATGGTCTTTGACCCCTCTTCATTAAAGCTGGTTGTTCTTGTCCTTATAAGGCAGCCAGTGTTCAGACCCTGGAAGCTGCTCTCTTTCACATCCTCTTATGGCCATTCAGTGAGACTGCGAGTGTCTGGATGTGAAGAGTGTGTGTATATGAAACATAGAGTGTGTGTAACAAAATCATAGCTATTAGAAATAAAATTCACCAGACCCTCCCCACAAATACAACAGAATTAGAATCATCAGTAAGTCCTCAGTCCCTTTTAGACTGCTTTGTGCCCATAGACCTTGCTGAGTTAACTTCAACTATTATGGCATCTAAACCAACAACATGTCTGCTAGACCCTATTCCAGTTAGACTGCTCAAAGATGCTCTACCCTTATTAGACATGTTCATATTAGATATCATTAATCTATCCTTACAAACAGGATATGTACCAAAGGCCTATAAGGTAGCTGTAATCAAACCTCTACTTAAAAAACCTAGTCTGGATCCAGATGTCTTGGCCAATTACAGACCAATATCCAATCTCCCTTTTATTTCTAAAATACTTGAAAAAGTAGTTGTAAAGCAATTATGTGACCACCTGCAGAAACGACTTGTTTGAAGAATTTCAGTCAGGATTTAGAGTTCATCATAGCACAGAAACCGCACTGATTAAAGTCACCAATGATCTTCTTCTGGCTTCAGATAACGGACTTGTCTCTATACTAGTTCTGCTAGATCTTAATGCTGCATTTGACATAGTAGTAGTAGATCACAGAATATTATTACAGAGACTAGAACATGTAATTGGAATTAAAGGAACAGCACTAAATTGGTTTAAATCGTATCTATCAGATAGATTCCAATTTACTCACGTTAATGATGAATCTTCGACATACACAAAAGTTAGTTATGGAATTCCACAAGGCTCTGTATTAGGACCAATACTCTTTACTCTATATATGTCTCTCCTTGGCAACATTATTAGAAAACACTCTGTAAATTTTCACTGCTACGCTGATGACACGCAGTTATATCTATCTATGAAACCTGATGAAACAAATAAATTAATCAAACTACAAGCATGTCTTAAAGATATAAGGGACTGGATGACGTATAATTTTCTTCTTCTAAACTCAGATAAAACTGAAGTTATTGTATTTGGGCCTAATAGTCTAAGAGACATGTTTTCTAACCATATCGCTACTTTAGACGACATAACTCTTGCCCCAGTAGTACTGCAAGGAATCTTGGAGTCATTTTTGACCAGGATTTGTCATTTACCTCACAGATAAAGCAAATCTCTAGAACAGCCTTCTTCCACCTACGGAACATTGCCAAAATTAGGAGCATCCTGTCCCAAAGCGATGCTGAAAAATTGGTTCATGCATTTGTTACTTCTAGATTGGACTATTGTAATTCTCTACTTTCAGGCTGCCCCAGTAACTCTCTAAAAAGCCTCCAATTAATCCAAAATGCTGCAGCAAGATTACTGACTGGGATTGGTAAGAGAGATCATATTTCACCTTCATTAGCTTCTCTCCATTGGCTTCCAATTAAATGCAGAATAGAATTTAAAACCCTTCTTCTTACCTATAAAGCTTTAAACGGCCAAGCCCCATCATATTTAAAAGATCTCTTAGTACCATATCATCCTACTACTAGACCATTTCGGTCCCAAAATGCAGGCCTACTTGTGGTTCCCAGAATTTCCAAAAATAGAATGGGAGGCAGAGCCTTTAGCTATCAAGCTCCTCTCCTGTGGAACCAGCTCCCAGTCCAGATTCGGGAAGCAGACACCCTCCCTATTTTTAAGACTAGGCTCAAAACCTTCCTTTTTGATAAAGCTTATAGTTGGTTATAGTCATGCTGCTATAGGCTTAGACTGCTGGGGACTCTGCACTGTGCCACTTCCTCTTCTCTTCATTCTCTCCTCTCACCCCACATCTATAATGTCACCACTGTATGACATTAACTCTGTGTCTTCTTTGTCCCGTAGTCGTCTCTCTCCCTCTCTTTCCCCCTCTCTCTCTCCCTGTCCACAGGTGTCCCCGGCTTTGGCGCTGTGTGTCCTCCAGTGTGCAGCTACTGGTCCTATTAACCTGCTCAATGTTTTGTTGTTGCTTTTGTTGCTCTGTTCTTTTCCCTGTCCACTTTCCACTCTGCCCAACCGGTCAAGGCAGATGGCCGTCCTCCCTGAGCCTGGTTCTGCTGGAGGTTTCTTCCATTAAAGGGAGTTTTTCCTCTCCACTGTTGCCTATGGCTTGCTCAAGGGGGATTTGTTGGGTTTTCTCTACCTGTTTGTATAGTCTTGACTTTATTATGTAAAGTGCCCTGAGATGACCTTGTTGTAAATTGGCGCTATATAAATAAAGTTGAATTGAATTGAATATACAGTACAGTATACTTGTTAACATCTAACATGAAGGTGACTTCCAGTTTTTTGAGTAAGGCACAAACACAGATTATTTCATCCCGTGACCAAGATTTCAGTGTTTGAAGTCAAATGTGGAGATGAGTCATTTCTCAGTTTCCTGTGAATGTAGGCAGGCAATCCCCCTAGTGTAGTTAAACCTCTGAACTTTTTTCTGCCAGGCCTCCTGTGTGATCTGCTGTGGTCAGACCCAGACAAAGATGTCCAGGGATGGGGAGAGAATGACCGTGGTGTCTCCTTCACTTTTGGAGCAGATGTGGTCAGCAAGTTCCTGAACCGGCATGACCTGGACCTGATCTGCAGAGCCCACCAGGTACCACGCAAACATCCTCTCCTTGTTTACCGTTTAAATTCCTCCAAACCAATTTGCTTAACCACCTGTTAGACTGGATTGATTTATCAGTAAGTTGGCACAGCCACATGTCAGGATTTGATACAATTGTGCATAGAAAGTATCTCTGCTAAAGGAAATCCATATCAAATCCATATCAAAAAGTTATGTGTATGTAAATATAGTGTGTCAGGTCTGTGGTGACTAATATTTCTGTTTGTCTGATGCCCCCAGGTGGTAGAAGATGGTTATGAGTTTTTTGCCAAGAGACAGCTGGTTACACTGTTCTCAGCTCCAAACTACTGTGGAGAGTTTGACAACGCTGGCGGCATGATGAGTGTGGATGAAACCTTGATGTGCTCCTTCCAGGTATTAAGTCATGACAGAGCAGTGACACGACACTATCATTGACTGCATGAACACAAAGGAATTGAGACAAAGAAACAAACACATCTGGTCATAGCACAGTTTTTTTAGGACAGAAGATAGAAGACTGTAATATAAACTACAAAGACCTTAAAAGCTAATGTTTATGTGGTCCTTTCCAGATCCTGAAGCCATCTGAGAAGAAAGCAAAGTACCAGTACGGAGGGATGAACTCTGGTCGGCCAGTCACTCCTCCTCGCACAGCCCAACCCCCAAAGAAACGGTGAAGAAGGATGAATAGAGGAAGAGACCAGAGAGAGCGCGGGATGATTGTCAATGATTGTCAACAATTGTTTCCGGGTGGCTTTTCACAACATAATAAAAGTAAAAGCAACACTTGGCAGAGGAGAAAACAAATGAACACAACTATTTTAAGACACCCCCAAGCCTGTCTTTCATTCAGAATTTCTTTTCTCCCTCAGAACTGCTGTCTCGCTCTTTTTCTTCTTCCTCAATGCTTTACTTTCTTTACATCTGTGTAACATTTTTAACAAGTGTTGAAAGAAAAATAAGCAAACCATATGAGGGTGTTATGTAGCATATTGCAGTGTTTTTTGGGGGGGTCTTATTGTCCTTTGCCTTTTATTTTGACAGAATGACAACTAGTTTATTTTACCACATCTACTTCCCCGTCTGTACAGACAACTGCTGGGTTTTCAATAAATAAAACAGGGAATTAATCCAACTTGACGTCCTGTGTGCTTATTCCAGCTAAATCGGTTTTCTGCAAAACTTTTTTCCACCTTATATTCCACTGACTGCTGTGCTTTTTATTACATGAATCTCGGCTCAACTAATCCAGTTACATGTAAACATGTAAAATTTTAATTACACTGGTAATAAACATCTAGCTAGCTTTGTTAAACACTTAAGTTTGATTTACTGTAGGATTAATTTAAAATGATGGGTTACCATGCAACAATCTAAGTAAGAAATTTCAAATTTAATCTCATTTCATCATTATAGCCTTTTACAGTGCTGATGAAATCTTCCTAAAGTGAATGAATCACAAGACCCCTGGATACGCATTCTATTGTGAAATTATGGTTGTAATTCACTTCTCACCCATCTAATTTGTTGTCCACTTTTAAATTTGATTTAAAACATTTGATGTATTAACTTTTCAAAAGGTGAGATCTTATTTTAAAATAAACATTTCAGTAGAGGTTTAAAGCACTGACCAAAATGGTATCCAGAACTTTTTGTTTTTTTTAACTAATCATCTTAGATTTCTGGCTAGAATTGAGGAACTAGTGGCAAGTAAGGCAAAATAAAGTTATAATTATAATTGTTTGAATTAGAATATTTAAAGGGCTTTGCTATGAGGACAGTGTAGCAATTGTAGTGTATTTTCACACAACTTAAAACACAGCTGATCACAACCATCCCTTTATTCATAGCCAAATCTATACAAGAACATGCATAAAGGCAAAAGAATTCCCTTTAATGTTACTTGTGAGACATGGTTGAGAGGGTTCCCTTTGTTGAAATTGAAATGGAATCCCTTTGTAGGGGAGTATTAATTCTGTGGTTGCACCACATCAGAACTGAATGACGTGTCACTGCTTTGAAAAATAAACCAATTCCGTTGACAGAGTGCTAATGTTGAAGGATTTCCTTATGCTTCATGTTGACATGTCTACAATTAAACTTTTGTTATTAGGCAGATTACAACAGATTTACAACTACAGCCTGTCCACGGACTGCAAACTACTGTACTCATGTATTAATCTTTAACACTTTATAGAAAAATATTTCAGTAGAAAGAAATTTAACCAGAAAGTTAACCAGTAACAGTTTGAATTCAGTTAATGTTGCAGTGATAAATGCCACTCTTTAAGCTCTGTGAACCAGCAGATTTTCTGCATTTACATATGACCCATGCTGTACATCTAACAATAAAATAATGAAGGCTCAATGTGAATTTAAAAAAGGGAAAAGTCAGTTTGAATTTACATACACAATGAATGAATGACACAAAGTGGAATGAAAAAATACATTTCAATCTAGAGCAATAAGTAAATTTTTTTACCGCAGATGTTTGCACTCTTCAGTGTAGACTACAAAATTTAGGCACATTGGTAACGTTAAAATAATAATAATACAAACAAATATTCAATACTGTTTTACATTAAGTGGTCAAACATATTTATACATTTCTTAACAGAGTAATCAGCATTTGCAGTCCCATTTGTTTCTTTTTCCATAATATTCTCTAATAGTCACATGTGATGCGAGTGTTTTCAGTAGCACTCTTCAAACTCTGTCTGCTAGGTGTTACGTCAACAGAATGTTGTGACCTCTGTGGCATGTCACAAAGTTATATAGGGTAAATTACTTCCTGTTGTTCAGTACAATGTGTCCTGACAGTTTCAGAGAAACAACCTTCATGCTTAGTTCTGCAGTACTCGAGCCTTTTGACCAGTAGATGGCAATGTCGGCTTGGATGCTGGAGATGGAGAAAACTGCAGGTGGATTCAGGAAACAAGAGTTGACAAGAAACTGAAAATGTCAAATAGATGTTTTGAATTTCTTTGTCTTGTCTTTCTTTGTTCTTTGTCAGCCATATACTGCATCATCAAGAACTTCTAGTATACATATAATCTGAACTGCAGCACATGTAAATTAAATACATTAAGGTTTCCCTTTATCTGTTCATAAATTACCTGCCATAAACTTAAACTAAACATAAAAAAAACATATCTCTAAAAATGTAGAAACATACCAACCAATATAACTGGTCCAACTAAATAATTTCTGTGAAATTTTATCAAAGATTTCCACCTTGTGAAGTGTTTTTTTTTCTTAGCAGCCAGCAATCAGTCTAATCGGAGTAAAATTTCCATACATTTATGATTTAAAATACTTCAGGAAGAGTCTGGTGCAAAAAAAAACACAAACAAAAAAAATAAGCACCATATCATTTTTCCCTTAAAAGTATATGAGGATATTTTAGTGTCTAAACATAAGGGGAAGAGAAAAAAACTAGACTAGAGCTCTGAGGGGGAAGGACAGAGCTGCTCCTATGGACAGACCGAGGGCCAAGAAGAAGGTCATCAGGGCTCCAGCAGTTTCTGCATCCTTGGGCTCCACTAGCCTGAAAAGAGCAGATGGCAACAATATTTATTCAAGGACCAAACTGGTAATTTTGGTAAATCACATATTTCAAACTATCATGATCTGAGGGAAAAAAAACTGTAGAAAATATCTACATCTACATGCAACTGCTGTAACTCTTGTTTTGTCAAGGTTGTGTTGTCACAGGAGAACAGAGGAAAATAAGTATGGTACATTGGATTAGGCAGCATTGATAACGTCCTTCCTTAACAACATCATTTAGCTGCCCGCTATTAAACCTCTATTACTGGAGCATAATAGAAACTAATTATATTTTGACATTTTAATGCCATTTTAAATTATATAAATTGATTTATAATATCAAACGTCAATACAATTAAGCTGAGCATATTTGTATTACTTATTAAGCTGCATTTTATGGTGCAAAGAGTTACAGAAAAAAAACAGCAAACAACCAGTTTTCATTATTATATCACCCTCTATGTGGACCAGCAAAAAGACTATTTTGGTCAACCCTAGTTGTAATAGGTGCAGAATGTGCTGATATTAACAAGAGCTTCCATAAAATAAAATTAAATAAAATAAAAGTTTAGCCGGTTATTCTTAACAAGGCAAAACGTTTTGACTTGTATTCCACCACTGGAAGGAATGCCTCATAGACTTACGACTTCAAAGAGGAGTCGATTCAAGCTGCCCTTTTAACAATTTATTTACAAACACAAAATGTGAAAATTTTCATCCAAAAGTCCTTAAACTGAGCTTCGCTCAGTGAAATGTAGGGACTTCTACAGCCGCTCGTCTCTTATCTTATTTGGCTATACGGTCAAAACCAGTTTTGTGCGGAACTCAACAATTCCCACAGTTCTCTTTTCTGTTCTATACTGCGTGCCTCCTAGACAATAGCTGCGCATGTGCTGCCACCCTGGCTAACATGATTCATTTACTAGGAGCCCATGGTAGAATTAGGACAGGAAAATAAGGAAATAATTTGACAATAGAATTGACAATCCAATGGGCTCGGCAGCCGTCCACAGACCACAGGATCAGTTGTTCGATCCCCAGTCCACCATTGGATTAATATGAGCAAACGTGATCTTTATTTACTATGGACGTGCTGTTTGGCATTTCACATTTAGCCCATTTTAAAGCTGAGCAAGTTCTGGTAAAAGTTTGACCTGCTGTATCATCATTATTGACGATTCTGCTGTTGAAGTATAATGTGATATACAGAGAGATGATTCTGCACTTACCCCGACTTCATTAATACAGATGTGGTGGAATAAAGAGCATAAACTAGGGACGTCCTGATACAACCTTTTCCCCAGACTGAGTATTAGTACAAGTACTTGATGTCCGTTGCAAATATTTCTAAAATGTTTTTTAATTTTCTTTAGAAACAGGAGTAAAAAACAAATGCCAGATGAAACGCCAAGTTTTGTTATCAATTATGTAAAGCATAGTCTCTCAGTTGCTAATGTTATGTAATTATGGAAAGGGAGAAAGGAAATAAACATGTCAGTGTTACAAACCGGCCATCTCTGAGAAATTCACATTGCCCATTGGATATGACCCCATATTGGCCGACCACTAGCTTACTTATAGATGTGCAGTTACTTATTATGTGTGCATTAATTTTAGAATATCATCAGTTGGGAGATGTTGCACCAGGTGATTTTTATCATTACACAACTTTGCAAGGCTTTAGCATCTTTTCTTGAGATGTGTGTCTGGCATCAAGTTCAATATAAGAAAACATTTCACAAAATATAACATCTCTCAGTTTTAAGATTTGATAGGTTGTCATTGTACATTTTGCCCAGGGGGTTTGTATGACAGTGTACCGACAGAAAGGGGTCATATAAGAGGTCCAGTAACATGTCCAAACATGGCAACTTGAAACGCAATATTGTAAACTTTTGTTTGTACTCACTGTGGTGCGTAGGACATGGACAGGCAGACGAAGTAGCCACTAGAAACAGAAAAAACTGCCATGATGGCAGCGAAAATGCCATCATTGGAGAAGTAGACAGGAAGGAAAGAGCGAGGCTGGACATTACAGAGCATCAGCAGGGGGATGAACACCACCCTGGAGACAACCAGCGCTGGGAACAGACGAGACTCTTTACGAGGCTGCAGAGAGAACAGGAGGGACGAGTTTATATTTGGGAATAAGGCATGTAAAAGACAATAGCACAAGAATCATTGGTGGATATATCCTAACATCTCTCAAAGAACACTTTAATTTGTCTGTGGCTCAAACTGAAAAAATAATGACAAACATTCCTGCAGCTATCAAAATAATATATGTACTTTATTACACCGGTGGAGGGCAGATAGCAGCTAGTTAGAAAAAATGCCTGGTATTATGTACCAGAGGAGGGATTTTGAAGCGTAGGCGAGGTAGCTGAGAAACCAGATTTGTGTGGGAAAGACATGACCATTGTTGCTGTAAAAACTGTGGCTAAAGAATTTGGTTTCTGATACAGGAAAGGCCTCTAACAAAAAAAAAAAAGGAATTACATTATCAGTGTTCTAGTGAAGTACAAATGAGGAAAGAGTTTACAAAAGGGTTGGTCAGCTTGCTGAAAAATGCTAGTAAACAGATCAAAGACTCCACCACCATTTTAATCTTTTCAGTATTCCTTTCAGAAGTTTTTGTTAGATTAGACAAATAAAAGACATTCCAGTACAATTCTGAATTGGGTTTTATAGAAAGAATTATTGTATTAGACTTTGCAATATCAAAACGTAAAGTTTAAACATTTAGTTGTCCACAATAAGTCCAGACCGGGACAATAATAGTTGACAGTGCAGACAATTAGGGTATATCTAAAATCTAACATTTTTAAATCAACAAACTCAGTGTTTCCCACAGAATTCAGTTATACTTGTGGAGCTGCCTAACCAGAGGTGGGGCGGTGACAGACTTAATGGGCAAATTCACTATCAAAAGAATTGAATTTGCGAATTGCAGAATTTGCAAAGTCAGGCGCCCTGCCCTGAGTGTAAGTATGTGATGATGCTCACTGTAGTAGTCTTTTTGTCCAACAGCAACATGCTTCAAAAAAAAAAAAAAAAAAAAAAAAAAAAAAAAAGAGTAGGGGTTCTGATTCAGAACCACAATTCTTTTTTTTTTGGGACATTACTTTAACATCTAATCTAGGACATTTTAAAACTGATGATGAAGATCGGCTGGTTGGTTGGTTTTACTAGTAAAAAGGTTTCACTTTGGTTTTAGAAAATACAGAGACACTTTGTCTCAATGCAAAAATTTTGCAGCAAACATTTCTTTAACTTGTCCTGTCAAGTTAAATAAATAAATGTTACTAAAACCTGATCTGAGCTTTTGTTTGACAGAAGCTAAAAATGTAGTTTAAAGGTGAAGTAGAGCAAGGGAGAAAAAAAAAAAAAAAGCTGCATTTTTTGGAACTTGGACGCAATCTTTCTCGAACAGATTAAAAAACGAAACATGGCCAATAAGAGTCGGGGCAACACTAGAACTATCAACATTGTTAGATGCAGTAAAGTGGATGGAGGATAAACATGTCAACTATGCAAAACTAATAATGTTTCAGACACTCACCCAACATATTAGCGTGGTGATGGTGCGACCGAGCCAGTCATGGATGTTGAACATCAAGAAGCAGCACACTGAGATAAAGAAGCGGTCTGATGAACGAATGAAAATCAATAGAATTAGAGACAGGACGATGTTCCAATTACAAGATACACAGTATACTACAGTATTCAATCGCAACAGAAAGTATTCACACCATTTTACTTTTTGCAACTTTTAACATTTTATCAATGTTGTCAAAGGGGGGAGGGGTGATTATTTCCTTAGACCACAGGTCTTATAGCTTTTTTCCCCGAGAGCTACTTTTATAAAATGAAAATGGCCAAGAGCTATTGAACCAACTGATAAAACAGTTACTAAATGTTGGTGTCCACATCACAAAATACATTTTTGTGTGTATTTTTGCATTTAGTGTGTCTGCATGCATTTTCTTCTCTTGTATTCTCTTACTTATATACCAGTGGTGGCTTCTTGCATGCGTGTTTCATTTCATTTCATTTGCAGCCTGAACGGAGCTGAGGGGTAAACTTCTGCTCTGATTGCAGCTGGGAGGGGCTGCTGCACGAGGACTGCTCTGCCTGTGAGTGTTTTAGGATGTGCGAGGGGCCTATGGCAGCACCTGCTGCTTGTCACAAAGACTGAGAACAATATGCTGTATGCTTTCACATCAAAGTAACCAAAACTCTTGAATAACACCAGAGAAAGTCGCTAGATTTGATGCTAATCGCTTTTTAAAAAAGAACCGACAGCGGTGATTGGCCGAGGTGGCAACACTGATCACCTGTGGCTCATCAAGTTTGAGAGCAGCACACACTGACACTGATTGACAAGTGATTGTCAAAAAAATCATTTTGGGTAAGAAGGGAGCGGGACAATTATGAATTTGATTGAATATTCATGTGAGGTGGTTTGCCGAGTGACCACTCAAATTTCAAACGGAAACGGAGATCACTAGGACAAATATTCTGTGGTCTGATGACAAATATTTAGAGATTTTAGCAATTTTTTAGATACCATGTCTAGTAAAATAGTAAAACTATGCACTGCCTATGACCTAATACCATCCCTCCAGTAAGTGATACAATTCTGAGACACATGCAATAACTGCACCACTGCACAATGCATTAAGTTGTGCAAAAAAGTGAAGGGTTTTGAATACTTTCTGTTGTGACTGTATAGATATCCATTAAGTGTATCTTGAGTGCAGCAGGGATCTGAGTTTATCGAGTATTTGATGATGCATGAATCATACCCCATTTTCCTGGGAATGCTGTAATGACATCAGCCGTGACAGCAGGAAACACTGACAGAGTGACTGTGAACACAAATGTCACACAAAACGCCATGACCCAGATCTGAAAATAAATGTTAAAGAATAAACATAATAGGACTGAATTACTTCATGTTTTTTTTAAACATCTGACACATGACAGAACATTTTAACTTTCGGTCTTTGACTGTACTATCAAACCAGTGATTCTACCTTTTTGAAGACCTCCATTACAGAGGCCTTTGCCTGTCCTGTCTCTCCCTGCTCCAGTGACAAGAAGGCCTGCTTGGTCCCATCTGAACTGGACTCCAACTCGACCTCATCAGCCAGACCACTGGTCTTGGATGTACTGTTTGTCACGGAGCCATTCAGCTTACCATTCAGCACTGTGCTACTCTCTGAAAATAAAGATATTCAGAGTCAACTCAGAGTCTAACAGACTGTCTTTGTCCTAGTGCTGCTAAGAGTCTGGTTTAATAAATAGGGTCAACTGCCTTAACGAGATAATGTTCCACTGAATTGATCTGATTCAAACACCCAGTGAAGGACACTAGTGTTAACTAAGTGATAAGGTAAACAGACTGTCAAACAAATTGTTGTAGGTTCTGTTTCAACTTAAATCTTTCAAGAGGTTGCACTGTGTCCTTGTGACAAATGATTTGCGGAGAGTGTCACCTGTCAACAGCTCCTCTTTAGCGCTTGCTTCATACTTGATGCTTTTCTTCAGGTAAAACTGAGCAAACTCCTGCATGCAAACAGCAAAGGGCACAGATTAGGCTCTACAGCTGAAATACAACAAACGTTTCAGTTCCCTGCCCGCATACACTCAAATATGGCGAAGCCGACAGTTAGCTAACTTTGCTGGGTTCCTATAATTTTCTTTTTTGCTGAAACGTCTTCCTGTTATCCGAAGTATCTCTATCTAAAGCCAATTGTTTCCATTCAAACAAATTTGAATAGAAACACTGTGGAATCAGTGTTCAGGGGTCAAGTCTGATAGGGATACTTAAGTTGAGGCTAACTGAACTGTGTATAGGGTAGATGCAGAGCAAAGAGCAAACTGACCAGTCGTGGCAGAAGCAGGTAGCTGAAGAGTGTGACCAGTGTTCCCACACATGGTGTGATGAAGTAACCCAATGCTGCCGTCTCAGAGTCGGAATCACCTGAGTGACAAATGCGCATACAACATACATAAAAAAAAACTTTCTAAGGAAATTATATCAATAAAGACACTGTTCACAGCTAACATGACCCGAGTATGTGGACACAATATACACCGTGTTGTGTGGAGTCATGCTGAATGACTCACTCTACACTTGTTTTGAATGTTCTGTTACTAAGCAACTGGGGATTTGGCATGCAGTGGTGTTTTGTGTGTATGTGGGTGGCTCACTGGCTATGGCTAGTAGCATGGCAACGGCAGCGAAGGTTCCAGCAAGGCCCTGGCCGCTCATGAAGACGGTGCTGTACTTCTGAGGCAGCAAACCCACCAGGCCAAACAGACTGCCCTGCAGCACGGCACCAAAAGCTAGACAGAGCAAAAGTCATTTCATTACGCTACAATCACAAAGGGTATGCAGGGCCCCTTTTTCCTTCTGGCTTCTGGCTCAAAATGACTTACAATTGATGAACCAGATCGTAGCCATAGTAACAGAGAAGAAACGATCTTCGTCCATTGGCACTTTGACCAGCACTGCTGTGAGGATGAACATCAGCAGGATAAAAATAAGGCTACCTGCGATGCGCATTGCCTCTGAAATCCTAAAACACAGCAACAACAACAACAGAGTAAGTTGTAATAGTAATGAAAACCCAAATGTTCCATACAGCTTTGCCACACTGCCTATCAACAAGAACCCAGTCCCTGACCTCTGGTATAGGAATGAGTTGAGCAGGGTGAACAGCAGCAAGGGCAGCTGGGATAACAAGGTCATCCAGTTGTTGAAGTAATACTCTTTGCGCACCACCGTTGTGCCATTGCTCCATTCCGTTGTGTTTAGACGCCCTTGGAAATACTGCAAACCCAGAGGAAACAAGACATTAGGTTACCACTGCCAAATTATTCTGCACCCTTTTACCAACATAGAAGCACATGTATAGTGTCCTACATTCAAGTTGGTTTTGAACCTGAATACATAACAATATTAAGAAATAAATATTAAGTAATAAACTAATATCTGTATGGTAACCTAAATTGTATACAATAAAGATAAACCCAGATGACAAACTCCTTTAGGGAGTCTCTCAAGAACTTAGATGTAGTAACAAAAGTCAAACTTTTTCACACATGTACAAGACTCCTGAAATACTGATCATGGAGCATGATGGTCGAATTGTCAGGAGAAATTAACGTGAGTGAATGGGTGTGTTGACGACGCTTCTATCAGTGTTTTCATCCATTACTTCAGTGTCCTGTATACAGAACACTGTTGGCTACAGACTAAGCTTTCTATCATGTTGTACCTCCTGGGCACACTGACCCTTTGCTGAAATCAAGCGGAATTTCTTCAGTGATAATCCTTTGAACCATCCTCCACTGTTTGTTACACATCTAAAACTCCACTCTGGATAATCTCTAGAGCCAATTTCTCCAGACATTATCCAGAGTTCATACGTGAAAGAGGCTTAATTTATCAGGCACTACATGAAGCCAAGAAACCTGATAATTACACACAACATTAACATTAACATTAATTCACACAGCATATCTGGCAGGCTTATTAGAGCAGACATCCAGAGAACTCTAGTGAACAGAATATCTAAAAGAGTACTCTAAAAATACTGATATAATGTAATGCTGAAAACAGCTCTGAATGATGGTGACTTAAGGGCCCCTACAGGTCATGACATTTTAAAGACCCTATACCCAGAGAGCGTAAGGGGCAAGACATTAAATCACAGTTGATTTCTTCACTGTCACTTGGGAAAAAGACTTTTATGTTCACCAGACTGGGAAAATAACAAGGCATGTATCAGGTCTACTGTCATCAAGTAGTAGCTGTATTGGTACCAATGAGGCAGTCATGAAGAAGTTCCATGGTAGTAAGGTTCCCAGACCCAGAAAGAAGAATATGATTCCCACCAAGCAGCCCCTGCCAGTGGGGAACAAATGGTGTTATTTTAGGAGTTCACAGTTTACAAATAATAACACTTTGCCAAAAATGATAGATGCCAGGGGATGAGTGGAGTTAGTGGAGATAATGTTCCAACTGTTAACACTGTGTCTCTAATATTCATAGTCAAGGTAATTTGTAAAGAAAACCAACTTTTAACATTCTGTTGCAGACGGAGTAGTGTAACAATTTTTAAAAAGTACCCTGCTGTGGTCAATAGGAAAACAGAATTCTGAGAAAATTTGGGAAAATAAAGAGGGATAAGTGAGTTTCTTGTTTTTATCTGATTTCTGTTTTTTTGTTTTGAAAAACAAGCCCGTCTTAAAAACGAGACATTTTGTCCCAATGAGACTAATGTGTATAAATAAAGTACTAATAATAACAATAACAATAATAGTAATAAAAGATTTCAACTCACCGGTCCTGAGGAGCGTCTGTTCGGCACTTCATCCTGATATAGGAGCTTCTGGTAAAACTAAGGGCAGCAGGGGAAAAATATCAGGCACATTTGTCACACTACTGAGCTTGTGGTCTGTTGTCTAAACATTCTTCTGCCAAGCTTCTCTACTTAATGATGCAGGAATCCATTTACTTTCTGGCAAGAGGCCAAGAAACCTGACCAAGAAACCAGGCCCCAGGGAAGTTCTAGAAACCAGGGGTGTGATATTTCTCTGGGTACACCCAGTACACCCTGAGCACACCACTCTCCATCGCACTGTGGAGGCTCTGAGCAGCTCCTTCAGCACAAGACTGTTACACCCCCAGTGCAGGAAGGAGCTACCGTCGATCATTCCTCCCCACAGCCATTAGACTGTACAATGCACCAATGCAATCACACACAATGTGGAATTACACAGTGTATTTATTTGTTGCGCAATTAACCAGGAGATGTGCAATTTTTACCGAAAAAATTGATTTTTTTTATCTTTTGATACACTCCTTGCACAGTTTGTACTGTTGCTTTTCTTCTCTCTTTTAATGTCTGTTATTCAGAATCAGAATCAGAAATCTGTTTATTGCAGGGACAGTGAAGATCACTTAACAGTAACTGGGAATTTGTTTTGTTGTCAGGTGCAAACACAAATCTACTGAAAGAAAAGTTAAGGTGCAAAGGTGTGATAAAATATGAAAGATGTAAAGAACTAGTATAATACAATAAAATTAAAAATAAGATAAGTGAATGTGCAATGTAAGGTAGTGCAACTTGAAGTCAAGTGCCCAGTGCCCAACAGGAGAGGGAAATTTGCTTGACCACTCCTGCACCACCATCAACGGTGCTTATCACGATTTCCCTGGAGCTGCTCCACAGCATTCTGATCATGTCATGGTGCATCTGATTCCATCATAACAGGCAGAAATAAATAAATAAATGAATTAATCTGCAAACCCGCTGTGAGGACACAGACACCGTGATGTCCTACATCAGCTTATGTGAGGACAGTGTCGTTCCATCACGCACCAGGGTGAGTTATACCAACGACAAACCCTGGTTCACAGGCAAACTCAAACAGCTGACGACAGAGAAAGTGGCTGTGTTCAGAAGAGGGGGCAAAGAGAAATGCAGAGAAGCTAAGTACATATTTGGCAAGGAGTGAGCAGAGCCAAACTGGTGCATGGTGACAGAATGGAACAGCAACTCTCAGCCAACGACTCTGCCTCTGTTTGGAACAGGCTGAAAGCAATTACCAATTACAGGCCTAGATCCCCCAGTCTGTGTACGACCAACGCCTAGCCAATAGCCTGAATGACTTCTACTGCCGATTTGACAAAACAATGGGACAATGGGCAGCTCTGCCGTCAACACAACCATCCCAGCTCTGCTCAGAGACAAACTATCCCAGCTAATCGAGTCTGACTCCATGTGCAGATGGATTACAGACTTTTTGATGGACAGACGGCAGTTTGTGAGGCTGGGGAAGCATCTCTGACTCACTAACCATCAACACTGGATCCCCCAAGGCTGAGTCTTCTCTCCTCTGTAATTCTCCCTGTACACCAACACATCTGCACATCTGGACACAAGTCTGTTAAACTCCTGAAGTTTGAAAATATCATCATCCTCATTGGCCTAATCTCTGACTGAGATGAGTCGCCCTACAGGAGTGAGATGGACTGTCTGGGGTCATGGTGCAGCACAAACAACCCAGAACTCTGCTCTGAAGACAGTGCAGATGATGGTGGATTTCAGAAAGGATCCAGCCCCCCTCCCTCCCTACCTGTCATCCTCTATGACCTCTGTCGATCTTCTCGCTTCCTGGGCATCACCATGTCATCGTGTCATCCACTTTGCTGAGAAGGTGATCGGCTGCAACCTCCCATCTTACCAAGAGCTGTACGTCTCCAGGACCTGGAGACGTGCGGCCAGGATTGCAGCCGATCCTTCTCATAATGGACAACTCTTTCAGCCCCTCTGGTGGGGCCACAAGAACAGCTTCTTCCTGCTGAACAGTGGCAGGCTGACTTCTCCTTTTCGTATTGCTGCCGAAACTCAGGAATTTCCCCACTGTGTGGGGAATAAAGTCATACCCTATCCTATCCTATCCTATATCTGCTATGTGGCATTGAATTGTATTAGGACAAAATATATTGAGCTAATAGCCATAGTGGGGTAGTACAATGTTTATAAGCGCATGGGAAACGGAGAAACAGCGCCCTGGAGTTTGGAACACAGCCTGACCTGTTTTAATGTGTACACTAGTTAAGAACCGCAGAGTACACCCCCTGTGTATACACAAATATTGCAAATCATTTTCTCGACAGAAAATCAAAGGGAGGCTTGAAACCAAAGCGAGTTCTCTCAGCTCAGACAGGTGGGACACTCCTCCACTGGATATGGCTTGCAAAGCTTATTCACCAGTAAATCAGCTTGGTCAAGAGTCAATACAGACTAACTGAAAAATCAATGTTTTAAGCAAAAAACTAAACTAATTACAACATGCAAGTAAATCATATACATGACTCTATTGATGTGGAGATGCAGGTCATAAAAATGTGTTTGTTTGATTTCATCAAACATCTTATAAAAGAAAGTAATCAACAGGAAGGGAGTTGATAGAACTCTGATGGCCTGAGATGGTTACAACTGGCTGCCTGCTGTTTCAAAGCTATACAGATATAGCTTTACTCCTCTGACACAAATGACAGGAAAGCAGCATGTGGTAAACCAACAGAATTAATATCACATTGTCCTTTGTGCAGTGTTTGTGTACAGAAACTGTATCAAAACAAATACATATTAGAAGCCAGTCAAACAAGCGGTAGTGGTTTGATTTTCTGTGCATTTACACTGAGGATACACTGAAAGACATGTAAAGCACGCCCAACGGACCATCAAAGTAAATCAAAAGTATGTCCTTCATGGGCCCCCTGTGTCAACAGGAATGTCCCCTCACAAGGAGCCTACTGAACTCTGGGCTGTAACGCGTCTACAGTTCTGCCACCAGCAGTCATGAAAACACATAGTTATTGGTTCTTAAAGACTGCAGTCACAGACCAGATTGTTTAAAGACTAAATTGTTGGTAAGCTCTTTAAGACCAATTGATCTCTGGGCAAATAGCTGAGATATTTTGCTATCCAAATATTCAGACTTAATTGTCCAAAATAGAAGATGTAGGCCTATAAAAAGAAAGAATAAACTCTGATTTTTGTATTGTCTTAACATATAAAATTCATAGGTAGGTCTCAAAGCCCTATAGTTTAGCTCAAACAGCCACAATAAAGTTAGAGTGGGCAACATTTGACATTTTTTTTTATAGAAATATATTCCAACAGTTATGTTAGTGTAGAGGTTTAGTGGAAGCTTCCCATGACACAGACTCACTAAACAGCATTGGCAGAAGCACTCAGGCATAGACGCCGTATGAGGCCCATTCCTGAGGGAAACAGACTAATGTAACGTTTGGTCGTTTTCTCTATTTTATCAAGGTCTTTTGACATCCTCTTTCCAAAAATATTGTTCTTGGAAAACATTTCACAGCTCACCAAGACAACCATGGAAAACATGGTTTGAGCTTACCTGAAGATTTGCTTTCACTTGCAAACATGTTAGATGCTTCACATTACAGCCTACATTGAAACCAGCCTCTCTTGATGGATGTTTAAACACACAAACATGGCTGTTAGAACATTCACTCTTGGCTCAAAATAAAATTAATTATGAGGGTTTGTTTGCATCTTAAGTAAGGAAGAGATGAGAAAGCACTTGGGTGGGTGTCGCTTTTCATTTAGGATTAACAACCACCCCTTATCTCTCAATTTCCAGCGTTTTAACCCTAAACTTTCTCAATCAAATCTAATTTATATGTTTCAATGAGTAATTAACACACAGAACTATTTTCCCCCACTGACATAAATCAATACATGTTCAAAGAGTCTTTACTATACTGAATGTTCCACTGACACGGTCACAGACCCACAACTATTGGGTCTAAGTTAAATAGTTGATTTCAGTCTCAGACTTAAACAACAAACATTGTGAAATGACTATAAGGTGGTGAAATACATGGTTAATACAGAGTCAGCTGTAGCATCTGCTCTTTCAATTCCGTTCATCAACCCTCCCTTCTGGTAACCATGAACCTTTAAAAGGTTTAAATCAAACCCTGATCACTGCTGACTCACAGGAGATTACCAGTAATCCCAGATGGCAGACAGCTATACCATCAGGGCAACAGACATAACCACAGTCTGTGGCGGAATAAGACGTCACAGTAAATTTGACATATAGGTCAAACGCTGTAGCCATTAGTTGAGGCTAGTTTAGCAAATGGGGAAGCCAAACGTTAGCTAGTGACTTTCTTGCATCCACAGCTGCTGTGTGGTCGGTCACTCAGTCAGAGTCGGGGGGGCACGAACTGCATTCATGTCTCGTCAACGAGGCTACAGCGAAATAGTAACATACATTATTTTCTACAGCATGAAAGAAGCGACATCAGTTCAATTCGAAGCCCGATGCCGCTAACATTCGTCATGTTTAACGCTAGTGATGCCGTTAGCTAACATTCTGACCAACACACTCACCTGGGGGAAAGATGCTGATCTGGTCACAATATCCTCTCTGTGTTTGCAGCGTAAATGCGAGCCCTTGGGATATCAAACCGTTTCAAAGGGAGATAAATTAAACCTACTAGTATTAGTTCATCGTCCACACACGTGGCAGTGAAAAGACGTTACCTACCATAGATATACTTCCGGTTTCAGCTACGCGCGTTTGCGGGATTTCCTGGTAGCCGACGGGCGGCCGAACCTGCTCCCCTCTCCATCACACACCACACGAACTGACACCATTAATGTTTCTCTAAAAGACACACAAATCCAAATTCCTTTGAAATACTCATGTTACATTTTTGGAGAGAAATAATTCTTTAACTTCCCCCAAATTATTTCATTACAATTATTGGAAGATGTAATATTACAATGCTTTTTAACAAAGAAATGCTGTAGTAATTATAGCTTTATGGGCCCAGTTAAGAAAATGTGGGACAGTGCCCAAAATCTGATTTCAAACAATGTAAAAACCAGAAGTTTGTGTCAAACACACTTCACTTTCATAAAAAAAAATCTTTTTTATTAAAAATGCTTATGTTCTGTCAGAATTCCATTCACTTGCAGATATGTTGTTCCTTACTATGTGCTGACCAAAAATGAGGGTGTCATATAAGGGAGGGACATGTGGTGCTATAGTGCTCAGATTTTAGAATTTAAAAATGTATTTGTGAGATCTGTCAAACAAACCAACAAAGGAAAAGCATCTTATCAGACACGCTGGATTGCAATTGTTGGAGGGAGCACGTTTCATTTAGCTTAAGTTAAAAGAGTCATAATTTGTTCACTTAGCATTTTATACTGTTTATTCTTTTAGGCTCGTTATTGTAACATTTTGTAGGGTTCAGTGTCTTGCTCAAGGACACTTAACCCTTCAGACACTGAACCCTGAAAAACAGCTCCCCCAATGGTGTATGAATGTGTGTGATTGTAAGTGTGAATGGGTAAATAAGAAGCAGTGTAAAGTGCTTTGAGTATCTTTACATTCCAGTAACATTAAATTCCACTGCACCCTCTATAGGAAGAAAGGAAGTGCACGTCCAGGAAAACACATCACAGGATGTTTTGCATTTTCTGTAACTGGTTTATCCAGCACACATACTCAGCAAGAAGGAAACAAGAATTTTTTGAAGAGCATGCAGAGCCGCACAAACACATTTCACACATAATTGTTATATCAATGTTGACACGAGACAATACAAAAAACATAAAAGATGAGTCATAACTTTGTCTGAAGGCCCACTGTCTTCAGACAAAGTTATTGTATCTTGTGCTCTCTGCTGGTTTGATCTGGGAACTGAACTATCAGCAGCCTAAGTGGTCAGGGGGGGCCCCATGCTTACTATGAAATCTTTATTAATACAGCTTGAAAGTAAGAGAGCTCAGTTAAAAGATGCAAAATTATCAAAAAGTGAAATGATGAAAGACGACCAAAAAACACACAACAAAAGATATAAAATGATGAATACGAATGGCAAAAAAAAGACCATGAATATGAATTAAATAAACACACAAAATACCACAGTGGTCTTTAGTGTTTTAGCTTTATTTGTATTTGATTTGTCTCTCAGCTTTGAGCTGTAATTACTGTCCATGTTAACAGTGTTTATCGGTTAATTCTGTAAGTTCTAAGCACATTGATTGGGAGTGACTGATATATAGTTGTGCTGATGGGCGTTTTACAAAACTGACTGTACATGTGTGGTGGCTTTAGTGTCAACTGTAAATGTTTTCAAATGAAGTATACTCAGGGGTGGTACAGCTATCTCTGAACTCTAGTGCTGCAATGTGTCCAGGCGTCCTGTTTAATGGACATACCAGTTTCAAGTCCTGCCGTCAGTGTTATCTGAGGTGCTGCAATAACTGGCCTAGCTCATTTTTATAGATGTTGTGAACCATGAATAAAACAAAGGTAACAGTCACAAGTTGATTTTTAGCACCTAAAACATGCAAGCATGTGAATGTGTGATGTGGTCATCGCAGCTCAAAGCTTCCTTTAGTGAACCTGCAGGCCGCCCTGTGAATTTAAACATCAAAATATGCCCATTTATTACCCCTTATTTCCTTGTTTTTTGTTGTTGTTATCTGTAAAGCACTTAGCATTCACCTGTTCTATATATTGTGTTCTACAAAAAAATATAATTGCTATTATTATTGTTATTATTAATTATTATTGGGAGTTCCTTATACTAATACACTACAGGTTTCCTGTACAATTGGAATTAGCTTCAACAAAACATGAAGTTAAATACTCATTCCTCATTTTTTTACTTATGAAATACCTAAACCACTTCTTGTCCTTGAACATGTAGCACTCCAGCGCAGTGAGGCGGGACGCGTTTCAAGCAGCAGTCACAAGATGGCAGCAAAACTTTAGGATTTCCAACTCTCACAGGTTAAAACCCTCCAACAGGTATGTGAACCAACTTTAACCCATTTTGTCTCTTCAGTATCCTCATGGTAGAGCACAGTGGCTCAGGCTGAGTCAGAATATCCGATATCCAATTTCTCAGTCATTTATAGGAGAGATGATAGATAGACTGTCAAGGGCACTGTTGTTATTCTTGTGGCCACAGCTGGAGACCAATCATGGGCCATTGTTTTTCTGGAGGCAAAAGATGGAAGTGGGTTGAAAACCCAAACACCAAACAGTAAACGTGGCATGAGAATTGTATGAAAAAGCATAATTCTGCAGACACAGTAGGTGTAGTGTGTACATGAAAGAGTGTCGAAGGAAATAAGAGGAGGCACAGTCTTTAACCTTGTGCTGTGACTCATATTGGAGAAATAAAATAGCTACCTATTAACATTTTCCTACAGTTATTAACTCTTTCTGTAAGAAAATGTCAAAAGGTCATTTCGCTTTCTTGCTAAACAACCCAATATTGAGCATTTGCAAATTTTGTCATTTGTTACAATACATACCACATATGCACACATTGTTTTTATGCTTGGAAATAAAACATAATAACAGCACAGATGAAGCCTTAAAAGAAACATGTTAAATAATGAACAAATAAAAAAAAAAGATTAAAATGACAGTTTATTGCATGTCATAAGGCATCAGTCAATTTGGTTTCATAAATGTGCATAAATAAGGAAATTCAGAAATTGTACCGGCTAAGCTGTGATATTTTGATGCACTTAGAATTTGAGTGGAATTGATGTGTAATACAGGTGGTGTGTGTGTGGGCCCCCACAAACCATGTGTTGTAAAACTCATGGTAACTCACTCGGAAAAGAAAAGATAGTGATATGAGATATGAATATATACTGACATAATAGTTTGGTTTGTATTATGTGCCAGTGTGGAGCTATAACAACAATGGATGTCAGTAAGATTGTTGGTAAAACACATTCATATCATAAAACCCTAGAAGTATTTAGGAAATGGTTAATTAAATATGTACTTTAACACATGAAATTACACATGGATATTTTAATGGCATGTGCAATGGAAATGTTTTTTAAGTAACAAGACAGCCACATGACAGACAACAAAAACGGTATAAGACATTTAGCAATTCAGTATCAGTGCAGAGCAGAAACTGTACTAACTGATCTGAAAATGAACGGAGGAAATACCATTAAAGGTTTATCTCTAATGCTGAATCTGTTTAGACACGGCATATAACAAACCTAAAGGCTGCCAGTTACAGGCTAGACAGTCTAGCATTTAGTTTGTGGTTGAGGCTCTTCCTGTTGAGCAGAAGGGCCTCTTCCGCTCAGCTCACCAGAAAAATGCAACAAGATGCATGTTGCTGAGTGAACTTGTAAAAGTACCTTTCATTTGTTTCTGCCCCCCCCGTCCAAGTATCAATGGTGCTATGAACCATTAAACTAACCATTAATATACGTTGCCCTAATGTCCCATTTTGCACATTATGCATTTCTACATAAACTTATCAAAAAGTATCTACAACTAAAACAGGTAGAATAACAGGAAAGGCCCTGCCCAGCCATCAAGGGCTGCCTTAGTGTCCAGTGCACATTGGAAACACAAAGCAGTGACAACACAACACATTTATAGGAATCACTTTTAAAACCACATCACTATCATAAAACTGAAGTTATATCAGTTTTATATTAAATAGCTAAAAAAACTTTATGCTCGTCCACCACAGAGTTCACTTATTTTTCATGGTTATACTTGCGCAGATGTCCCTCCCCCATGCTATAATTAATCGTACATGCAGATGTAATATAATATAGATGAATGTGCAGATAACATAATCGACGTTTGTGAATTCGTTTCAAAATTCATTATTTTTCACCATGTAAATACTTATTTATTGCATAGCTGACTCATAAACAATGATGATAAGTGACTTCAATAAATCATGAATTCAAAAATCCAAGTTCTCAGCTGTTCTAGGGTTCCTTTATTTTATCACATTATGTGTTTAGTGAGTGAGTGGTCTTGTTGCCCATGTCTATGCAGAGTGGCCACGGTACCAAATTGTCTCAATTAATAGACAGTACAGGATGTCCAACCGTGGACTTCAAAGTCTTTAAGAATACTCTCCAACTCTTTCCAGCTACATGCAGCTCAACATCTCCTAATTGTGGGTTTTCTAAGATTATAAATAGGACACTGACAATCTTCAGGGTTTTTATAAGTTTACAAGCTATGCACACAAACACACCTACAAAATTAGGTCAGGTGAACAGGTCATTTGCGGCAGTCGGTATTCTACTTCCAGACTGGTTTGACCTGTTTCACAATTGTGTTTGAAGAAAACCTCTGCTTGACTGAAAACTATCTCACTCTCCTCTTAGCTTTGTTGCAACAGAGGGTGCGAGACAATTGTTAATTTTAAAAACTTAATTCTCAACATAGCACCAGACATAAAACCACATGTTATTTTTATGTTATTTCTGTGAATTTTGAGTAAATTATTCGTTTCATCTGAAAGTCAAGATGGAAATCTAAAATAAAGAATGTGTATGTGTATGTTATGTATGTATGTGTGTGGGGGGGCATGTCTTTATAGCCTTTTATAGACACATTTTGTTTCAGTACCGTAGTTGTGAGGACATTTCAGCTGGTCGACACAACTCCTAAAGGCTTTTTGAGGGTCAAGACTGGGTTTTAGGTTCAGGCTTAGAATTAGGTTTAGGGTAAGGGGCTGGGGATTGTATTATGTTAATAAGTGTCCTTACAAGCATAGAAAGACAAACATCTGTGTTTGTGTGTGTTTATATGTGTGTGAGAGAGAGAGATGTGAAGGAGTTAGCTGTCCGGAGATAAGTATCAGTATTCATTGGTGAATCAGAGTGAGGTTATGAAGCTTGTACTGAGCAGCCTGCTACTGGTGTCAGCGTGTGCCCTCTCATCTTGGAGTAAGTAGAAACCAAATTCTGTTTTTTGTCTTTTTAATAGCCTCAGTTACAAGCGGGGTAAATATATTTCAATTTCAAAGTACATTTCCCTCAAATATTGTGTAGTTCATTGATTTTAGAACCATATTTAAGTTGCAAAGTGATGTACATGTGTTTGGGCAACACATGTACATCTAGTATATTATTTATTGGAACTCTGTGTTAATTATATAATATATATAAATTGTGTGTAATGTGTTCAATGTAGGCAGGTCTCTGAGTGCACAACACAAAAAATATTTTTGATCCTCTTCAGATCATTGTTTAGGTTTCAGGACACATTTATTGTACTATTAAGTCACATAATCATTAGCTTCATTTCCAGCGGAACACACAACAGACACACACTCCTGCCTCACTTCAAACCAAAGTGGATAGAAGCTTTAGATGAATGCAGGTGTTTCGCTGTTGGATGTTTGGATGGAAACAAACAAACAAAAAAAATAAACATCAAAAACTCCAGCATTAAAAATCCAGATTGTAACCGGAGCCTGTCTGAATGATACATGGTGCTGTTTGGCTTCCCACGATTAAATTTTAATAATTAGACAATGTTATAGTTTGTTTTAATATTTCATGTTTAATATTATGGTTTATATAATTGTTAACATTAAATTGTAGGTTTCAAAGATAAGATCTGTATGTCAACAAGAACAGGACTTGTGGCTAGTTAGTCCTTTTTATGAAAGCTACAAGATGGAGCAGGCTAGTAGCCAGCAGAAATCACATCTAGGAGTCTGGAAATGACTTTAGAAGAGAGCAATCTAAAGGTTTATGGATTTGGATTATATAATTACATTGTGTAAATACCTTTGTGTCTGTGCTTGTAGTTTCTTCACTGTTCTATTCTTCAGTTCAGCTTCAGTTTTCAGCTTCAGACAAAATGGAAAAGGATTTCATTGAGCAGCTGAAACAGAGGTTTGCACTGGTAAGAGATTACGAAGTTTTGGTTAAGGCATATTTAATAGCTTCACACAAGCCTTCTGAACGTTTCCTCTGTGGTGAACACCTTTTCCCCAGGCCAGTGGTGAGTAGCTCTTGGCTGAATCTTTGTTGTTGAGTCCTGCACAGTCAACAGTCTGTAACCCAGACTATTCTCATTCTCAAGGCATCAGAAAGTGCTGCTTTGTCCAGACCCTTCTGCGTCACAAGCTGACACTTCATGTTCTGTTGCGGTTGGTGATCAATGCTCTGAGGTTTCAGTGTATTTCCGACGCTCCAACATTTGAAGTTTGAAGCAGTGACGTGGAATAAAAAAAGTCTATATAAAAAGTGGTACAACAATTCAGGACGTCTAATTTCACAGGACAGCAGGGTTTCACTCTTTTGTGACACCTGGGCTTTAATGATGATCATTACACAACATGGTTACTATAATAAATAAGTATATTTGTGCTATTTTTTGTTTGTATAGTTTTTTTTTGTTGAATTTATCTTGTAACTTAACTTTACACTGAAGTTTTTGTGCCTAAACCTAACACAGTTTTTGCCTGTATATTAACTTATTTCCGTTGTGTTAAATAGTGACGGACATGTGGCACATCTGCAGCGTCCAAGAGCAATTGTAAAGGGTACCTGTGCCATGAATATGATACCCCGAACCATGTACAAAGTTTTAAAATTTGATGACATGAAGCGTCAATATCTGACACCGTGGGAACATGCTGTTGGTTAGAGAGACCTCTCCGATTGGCTGTTTAGCATGGGTCTGTTTGCTGTTCACCACTTAGTGCTGGAGAGACCACAGTGTTTTAACTTCCTCTTAGACCCTTGGTCGATTATACATAACAACGAGTATAGAAAATAATCACCCCGTTTGGAAGTTTTCACTTCCCTTTTCAGTGTCTCAAATCAACTTCTTGTTGGCCTCTCTCAACAGTCTCCATCATGCATGGTCACTAAGTTTCTGAGGAGGTCTTTTCCAAGCAAATTTAGTCATCTCTGATATTCCTTCCATTTCTTAATGATGGATTTACTGCAGTCAGAGATTTGGAAAATTATCTTGTATTCATCCCCTGAGTTGTATTTTTCAACAATCTTTTACTGAGGTGATTGTAGTCTTTTGTCTTCATGGTGTAGATTTTGGCTACAGGTTTACCTATTTTAATCTTTGTATGTCCACAATAGTTATAAACCATCTGTGGTAAGCTTACAATGCTTTGATTACAGTTTTCACATAAGTTGGAACATATGTAGGTCCTCAGCTTTCTCTTCCTTTCATTTGGTGCCACATGCCCATCAGCTTTCCCCTTTGTTGTGGCCAGACAAGGTGATGTGAGCCAATGCAGCAGAAAAAGGCTGCCGTCCTAACTGTTGACTTGACCTGACTACTGTTATTTGTACGGATACAACAATGATTGCATTACACTTCTATATGTATTTTTGCAAGTTAAGCTTTTTGTAAGTAAAGACCAGCACAATGTGATTTGTTCATGACAACTGGTAGTTAGCCCATGTCAGTGCATTTCTGGCTGACTATGGCCCAGTCTCTGCTAGTCTCTCTCTCAAAGATTTTAATAAACATGTTTAAAATTTGAGATCACAACTGAGGGAACCTACAGTAACTACAGCTTCATCTGAAGATATTGTTGCTTTATAAAGTTATTTCACTTTCATTTCACTCTGTAAGCTCTAGATTTTGGATCATCTAGATTTGGTGTTGTGTCTCTCCTGGACAAAGTTCAGGACTTCCAGGAAGTTCCGGCCAGTTGTTAAGTTTATTTCCCCCAGTTTACTCAGTTCTCGGTCTGTGTTCTGCTCCCAGACTGTCAAAGACTAGGAAATGTATGATACTTGGTGGAACAGGCTCTGTGTTTGGACAGAGATTATTTGATTTTTATTATTATTTATTTAAGTTATGGTCTGCACTTAAGATAGTGCTTTACACTATTCTTATTCACCATCTACACACGCACATACCAAAGCATGCAGCTGGCTTTACATGTATATAAAATCCGATTTTCTTGCAATTGATTTATTTCATTATTGTCACATGTGCATGTGGTTGAACAATTGAATCATCATATTTCTGTAACAAAGCACCTACACACATTAAGTTCATAATTTTAACAATTATTTAATGTATTTCACAAGTAATTCATCAAGTATAATTCAATCCAATCCCTCACTGAGAGGCTGAGCAGACAGGAAGGACCTGACCACAACTACTGCCATGTGACCAGGGCTGAGAGTCTCACAATGAGTGGTAAAAGGAAAATGGCCTGCACTTATACAGCGCTTTCTACCTGCTGGTACTCAAAGGACCAAAGGCTTCTTATGTACCTGTTCACACTCACAATTTCACACTCACCAGGACCAACTACTGAAGGACTGATAGACGACGGCTCTACTTCCTGAATCAGAGTCACCCTGAGCTTATCGCTACAATGGCCCTGAGAGCTCACAGGGTTAGGGTTAGTGACATTAGGAAACGTGCTACAAAAAGCCACAACACAACCAAACCGAGACACGTGCTGCAAGGAGCACAGACAACAACAGGATTGTCTCCTGGGGCAACTAAAAAGCACCTTTCAAGCGCGTCAGCAAAGTCCATATAGATTATTTATATAGTGAATATATAAATAAAGAATATCTGAAAACTTACAGTAGGTGCTACCCAGCTCATTTTCCAACCCACTGAGGGAGAGTCAGTTCTGGTAAATATGTTTGCCAGAAACAATCTGTCAAGTCAGCTAACCCGAACTGCCACAGCAATGTTTCCAGGGTCCCTTTTAAAACTGACGACCTTAAGATTTGTACATCTAGTGGTGCCCAAATGTTGACTGTGTAAATCTATCCACCCACAGCACACTCAAAGTATCCCACAATGCAACACTAAATGTAGAATGAATAGCATGTAGCCTACTTTCTGTTATCAATCCCACAATGCAATTCTCCTTTGCTGCCTCAAACAGCTGATATTGATGCTGCAACACGACAACAATATTTAAGAATCTGACAGCTCACTAATAAGTGAACTGCTTCCTGAACATTATACAGGGAGTAGGAAATAACTGAGTATGGGTGATTTCAGCTGTAATTTAAGACATTTCCGTTGTGTTGTGGCTTCTTGCAGTGCGTTTCTTGATGCTGTGCCTGTTTTGTCAAATTAATGAAGTTGTTTTTTTAAATTTGCTTTGTCTTTCTCGGTTTGTGGCGCTGTGAGCTCTCGGGGCCGCCATACATCTCTCTTCGATTATCTCTCTTTGTTTTTATAAAGGGGTTTCATCAGGCAAATTTGTTGTGACCCAGAGTCCTGATGCCTCTGTGATGGAGTGGGAGGCAGCAAGCATCACCTGCTGCTGGACAGATGACTTTCAAAGAGTGACAGTCAACTGGCTGAAAAATCAAACAAACATTAAATCTGAGGCCGTCGGGTCAAAGACCGGATGTCAAGGATCTCTGCAAAAGGATCAATGTAAATGTTCATCACTGACCTTTGCAAAAATCACAAGGGAGGATTGTGGGACATACGTGTGCAGGGTGTCTGTGGAGATACCAATTTATTCTGTGGTTGAAGGGAATGGCACAGTCCTCACAGTTATAGCCAGAGAGAGGACAGGAGACGTTGCAGATGCCGGTAGGTGACAAAACACTATAGTGTTGACTTACTAACAGACGGAGCTAAAATGACTTGGATTCTGTTTGAGATCTGTTCAGATCACCTTGTTCTTCAATCACAGGAAGTAGTATGGTCATCACGGTTCCAGCTGAAGACAGCGACATGGACGACACATTTAAAACAACATCTGGTGGTAGGTGACAAAACAGAGCTGACTTTACATACCCCAAGAAAGCCTTGGTAAATAGAGCTTGGGGAAAATGATACAAATCAAAACATAAGCAAGCAAGAGACAGCTTTTAGCATTTAGCTCAAAGCAGCACTGTGACCAAATACAAGCCAACAGACCCCCTGGCTTCAAGTGCAGCAATGCATCAACCACTGTTAGATTGACTGATAATAATATTCACTCAATCTTAAAATGCTTTTGTCTGTGAGGTATGTTGGTGCTCAGAGCAGTTTTATTTGAGAGGCATCAGATTAACGGAGCTACGATAAAATGTGAGCAAATGACACTTTGAATTCACTAGAACTGACATAATGTTGGATTCTCAGCTGCTGAGCAGAGAGACACATTACTTCATCTCCTGAGGTGTCTGCCCATCCTCGCCCTCATCCTCACCTTTTACTACCTCTACAATACAGTTCAATCACAAACACCAGGTACTGTATGACTTTCATATGATCATCATCCATCATTAAATGATGTCAAGCTATTCAGTAGCAGCATGTGTTGTATGTTGCAGAACACTGTGTTTGTGTTTCAGCTTCTCCTGGAAATAACCAAACTTCAGTCCAAAGAACAGAGCAACAAAATGAAGAAGAAGAAGGAAGTGAGACAGAGAGAGAAAGACTGGAAGGAGAAGAAAAAAAAGATTATTAAAAATAGGAGCCATTATTAGTGCCCTCTTCATACTGACTGGACTGCTGTAATATATTGTTTGCTCATTGTGTTGCATTTCAAATGTATCTGCCAAGGTGTTAACTGATGAGCAAGTTGTGGTTTTTCACACTTCTGAATAAACGTTTCTAACAATAGGATGAGGTTCAGTGTGTTGCTTGTTAGGGCTATGACTGTGGACAGCGGATCGGTCCAAAGATGAAGCGTCTACTGATCAGTCTGCTGCTCATTTCTCTCCGTGTCGCCTCATCTTGGAGTAAGTAGAAACACAGCTATTGTAATTCACATTGTCTGTGTTTTCATGGATTTAAATGTCACATGACCTCCAAGCTGGTCACACTGCAGAAAATATTCACAGCGGGAAACACAGTGGGGAAGTCCAACGTCCGTGTGTGTTTGCTCACTCCATGTCTCTTTACAGGTGTTTCATCAGGTTCCTTTGTTGTCACACAACCTGCAAATGTCTCAGTGATGGAGGGGGGGACAGTCAACATCACCTGCTGCTGGAGAGGGACAGCTGAAAGAATAAGTGTATCCTGGCTAAAAAATCCAACAGATATAAAGAGTGAGATCGAGGTGAAGAATCATTCTGTGAAAATGGAGACAAGGGACTGTTTGAATTTGATTATTTCAAATATCAAACAAGAGGATTCAGGGACAGTGGTAGTGGAAGTGGTACATTCATCACAGTTAAGACCAAAGAGAAGGCAGAGGACAAGCCAAGAGAAGGTAAGTAATTAAAGGTCTATTAGATCAAGTGCAATAACGTGAACTAAGTTCCAAAATCAGAATGTCTCATCTCTTATGAGTGTTTGATGTTTAGAACATGAGTAACATCCTTCATCTTCTCTAATTGTTGCCTGTTTTGGTAAATATTCAATAATTTCACCCTGTGGCTGCCATCAGATATTTAGAGGGGAAACATCTCTAGTTGTCATGTGCTTGTCTCTTCCTGGGCTCTAAAGCAAAGATAACTATAAACTATAAACTAATGGAAAGCTGTTTAAAAAAAGAGCGGAGCTGTTAAGTATAAACCTGCTATTTGAGCTGCTACACATATACACACACACACATATGATTACATACAAGTAAATGCAATTGAACAAACCATTTCAAAGAATGTTTAACTAAAATAAATTATTCTTCCATAGTATGCTGCATAAATTGTATAGTAGCCATGGATGTTTAATGAATCTTGAAAATAAATACCTCTTCCTGAAAAAGCCAGTGCACCGTACAGTACATGTGACCCTCTGGCAATCAATAGTAATAAACCAATAAATTAAAAAAGCCAATTTTCCAAAATGTACTGTGGCACTATAGAGAAAGACTCAAAGTTCCAATGGACAGCAGGAGGCTGATGCAGGACCATGGTGTGTTGTATAATAGGAAAATGATTTAGAAGAAAGAACTTGTATTGGCACATTATATCAGTTTTTTAAATGATAAAAAGCAAATTTGGTGACAAACTCTAGATTAAAATTTGTTGGCAGTTTTTACCTTTGAGCATTCGAAGCTCACAGGCAAAAACCACAAATTTACTTTTATCCTGTCTATGCTTCGATATTCACGCACTGTAACAAACACTCCTGCAAACACACCTACAAAGTGCATCAACTGAATCTAAGCGATAAGGGCACAAAGCCAGAGGAAGCCCAAAACATATGTGCCAATCACATGATATTAAGTAGTAGAAGTAAATTAAGAATTATTGATGGTAAAGAATGTTTTGTTTCTGTGGATGAATTTTAGATTCTTACATGATGGACATATTAGTCAATTTTCTGAGGTGTCTGCCCATCCTCTGCCTCATCCTCACCTTTTACTACCTCTACAATACAGGGAGTAAAGTCCAACCACAAACACCAGGTACTGTATGACTTTCATATGATCATCATCCATCATTAAATGATGTCAAGCTATTCAGTAGCAGCATGTGTTGTATGTTGCAGAACACTGTGATGTTTGTGTTTCAGCTTCTCCTGGAAATAACCAAACTTCAGTCCAAAGAACAGAGCAACAAAACGAAGAAGAAGAAGGAAGTGAGACAGAGAGAGAAAGACTGGAAGGAGAAGAAAAAAAAGATTAATAAAAATAGGAGCCATTATTAGTGCCCTCTTCATACTGACTGGACTGCTGTAATATACTGTTTCCTCATTGTGTTGCATTTCAAATGTATCTGCCAAGGTGTTCACTGATGAGCTAGGGCAGAAGTTGTGGCTTTCACACTTCTGAATAAACGTCTCAAAGCAAAAACATCAGGTTGAGTGTGTTGGTTCACAGTTGCCCTCACGGGATGTGACTGTGAACAGTCTGTAGATCAGTGCAAAGATGAAGCGTCTACTCATCAGTCTGCTGCTCATTTCTCTCTGTGTCGCCTCATCTTGGAGTAAGTAGAAACACAGCTATTGTAATTCACATTGTCTGTGTTTTCATGGACTTAAATGTCACATGACCTCCAAGCTGGTCACACTGCAGAAAATATTCACAGCGGGAAACACAGTGGGGAAGTTCAACGTCTGTGTGTGTTTGCTCACTCCATGTCTCTTGTCCGGTGTTTCATCAGGTTCCTTTGTTGTCACACAGGCACACAGTATCAAAGAGTTTGCAGTAGAGGTACATAAAGTATGTTACAGCACTTGAGTATATGATCTGAAAATCTGATAACTAGACACTAACTGACTCGACGTTAGTGACTCCTCGTGGTAGTATTGCAAATGACACATGACAGATAACGGTTCTATTTCAAAGTAATATACAAGGAAGTTTAGGACTAAATTAGAAACAGATTCAGTTCAAATTCATCACTTACAGGTGTAATAGGTGTATGCCATCCTTATATTTCAATACAAATCAAATAGTAATTGTATTGCTTTGTTGGTAAGCTTTGTTCAGATCAGAGTGTTGCTCTGGTCGAGTAAAACAAGATATGTAAAACTGCCTGTTATCTATAGGAACAGAGGCCATGTAGCTTTTCAAACTTCTCTAAAATTAAATTCATAGGGAAGTTGAAAAAAGGGTGATGCAAACCTAATCTAACGCATGTGTGACGTGTGTGAGAGGTGGGAGGTCATTGAGAGCAGCTGCGATGAGATGAGTATGAACAATCTGTGGTGAATCAGTGGAAAGATGAAACTTCTACTGAGCATTCTGGTGCTTGCCTCTCTCTGTGCGCCCTCATCTTGGAGTAAGTAGGAACACAAGTTAACCTTTAATATCATCTCTAATTCCAAAGATTTTGCGTATGTGTAATGAAAATTTACCAAAACTAGTGCAGCTTTTCCTGATGGCTGCATTCATTAGAATCGGAAGATTAATGTTGTAGGCAAACGGTATCCAAAAGTAAAACTAGAACGCTTTCTCCTCATTTAAGTTCATAGAATCCATGCTAGAATATTTTATCATTTATATAAATATGTCCCAGTGGTTTGAATGTTTTGTAAGTGTTTCAGGGCATTTTAGATTTGTTGTTTTCACAGTGACATGATGCTTATGTTTTATCTCTTTATTAGAGCACAGCTACATGCAATGATAAATGCGGGAAAAATGAGAACAGAATTGAAAAACAAAGCTTGTACGGACTAAAGTGACTTTGCACTTATCTTGGTGCACAAATCTGAGAAAAGAAGTCCACCGAGAAGCTGGCTGATCGTCTGGCATCTTAAAAAGTGCAATGTTTTTTACTAGTCCAAAGAAGCTTGATGAGGAACTGACTTAGTGGAAGGATAAACGCAAAGAAAGGGAATCAGATTGAAAACGCAAAGACTGAAGTGAAAGAAGTGAAATACGTGGTGGAGGGTCCGTCATGGTTTGAGGCAACATTTCCTTCAGTAGTGTGGGTGTTTTTGCGCAAATTGATGGGATGATGAATGCTGAACAGTACACAGGGGCTTTAATTCATCATGCAATTTACTTTGGAAAGTGTCTGAGTTTGAACAGTTTCATTTATCAGTATAACGATGATCCGCTGCTACAGGAGTGAAAGGATATTTTGAAAAAACAGCTGATTAAGCACTGACAGTCATGGACTGAGCTTCAGAGAGTCCAGATTTGAATATCATAGAGCCACTATGGGATCGGCTGGACAAATAAAGATATAAAAGGAAACCTGGTAAAAATATATCTGAAGATTACTTCAAACTTCAAGAGTGCACCTCACATTAATAACTGACTTTTGCCTGTAGAATCAAGTTTCTTCTGTCAATTTTGTCTTTTTAATAAAGTGTACATATTTCTGTTTTTTCTAGTGTCTATGTCTTAATTACAAGAGCTACTGTAAATATGGATTTTCACTCCATGTCTCTTTACAGGTGTTTCATCAGGTTCCTTTGTTGTCACACAGCCTGCAAATGTCTCAGTGATGGAGGGGGACAGTCAACATCACCTGCTGCTGGAGAGGGACAGCTGAAAGAATAAGTGTATCCTGGCTAAAAAATCCAACAGATATAAAGAGTGAGATCGAGGTTAAGAATCATTCTGTGAAAATGGAGACAAGGGACTGTTCGAATTTGACTATTTCAAATATCAAACAAGAGGATTCAGGGACATACATCTGCAGGGTGACTGGGGAGATACCACGTTATTTTTTAGTTAATGGAAGTGGTACATTTGTCACAGTTACAGCAGGAAACAACATGAAGGACAAGACAGGAAAAGGTAGGTGACAAGTGTCAAATTAAGGGTTTGACTCTGACAAAATGTGTTTAGAACTTCAACTCACCATGTAAACAAACTTTAATGTTCTAATTCAACACAATTTATGTAAAAACAAACATCTTCTACAACCCTGTAAGTAATATTTGCTTCACTCACATAGACGCAGGTGAACCTTCACGTCTCTCGGGCCCTGTCATAGCTGCCGCAGCCGCAGTGGTTCCATTGCTCCTCATCACTGTTTTCTGCTACTGCATTCTGCGAAGGAAGCAAGGTATGAAGAAAACTGTGGCAGTTTCCACTAAAAGGCTGCTCTGTAATAGACGATCAAAACTTTGGTTTGCCATAATTATAAGAACATGTTTTCTTAATGATTTGCAGTGGTTTCCCCTGCCAAAAAAAAAAAGTTAGCCACATCTCTTTTCATTATTATTGCTCTAAGTCAGGACAATTCCCAGCACTGTTTTGTGAATATTGGGAGGGGAAAGAGATGTTGTTAATTAAATGTAACTAATGTAATTAAAATCAATTGTGCAAATGGCACACAAAAAATTAGTTTTCAGTTACAACGTATTGAAGTCGCAGCTAAAATAGAAGATATATACTAGTCCAGTATTTTAAGTGAACAAATATTTTTTTATAGTTTGGGAAAACTGCACCTTTATTAGATGCTTTGTACACATATCAGATCTGTTACTGTCACAGTAACAAACGGGCGGAACAGTTCCACAGTTAAATTTCCTGTACAATTCAAGCACAGTCAAATACAACAAATCTGCCATTTAACATACATTTACACATATTATGTTAGACAAAATATCAGAGAGAAATATCACAGATCCAACATTATAATTTTAAAAAGGTATAAAGATTAAATTAAAGTTTGATTTGGATTGTTTCAGATTTTACCCACGCAGTTAAAAATGAACCATACTGGGGCTCGTAAATTGTGTAAAATCTTTAAAACTTACATTGAAACACAGAGTCCAAAATTAACTCAAAGCTTGGTGGCCTCAATTCATAGTTTAAAAAACTTTATTACAATTGTAGCAAGAAAAGAAGGAAAGTTTAGATGCTGCAATTAATATGATAATTGACAATCCTAAGTGTATGTTATGCAGCTCTAACTGTTACAAATACAAAGCTTCCGATTGCCTTTTTCAGTCGCCCTTCTCTTGCCTGATGGAACAGATACATTTTACTTAGTCTGACCATCTGCAGACTTTGATGACAGATGACTCGTATGCAACGCAATTCAGCACTTCACTAACTGCAATGGCGCTGTACTTATTAATGTTTCCGAAAAGCTGTAATTCACATCTCAGCTCTTTGTCAGAACGCATTCTATGATATCATATGATATACAATGATGCAAATTCATTTTTAAGTATTATCCAATCTTACAGTGCGACTTCACCAATATTTAACTTGCCTTGTCTATGGCTTTAGTTCAGGTGTAAATGCAATTTTTTTTTATTACCCTCTGACTTTGCTATATTAAAATATTTCTCTGCTTCTACCTGAAACACTCCAGTTGACATCATTAGTAGTTCAGATGATGTTACCTGGGGGAGCTCCAGAAATATAAATATACATTTTTATTATATGTATATATAAACTCCAAAGTATAGGCAATAACAATGTGAACTGAAGGTTCTTCCAAGTGATGTCATCTACTTTTGGTCTAGATTAAAAACTTATTAAACAAGAATGCCACATCAGCTTACGGACTGTACTGCAGATGATGTGGCTAATGTGCTGGCAAACAGCTGTCTAGTCAAACACCTTGTGGACAAAAAGTAACAGTCATTGTTTAACTGGTGGAGTAAGTCTTGTTAACACAGCGAGTAGCATTCGAATTTGCTGTTTACATGGGCAGCACACAAGCTTTAAAGAGACAAAGCCGTGGATCCACTTTTATTGTATCAACAAACCCAATTCTTGGGTGTTTATGTTGTTGTGGGCTGCACGCAAATCGTTTCAGCGGGAAACGTACTGGACCATGAATTGAGTCCTGTGGTAAACCATGGATGTTTGCTACTTAAAATGGTAAACACTCACCTGGTTCATATAATGAATTGCAGCGTGCAATTCTTTAAACCAGGTTAGTGTGGCTGAAGGAGCAAATTGTGTTTCAGTAAGGTGATAAATGTGTATATTGGTAACTGTATTAGTAGTAAGACATTTATAACAGATTCAAACAGTTGTAGCTGCAATAGCTATCGAATAAAGGTGTTGCACTGTGCAACAATCCTACTGATATTATGTATGTGTGTGTTTGTGTGGTGTGTTTGTTGTCCATGGGTTCAGCACAAGCAGCCAGGGTGATCTATGAGGCTCCCCACATAGACTCCGAGGTGGCAGACATGGACAAACACAGCACCAGCTCCTCCAGAGGCTCCTCTCAGTGGGTGAGTCCAGTGGCATTTCAAATGCTCATTTTAATAAACCCATTTAGACCAACCCTTGGTCACTGAATATTCCTAATGAACAACAAGCTGTGTTTCTCTCGCACAATGTAGAGTAATAGTTTTTAGCACGGGCATTTACAGTTTGCGGTGGGAGTACTTTACTATGAGAAGCCTCATATCCATTCAAATCACCTACCCTCGCCCAGTCTAGCTCAACAAGAGAGAGAGACTGAGAGATGTTTCCTCTTCTTAAATGACAAGTCATTCTGAAAAGTGAACAAAAATACACCATTCTACAATAATTTATATGAATCACCACAAATATAGTATCAAAGGCAGAATTAACATGTAGCTAATGGAAAGTGGTGCAAAGCTGCAGGAATATCTGCAGGGTGAATAAACTACATTGTTCAATGTGTTAGTATGTTACAGGTAAATAAATTTGGCATTGTGTTCTCCTCGGAATAATACTAGAATAGAGCAAACAGATGGATGGATGCAAAAAATCTTTATTTATATTTTTAAAATATGGAATACAGACATATGAAAAACAACCACATGTGCGGTGCCAGCAGTTAATAAAGTAAAAGTTAGAGGTGAACAGAAAAACAGAGGTACATTTTCGACTTGACGCACTGTGCACTTTCTTTTTTAAATGTTTTATCATGTCGCATGTCTTGTTGTATGTTATATCCTACTTTCCGAACTTTATCCTTCACCATGCAGCAGAATCAGTGTTTAACTATGAGACAGTATTATCTCATATTGATGGCACAGGTACAAATTACCGCAAACTAGATCCTTGTTGAATTTAATTGTAAAATATTTTCTCTAACCACCAGTGCATTTTTAATAATTTTATGTGACTTATAATAGATTTATAACACTTGCATAATTTGTCATCATTATTTCCCCATAACTTTTTTTACACTTCCTGATCATTTTTGTTTCTTCTGATGATGTCGGAACATTTGTCGTACCTGAATGAGAATTATTGTTATCTTTACATGAGGATTAAATTTGTGTCCTCTTAAATACTATTTCCAAAGAAGGGAATGCAAACTTGCTCTAAACTGTGCAAAGTACTATTAATACTTTTCTCGCCTCATCTGCACATATATGGAAATAACATAACAACATACACCACAACAAACCACAAATAACAAGATTGACGTAAGCTCATAAAAGAATTTAATGCAGAAGAGTCATAATATATCGTGTTGCAATGTAAAGCAGTTTCTCTTTATCTGGTCACTCATTCTGAATTATATTGTATAAATAATCTCAAAAAAACCTGGAACTTCCATGGTTATGAATATAACCTGACTTCCTGTTTTTCATTAATTCTTCCTGAATCACACCTACTCACTTTCATATTATGCACATTAGCAAAGGTCATCTAACCTGTGTACGTTTACTGCTTTACTGCACTGATAAAATATATGCTTTCAATAATTGTTTTGTCTCTGTCTTTCAGTGTCAGGTACCCGTGTATGAATCCCTCGATTACTTTGAGCATCTGCCGAGTAAAGAAAGCGGATGAGAATCTGCTCAGGGGCATTTTTTTCAGTTTCCAGTATTTTCTCTGTGTCATTTTCAGCATGTATAAAGTGTACTTACCTATACTGTACTTACATTTATTTGAATTCTGCATAAGAGTGTATATATTTTACATGTTTACATAAACAAACATTTATACATTTATCCATCTGTGTGGTTCATTTCCTCATTGTGTGTGTGTGTGTGTATGTGTGTGTGTGTGTGTGCTGTACAGGCAGGCTTCGATTAGACTTAAATAAGAGTAGTCATTGCTTTAAATGATAATACTAGGATCTAGTCACGAATCCACGTACGTGACTGGTATTATATCTATAGCAAAGATGCAGGTTTCACAATGACTTCAGCCCACGATCAGATGCTAAGTGGAAACTGTGGTATTATGGGGTCGTTGTAATAGGTCAGTGACAGGAAGTGGAAACAGTAAAATGCGTCTCTCCAAACGCACACATAACTTCTAAAATGTTTTAGTATCATTGTCTTCACAGCATCTCACCTTACATCTCAAGGCATTTATGAAGCTTTCTGACATCATATCTGTCAAATCGTTTTGCACGAACGAGTGTTAATATCCCCAAATCTAAACGGTAGCATGAGTAAATAAGAATTTTTATGTGTGAAATAAGAAAAAGGGGGACAAAAAAAGTCATGGTGTCACATGTCTTCAGTGTCATTTTTCTGTGGTGAAAGTGTGAGTGAAACTTGTAATTAGGACTAATAGGCTGGTAAATAGTAGCCTGACATGTGGGTAATCATTGGAGAGACATTGAAGAAGTGAGTCAGCTAAACTGTGTGAAAGGCTACAGCGAGTTTCATGAGAACAACGTGAACTTACATTACAGTGCTTCATGCCAGCAAACCAGCTGCGCTCATACGTGCAAGAGGTGATAACCACCAGGCAATATAGCTTCCTCATGTTTTCACACCACTTCACTTGAAGTTCAGCCTTTACATGCAATACAAACTCATTCACTGCTTTATCACCCTTGCACCTAAATTAAACCTTCAAAATACTGGAATGTGACACAAGTGCTCGGTTCCCGATGTTTGAGATCACTGAATACTGAGACAAACTGTTAAGTGATACTTTCTTCGAGCATTGCTCATTGCAATAATATTCGTTTAACATTAATTCAAATCTATTCATCACTGAATCAAAATTTTTGGACATATGCAGCAACTGAGAGAGGCTGTAGGTCTTACATCCGGTAATAAGGCTCTGTTTCCACGAAACCAGCCCAGGCAGATGCATGCAAGCAGTTTTCATAACCTAGCTTTTGTGGTCCATGTCCACCCCCATACAGCAGCATAACCACAGCTGATACAGTTATGGTGGGTTTGTGTGTTTGATCATCATCTCCTAATGACAATAACAACACGCCCACGGTTCTTGTGCATTTACTCAAATGTGCGGTAAAATAAAACAGGATAAATAGCCTTTAGAAGTTTGCTTAATGAAAAGACCTCCCTTTAAATCAATAAGCATGTGACTAAAGCTCACTAGGGTGTGGATGGTGTTTCTTGGGCGGTGTAGGACCGAGTTTGCGTTGACACAGTTGGAGCCACTACCTTTATCAAACACTTTGCGTTCCCAAATCCAGTTTTCCAAAGATATAAAAACAGCCACCTCCCCACACCTGTCCTGTCACTGCTACATTTACTGCTCTGCACTTCTTTGATTTCCACTTCACCGTACTACAAACTCGCAAGCAGCAACCATGACCCAACTGGAGACAGCCATGGCCATCATGATGAAGGTCTTTGACACATACGCTGCAGGGGAAGGAAACCCTGGCACTCTGACTAAAGGCGAGGCGAAGACATTGCTGGAGAAGGAGCTTCCTGGACTCATGAAGGTATAATAGCTTTCTGGGAAGGAAAATCTGTGCCGACCTGGGTATTGATAGCACTGAGACCTGCTTAACGAGGCTCAGGCACAAGTCAAAGTTTATAATTTTCTAAATTTATTGCCTCACGTTTTAAGTAAAAAAGTTAATTCTTTCATTTTTCTATATGATCCTTTCAATGACAAGACCTGTTTTAAGTCACAATATTTCATATGGGTTTTTACACGGATCTTTATTTTTTTCTATGGCCAAGAATTTTTTATATATAACAAATGGCAATTATTAAAAAATCTGAGCCATACTATGGAATGTTTTGGTTGGTAAGGCAGTTGTCCACGGACCACGGGGTCCGTGGTTTGATCCTTGCTGCATGTCAAAGTGTCCTTGGGCAAGATACTGAACCCCCTGGTTGCTCTAGGTGGGTCAGATGAGCACCCTGCATGGCAGCCATCATGTGTGTTTGTGTCTGTGTGTGTGTACCAAATTATTCTGTAAGTCGCTTTGGATAAAAGCGTCTACTAAATGTAAATGTTTGTTAAGATGCATTTTGGACAATTTGTAATTAATAAATCTCATCACTTTTCAGCTAAATGACATTTTTATAACTCAAGCCCAGAAAAAAATATTATTTTGTTTTTATTAGTTTTATTTGCTTCTATGATCCAGTTGTGTGAGAGCATCGACCAAAACTGATGGTGTTTTGTTGCTGTGCACAGGGAGCAAAGAACCAAGCAGGAGTTGACAAGATCCTGAAAGACCTGGATTTTAACGGAGACTCTGAGATTGACTTCAGTGAATTTGGGGTGTTGGTGTGTACTGTTGCCTGTGTCTGCCACAGCCGTTGTTCAAAGAAGTGAGCAGAACTGCCGCACCCCAGGTTTGGAAAAAATGGCGGCAACAACATCATAAAATGTCTCCATCAACTGTTTGTTTTTTTATAACAACTGAATAAAGTGATTAATCTCCCTTTATGGGGTGGGGTGATGTGTGACTTGAATCAAATCAACTGAGAACAGACAAGGACAAATGTATCTGTCATAAATGGCAAAGAATTGAATATAAATAAAGTTCTTTAAACATTTTTTAAGATTTTCTCATGTTTTAACTGTTTGACTAAAAATATTCATTTTGCAACTTTAAATAAGTTAAATATCTGAGTTTTATTTATTTACAAGCTAAGATTAATACTCTTTGCTATTAGAACTTAAACACAGAGCTATTCTAACTTCAAATATAGAGTTGAATGAATTAATTTTGCATTAAAATTATTATATTGCACAGATAGATTTAGACTGGATATTATGTTTGTACTTGCTTCAAACTGTTAAATGAGACTCTTTAAATTGAGATGAGGAAGGGAAGAGAAAACTGGTGTTTGTCATGTAAACTTTGTACTGCATCTAATTAGGATTGTTAGTACACATTAAAACATTTAGTTTTGCTTGCTATAAAAAGTTTCCACAATTTAGTAAATTTTTATAATTTAGGTGTGTGTTAAAAATCATTTACCTGCAAATTCTTGTGACTTAATATGAAAATTAGCAGTAGCAAGGCGTGCTTAAACAAAGGAAAGGGCGTGAAAATGTGTCATGTGAAAATGTGTACCAAAAAATGACTTTCAAATTAGTTTGTCCATTATGTTTCTCAAAACTGCAGTAAACAAATATAGTAGACTAATTAAATTAATTTAGTCATTCTCTAGCAATAACTTCTTAGGGACAATTGCACTGCATGCAGAATTAAATTACAGTACAGAGTTTATATATATTTCCTCTTTGAGCCCTTTATTTGTCGTGGTGACGCATCTCAAGCATTTCAAGCAGTCACCTTTATATTAAATAAAGTGTGTGATGAAATGATGTACAAATATACAGGAGTTTATTACTGGCCGAAAGTACAACATAAAATGACATTTGATTGAGGACATGGTGTATGATAGGACATGTTTTCTTAGGTATTTCAGCAGATGGTCAAATCAAGCACTCATGTCAGAAAAACTACCAGACTTCCTGTCTAAGTAGGACAAGGGGACTGTGAAATGAGAAGTACACAATGTATCAGGTGGAAACTTTTTTCAACCTGACCACATTTTCACATTTTAACCCCGTATGGAGCTTAGATTCGTAGTTGAGGAACCACTGTCAGTTCTGATGAGGTGAAATCATTTAAAACATAAAACATTTTGTCATTGTATGTGGAGATACAATGGCAAGAGGTGAAATCATTTAAAACATAAAACATTTTGTCATTGTATGCGGAGATACAATGGCAAAGTGAGACGTGCCAGACAAATGCAGAGGAAGTGGACAAGTGATTGGTCAAAGCAGCGGCTTCTGACATATCAGAATCAGCCACATAGAGAGAATTTAAGCACTTTTTGAGCAGCATCTTGCAAAAATGTTGGTGGTTACATGCAAGGAAATTGTTTTGTTTTTCTTACAGTGACCACAAAAATAACAACTTGATATTTCCAAAAGTTGCAATGAAATGTTGAGGAACTGGTCATCTTCCCCGTCAGTCTTACTGGTTGCTCTGAGGTGCCAAGCATCACAAAGGCACTACAGGGATTTGGAGACTCTGCAGAGGAAATATTTGCAGCAGCTACTTTGCTAATCTGCTGATTAGAGGCATTGTGCAGTGTCCTAATCCACCTGTGTGAGAGCTTCTGTCTTCAGGTCAGGTCATCAGGCACAGGCCAAGTAACACAATTCCTCCCAACTGGGGCAGTTGTGTGATTACAGATAGCCTGTGCTGCCCTCTAGTGCATAAATCGTTTTATTAATAATCACTGCTGACGTGTCGGCGACCTCTCGTTCCTATGTGTCTGTGGGGAATTTGAAAGTGCAGACAGCGAATGGAGCTGTTTGTGAAATGTGGCTGCCCTATAATCGGCTTGCAAGGTCATCGGCTCTCTCTCTCTCTCTCTCTCTGTCTGGGGCATTATGAGGCTTATGAGGATTAGGTATCTAGCAGAATGGAGGAGGATGTGGCTCTGGAATCAGGAGATACAGGTGGGAAAGAAAAGTGTGGCAGGATGGAGAGTTTATTCTCCTCTATTATTCATATTGACTTTACTTTTCTCATCATCATACACGCTTGCAGTTGTGTTTGAAACAAAACACTGACATGACATTTTTAGTGCTTCGCTTTTGAATTTTTTCCACATGTCAGTGCCACTTTCTAGCTGTGAATAGCTGTAACTGAAAGGTTAAATGGATATTAAATATAATTTCAAACAAAGAAATATTAAAAACATGAACATTCAGGTTGAAAAAATCCCAAGTATTTATTGTTATTCAGCCAAGCATGTCACAGTAATTTATCAACAATTCAAAAAATAAAGTGTAGATCTATACATGCTCTACACTTTATTCTTACATGCTATTAGATACTGATCACTGGATTGTACATGTTTAAAAACAAAAGATTTCATCCAATTAAGGATGTGTATGGAATGTATGGAAACTTGTTGACAAATAATAATAATAATATGCAGACAATTTAAAAATAAAAAATAAGTTTTTTATTTTTCTGACTTGGAGATTTATTTTCTTTTTAACAAACAGAAGCCATCCTCCCCTTTTTTAACATTGATTGATGAAATATAAATATTCTGTTTATAAGTGGCTGGGCTGCAACTCGGATGATATAAACTATATATATAACTGTATATACATATACACATCTCCCTACTGACCATCATCTCAAGTCAAATATTTGTATCTGCTCTAGGCTACAGTCAGTGTATTTACATAGACTTCAGCCACCAGGTCTCAGTGGGCTTTCTCGCATTTTCCTAACTGTCATGTAAATAAGAAAGCTTGTTTGCAAAATGGGGGCCAGGTATTGGGGAAACCTGGTTTTCCCAGGTACTACAGATTCCTGTCAGAGAACACAGATTTCTTTGTCATGTATACATGTAACTGGGTTTCTAATTGGCTTTCTCCAACAGTGCATGTGCATTACAAAAGTTGATGGACAATGTAATTAGCACAAAGTGTCATGTAGACGTAAATAATGCATGTGTGGAGTTGTAAAATTCAGACAGTTCCTGTTGTGCATCAGCTGCTTGTGTCTCCCCCTTTTTTCCACACCCTTTCCCGCCCTGTGCTGTAACAAAGATGAGAAAAGCATCAAAGTTTTTCTTATTTGATTATGACTTGACCAACATAACCTGACAAGAAGCAGGTTTACACATTTCTAATCAGATTCAGTTGCTGGTTTTTTGTAGGTCATTTTTACATTTGAAAGATTTTTACTATCAATTTGTTTTGTAATGAGTTGAATACTAATACACAGAAATTTACTTAATTATCAATTAATAATTTCCTATTGGTGCTATCCTCATTTAGAGGTTCGCATTGGGTTCAGTCTCAAATTATGTGTTGATACAGGATGTTCGTGGCCAAGACTTTACACCACTCACACACTCCTGCTGCCCGGCTTCGTCCACATGAGGAGGTAGAGCTATTAATACCTCATGTTGTTTAAAGCCACACATCTCTAGTCATATGAGCAGCTGGGGTGTCCAACGCATCCCGTGGCCTGACTTTCAGGAGGACAAACATGAGCAACACACTGCTCCTCTTTGTATCCAGACTAAGCATGTTTCATTGGGAACTTGATGCTGGCATCAGTGCAGAGTGAAAGTAAAACAGCGCAACATGTGAGCAGACTGTGAGAAATTTGTGGATAATAAAGCTGCTCTCATGAATAGCCGCACCAATTATCACTAGTCTACACGTGTATATGGAACACATCACTTATGGAACACAAAGAACCTCACCACCAACACAACAACTACAGTGGTTGTGGTGTGTCCCACGCTGCAGACATTAGTCTGTCCCCCAATGGTGGCAGTAACAGATACGCTGATTGGTGGTTTAGCTCTGCGAATCCGAGCACAGGAAGGGCTCTCTGTGTTCACAGCAACATACTCCTTTGACACAGCTTTGCCTAAAGTTTGAATATCCACAGTCTCAGGTCTTCTGCTTTCCCTTGCTGAGGTGAAGCGACACAACTGTTGGTCTTCGTTGCCACCTTGACATTGGCTTGGTGACTCTGTCCTTATTGAAATGTCCTATGACCTAATAAGGGCTTGGCTTCAATTTCTTTTCTCACCAGCCACTGTAGCTAGTGGTTTTCCAAAGTTACTACCAGTCTGCCATTTCACTGGCCACAGTTTTGAAAATTCATCTGAATTCTTGAGGCAGTGTTTTCTTCTTGCAGCAAGGGAGCACACAGCATGAAAGATGAGTGCTTCTGCCCTCAGAGCAGACCGCATTTTATATACTTAAATGTTACAGAATTGATACTCATTGATAGTCATTTTGTTTTTGTGTGCACATTCTCATGACCATGCTTAATGGGCATTTGTCTATTTCTCAAGGGAGTCTCAGTTACCCCCACATGACTTATCTCTTCCTTGCATATTTGCATTCATAATTTTCTCCACTAAGAAACAGACACACATTAAATGAACACAACATTTGGTTTAATGTGCTCCACAAAAAAACGGCTTAATTTGAGATATGTGTGTGTGTGTGTGTGTGTGTGTGTGTGTGTGTGTGTGTGTGTGTGTGTGTGTTTTGTGTGTATATACACACAGCATTTGTATACAGATGTTTTTGTCATGTAATTTCTGGCATTCTCCAACAATGCATGTGCATTATATATGTGTGTGTGTGTGTGTGTGTGTGTGTACGCGTGCATGTATTTATACACGCACACACACACTAATATATAGTTGTATTTAATGTTTAAAATCAAATGAAGAACACTGTAAACATAACACCTTCTAAACAGGAGTGCTGTCAAACTTTAACTGAAACCCCTGCTGCTACTGTTGACTCATAGCCTTCTATAATGCTCTATGCTCTGAATACGCTTTTGTACACCAAATATGTGTACAGTGTTAAGTTAAACATGGGCAAATAGCTTAAATCGTGCTAAAGTACTTATGTGTGCCCTGCTGTGTAAGCAGCACTGCAATTATGAAGCTGTGAGCTGCACAGTAATAATTATGCATCAGTATAATTGTGCAATATTTCAATGGAGATACTAACACACATAAAAATGTTCATTAAGTCAAATCAGCTCATGAAATGCAATGATAACTTTGGATTCTGTAAGGATAACCTGCTTTTCAGTCTGCTCTCTCTGACCCTGACCTACTTCATGTGAGTTAACTCTGTTTTGCAAGTAAATACCTGGTAAAGTGGCTTAACGCTGAAGACCAAGTAAATGTAGCAAAGCTGTTTAAATACACCTTTAAAATACTTATTGTGTTTGGGTTATTTTAATGTCAAGTGTTAAACAATCGTGTTTAGAGATTTATTTTCTTTCTTTAGAGGGAGAGTGGAAAAGCATCTTTCAAAACTTCAGTCAAGCTGCTTTTTTGTCAGAGTTCTGACAAATAACATATGATTTAATTCATATTGTTGACGTGTTGATGTCCATCAAGTGTATCACTCATGGTATTATTATTATTTAGTACACGCGACCCTTAGCAATATTCTTCTGTTCGCACTGTCTAATGTGAATTTAGTTTGAAGCTTTTTGTTTTTTGTGAAGAGGGGGCTCATGAACCCACAGAGAATCATCACTGACCTTGAATTCAACCTCTGCTGCATTCACATACACTAAAGTGATCGTTTTACTAACTGTTTTCGGTGTGATATCAGCTTAGAAATACTGTGTTTGCTGATATTTGTGACTTTGGTAAAAAGCCCTTCCCATTCTAGGATCCATTTATACAGACACCCAGAACACCACAAACAATTCTATTCTTTTTCGCATGACTGTATGTCTGACCTTTTATTATTCACTTCATGAGGTTTGCAGGCAAGTGACCAGGCTGCTCGTTCAGACACGAAACGGACACATTCAGATGTTGTCAGATTAAGGAAAGCAGTTGCCTGAAGGGGATTTAGATGCAGAAATTTTGAATTCAGTACCTGCTGTGGTTGGATCAGTAAAAATATGGAGACAGACAAATTGTTATTTACGCCGACCACAGCAACTAATCAGACTTTTAGAGATTAAGAATAAATTGTCTGATTTCTTGTAAAACATTTCCATCAAAATGCCTTTTAGAAGCTCGTCCTAAATAGTTAAGTGAGTCACTATAATTATGCATGTCTGGCATTAATTGTGTGTCCTTTTATGCAATGCAAAACACATAATTTGCCAAACAAAGGCTGTGATAATGGGCAGGCCATTACCCTTTGCCCGGAAACCAGTGTCCCAGGAAGGACCTGTTGACTGGGTGTGTGGATTAACAGTTGCCAACGATTATGCAGCATACCACAGGATTCCTTGCATTCCACACATTTGTTTCAACTTAGTGTCACAGAAGCCAAACAGGATGCTGGTGTCTGCTTTGAAGACTGAAAGTCTGTCCTCTACTGCTGATTTATGAATCCAGGTAAGCAACATTGTCTGTTGAGTATGTTGCTATAAGTAAAGCTGCTGATGGCATTTGTTGAGTCTAAAATTCTGTAAAGCTTGATGGTAAGGGGAAGGAAACACACAATAGCCTTCATTTACACAAAACAGTGGCGTCAGCACAGTCACCTTTGACCTACATGCATAAGGAATAACATGCATGTATGAAACATTTTAATCCAGTCAACCAAAAATGTCATAATATAAGTTTTTAACTGTAATGCAGTTTATACTACTTTGCGTAATGACAAGAAAACATAAGACTGATAATTTGAAGAAACTGGCATAAGCAAGAGGCTACTTGTGCAGTAACTTTGATGAGGTTGGAGGTTTTCTTGCCCAAAGAAAGTGTTCAAAGACATGACACCGTTGCTAAAAATGTCGAAAAACAAGTTTGAAGCAAATAGAAAGTGAGAATGAGGAAATTAGCTGAGTGAAACTCATCACACTGAAACAGGCCAAGCTTTCGAATCTCAAGTTGAAGCCATAAATTACTGATTAGAACAGATCCACATATGTAATTGTTAATTATTAAACTTCAAGAAAAACGGCTAAACAAAAATAAAATAGAGTATACAGTTAACATGGGCTGTCTGTGACTCAGTAGGTGGACTCTATTTATGAGTTGACCCTCTGGTCTACTTGTCAAAGAGTCCTTGGGGGAGACACTTATTGTTAAACTGCCTCTGATGTGTGTGCTCCCTAATTTTACATTGTTTCTTCAGTGCAATCATAATCTGCCACATTACGAAAAATATAAAAGCAATTTGCATCAATTCTTAGTTGCTAAATGCCAACATTATAAATATGTTCCTCATTTATGGTGTTAGGCTACAAACCACATGCCTAATTATGTAAAGGGTTCCCTCATTGCCCTAACTGACTCCACAAAGTCTTTGAAGATGTTGCAAAATGAAGTACTCAAAAACTGTACTTTAGTAAAAGTACAAATAAACATACAATAACATAAAAGGACCCAATGAGATTTGTACTTCTGTAAAAGTACGTAAGTAACTGATTTATATCTTACTATGAGTAAAATTTACTTAATTATATTTTACCTTACTTTTTAACACAAGTGGTCTCTGCAGTTTTTAGAAAATATCACTAAATGGCAAAAAAAGAACCCTGAAAGCTTGACATGAGATGGAAAGTATGCATCTGAGTGTTAGTATGATTAAGTCACTGTCTTCTATTGAAAACAGTGATTGTCCCTCTCGTAAATGGTTGATTTACTTGGTATCATTTTATTCTTTTTTTGACTGTAGAACAGCCTCAGATCAAAAACAAACTTTTATAACAGAAAAGTGGCTGAGATCTGTTTAACTGGCTGTGCATTGTAAACCTGTTCAACCATGAGGACTTTGTCATCATGTGCAGTCAGGTTAACGCTTTGAGGCCAGACTATTTACATTCACGGCTGCACTGGGCTGATAACAAGCTCTCTGTGAATAGACTGGGACCGCATGATGTAATCCACATCTTGCTGATTTACAGCCACTTGCCTGTGACGTAATCAAAACCAGCAATATTTGTGCAGCATCCTCATGCAAACAGGCCTGCTCTCTGCCTCTCACGTTCCAGTGACACACCCACCACAAACAATCAGAAACACATGCACTGAAACCCAGGACAAGGAGACTTTGTCCCTCTGCAGCAGTCCTAGCAAAGTCCACTAACACAGAGATACATTTGCACATTGTCATCTCTACCTGAGATCTTCGTCAGCCAGCTTGGATCTGGAGTCACCCAGGGCCACAAGCGCTTGTTAAAATATGGGTTTTCTGTCCCTACAAGAGCTTTAAAATCAGTTGTGAAGTCGTCACATTTTCAAATCTATAGTTTTCATTTCTGCATATTCCCAAGGGTTAAACTAGCTCCCATCAAATAAGACCAAGAAACATTTTAATCCAGTCAACTGAAAATGTCATAATATAAGTTTTTATCTGTAATGCAGTTTATACTACTTTGCGTAATGACAAGAAAACATCAGACTGATAATTTGAAGAAACTGACCTACTGATTAATCTGTGTCGGAATAAGAATTGAATCAAAGGAAATCAGTTAGTTTAGACCATGTGCTTAAGAGATCTGATAAATAAAAACACAGACATTCGTACATGTTTACTACTGGGTTGACCTTTTACATGAATGTAGTCAGTAGACAGAAGAAGTATTTGTCAGGCTGTAAATAGGCTATGCAGAATGAACTCAGTGACCTACTGTACAAGTATGCAGCTTCCAGCTGGGACTGTGTAAGCTATAAATGAAAGTGATTATTTACATCTAATCAAATGTCATCTAAACATTTTTTGTTTGTGTTATTTGGGTTATGTAATAAATGTATACTGTATGTATTGTCTCTATTCTTGGGCTTTGATTCTAGTTCAAATATTTAAATATATATTACTTAGAAATATTGGGATTTTAACTGATCTACATTTTCTCTACTCTTTGGCATTATTGGTGTTTTTATTAACACATTTTTAGCATAGAACACACTGTCATCACTACTACAGTTTTAATTGATTTGTTCAACTTGTCTGGAAGTGACTGTTGTTTGTCAAAAAAAAATGAATAAGTATAATTTCTCTATGCTTATGTTCATCAATCTGTATTTCACTGAAGGTGTCTATCCTCAGCAGAGGATATGTTTTCTGTGCTAGCTGAGTAAAAAAAACCTCATTGTAAAGAAGCTAAGGAGCAAACCCGATCTGCATGTGTTTATAAGTAAAACATAAATTTAAAGCTATTTTGTCTTCCACATTTAAGTGAATAGTAAAGAGGATTAAATAAACCTGCAAATGTCTGTCAACGTAACCCAGAAGAAAGGGTTGAATAGTTGGGAAAAAATAACAAATAACCTGGCTTTTAACATACTCAACTTAAAATTGTAACTTTCAATCTATTAATCTACTCCACTGAAGTCAGTTTCACAAAAAACAAAAAGTATTTGTTTGGATTATAAACTATTTAAATTGACTAAGATAAGGGTTTGCCTCATAATCTTTAAGTTAGCATTTGTTGAACAAATTCCTAAAAAAGTCACATATAACATTTAACTTGTTAACTTGTTAAATGTTATATGTCATGTATTTTTTGAGCTTTGAATTAATTGATGATTTTTTAAAATCATTTTTCACTTGTTTGATTAAAATGTTGTACAAATTGATTATGTTTATGTATTGTGTGATATCGTCATTTTTTTTTGTTTAAAACCACATGACTATATATGAATGTATGTGAACCCTAATATTAATTTACCATTTCATTTGACAATATGTACTTTAAAGGAGATAGGAAACAACTAACTAAAGGCCTTTAAATGGACTTTATTGAAACACACATGATCAGTATCTTTGTGGATACAATTGTGGAACTGATGGTTTCACATTTGAAAGTCTTAGATTTCATTTGTGAAATACTTTGAAATCATATGTTAATTTAGGTGTTGTTTCTGCTTCATCTTATCATTCTTGAAACTAAAGCAAAATGTAAAAACTAAATAAAAAGATAAAAGAATTATCTTTGTTCTCTAGAAGTCACTGGAGAACAAATGGTTCATTTTTATTTCAAATTTGAAATGCTTGTACGATTTGTTGAGGTGGAATGAATTTGGGTGCAACGAAAACAGAAATGCAGACAATGTAATGAAACCTCTTTGGTGACAAAAAAGAACAATAAATTAGTATGAGCCAGTGCTTACAATGACACATAAAACAAACATAAACGTCAACGTGCCTGTGATTGAGGCTGCTGGTCTTTAAATACAATGTGCATGTTTTACTCCATTCCAACATTTAAGTAACAATAGTCCATAGAATTGTACATGTAATTCACATCTTATATAGCTTGAACCTTGGTTAAAATGTGTAATAGATATCAGTGGAAACATGACTATGGATTCTTGGTGTGCAAATAACATGTGATTTATTAAAGAATAATGTGAAATGAGAATATGCACCATGTACCCCATTACCACGGAATGTATCCAAATCACCTGTTTAGGGTATACTTAGCATTAATATAAAAGCAATTCTTACAACTACACCCTGTTTTTTCTCTCTACTTTGATTCTGCAGGATGCAGCATGACTCCAGTCACAAATAAAAAACAGAAGAATGAAGTAGCCAAGCAGACTGTACATACACCTATTCATTATGCTCAGAGGATCTGTCCTACACTTTGTTTTCATGATCTCTCTGAACAGCCTTGGGTGAACTATGGTATTTCGCAACAAGCACAGGAAACAAAACATCAAGGAAGCAGTCACACTATCGCTCTATTACAAGAGTCTGCATGAGAGCGAATACAAATGTATGTATGCAATCAGGTGAGCAAACAGAGTCCAGACAGAAAGAAACACTTCTAAACAGCCGTGGAGATGAGAAACAGGAACCAAAGTCACATGGCTTTGTTTGAGGTGGGATTTGTCTTTGTCATGATGCTGACTGGTCTCTTTCATTAATACTTGAAGCTTTGATTGGCCTTTTCATGGTATCGTTCTGTAAAAGGATTAGTGTCATGAGAAGTGTTTCCACTGAACAGGAGGTGAGAATTGCTTGGTGTTAGTCATACGTATGAGGCCCCAGCCTCCTTCAGACAATTCACACATGTGACATTGTGGGAACTGGTGATGATGATGAACCATTTGTTGAACCATGAGTTCACTCAGAGCATCTTCTACATGTCATATGATTAACTTTAATCATCTCAAGTAAACATTCAGTGGACAAAAGAAAAAATGCATAGTGTGATTTACTCAGTCTGTCTCTGGTTTGGTTGATTGGTCTCAGATTGACTGTAGAACTGATCAATACTGCATTGACCTGCTGTAGCAAACTCTAAAGTTGAGGTGCCCTTTCATGTGCTTGAAGTCTTTCCTCTAATAAATAAAGTGATAGCATGATGATCATCCAGTATTCATACAAAGTTCAGATTTCAAGTTACTTTTTGACCTAGTTTGTGCCTTCATACTGTTGTTGCTTGGCTCTATTGAACCAAATCATGAAACATCAATGTAAATTTTGATTGTATGAAACAGAGGCTGTGGAAACATGGATGAGAACAGTATATTATGTCCTGTCAGGTATTTATCATGTGAGTGATAGCTATTAAATGGGTTATTTTGACCCTGTTTTTTCCAAAATAACCAGCTTCGCTTCAGACAGCTCTGTTAACCCTCCATCAAGGTAAAAAGCAACACTAAATCTTTGTGGGAAACATATTTTTGGGCTCCCACAACCTTGGAAAAAATCACCCTAAGGCCTCTTATCCCACTCCAGCCCCCGCTCCCTAACCCCCTTCCTGGGAGAGGATTATGGGGCATCTTTTAAACGGTGCCATCTGCTTCAAATTAACTTTCAGTTAGCACTGGCAAATGAGGAAGCTGTCAGAGCAAAGAGCAGTGCAGATTGAGATGTTGCACTGTGAATGTTAACTCTGCATGTGGCTTAGGTTTACATGTGATTTTATCAGTGACAGGAAAGAGAAGCTGGTGGCTGGTGAGACAGCACTAAGTACACAAAGGAGGACATCACCAACTCCAGTTGTTTCAGACTACAAGACTTCATCAAAAGGATATTCTGCAATGTGTGTAAACTATATTGTCTATCTATATGCCATCTATATGGATGGTGAAAAGCCACACAACTTCCTCATTGATCAGCATGCTGTGTTGCAGATGGTCAATATGTGTTTGGCTTTCAGCTGCAGAGCTTTGACTTTGGATAAAGATCAAAAGCAGAACTGCTAACAGGCCGTAAGAGACTGTAGTAAAATTACACATCTTGTCTTTACAACATGTCAACTATTACGCTAAAACTCTCTCAATCATGCAAGCATACACGCCCCTCACGTGTACACTTCCTTTCATTTTGATTCCCCTCCCCTGTGCACATGCCTAGACTCCACACACAGACACCTATCCTGACCTCATTTGATCTCCCTCTCTCTCTCCACACAAACAAACGCACACAAACTCCTCATAAAATTTGAAATAATCACCTGTGGTAACACAACATAATCCAATGAAGCACGGGGGCCTTTGTGTTTGTGTTGTGGTGTTTGCAGCGTGTGAACAGCTGTTCAATAGGTTTTGAGCCAATTCACCCTAGAGGTCATAACCCCTGGGGTCAGAGGACAGATGAAGTGTGCCGCACTATAAACCCTTAACAGCGACAGCAACTGGTCAACCTAACGCACACACAGGGGTGCTCGTAAACAAGAGGCTTTGTGAAGTGAGAAAATGTTGCTTCTTTATGTTTTAAAGCCTTACTGTACAACAGAAGCATTACTGAGTGAGATATTATGAAGATATACAGTTAAGACACCATAAAGTAAAGCTTTGAGAAAAAGAACAGAAGAACCCTGTGATTCAAAATTAGTTACAATAAAAACAATCAATATCTTACAAAGGACATTACTGACAGAGCATAGGTGCTCATATTTGTGCATGCCAGGGAAAATGCTTGGTCTTACCACATAGACAATTATAATGAGAGAGACAGCTGTTGGACACCAAGATATGTATAAAACTAATCTAGCTGAAATATTAACTCAAAAAGGAGCTAAAAATAAAGATCTACTGAAATATAGTTGGATAGTGTGGTTGACAATTGAGTACAATTCAAGAAAGTGGTATTTTTAAAAGGACAATGATTAATGGTTCTGTTTGTATAAGAATTTAAAAAACTAATGTACACTAATAAAAATGACAATTTTTAAAAATAAATTAGTTGACTTCTTTAATTTGGTTTTTACTTTGAATGACAAAGTATGACAAATGTTTAATAAAGTGTGTATGTGAAAAACACGAGAAACACGAACAGATAATAAATAACGACGCGTTAAACATAGATTTGTTGAAACTGCATGCCAAAACCTTTAGACGTTTTAAAAAGCAAACACAATTGTTGTTTGTGTATATATGTACTATTATAAAAATCCAACAAGGAGGATTTCATAACTTGAAATGTTGACACTTAAACTTCTAATTATCATATTTATTTACTTTGAGTACAGCTTTACCCCGCAAGTACTAGTTGGGCTTCTGATGCAATACCCTAGCGGAAGAATCAAACATATACGAACAGGACGGCGGAGGTTTGTCTTGTTGCCTAGATACGAACGCGGAGGGTGGCGCATTCAGTACTTGCTTCTCTTAAAGAAACTGGCTTTTGGTAGCGGACATTGTGGCGCTTCGTGTTACGTGTGACGGAGGAGTGACCTTCGCTTTGTCTGAGCCCGAATGTCGCCGGTTTCCTTGACGCTGCTGAAGAAGAACGGGTTATGAAAACAGCGCCATTTCTGTCGGCGTCCATGATACGCGATGCTACCGCAGCGGATTCCAGAGCTCGGAACGGCAGCGGGAGAGAAATAGCCGCTCCCCTTTCGCTGCTCCCCTTTACTTCAGCTTACGGCAGGTGAGTAAATCAGCGCACCAGCTGCGACTTGTCTTTTCCAACCATGTTGTTTTTGGTCCTGGTCAGTATTTCATGTTTACTTCGCTTACTCTTTCGCTGCATGACGATATGGCGCACATTTTTGAAGGAAAAACGTCTGACTGTGCTCTGGTACCCTACCGGGGCAGCCGCTCCTCCTCCCCCTTGGTCACAACAACAAGCGTACGTGAAGGCTAACGTTAGCCAACTAGTCAACTTCAATCGCACATTTGTTGAATTGTAGTGCCTTTTGGTAATTCATTGTTGTGTGTTTCAGGCTGAAAGTTCAGACTTGATCTAGTAGCCGAGTGTTCTTTAGCGTTATTGTTGGTTAACGTTGTTTAATGGAGAACAGTCGGGGCTCTAATGTCACCGTATAGAGACCGCCTCCGGTCACCTGCTAAACACATACCAAACTATCGTAAGTCTTTAAGGAGACCGGGTGACATCGCGTTTAAACAAATACACGTGAAATGAATCATCTGTATAGCCATGCCTCTTGCTAGACAACGCTGTCGGTCAATCGTCAAAATACAAATGTAAAACCTCGAAGTGGCAGAAGACGAGCAATTTTTGATAGCTAACTTGTCCAACTTAGCTCATTAGCTAAAGGTCGCTGGTCCAGCTAACCTTGCCGTTTGCCTGCAAAGTGGCCGTAGTTGGCCGACGTAAACGTTAATAAAGCAAGTGCCTTCAGTGTTAACATTAGTTGACACTTCAGCTGTTAGTGAAGAACCAGTTTATGGTATGTTAACACGACAATGTCATTAATAATTAATCAGATATCGTTGCTGACCGTCCTGTAATTGCATTGCAGCAGTCGATAGCCGAGCAATGTAGCGTTAATGTCAGTAAATCAGTCAATATCTAATCAATATTTACACAAAGTTACAATACCTCCATAGTCGGGACTATGTCCGTTACACCTTGCAAGATTTGCATAGTTTTGTTCATTTCTACCTCTTCGCTTTAATGAATTTTAGGATGAAGTCGGTAATGTTGTGTGGACAGCGGAGGAGCTAATGTTAGCTGCCGGGGCTTGTATTCCTATACGAAACAGCTGGCTAGTAGACACTGGTCAGCCATATTTGGCATTTATCGATGAAGCTGTCTAACGTTTTAGCTGTTGTCAATCTTTATATGTGTGACTAACAGGTTGTTTTGCCTAAACGTTCGAACTACGGAAGTTTTATGGTTACATACTGCATAGCTTTTTATCTGATCTTTTGGACGCCTGTAACGAGTAACTCATATTAGTATGCCACCATAGAGTGACGACCGGGGCAGCCAATGAAATCGTTCCAGCCTCCATTTGCTCTTCGCGTCCGTTCCCTAATCCACCGCTGCCATAGGAAACGCTTGCATTTACCTGAAAGTGTTTAATTCCCCGTTGCTCAGACGTTTCTTTAACTGCTCGAGTTTGCTTTCTCGTTGTATTGTTATGCACACTAATATAAGACATATTTGGTTTAATTCCTCATATTTAAAGCAAAGCAGATGTGTTTTTCTCTGTTGGAGTGAGTAATAAGTAATGGTAAGTAAGGTAGTGCTTTTTGTTTTAGGAGGTCATTGGAGGGATTTGAAAAGAAAAATGATATGACATCAAAAGAGTCACGCAGATTTGAATGACTTGGGTTTTGTGAGGGGTTTCATTGTAGTGAGTGCGTTCTATTTAGAGACAGGTGAACATCAGCATTTGGTAAATGCAAAATTATGGTAATGTGTGGTAGTATGGAACAACAGGCTAACCACCGTTATGTGTCAAGTATGGGACTGTTGTATAAATTATTTAAAGAGCTCATGTTCTCATAGGAGCCCATTCATTTGCTGGTGGGGTGGCTATGAGCAAGCTTAAAAAACATCCTCTGGGATAAGGAAGAAGGTTATCAGCTGTGGTATGAGTTGTAACAAAATGTATCCTCTTGTTTTGTTTAGTTTTAAAAAGGTATAAAAGAACTAAAATGTTTATATTCTAAAAGCAGTAGCTGTAAATCTTTACACATAGCTGCTTGGCTCTGCTCTTGTGTTTGTGTGGTTATGGGGTACAAATAAGGCCTTTGACTATATTTTGTTAGTTGCAATGCATGTGTTTAGCATTAAAGTATTACTTGGAAACTGACACATTTATTTGCTGTGTTTCAGGTTGTGCCGGTGAAGTAAGACGTAGCCTCAAAATGGACCCCTCCAACTGAGACGCAAACACATCTTGTGTTTTGCTCAGATCTGTCAGCAGCACAAGCCATGCCTGACGAGTAAAATCCCCTGTTTTGCTAAAAGCAATTAAAAAAAAAAAAAATCCTACATGCCTCCCCATGTAGAGCCCATTCGGTGCCTCTTCCTAGAGTGACTGCCCCCTCTTCCAAACTTATTCTTTTTCCGTGCCCTTCTCCACTGACCACCCTACAGTAACTACCAGTCACAATGCTGCTCTACCTGAGAATGGCCAACACCTGAGGTCCCATGCGTCCAGTGAGCACCGATTCAGACGGTCCCGCTCCTCCTGAAAACCTCTCTTTCCCCTACCCCCTTGCGGGCCCCCTGCCTCCCTCAGAGATGTCCCTGCTCCAGTCACTGGGTCCAGTACAAAGCTGGCTTGGACAGGAGCTTGAGAAGTGTGGGATTGATGCCATGATTTACACCCGCTATGTCCTCAGCCTCCTCCTGCATGACAGCTATGACTATGACCTACAGGACCAGGTGGGCTTCAACAAAGTGAAATTAAATTTTCTGGTCAAAAATCTTAGAAAAGTATTGTTTAACATTGTTTGTGCTTTGCCGAGTTCAATAAAGATGGGAAGGTTGTGTGGGAATATAACAACCTCATTAGAGGAAGATTTCAATTTGCCAACAGAAGTTACAATGAGCCTTTTCTTTTCCCATTATAACACTTGTACCACTGACTGATTCCTTTTCAGAATTGTAATTTGCTATTACATTTCATTTTTTTTATGTTTTCACAGTTGTCTGTTATGACTGACTTTTCTTTATTTGCATCTTAAAGGAAAATGACATCTTCTTGGGCTGGGAGAAGGGTACTGGCAAGAAATGGGGCAAGACTAAGAAAAAAGGAGGGACAGACCTGAGTCTTGAGGAAATGAAGAAACAAGCTGCTGTGCAATGCCTCCGTTCTGCATCTGATGAAGTAAGCATTCTTTTGGCTCTTTGTTGTAATCCTGTAATTTTTCATTATGTTCATAGGGAGTAACTTATTTTACACTTCCTGAAGTGTAAAATAATTATGTTGAATGTCAGGAATTTGTTAATGTAGTATTCCCTGTTTGTTAAGGGGCAGTCCTATGGATATTAACTGCATGACTCATGTGGAATAGTGAGAAATGTGAGAGGCTAAAGCACTGAATATGGGAAGATGTTTGTTGTAAATGCATTGTCACCTTATTTGGTTGGGTGGTTCCTTTTTTAACAAGTTTTTATTCAAATGCTATCTTCTTATTTTAAATGACCTAAGGAAGGCCAATTGCGTGCAGGCATAAGTTTTGTATGCTGGGCTTCTTCCTAAGTGAAGAAGCTACACACATTTTCTTATATTTTACTCTGTAGTAAGGTAGGTGTGCTTTAGGGAATGACGCAAGGCTGGAGGGAGGGTAGGGGGAAGGGTCTGCAAGGTAAGAGGAGGAGTGTAGAGATACTCTCTAGGGACTAGACTCTGCGGTCTATTTTTTAACCAGCACATGCTGCACAGGATTGCAGCAGTGAGCAGCAGAGTTGGTCGGCTGTCAGCTGACCGGCATTAGCACAATGATGCAAGAGGAAACTAAGAGCAGGAGAAATATTTGGTTGCTTTACATGAGGTGGCATGGTAAGGAATAACATTCTATGGAAGAGTGAACAGGAATGGAGTTAGCTAAAGAGCATAGCAAAACTGGTACTGAGGAGCAGTGATGCTAAGATTTGTATGAGGCTATTTATTTCGAAAGTGCCTATTTATGTCAAATTATTATTATTTGTATCTTATGTGCCACATTGCTCAAGGTGAGGGGACTGTAAACATGTGGGACATGTGGAAATCACTTTTATCAGCCTTTCTTTTCTTTGAAAGCATTTTAGTACCATAGCTAAATATAGCGTATTTGCAGTCAAGGCTACCCTAAGCTGTCACAAGTCAGCTGGCTTGACGTGTGTCAACACTGTGCCTTACATTCTTTCTTTTGTAGAGACGTTTTTTGGATCTGTGAAATTTTGCTTAGGGCTGCTGTATTTTTTTTACATCTTCAAAAGTGTTTTTTGAGTTGGACTTTTTATGTGTGAGTGTTGTCATTGGTCCCCAGTAATTTTTTTTTTTTTTTACATATCAGTGGTGAGGGGCTAGTCATTGCAATACCACAAATGTCTTTGCATAATGAAATGTGCTATGCCTAAGTATTGTTTAAGCTTAGGGTTTGGTCACATTTCAAACTATATTTAAGAAATCACGTAAGAAATTGATTACTTGATGTTAACTAGCTTTTCGCAATAGTTTAGCTTAGTTTGATAGTAGTAGATTTTGTAATGGTACAAATGTGGCAGAATGTGAGAGAATCTGAATTTTTTTTTCCCCTTTATTTTTCTCTGCAGAACTCTGAAATTGAGAGCCTGGTTGAAGAGCTTTGCTCTAAACTTAAGGACATTCAAAACAAGCAGAAAGGTTTGTTTATTCTGTTATAATATTTTAGAACTTTTTTTTTTTTTTAATTCTAAGTAAATGAAGTTGTTACAATGTGTAATTGCTTTTGGTATTTCTTTAACAGAGGAAAAACAGATTCAAAAGAAATCTGATGGCTCTCACTCCCCAGAGCGAGCAGAGTCCCCCTCTTCAAAGGATCAGGTGGAAATGTAAGCAAAACAATAGATACATAGTATATCTATGAATGTTAGCAATTTACAAAACACAGAACAAACCGCCATTTATTTTATTTGAACTAACTGCATTTTAAGAAAAACAATCTCTTTTCTCTGTTACTGCAGGTATTATGAAGCCTTTCCTCCTTTGTCAGAAAAATCTGTTTGTCTCCAAGAGATAATGACAGTGTGGAACAAAGCTAAGGCCTGCACATACTCAAGTTCTTCATCCTCTGCAGCCCCACAGACCAGCACAGACACCTCTTCCCCAAAAGACTGCAACAGTGAAGGTGAAGCTGCAAAGGAGCGTAACCTCGAGGCATGTGGTACCAACATTAGTGTGACCAACGAGAGAGGCCAGCAAAGACGGAGCAAGAAGGAGAAAGAAAACAGATACTATTGTGGAACAACAACTGAGGATAAATCTACCGTCCACTCCAAGAGGCAGACAAGACACAGATCCGAGGGCAAATTCAGACCCAGATCCTGGTCTTCTGGATCAAGTGAAGCAGGCTCAAGCTCTAGTGGAAACCAATGTGACTCTAAGTCATCTAGAAACAAGGCAGTTAGAATAAGGCACAAGTCAAGGGAGGCTACAAAAACTAAGAGACCACGCAACAGCAGTCAGGTGAAGCTGCAGGTGAAGTTAATTGATAAGGAAGAGCGAAGAAACACAGGAGGGAGCAGTAGCAGTACCACTGGGGGTGCGGCCAAACAACCACAGCTTTACAAAAAGGGTAAGAGACCGCTTAAAGAGATTCGTAAAGATCCAGGCTGGGTGGAAGTAAAAGAGTCGGGAGTTGAGGCCAGAAACAAAAAGGAATACATGGAGGAGCCACTTTGGTACACTGAGCCCATCACAGAGTATTTTGTACCCTTCAGCAGCAGGCAAAGTAAGCTGGAAACAAAATATAGAAGCAAACTAGATTCTCCTGATGGCTTTACCTTGTCAGCTGATATTGATAGGCTGCCAGAGAGAATTCAGGGAATCTGTATTGCTAATGATAGTTACCAGAGAGCATACCTAGCAGCAGGGTCCTTTGTAGATGGGCACTTCGTGGAAGGGCCAGGCGAAGCAGATGAAAATGCTGAACTCACTGGGACCTCAAGTTGCCCTCAGCCAGAGGATAGTAGAGATTTAGATGACAAGCATCTGTCTGAATTCACTCACTTCTATGAAGTTGATATTTATCAATCCATATTGGATACTAGTGCCTCAGAGTCGATAAAAGAGAGTCGAATCTTAAGCATGATTCGACAAAAAAGCAAAGAGCAAAGAGAAGTTGAGGCAGAATGTTGTTTAGTGTTAGATGACCTTGAGCAGCAAGGGGAAAGTGCAATACGGGCAGAATCACAGGAAGTTTCGGGATCTGTTGGATTCTTAATGGAAGATCTTGAAAACCTAGCTCAAGTGTGGGGATGTTATTCACCATCTACTTCAGAAGATATAGATGGAGAAAGCTTTGTAGGAGACTCTCCCATTAGGCTCTCCCCCCTTCTTGATAGTGTTTCGTTCACCCTGAGCAAACTATCTGGAAATCTGGAGGAGACACCAGTTCCTGAAGCCACCAGTGAACCAACTGGTTTGAACTCATCCTGCTTCTCTCTTTTTGAGCTGCAGTATGACAGCCCTACTTTTCCTTTTCCCCGCGACTCACTCACGGTTGGTCATGAAAACAACACAGATTCTAGTAGCTGTCTTGACCCACATTCTAATAAACAGTCTCGTTTGCTAATATGGACCAAAAATAGTGCCTTCGATGAAATGGAACACTGTTCTAACCTTTCAACTCGAACTTGCAGTCCGTGGTCACATTCAGAAGAGACTCGTTCAGACAATGAGCAAGGAAATGCTCTGACGGAAGATAAAGCTCAAAATGTCAATAAAGAGATTGATTGTATTATCCCTCCTCTCTCCAGTACATATTTAGAGGGTGAAATCTTGGATTTTTTGCAAGAAGACCCTGGCCATAAATGTGAGGTGGTCAGTGTTAGCACAGCATCCAAACAGACCTTCACCAAAAAATCTAAATTGGAATCGATTTGTGGTATAGCATTAGAGGAGGAAGACGGTAAACAGTACAGCACTGGCATGTTTTCGGAAAACACAAACCCACAGAGTGACGATTACAGCTCAGGGATAATAAAGGACATTTGGACTGCAATTGGAAATGGCAAATCTGTAACATCAAGGCAAGAGGCAGAAAAAACAAGTGATGTGCTTTTCTCAGATGAGACAAGCACTTATGGTTGCAGCTGTCTGGAGGTGCAGGCAAAAGGAGTTCCACTTCAGGGAACTCAGGAAAAAGCAGTCCAGCGGTCAGAGTATCACCTTTGGGAAGGCAAGAAAGAAGAACAGGACTTAGCCAAAAACAAACTCTCCAAGGTGGATGGTGCTGGGGATTACATGACTCCGTCCAAGCCCTGGGACTTGAACTCTGATAAGGAAAATACATCTTTCATCCTAGGAGGGGTGTATGGAGAGTTGAAGACACTAAGTGGTGATAAGAGTTGGGCTGTTGTGCCACCAGGTGACACCCAAGATAGCCTACTACAATGTGCTGCAGCAGCTGCATCTGCTTCCAGTTCAGACATGCTTGCCATTACTGGCACAGATGTATTCATGAACAGAAGCAGCTGCTTTGCCCCTGGGCACAGGCCCCTCTGGAGGCCTCTTGTGTCATTTGGGCAGAGTGACCAGGCCATTAAAGGAGGTGGGGATGGATTGAATAAGGGATTTTCTTTCATCTTCCGTGAAGATTTGCTGGGCTCTTACGGAGGCTTGCATAGTGAAGGGCAAGGTTTAGAATACCCGTTCACATCTTTCAGTCTAAACAATCCCTTCTCTCAAGTCCTCCATGTTGAGTGTTCTTTTGAGCCTGAGGACATGGCTTCGTTTAGTCCAGGGTTCAAGCCGAAATCAATTCTTTGCTCAGACTCTGAGAATGAAGCTTTCCATCCACGAATATATGGCATCAACCGGACACAGTATAGGGCCATTCGCATTTCCCCAAGAACTCATTTTCGACCAATTTCAGGCTCAGAGTTGTCTCCTGGCGGAGTAAGTGATTCTGAGGCTGAGACTGACAAAGAGGAGATGAGTTTTCCCGTCCTGGCACCAGCGGATGTCTTTGATGATCTTCAGGCAGACCTCAAACCTCTGGAGGAGGATGCAGAATGTGAGGGCCCTTATTATGGCAAGTCAGAACTGGAATCTGGTAAATTTTTACCCAGATTAAAGAAGTCTGGCATGGAGAAGAGTGCCCAGACCTCTCTGGATTCACAGGAGGGCTCCAGCACCCTCCTGCCAATTGCTGAGCAAGAGATTTGCTTAGACTGCAAAACAGCAGCAGCTGCATCAACTGCAGGTGGACAGACAGACGTCTCCGTTGGCAAGATTCAAAAAGAGGAATCTTCAGAAGAACGTAAACGGTCTTGTTTATGTGCACCAGCAGGTCAGGTCCCTAAATATGGGATTGGGATTGCTTATGACTTTGTTGGAGATGTGCCAGAGGTGAGTGGTGGTGTTGTTTTTTTAAGATTATATATAGTTTATGATCTAAATGCAAGAGAAATCAAGTTATACTGACATAGGCATCCACTATTTGATAAACTCTTTTCAGCTCTTAAATGTGCTCTACCTGTGATATCTCAGATTGTTACTGAAACATACTAACCACTTTGCATTTGTCTTGTTTAGTTCCCTTTGTTAAATATAAGCGGACAGGGAGGAACTGGCAACCAGCAAGATGAGTGCTGGTGGCAGAACAAACTTTGTTCCCCTCTTTTCCCTGGATCTCAGTGTACAGGTAAATCAATCAAAAAAAAAAAAAAAAAAATCAGTTTTGTTTCACAACAACACAAATCAATGGCCATTTATGCTATACCATTTAGCAGTTTAGATGTTATTGGACTCTGAGTTAATGCAACATATGAATACATTTAAATTATTTTAAAATGATTACAAAGCAACACAGTATATATTGAACTCATCCACTGATAGATGATTAAATGTGAATGCTAAGCTTCTAAATTGTAAGCACACTACAGAGTAAAGATGTTTAAACCATGGTAAGGAAGCAAATGATAAAATCATCCTGTTGGAACCAGAACAAGGCCAGCTCTGATTGTCAGCCTAAACAAAAAATTTATCTATGACTATGTGAAATCTTATGTTGTATTGCAGGTTTATAATCATGTTCAAGTAGAAACAGCCATATTTAAAGCACAGTGTAAAAGTTGGTGCCCCTTTATCAGAAGTACCAAAAAATAGTCAAGGGGTGTATGCAAAAATTTGCATCCCTCTTGATAATTTATTTACAAATTACCTTTTAATTTCTGGCAAACATTTTTAATGATGAATTGTGCATTAAATTATTTAATTAGAAATGACTTTACGCTCTTTACACCATTTCAAAATAAGATGTTAATAACATGTCAGATTGACTTATTCCACTGCATATATTCATTGTTTCAAATTAAGGATAAACTCAAATCTATATACATGTATACAGAGTTAAACTTGTCAGTCAGTGTCAGCTAGCCACACTAGTGACTATAAAAAGCTGGCCAGGTAGATCCTATTGAATTAGAAAAGACAACTGTTATGATAAAAGAAGCAATATTCAGGTGTAGCATGGATATTTTCATATGCATATTAACCTTTTAGCTTGACTTCTTTTTCCAGGGAGCAGCAACATTTGAATACTTCAGTTTTGCAGAGGACACCTGTCATTGAGAGGAAATATCCTCTCCTTTTGTGACTGGACCTCTACCAGCAAAGATTCAGGGTCATATCAGAGCTGGAAAACCTACTGTAGGGTAATTTTCTGAGACAACCCCAACCCACACACACACACACACACACACACACACAAAACCCTGCTGGTTTTCATTTACTAACTTTAATCCTTGTGTAATCAACAATCAGATCAACAAAAAGTGAGTGGAAAATAGGAAAACTCAATATGTTCTGTCTTTGAATGATGCCATGTGCGGACATCCCTTTTTGCCATTTTAGAATTTGTTTCAGTTGATCCTTCTGTAAACTGGTCATCATTCAATTCTTACAGTTGGGTAGTAGGGACAATCTTTTGTTCTATCCTTGTCAATTTTGTTCCCAGTATTTTGCTTTTGAACTAAGATACTGGTAGTTGGTGGTGTCTGAATGGTTGTGCATGTATGTATGTTCAGCCAGTCTCACTCCTCTTTTTCTAGTTGAACCTAATGTTGCGTGAAACAACTGCTATTGCATCCTCTACTTTTTATCTTGTGTTCAGAAAGGGATATTGAGATTTTTGAGTTGTGTAAGAATTTGAGAGTTTAATTTAGTTTGTTTGAATGACTTTCTGAATGTGAAGTAGAGAATGTTTGCAGTTTTCTTCTGAATATTCGTAAATTCCCCATGTGTGAAAAGGTATTATAATTTTTTTTCCTTTTTTTTTTATGGTGATAGTCTTTCAAATGCTAATAGTAGACTTGGTATGGTTTGTTAGGCTAAAATAAAAAAGTAATTTAAAAATAAAAAAAGTCAAAAGACAATTTGTTTGCAGAAATTCTAAAAATCTACTTGATATGCAATTATGTAAAAGGTTTAGGCAATTAGGTTGGGGGATTTTTCAAAAGACAACAATTCTGTGCACACCTATGTGTTGACCAATCTAGGGTGTGAAGTTGGAGAATGAAAATACAAAATATTTAACAGCTAAATGTGCTCAACAGACTTTTAGATATTTAATTTATTATTAATCATACATGCAGTGTGTTTCACATAACAGCTTCTTCAGGCTCAGTCAATAATGATATGCAACAGGTGTATGACTAACTTCCCTTTCAATACATTATATGATAATCTCTTACAACAGGTTACACTGATTAAATTCAATATCAGAAATATAAATAAAACTATTACAATATATATTTTTTCAAGTAAGTGTTTGTTTGTAGGTATGTTTTTAAAAAACTTAATATAATGAATTAGTTGTAAGAACTTATTGTGTAAAGTGATGTCAGTCATGTGATTTGCAGTTGACTGAGTTCTAGTGATTTACAGGACTCTTGTAAACCCACACTTTTTGCATGTCAATAATGAGCAAGCATAATAAGCTGTTTAATGAAACGCAGACTGGCTCATGCATGTTAATAAACTGAACATTTAAAAGTTTAAAATGTTTTGGGGTGAAGACCCATCATGAAGAGACTACAGCCATTTCTGCAGACACGTGTGTTACAACTGAATGAAACTTTGTTTTGTAATTTCTATGGTACAGATTATTGGTGCTATAAATATGTTAAATCTTTTTGAATTTGCAGTTTCACATCATGGCTGTAATATGTAGATGACAGCCTAGTTTTGTTTGTAGTCAAAGACAGTCAGACCCGTCATAATATTTTGGATACATTTTGAAAAAGAAGAAAAGTTTTGCCTGATAGCGATTGTTGCTTAATGTGGCATGATTTTTATTTTAAGGTGACCTCTTACTTGCCAATTCTGTAACAGCTAAGGTAGAAATGCTTGCAGATATTTAAATCTCTCCTTTCAACACATGATTTCTTTGTCCCTTAACAGAAAGGACAAAAATCAGCACCAAACAATGGTTAACTGTCCATTGTACAGCTAAAATCTTTAAACAAGTGAAAGGGCGAGGTTCAAACCAAAAACATGTCATAATTACACTAAGGTACAAATGCTTTTTCCATATAAGGTGTGTTTGTTTTTTTTTTTTACAATATATCTTGTTGAAATTGAGCATTCTCACTGTGTGTGTGTGTGTGTGTGAGCATAGAACTTAGTGAAGGCACTGGTTCAGAGTGAGTGAACTATAACTATCTCAGTGAGTGGTGAATGTAGACAAAGACATAATTCACAAAAAACAAATGCATTAGTACCCTCTAAATCTGAAACACACCCTGAACAAATTAACTCTAAAACTCCCATATGTGCTTTACTGTCCCCTTTGCATTTCTAAATACCTGCTGATTTGTTTCTGATTGGATTTGGGTTTCTTTTACAAAAGGTTATAACAAAAGTAGCAGGGACTTGTTTGTTACATTGTGAAATGAAACTAAAGCACAGATAGCAAAAATGGTCCCTCCATTATTGGATAATTAAAGTGTCAGCGTGTGACCAGACTTGCCATAGAATGCACTGTCACAGGTGAAAGTGTCTAGTGTGGGCATGGCTTTGGAAATGGCTCTTATTTGAAAATGCAACAATTGTTAAAACTCATTGTTTGTTCAACCCAAAGCCGCTTAAATTAAAAAATGACCCCCAAGTAGCTGAATGAAAGGTATCAATATCAGGGTCTTGTAACCTTTATTTGACATGTCATGAGACACTCAGGAATTTTTTAATATACATTTACTGCATAATCTACACTAAGACCTGTGACAGTGCATTGGCGCATTTGTGTAAAATTATTCTTTGATTGTAGAGAAGAAATTATTTACAGGAGTTTTTTTCCAAGCAACCACAGAAAAGTGTCAATAGATTAGAGGTATAATTTTGGAAAAAATAAACACAAAATCCTAAGCCATTGTAGTTTGCATAAGTAATGTGGAGGGGATTATAAACCCCTGAGTCCTATGCAATACCTTGGCGCATGTAAACATTCAAGAATAAATGGAGAAAAGTCATTCAGTTAATTTTGCATGTTTTATGTTAAAGTTAGGAACATATAAAGAAAAAAACGAAATGTCTCTTAATAAAGCAGCATGCAAACATCACACTCCATATTTTCATGTTGGAATAAACAATATTTTATTTCAAAGAAATCAAGTGAGGTAAAGTAATTGATTTTGTTTGTGTGTATGTGTGTGTTTGTGAGAGAGGAGACTGTGAATCTGCAAGAAGCTAAGTCACAAAAAGCACTTAATGGGAGTTGAAAGGAATGCATCACATCTTTCTCCATTTAATTCTTCCATTTTCATAGGCCTTGTTTAAAAAAACTAAAAAAGGAAAAGTATGACGAGAATGCATTCAGTGAGGGTATATGCATTTGAACAACACTGAAAGTGTGGCTGAGTTTCAATTGCACTGTTGTCTGAAGAACATATCCAGCACTGAAAACTTGAGTTCGTCGTCTATTCATTCCCACCCAGATGATAATCCTTTACCCTCCCTCTTTCCTGTATCCCTAAATCCCATCTGTCCTGAGTAACTGTGTTTATTCTAATTTCATGTACACCTGGGTAAATTATTTTGTTTCATTGTGGATTTTCTTAACATCTAATAAAGGAAATAAACCAAATATCATCTTGTTAATCTCCGTCTTATTTGCTTTGAACTTGTGCATTTTTTTTCAAAAGCTGTGATCATCTCCATAATCTCATGGTGGCACCAGAGGGCGGTATAAGGATGAGGAAACAACCAACTCAAACATAATTCATGTCACATATCAGGTCTAATCTTTTACACAATTTCTTTATGATATCTCAGTAGAAACTTGAAACATTTTAAGAAATAAAGCAGTCTGTTGAAATGCATTCTGCTGTAGGTTGTAATGACTATCTGATTTACTGAGCCATCTATAAGAAACATTCACTAATTTACTAATAGTTTAGGACATATGTGATACATTTGTTTGTAATTGTTTTAATTTCATCATTAGCTGTGTTTTATTTGAAAATAAATCCCTTGGACCCATTGTATACGTTACATTTAATGTTTTTACATGTTTGAAAGAATAAATGTAAATGTAAAACCTGACACTAACATAAACCGGAACTTTTTACTGAATTAGGTAAATATACGGTATTGGCTTAATTAAACAAAATATATTTGACAACGGAATAAAGTTCTAACTTTGTCGAGCAAAATGTATAGTTTTGGTTTGAAAAGTACATTTCTGAAAAGTTTTTCAGTTTCTTAGACTATTCCGGTTACGGGGTTGATTATTAATGTCTTCAGGTCCAGACAGGTGAATCCATCGACGGTGAGCATTCTTGAATCGATTACATCGCACTCTCGATACAAGTTTGTTTTAAAATGGCGGCGGAAGCGTCGACACAGGTATGAAACGTTAACGACACCGGATGAACTTGTGAAATATGTTCATAAATTCACGAAACATCGGGGAAATGTATTTTGTCCCGTTATGATGCCAAGAGAGTTAAAAAAATGTATCTCGCATTCTAACTTAATTTGATTCCAGTTAAGGAAGCGCTTGTAAAGTCAGTGAGTTGGCGTCAGCAGCAAGTGCACTTGGCGAGCAACTCCGGTTCTACGTGGTCTTTGTGTTTGCGGTACCTGTTAGTGTATTTCCCATTCCGACAGATGACCTGGTGCTGCTCGGGTACACTAAGCTGCCTTCAAGAGGTGTCGGTGATGGTGGTACAGCAGTAGCTAGTCACAGCATCACCATGCAGCAGCGCTCCGGCTGGTGCATACGTGCCACCCACCTGTAGCATCAACCGGGACCATGGCGAACACGACCCACGGCACCAAGGACCGCAGAGACAGTCGCTGTGGTGAGTCACTGTGAAGTGCTGTCTCATGTGTCCTCTAGCATTACCCAGGTCAACACAAGTGTAGTGCTGGTACTGAATGTCGCGTTTCCCCTAACGTTAGTTTAGCCAAACTACTTAGAGAAAATGCGAACTTTAAATAACGACCTCGAATATTAAAAATTCTCACTGATAACAAAGTACCACTCGTACCTCTTTCCAAACATTTATATTCAGTCTTAAACTCGGCATACATTTATGACCCAGAACTTTACACCACATAATTAATGTACCTTCACTTTTGTTTACATTTAACACACTGAGGGTCGTTTGCTCACATAAACCCAGACTTAAGTATTTGAAATGATCATTTATTGTAGTCAATATTAATATTAACCTTCGACTTTTATGAAGTTTTGTAAAGTTTTAAAGAAACACTCTTTAATTTAAGATAAGTCTCTTATAAAAAATTATAATAATAATTACATTTTATTTATGTTCAAGGACTTGTCAATTGCAGTATATAGCATATACATACCCTTGCAGTATGTATATGTTACACTGTATCTAGGAAGTGATTCTGAACACATGATCAGAATAAATGCTTTGCAGACTAAACAAATGCATCTGAAATTAAATATGCTTCACAAATTGCTGTCAAGAAACGTGCCCCAAAATTCATACATTACATTGTGTGCTCTGATATTTAGCTGATAAAGTGCCTCTGCAGAGTTTGTATTGTGCAGTGTCGCTGGAAACAGTGTGAGCACTTTCCAGCTTATTAGAATTTGTGACGCCCAACCTGAGGTGACAGCTTTGCATTTCCTCATCTTACCTGTTGCTTATGACATCAGGAGTCACGCAAGAAGATTCACCTTTGTAGTCAAGTGGGTGGTTCAATCAAAAAGACAATATGCTAATCTTGTACATGCATGTCTTTGTTGGTGTGGCCTTCACAAAAAAAGCATGAATTTCTTCCACCGGTGACACCGCATTTCTAAATGTTGGTGCCAGCTTTACATCAGCACCTAGTCTGACCTGTATTGATCAAATTTAGGTGTGTATTATTTCCATAGAGGCATGGGAACAACATGTTGCTGCGCTTTTGAACAAAGCTGAATGTGCTCACATGACAACATGCAGGTCAGGGTTTAGCGCTGTAGTACGAGTCTGGCTTTGTGTCAACCATTTTGAAAAAAAGGCCTTTTGACTCTTAAAGTGTATTTACTTTACTGGTACTTTTGCTATGTCACCCCACCCTGTTGCTGATATTAAGCTACATTCTCTGAGATATGTCAGTGACACTGAGACATAGAGAAACCTTGAGCTCACCATTGACAAGGAGTCAAATTTATTTAGTTATTCTGTTTTTTGTCTATGTGGTGTTGATTAGAGGAAGGTAGAAGGATTTAATAAAACACAAGCTTCTGTCTTTTCCGAAATTACTTGTGTTGTTCTGTGCAATGTACAGATGCTGAAACAAACACTTATATTTGGTTAGTTGTCAGCCAGCAGCCTGGACTGGCCTTTTTATCTGCGCCACATTCCTTGGTTTTTGTTCAAAAGAAGTAAAAACACACCAGCTAGAAACACTGCTTTACTAGTTTACATGCATTTTTTTCTCATTTTAAGATTAAGATAATTTGCAACAATGTTTGTTAAAACTAGAGGGACCAGTACTTTGAAAAGAAGAAACATATCACCCAGTGTTTTTAATGTGTCTGGATAACAACGGAAAGATGACACAGAGGAACAAGCTAATCAATTTAATTCCATTCAGTTCAACTTTATTTATATAGCGCCAATATACAACAAAGTCATCTCAGGGCTGATTGCTGATGTAGTCTCTAAAATGTCAATTTAGAAGATGCATTTATAACCTCACATTTCTTCACTTTCAGTGTATCAGCCTGATTAGTGAGTTTGATTAGTTTGTGTTGGTTTGATTTAACTGCTAGGTATTTGTTTAAACATAGTATAGTGTACACTGAAACAGAGGAGCTGTTAATGTTACGTAATGTAGGTTTCATCTTTTGCATTTCCTTATTTTGTGCATTCAGTGTCACAAGTCAATTTAGTAATTACCGAAATAACCACAAACCATCGGCCCTTTTACTTTGCTACTCTTGTTCACTATCCTCCAAAACCCTATATTTCTTCATATTACTTTTTTTAATTAACATTTCTATTAATCTATTAATACAATATTAAACACAGGAAAACAGCAAATACTCACAATTGACAAGATGGGTTAGCACATGACTTTCACTAACTGGTCTTTGGACAACATTGTTGGAAAATAATTCATTCGTGGTCAATAATTTACCAATTTTGTGGTATATCAGTTTTTATGTTTCCATAGTATTAATATAAAAGACCACAGTTTGGTCAAACCAATATTGTGAAAAATGTAATCAGTATTTGAGTAAAAAAAGTTACTTACACGAAGTACTTTCACTAAAATACAATATGTTAATGCATCACCATTAAATTGTGTTCCTGATTACTTGCTGTAACATTTTAAGCTTTTAATGATCACTGTCCTATATAGACCAGTGAAACTGATGGCAGTAATGTTTATCTTGTCATCCTTGTGACTGTGCATAAGTACCAATCAAATAAAGAAGATTTGTGATATTTACCTAAACACATAAAAATGCTTTTCACAAAATGTGAGTTACAATTAGAAAAAGGAAAAAATAACATTTTAATCACAAAAGGTACTCCCAGTTTTTTCTAAAACACTGGTGAATCAGAAGGGTTGATCTTCTTTGGCAGATCAGCCCTTACCCTGATGGATAAAAATGCATTGTCACCTTTTGAGTTTATCTTACACTTTAGCACCATCATCAATTGTTCTTTTAATTTAAGTATGTCGAAGTTAAACTAATTGAGACTTCTACTGTTGTAAAGGTTTGTCTAGAGGAGCCATCGTGGAGAATGGATCTTTGGTGAAAGATCTGTCTGCCTCTGACCTCTACGATCACACCAACCATCACTGCCATGACATTAGCACAGAATCACACAGTGAGCCCATCCTGCCTGCTTACAAACCATGTTACTCTTCGACTCCAATCTACTACAGCAGCCCCCAGAAAAACTACTCAGATGTGGACCAGGACAGCCACAGCTTGACTTCCCAGGACTCTGGTATCCCCACTCTGGAGATTAACCCTCCAGAGCCCATCCTCAACAGTCACCAGCCCTCAGGTGATGCAGGCCTCATCCTCGATCCCAGCCGTGATTCCCCTGCCACTTTACCTTTGAGTGATGATCCTTTAGACAGCAATGCCATCCACAAATCCTCAACCTTCCCCCGTAGCGAGTACGACTCCGTTCGCCTCTTCAGCCCAGCCCTGAGGTTATCCAGAACCACGGGCATGGGCACTGGTGGCAGAGTCTTCAACCGTAGTGACGACATCTCTGTGTGCAGTGTGTCCAGCATGAGCACAGAACTGTCAGTCTCTAATGAAGACATCTTGGATTTCACTGTTACTTCGGATTCCAGTGCTATTGTCACCTTAGAGACAGATGACAGTGGCACTGCTCAATTCTCAGATGTGACGCTGTCCTCCTCACCAATAAACCCCAGAGACTTATGGAGACCTTTCCGACCATCTCCAGGATCAAGTGTACTAAAAGAGGAAGAAGATAACAGACAAAGGAAGTTGGGACCTATAGTCAGTTTATTTAACAGGTAAGTTCACATATGGGTCAGAAAGTCTTACTGTAGCACTGCAGAACTAAGCATTACTCAAGAGCCACTCCCAAACTGCATCACCAAACCATGCCCGTCACCCATCTCACTATTGCAGCCATTTCCTGTCCATATGTTCCTGAGTGAATGTGATCTCTGCTCACAGTAGATCCCCCATTACTTCTGTTGGTAAAGAGTAGACCCCCATGCTGCTGCCTGCAATGAGCTACTTCCTAATTCTGTATGTGTATGACTGGGGGTGTGGTTTTCCTTCCTCTTACACAGCCACGTGTATCACAGTTGAACAAGCTGTTGTAAACAGTGTTTCGCCTGAAGACATTAATATTGCTCATCCTGTCTATTATGATTACCTTTAGTGTGTTTTAAATATTCAGCATTTTCTGTTGTATTGGTTTTGTTGTTTTTTTTGTCACAGTTGTAGTAGTAGTTGTCTTAGTAGAACCCCTTTTCATTAGCAATTTATGTGTACACAGAGCAACATCCCTCTATTATTAATTTTTATACAGCAGTTATTAGTTTTTCCTGCCATGTTGCTGATTAATGTTATTGACTGAAGACTTCATAATACAACTTCGAGTTCATTGAAGTGGTTCTAAAGTTTCACTGCCCTTGGCTTTCTCATACACAGCTGACTAAGAAATCATCTGGAAAATTTCATTTCCTCTCACAGCTCTGCCACATTCCAGTTACTATTGAGGCCTGTGGAGTTCTTCTTAAAGCAACATGGAAGGTGATTTTACAGCACCTAGTCAAATCTTTATTTCAGTCTGGGGTGTTGTGTTTATGTGACCTGACAGGGGTCAACATTTTGAACCCTACAGAGTACTTTAAAACTTGTAATTAAATATCATCAGATGCTGGCTCATAAAAACAAACATTAGTGTTCATTGCAGGATGATTATGTAATGATATCATAACTCAATAACGACCAGTGATTATGTTTTACAGTTGCCAATAAAGGACTAAAAATTGGTAATAATATAGGTATTGCATTTGATAAAATGTGAACAGGTCTCTAAAGTCTAACATTTTATATGAAACATGTTGTTCTCACTGTAATTCATGTTAGATCAAATAAATTAACATTTAGTGCGTGGCATATTACCATCCCCCCCGTTTATCATTCTGTCCAGCTATTCCATTCTGTTACCTTACCTCCATCACATGGAGAAGTTACTCATTTTCAGAGACCTTCCAGACTCATGATTCTCACCCCCCCCTTGCTCCCCTCCCATTTGTCCACATCAGGCTCTTTTATTGTGGAGGCGGAGACTGTGAGGTGCAGCCTGTTCACAGTCTTGCTCTGCTTGAGTTTATTAGCTGTGTGGGACGTTTAGAGCCTCTCCACAACTCCAACTATGGAAGCTCAGGGCCTGAATGTTGACTAAAGGAGAGCTTTGACTTCATTAGTAGTTTATGCTCGCTTTTGTATACTCTTAAGGTTTTTGTGGAGAAAAGTTTGATACTGTTCTTAATGCTGACAGAGGAGTATGGCAGCCCCATCATTTCTTCTGTACATTGACAGGTAGGATAACTCACACTTAGATGATTAGATAAACACTGTGATAACTGGCTGTTAATTTCTGTCAGTTTTCTATGCATGCAATCTTCAGTGCCATCAGTGAAATAATGTTTCTTTTGTGTTAGCCAGCCTATCTTCTCCTGAGATAAATATACTCCATTCTCTGGGTATATTGTGTTGTAGTTGACTGCTACAAGAAACAGCCTAGCAACTCTTTCATGCTTAGTTGTGTCGTTTATGATTCAGGGGAAAAATTTAACTCTTCTCTGCTTTCCATCTTCTTGTACTAGCTTGTTTGGTGTTTCTCTGCCAGATGTTCTAATTGCCAGGCATATGAACCATTGGGACATGTAATCACCTTATTAGAACACTTTAAGACTCAAAGTGTTGGGAAATCCCTTATCCTTAACTACAAACTTTGAATTTGAAACTTTGAGTTTGAATTTAACAGAGAGAGGCACTTGTGCCAGTCCTTGTGAATGTTTTTAGCCTTTTCACGTGAGCACTTGACCATAGCCACAGCCATTCAGCTCTCACATTTAGACACATTTGGCCTGGGCTGAATGCGAATCTTTGCTTTGTGGACATTTGCTGAAATCTAACAACACTGGGAACGTGATATTCTGGTAGTGTTCTGAATAATCAGTGTGTTACATTAAATGATTAGAAGTCAGGTTCTACTTTAAGGTGGTGCTCACTTGGTCTTTGCACTTCAGTTTGTGCAGCATTTTTTTATGATGGCTCACAGAGTTACTTAAGTTCACCCCTCCCTTTATGTCACGGCCTGATTATAGTTTACTCTTTCTGCCAATGGTCAGCCCAGTTGTGCTGATATTTTGTAATGACATGAGATTTTTAGGAAGTCAATAATTGATCCGTTGCTGTTATAAATTTGCACTTTTTTGTTGTATAATGCATGAAAAAATCTCTGTTATGCTGCAAAGTCCTTTGACATTGGTAATAACAGTTTATATAGGGCTCAGGCTTTTCACCTGCACGTCAGTCTTGAGTTTGCTCACTTATAGTGAAGGAAGCTCAGGTGTGATTAAGTGATGTAATGTATAGAATTTAGGATATGCGATGGCAGGTCATAACAACTGCTGGTGTCTGAATGCTGATAAAGATAATGAGAAGTGTATTGATTGCTCAAAGAAAAGCTAGAATGGAAACCTTGAGTTAAGAATCCTTTTTCTTTAGGCCGCTGGCTGCTATTGGTCAAATTCCTTTATCTCCTATCGCTTTTTAGATTAGACTTTACTCTTTCAACCTTGCATTGTTTCCTTGTGAACTACAACATTTCCTTCATTTATGGTTTTTCTGAAGGGTGTTTGGTTACTTGGATTGCAGCACAAATAATGTGTTTTTAAACTTATAAAGGAGCAGTCTTAAAAGACTGCTCCTTTATAAGCAACTATGACTGTTGTCTGAGACCTATCATCCATGTTGTGGTGTTTTCCTAAGGAAAGAGACACCTTTTATTTAAATGTTGGTTGTTCTTCGGTCACTGTTTTCCCTGGGCTTTAATACAATAAGCTTGACCGCATAAATCCCAGCATGCACACCGCCCTATTTCTTCTACGGGAGAAAATGGAGTCGGCGGCTGCTTCTCACCTGTTGCCGCTCAATATTGATCCATATATAAGGCGCTCCGCATTATAAGTCGCACTGTCGGCTTTTGATAAAATTGAAGGCTTTTAGGTGCGCCTTATAGTGCGGGAAATACGGTAATAATTGTTGGACAAGGCCATGATATATACCGTAAATTCTGGACTATAGAGCGCACCTAAATTTAGGCCGCACCCGCTAAAATTTAAAAGAAATATATATTTTGTCACATATAAACCGCATCGGACTATAAGCCGCCAATATCCAGGCTGAGAAATAATATCTGTTGTATGCGCTCCTACTCATTGTTCACAGTAGGCATGAGGATGTTCTGTGCGCTGTTTTACCCGCATTACGGTAAAGAGTGCGTTTACGTGTATGTGTGGCTGGTATAACACATGTCGAATGTACAGAGCCGACAAAAACGTCCTTGTTATAAATAAACGGCTTATTCCATAGCCAAAGGAGAAGACGTGTCTTATTCTTCACGAATTACGCAGGAGTTGCTGCGCTCAACAAAAGATTTTGTACCATAAGTCTTTATTCATACACGCGCAACTGCGCAACTATTAAAGTCGCTTCATTCTCCCGTGCACTGAAACCACAAATCGCTATTCATCTTCCTCCTGAGCATTGAAACCACTGTCACACTCGATTTCCTTCACGGATAGCCAGATCGATGGCTTCAAATTAAAAGCTGCATCATAGGAATTTCTTCGCGTGTTTTCCATTATGAGAGGGTGAGGGTGTAAAAATATTACCGTATTTTGCTGTTGTGCGTCTTGGATTGCATGCGCTAAGAATAAAAACTGGCGCTTTTTTGTTTGCACTGACTTCCATCTACAGCGCCCATCTGAGGGCTGCAGAAAAATTCATAGAAAAGCCGCATTTCTGTAAAAGCCGCATGGTTCAAAACGTCGGAAAAAAGTAGCGGCTTATGGTCCGGAAAATACGGTACACAATTGAAATTGTCAAAATAACCATAACACCCCTTTGTTTGTCTGGAAGCCAGATTACATTACATAACATTAAAATGTAAAAATTCCCGTATCCACTTGGCTTGAAGGAGCCGTAGTTGGATGGGAAGACTCCCACCTTGTTGTTGACCTTACCTGTCCACCAGCCTTCATCCCCTGATATCTCAGAGTCCAGAGAGAGCACTTCCACCAGGTCACCTTTACGCAATGTGAGCTCATCTTTACAAGATGCCTCATAGTCAAATAAGGCTGTCCATACGGGATTGGTGAAGTTCCCTTTAGACAGTCTGTCTGGACACATCCTTTTTCTGCCATATTTACTTAAAAACTGGTAATTGTACTTCTAGACGGAAACAAAAATATTTTCCTTGTTTATTTGTGATAACGGCTGTCATTATGGAAAGTCGATTGATTTTAGGAAATAGGATTTTCCTGATTTCTTAATGAGCACAACAAAGGCCACATGTCTTAACAGTTGTTTTCCACAACAAACCCAGCAGTCGGCAGTAGACTAAGTGTGTCAATTGTCACTGAACAGAGTTGTATCTTCTCAGTGTTTGGCAGCATTTTTCTACTCCTTACTACCCTGGTGATGACCCAGAAAGCAACTGGGTCGGGCTGCACAGTGCTTAGTAGGTCTACGGTCAGATTGATTCAACTGAGACAAGGGACCCCTGGGTTAAGGTCAAGGGGTGTCAACACAACTTGTTAAGCCAAACGATAATAATGTTACATATATATAAAATATATATTTTTGAATTTATTAATCTAATTTGTACATTGGTCAATTGCGAACATTGCTGTTGAATTTGAATTTATTCATGTCTTTTCAGCAAGGCTCTATTCAGACTTTAATTATAGACCTCGCAAACAGCTCTGTGAAAACACAGGACATCTAGGGAAATGAAAGAAAATGCTGGCTAAATTGCTTAGCTTTGCATGTGGTTTTTAAACACAGATGGATTAAAGCCAAGTGTGACATAAAGGCTTCCCTTTTTCCATTAGAGCATTGAGAACAATATTTTCTTTTATTTTTGGAGTGCAGAATAGACTTTCATGCTGATTTGTGGATTCTTCTATGAAAGTGGCAAAGGCTCTTTGTCCCACCCCTTAAACGGCATAATTGGTTAAGAGAAACTGTTATTTGTTGCTGCATACAGCATGTCAGTGTCACCTAACACTACCTTGATTTAGTATGTATGCATTTTTAGTTTTGTTAGTTTTCACACCCTCACATGATGTAACATAGGTTGTTAAAATGTCCTCTGGGTGCCTTGCATGACTTCGTTCGTAAATTTATTTTCTTATGAGCTAATCTCAATAGAACAGAAGAAGACTGCTATGTAGCACCCAAACCTCACCCAGTGAAGTTTGCAGTCATTAATCCACTTCATTGATAATTCCCTCTCTCTATGCTTCTTCTCTCTCAGGAGCCTATTTGCCAGGAGGGGGAAGGATAGTCGGGCAGTAGAGAAGAGGGATCCAGGATGGAAACTGTTTGGTAAAGTCCCACCACGGGAAGGCACCATCAAGGACCCAAAGAGAATTCAAAAGGTAGGGTCTTTATTATCTCTGTAACAATAATTGTTATCGTCAATTGCCATACGCTATATGGACAATCATTTTTGCTGACCTCCAACTGTTGCTAAGGAGGTAGAGTAGTGGGGCACAGATCCCAAGGTTGTTGGTGTGATTCTTGGCTCCTCTTGTCGCATTTCAAAAAGTCCTTGGTCAAGAAACTGAACCCTAACTTAGTTGCTCCTGGTGAGTGAAGGCCAAGCCCCTGTGTGTGTGTGTGTGTGTGTGTGTGTGTGTGTGTGTGTGTGTGTGTGTGTGTGTGTGTGTGTGTGTGTGTGTGTGTTTTGGGTACCAGTGATGTAGAAAAGTACGATATAAGTGCAAGTCCATTTACCATTTTAAAGTAAAGTACAATAATATTACAAGCTATCGTAATCTCAATGTTTGCTTTGTTGATATTTTATTATTCGACTTTGTTTGATCAATTAATGTAAATATGTTAATGTTTTACTTCTGTGGTTGAAACGTTATTGTTATAAATGAGCAGATTCAATACTTTTTGGTGAATTGTTTTGAGATATGGTTTAACCTCCAGTTAAAAGCAGTAAGATCTCCACTGACAAACTGAGGCTAAAATGCCTCTGAAATACATTATTTAAGACCATGCTTCCTTTTTGCCCTGCGGCAAAAGCTGCTTTGTGCCTATTGTTGCTATTTTACATAGAACCATCTGAAGTCCAGCTGTGTTCTGTATTTTATCATAGATGTTAGTCACATGAATCTGTGATGGGTTTCATAGACCATTTAGTTTGTTTTTCTGTGTAATTAGGTTTGATTTATCACAAAGAACACACGCCTCCTGACTCTGAACTGAGAAATGGTGTCTCCTCTAAGAACCTGATCCCTCTGAATGTGCATTTGAAAAATGTTTTTCAAACAAGAATAAACTTGTGAATTGGCTGATTTTAAAATGACTAAGTGTATAAAGACATCAAAAGAAAATCTTACTTATGTAAAAACATTAAAAAAATATCATCAGTATGTGTGGATCTAGAATTCTTTCAGCCTTTAATCCTTGAAAACAAGCCCTGCACATGTGTTGTATCAGTTTATCTGGCCATAGGATAGTCTGTCAGTTGGGGTTTATTTTGTGACAGTCAGCTGCAATAGTAGCCAGGTTTTGATGCAATGATGCTTTTCAGAAGAGCTTCTCACAATACCAAGAGACTATACAGTTCAATGCTTTAACAGCATTCCAATTTCTTTTCCAGGAGAGATAAACTACATTCATTTAGTCACATGTACTGTAAGTCAGCACAGTCTTTACTTTGGAATTGCAAGAGCTTAATGCACTACCCTTTCGAAACATTAAGGTTCTGAAACTATTTTTAGAATGTCACGTGCCGAAATGCAAACAATCATTCACTTTACCAGCAGATTGTAGAAACATAAAGGAAAGGATCTCTTTTGAATGTTTGACCTGAACCACAATCAGCGTTTTCAAATTATTGTAAGAAGTTCTGTGTAGTTGGGGGGACTGTGGCGCAGTTGGTAGCATGTCCACTGGATAGTAAAGAGACACTTAGTTGCTCCTGGTGAGAATCGGCCAGCTGCATAGCAGCTCCCCCATCAGTGTATGAATGTATGTGTGATTGTGAGTGTGAATGGGTAGATAAGAAGCAGTGTAATGCGCTTTGAGTACCAACAGGTAAGAAAGTGCTATACAAGTGCAGACCATTTACCATTTTACCATTTAACCTTACAGTTTAAAATGTAATAAAAACCTCAAACATCAAAACTTTTTTTTTTAAAGCTGGCATGAAACCAGGCATTTTAGGTCACAAGACATAATATACACAGTCATGGTTTTAATTAGATGGAAGTACAACAGCTTCATGAGTAAAAGTCAAAAGCTAGCACTAAAACACTATATGTATATTTGCTGTTGAATTCAGCTTTTTCTGTGTCAGACTCCAGACCTTCATGCGCAACTAACATGGGACATGCATGTTTGTGTTGCTTGTTGAAATTCAAAATGTCAAGGTCTTGGACAGATTAGCCAGCTGGTCACTGATTACTTATACTTTGCCACTCTTATGCAGAAGACAGACAGGAAAGTGTCTGAGGCTCAATTTAAAAGCACAGCAGCTCTATAGTAAACCAATAACAAGTTGGCAGCATGTAATTAGAATCTGGAGAAGCCTGTTATTGTACTGCTATGCTGTTAATGCCTGGCTGAAAGGCTTGTTAATGTGCACTTCCCACAGTCTACATATCAGCCATTTAGCATGCCACACATAGGCTTCACATCAACATAAATGTTGACTGTTTTGTGTTAGTTATACCTAGTTTTGAAATGTTTTTTCTTTACACAAGTGTATGTGTGCACAAAACACTCGTGTACACCCACATGTGCTTAATTCCACTTCATCAGTGGCTGTAACCTTATATTGTACCACAGGGCTGGGCCTGCAAAGCTTTTTGTTTCTGTTGATATTGCTGCTTAAAGGGTGAATGTGCACTGTATGTTTGGAATGTTTAATTTGCCTAGGTTATTGTTCAGCTACTGCAAGGAATATTATGTGATTTCGCAAGCTATCCTTGTTGAGAACAGCAAGGTTAAACTAGTTTTATGCTTGAACTTATTACACTTTGTGGTGCCTCGCTGTATGTGGAGGACTTGTAATTGTTCCCTAACCTACTGAGTCTTTAAACTATATTCTGTGGCAGCTTAGACATGTCTTGAGTTACTAAGATGTAGGAGTGAGGCTAAATTAAAACTGGAAAATATTCCCAGCAGGTGTTGTTCTTTTAATGTGAAGTAATTTAACCCCCCTGTAGACTTTTAATAAATGAAGGCTTTGCAAGTCGACACAAATATTTGCATATAAACTAGACTGAAGCTTCCAAATCTTGTAAGTTTTCTGTAGATGTTTAGTATCATGAGAAAGTAAAGCTGTACTAAAGTTTCTGATGATGGTGATAATGAGACTAATGGGTGGAATTTGATACGTTTTACAACTAGCTTGAAATATTTCCTACAGTCAGCTGTGTTGCTATGAATCAGCCCTACAATAAATGGAGCTAATATTATTATAGTCAACATGATGTGGTGTTCACTTTCTTGAGGGCTATAGCTCTTGGCATAGATTTTGATTTGGTGACTGCTTTGGCTATAGTTTGTAAATGTCTTTGTATTCAATCATCTAATTTTGGTATCCTTCACTAAGTCTCAAGATATGTACAGGAATAGTCTGTGAGCATAGTGTAATTGCCCTATTATAGGAACCACTTGCATGCTTATTGAGAATTCCGGGCAGGCAAGGAGCAAGGGAAACAGTTGTTCGTTCAGTCGTGACTGAATTAGAAGTGCAGAAGGCTGAGCTCCACTTGATCCATTGCTCTGGGGTTGATTAAAATGCCTGCCCAGGACACAGCAGAGCACATAGCTCCTTTCAGCACAGCGACGGTGACTAATAACACACGGCGCTGCTGATTTGCTGGCACACACGCATCAGTGATAGACCTGATGCAGAGCAGCTCAGTGTAGCATCACGGCTGAGAGGGAGGAAAATAGTAGGGTATCATGCTCCCACTACATCCTTTCCAACGTGGGGTGTGTCACTCTGTCAGTAGCTTGGCTGTCCCTCTGCCCTCCTTCTGCACCTCTTTGGTGTCCTGTTGCCAGGACTGAGCCGTCGGGAGCAGCAATGATGCTAGGCTAGGGTTTTGGAAACAAACCCCCAACGGAGGACTGGCCGTCTGTAAGGATCTGCAGCGTTCATGGTGAGTGAGCATTTGCACCAGAGGATAAGTGGGTGAGCGTGGTGACCCACTGTCTCTCTCCTTGTCTGGTGAAATCATTAATAGTCAGGGCATTGAAGAGAAGCAGTAGAGGTAGAAGATGGATCAGGTTTCAAAAAATAACGTTTTTCAGATCATTGTAGCAGGTGGTGGTTGTCAGGATGGCTCAGTCACAAGAAAAATGAAAATGTCTGATTTCCTACATGTGTTGATGGACTAATGCGAACTCAGGAAGTGACCTATTGCATGTAACCTGACCTATAGCCTGCAACAGAAGCACGTGCAGCAGCGTTTTAGGCTTTTTGAAGCCTGTCCAGGGATTTCTTCCTGCTGCTATCACTTATGCACTCATTTGACAGCTGAATCAGTCAGGCTCTGTTTATTACTGCTTTCCAGTAACACATGCTTGGATAAAATCAATGGATTATCTGAGGTTTTTGGTGCCAGTGCTTGTAGTTCCATCTGTCTGAATATTGTACATTTTCTTCAATTTGTTACTAAAAAGCTGCCAAACCAGTACAGCCTGACAGACTTGTGCTCCTCCTCAGCTCCCCTGTGGCAATTGCTAGTCTTGTAATGGTACACACAAATCAATGTGTTGCGTACCTCAGTTTAGAAGTCAAGGTTTGGATCAGTTTTGGTACAGTAAGAAAAAAAAAGTAAATGTAATACTAGAACTAGAACCTTCAACTGCCACAGGCAAATTGAATTGTTTGGATTGTCAACAATCCAACCAGCCACAATACAACACATTTCACAGAGCACAAGCTAGAGGAATTTTACAGCTAAAAAAGTAGAAATAAAAAAACATTTCTTCACAATCTTTTCTCCATTTTAAATGCACAGTGTCATGGCAAAGTGTGTTTATTAATTGTGCAGCTGAACGACATGTTTGGATGTCTCTTATTTCTTTAGCTTAAATCGTTTCACTGTGACACACCAGACATACATTGTATCATTCGGCATGGTTAAAAGTTGCTGTCGTCGAATTTTCTGTACTAATCTCGCACGTTGCAATGTGAAATTGACTACAAAGTACCATTAACAAAGTTGATGCTGTATTTCTTTAATGTTACTATAATGGGATTATTACAACAATACTCTGGCTCTCAGAGACTGTGTATACTAGTAAATGCTGCCCTATAGTAAATAGAGCTGTGTAAACTAATACTGATAAAATAAATGTTAATCTAGAACCCTAGAACTTTAGTGTTGTACTAGATTGTCAGGGAGTGAGGAATTAAAAGGAATGCTCTAAATAAATTCTGAGCTTTAGACTTTACTAAGAAACTAAAAAAAATAATAATACAGTTCCTATAAATCAACATCATTTTGTTTTTGTTTTTTTAGACCCTCTTTGCTGATGAACATCCATGATGTCTCATTACTTTATAGCCTTCCCGTAAAGAAAACTGTAATTTCTGACCTCAAGCTGAGACAACCTCTGTAGCATCACAGTATCATGTTACCTTCTCAGCCTGTTCACATCTTCTGCTTCTTGTAAAGTACATTTATTTGATAGGGGTGTTTATGTAATTATCTATTTTTAAAACATAGATGGAATTTTAGTAACCTTTTTAATTAGTTAACCCGTAAGCTACCATGTAGTAGATACCAAACAAACTTACCTACCACCATCCAGAAACCTTTTGACTCATTCGCACTGTGTTCTGGCCTCAGTGGGGTTAGCCTCTGGCAGGTTCCAGTTAAAAGCTGTGAGCTGGAGCAGCCAGCTTGGCATGCAGTGAAACCAGGCTAAGCCCCCTGCAGCCTGCCTTTCATGTCTCAGCTTACATTATTAAGAAAGTCAGCCGTGCTTTTATGAAGATATGCATAAACGATTATGGTGCCTTTTAAAAGGCTGGTTTGCACCTTTTTGCACTTAGATAAAATGCCTTTTGTGGTAATCATCTTCACTTTTGAATTAACAGTTACCCACACAGTACTTTAGTGTGGGACATTGTTATACCTCATGGAGTCATGTTCCTATCTGAAAACTTTGAAATCAGCACCAGAAAACAGCTTGGCAGGTAGCGCTGCTTTTTAATGACTGCAGTTTTAAACCTTAAAGTCCATTAGCAGCCAGCATGACTGTCAGTCGGTGCTCCCAGAGACCTCTTACATTATAACCAAGAAATCGGAAATTTCCTGAAAGCCACCGTGACAAAGCAGGTTGCCTTGGCTGCAGATGATCATTTGACACAGTCGCTGTTACAGCTGTAAGTTATGACTTAGATCATTACGTTTGGAGCCAATGGATACAAATTTTACTTTATGGAGTATCATGAAACATGTCTGTGATATTTGTGTCTGCAAAGGAAACTTTGAGCTTAAGGATTATCATTACTTGTATGCCCAGTTTGATGCCATGTGAACCAGGTTCCTGTCCTTCATAGCAGGATGCCACAAATTTCTGGATGATGAACCACATTTGAGGAGCTGGCTATAAAATCCTAAAATTTTCTTCTGTAGCAAGTTAGTCATTCAAAAACAACAACATATACAAACAGCACTTCACAATTCTACTGCTCATATAATAACCTAATAAATGACCAACTTAAGTTCTTTTAACGTAAGCAAGCAAATAGCTTTAATCTTCGGCCCAACCACACACTTACTTCCGCTTTAGTCTTTGGCCCAGCTGTGGAAATTCAAATCACAATTTTCCTCAAAGGAACATCTACCTCAGATTCCTGGACTTGCATTTCTAGAAAAGCAAAGTACTAGGAACCTTATAAGGGAAATGGCAACATTTATGTAGTAAGCACCAGAAAGTGGTATCAAATGTCACATGATAATCATAATCTTGTTAGTTCTTAGATCGAACAGTTTCTGATACAATGAAGATGATGAATGCAAGCAGCTTTATATTTGGGGGTGAAGAAGATTTCTGGTCGTACAGACGAACTAGTTAGAATGACGAAGATTCTGTAATTTCTTATCAGGTCTTATCAGCTTAAATGCAGATTAATCAGAAGAACCAGTTGCTGAGTCGGAGAGAATTGCAATGTGGTGAGGATTTGCTGGATTTAATTCCATACCGTCATTTCACGATTTGCACCATACATTTTCTCATCTAAGTACAGTGTCACACACTAATCCCATCTTGTGTTTCACCTTGTTGGTAGCACCTGCATTGCTGCTGAACAGGTGCCAGGTTTCCTTCCCCACCTCCCTGCGCATGTTACAGTACCTCGCTCACCGCTTCCTTTTCCTCCCTCTCTCTGCAGTATCCAGGTTGTAAAGCTGTGGCTAGAACCTGTTTTATTGACCAGCAGATGTTCTCTCTGCAAAATAATGACTTTATTAAAACAGTCGTGTTACCATTTACATTTGAGAAAATGCAGATTTTTGTAAAAATTACAAGTTATTGCAAAACACTGTATAGATGGCCTATTACTTTTTCATGTCTGGATCATCAACACATTGATCAAAATTCTATATTAAACATTCCAATAAAAGCAAAATAAAGTGGGGATATAGAGTAGAAAGGGACAGACATGTACTACAAGTAAAGTGCTGTCCCCTCAGCCCAGCGTTCTGTGCAGTTTTACCTGTGAATCATCTCCATTCTCCAGTGGCGTAGGGTCTGATTTCCATTAGCACTCTCGCTCCCAGCGTCACACATCCTTCTTTCTTCCTCCATTCATCTCTGCTTCTGTGTCAGCTTCTCTCCCTTGGTGTTCAAACTTCAAGATATGTGTTTGGCATTTTACTTGACGTTTTCCAATAATCTCTTTTGTCCTCTCACCTTGTGTACATAAAACCATTCCAAAGATTTCTTTTCTTTTATCTGTTTTGGATGAGGCAGCTTCAATGCGAATGGCAAAAAAGTTAATGTTGGGTCTGGCTTTTGTGAAATATCACATGTATGTACTTAAAATTCAGGATACATTCATGTTCTCCAGAGGGTGATTTTCATTGACCTTTACTCTACCACCATCAGCATATTTACTTTTTTCTTGCAACAGTTATATGAAAAGTGCATCTCAGTCTCAGTGCGACATACACACAAACTTTAAACCTCTTCACTGTAAAAAACAGTTGAAACAAGCTTGGATGAAAATACTATAACTGCACCAAGATATAGCGGTGATGTGGCAACCTGCAGGCAATCATCAATAAAATGCACTCAAGAACAAATACGTTTTTAAAGATCACATATAAGCCAACTAGCACCACATGTCTTAAAACTCTGTGACTTATAATTCTACTATGAAATGTTTTAGCATGACTAACTATCTAATGTTTCTTGGTGCGTCAGGTAAGGATGTGTCTGTTCTTTACCAGTACATGTAACAATAAAAGCTGTTTTTAAGTTTAAAACAGCAGTTTTAAGTAAAATCCTTTAAAAAAAATGTTTATTGTTAAGGTTCAGTTTAATTTATGCTTTATTGCTCCTCTCTTTTGTAGTACTTGTGAAAAGTGCATTATAAATGAAATTTATTATTATTATTTATTCTTATTTAATATTATTAATAATAATAATAATAATAATAATAATAATAATAATAATAATAATAATAATAATAATAATAAACACATTATTCAAAGACGCCTTTTTAAAAAAATCACTGTATTACTGGTACTTCTGTTTTTTCAATCAACAAAAACATACATGCTGATACATATTTGTTATTTGATACTAAGGTTCGTGTCTCTATACAAATTCAGTATGTGATGCAAAACAAGAAAATCTGAAATGATGCAGCTTTTATTGTCCTTTGATACATTTTTAAACACATTTTTACGCAGGAGGACTGTGGATTTTGATCCCGCCAATCACTTAGGTAGCATCTTTTGGAAAGCATCTTTTAGAAAGATTTGGATGTGGGTGAAATGATTACAGCAAGTAATCCATATAGGCACAAATTGTCTGTTTGTTTGTTTGTTTTGACAGACTTTGTGAACCTTTTCTTTAAAATCACTAAAAAGAATCCAGCGATCACCATAACTCCTCCTAAATATCAGCAGCATAGCCATCGTGCACAGCATGCAGTGATCTGAGATCTGACTGATCTGACAGAAGCTAACATGGCTTCAGACATAATGCAATTCTTTTGTCTCTTCATTTCTTTCTTTCTACTATGTGTCACTTTGATTTCCAACACTCCTCTTCAAGGAAAACTTCACCCTAATTCAAGTACCTTTATTTGTCTCCCAGGGCCAACAGTCATGCACACACGCACAACCTTATTGTAGAAATATATTTTCCTTCGTGCGTTGAGTCCCGTGCTGATCAATGTGAATGTCCTTGTGGCCGCACAGTGTTAAGCTGATTGCTTCCAGACCTCACCCTGCATTATTAACCAGCTCAAAGCAAACTGGAGGCAGTTTTGGACACAAGAGTAGGGGGGTAAGCCTACTCATGTTGCATTTGCCCTGTTTTCCATAGCTTCCAAATAAATGATTAAAACAATGCAGTGTCTTTCTTTCTAAAGGTCTTCCCTGAATGATTTGCTCTTTAGCACTCCCTGGCTCCCAGGCTGACTTTTGGATTTGATCTGCTACCTCACATATACATCCACACAGTCAGCTGATTGTTGCTCCATGGCCTTAGCTGGAAAAAAATGACTGTCACATGACCTCCTCTTAATGTAGGTCTGTATCTCTCTCAGTGGTGAAGGAAAAACCACACACTTACTAGATACCATCTCACAAGGCCGCAAGAACATCATCAAGACATTTCTCCATGTTTCTGTATGTCCCTCCCTCTGCTAACGTTCTGTGAGCATTTGTTTTGAGGACAGCTATGACCCTGGAGCCAATTTTTCATGTTTTTAAAATCTGCTGACTGCTGGTATACAGTAAAGGCAAATATTCCATTACTTATCTTGCCTCAGTCATGACTCAATGTGTGAAGAGGTGTGTGTTTGTGTGTGTGTGTTTGTGTGTGCGTGTGTGTATCTCTGCCAGCACTGATGGAGGAAACAAAATATAGTTTAAATTAAACTGCCCTTGAAAGAAGCTTGATTTCCTTGGAACACATATGTAGTTAAAACTAAAATTGTAGTTTTACATTGTCCAATTCATATGTGCTTGTTATTGTTCTTAGGAATATGAAACAAAGAGTAGCAGAGCTGGACCTGGCAACCTGACATCTCCCAGGCAGGGTGTGAGGAAAAACCTGGACTTTGAGCCCCTCTCCACCACTGCTCTTATACTAGAGGACAGACCTGCGTATGTAAACATACTTTTTAGATGTTTGGGTTGTTGACCTGTTCCACATTTTTCAATCTTTTCCACTTCCAGTGGGGTTTGCTTTTCAGACAATTAAAAAAACATGTTTTAAAAAATCTGTTTTCTTATTATCTCCATCTTCTCCTCATTCTTTATCAGCCTTCCTTCCCCTGCCAGGTCATTAGACTCCATTCAGCATTGTTCTGACTCTTTCTGTCCCTGTTGCTATCACAGAATGTAAAAGAGAAATGCTGCTGAAAGTTTAATGACCCTCTCTCAGCCTGGCTCCATTACTCCTTTTCTTTTTTTTTTCTTTTTTTTTCCACATTTTGTTAAAATATAGACATGCATGTCATCCTTTATTCAGGGATGCAGCTTTACCACAGTGAAAGAAAGCAAAGGGTCACTGAGCCTGTGTGAACACCATTTTATTCTGACACCATTACTAGCAAAACTGCAAGTTCAGTTGCTGCACACACCTTTCTGTTACATGCAACCTCCATATGTTATCTTAATACGGACTCCCTCTACTGGTAACATGACACATGTGAACATTCTTTTAAGAGTGGTTTAGTACAGTATATTACACTGTACCTTCTATCTTCTACTGTAGAAAAAAAAATTGCATATTTTGGTTGAATTATCTTTTTTAAAAACCTAAATACTTTTGCCTCCAAAAATATTGCAAGGCAAATCTATAATCTATTTTTACATTTACTATGAAGACATTTTGGTTTAAGATCAAAACATAGAGATGAGACAGAAGTTAAACATTTTCATTTTAGTAACATAGATCATCTTTTTTGTATCAGATGGATGTGCTTCACAGATGAGCTTGGATGGTTTAAATTTCATTGTGGTCTCGTCAGTCCATAAAATTGTTCCTGAACTTTAGTGGCTCATCTCTGGTACTAGTTTTTAAATTCCAGCCTGGCTTTCTGATGCTTACTGCTAATGAGGTTTTTGCGTCTTGTGGTATCATCCCTAAATTTCTGCTCATAAAGTTTTCTTCAACTGGTGAAGTGTCATACATTTACCTGTGCACTGTGGAGGTTTTTGATTGTGTCACTGACTTGTTTTAGGGATTTTCTTAGGGGTCTCAGAAAAGTTAAGTAAAGTGTGTTCAGAATCCTGCAGTTTGCAATTCAAGCAAACGTTTGCATAGGGTTGTAAAATGATCAAGTAGATATTACAAGCCAAATCAAATCAACTGACAAGCCTTACATTGACATTTATTTTTAACTGAAAGTACTCTCAACAGCTTTGCAGTGTCTCATGATAAAACAAGCAAAAGCTTAATGAAATGCAGCTGCGTAACATCACTTGTGAAGAGTCTTCATAAGTTACTGTAAGAGTTTCCTGTCCTGCTTGTCTCTCTTTTCCCCTCCTTATCTCACTGAGGCTTGCTTACTATGAATAATGCAGGGACGCCTAAGAGAACACATAGTTGCTAACCCATTTGCTTGTCTGCACGTTACAGTAATCTGCCTGCCAAGCCAGCCGAAGAGGCACAGAAACACAGACAGCAGTATGAAGAGATGGTGGCCCAGGCCAAAAAGAGAGGTGAGGTGACTCTCTTTTTAATTTTTTCAAGCTTGGTACACTAGAGGAGTTTTAATTTCCCTCTGTTTTGGTATGTGAACACCTCTTTAATACCCTGTCTATAGAGTTGAAGGATGCTCAGAAGAGGAGGAAGCAGCTGGAAGATCGATGCAAGCTCGAGGAGAGCATTGGTACAGCGGCCCAGACATGGAACCAGGAGATTTTGCCTAACTGGAGTACAGTGTGAGTACAATCACTGTGTAATGAATTAGAACAATACTGTGTAATTCTTTAGAACATTTAAAACGCTTACAGAAACAAAATGATCAGTGTAAACATTAATCACATTACTGTAGTTTTGACTGCAGAGCTCTAATGAATTGTTGTCTGTTAAAGTAAACTATAAAAAGTATAATCATGGTTTGCCTCATTTCCCAGTTAGGTACATCAGTACTGTTTTCAGGAAAGATGTTAGGTGTTTTATCAGTATTGAGTGTTTTTGCATACACATGCACTCAGACTATAGGTCGACACACAGAGCTGCTTAAAGCCTTACATTAGTAAAGCAGAAGACCTGTAGCCCCAATCCTCTCGAAATGTCGTGGACAGACCTGATGCAGGTGATACATGCAGAGAAGTCAGTGACCATCCCAAAGTTGAAATGGTTTATGAGACAAATTCCCCTTTAGCTGATGTGCAGGACTGATAAAGAATTACTCGATAAACCAAAAGGTGGAGTCACATCCATTAATGAAGGCACATGGAGCACATAAGTATTTAAGAGTAGATCTTCTATAAAGCATACTGTATAAATGAATATGAGTAATTATTTTTTCTCTTTTACTTGCACTTGAGAAACTAGCATTTCTCTAACGTCTCACGATTATGGGAAGTAGTGTTACCATTTTCAGTCAATAAATAAGCTTACTGGAGAAACCGGAGCGTAGCTGCTTGTTTTAGTGCATGTGAACACATTTACCCCTCTTTTCTTGCATTGAATTATGCAGTGTGCCTAAATTCCTAAATCCAGTCACATACTGGACTTGTTTTGGGAAATAAAAGATGAAAAGCAGTCAGGTTACTTGATGATGTGATTCATGTCAGTTTCAGACATTCAGTCACATCCGCTAACTTTTACATTTACATTTTACATTTTTACATCACAAACACAAACTTACCACATCACTGCAGAGACTTCTACTTGTACATATTTCTGTTAATAGTACATTGCAAATGAGCGGCTCAGTTTAATACATGAGATTTATATAAATATTCAGAGTCATCTGATTATCAGGATATTCAGTCTGCAGTGGGAGTTGTCTGTCTTCTTTCTATGTTGTAATATAATGTTGTGACTCCAGTATTTAAGCTAGTCAGCCCCATATAGTTGCATATAGTAAACAGATGCTGAACGCAGTGCTGCAGAGAGAAAGTACAGTTCATGTACAGATTTTGTGATCAGTTATAATATTAATAAAACACAACCAGTTTAACAAGCATAACATCCATTCCTGCATGTTAAATAAATCTCTACGTTGTTGAGTGCTGCCACTCCTGTAAGGTTGGTCTAATGCTTGAAAGTGAGATTAGTACTTGATTCCAAAACAAGAAAACTGTAGAGCTCTTATTTTAATTAGTTTTTATATATATATATATGTATATGTATATGTATATGTATGTGTGTATATATTACACACATACATACATATACATACACACACATATCTATCTATCTATCTATCTATCTATCTATCTATCTATCTATCTATCTATCTATCTATCTATCTATCTATCTATCTATCTATCTATCTATCTATCTATCTATCTATCTATCTATATAGTGGAGCACTATGAATTTGAGGGGAAAAATGTGTGAAATATGGATAAAGAAACAAACATTTTGGAATAGTTTATTAACTCCTGCTGAATGACTGCCACCTTGTGGCCTTTACCAGTAAGTGGTTTCTTTCTGAACCACATTTATTAAGCACACTTAAAGGTCTATATTACATGTAACCCCTTTAGGTGTACATCTCGACGAGTAAGGGACCTGTGGTGGCAGGGCATCCCCCCCAGTGTCAGAGGCAAAGTGTGGAGCCTGGCTGTGGGCAATGAGCTCAACATCACACATGGTAAAATAGTTATTACAAGTAAATGTGTAAATTCATGTGAAGAAAAAGGAAAGGCTCAAAGCTGCATTGATGCTGTAATAATTGCATAAATAATAAAGTGATTTCCCCAGTACAAAAGGGAAACAAACACCATGTCAGTGAGTTGTAGAAGGGGTTCTCACGCACACAGATGCGCACACACGTACACCCATACACACACCTATAACCCCATCTTTCTATATTTGTGAGGACCCTCATTGACATAATACAGTCACTGACCCTAAAACCCAGTCTTGACAACTTGAAAAGCCTTTTAAAGTTGACCACACACACACACACACACACACAGAAAAAGGGTGGGCACAGCCCAAGCTTGAAGTTGGTGCTCCAGAGAATGGAACAACAAACGACAAATGTGTGTGTGTGTGTGTTTGTGTGAGTGAGCGCTTCAGCACCCTCGGGGCTACTTGCAGATAAGCACTCGCTTGCTGACTGCAAAGCTGACCCACTCTACTTTGTGCAAGTCAGCTTTTTAAATGGAGCTCACTCCTGTGTATTATACCTCTACACACATACACACTCATTCAAGGCTGATTTCCTTCAAAGCCATCTATTTTATTAATTAGCGGTTAAGTGATAGCATTCTCTCACTGTAAATGAAGCAGATTTATTACTAGGTGTAATTATACATCAATTACACACACATACACAATAGCGATGGATGCCATGCAAGGTGCTCAACTGGCCCACCGTGAGCAACTTGGGGTTCAGTGTCTTGCTTGCTGCATGCCTGAGTGCAAGGACACTCAGGCATGCAGCAAGCAGGGACCAGCACAGGGTCAGATGTCTATGGACCTGGTCTACTGCAGCACTTGCAAGTATTATTAATACTACTGATGCTACAACATTATATTATGCTCTGGTGTTCAGTCACTAGTGCAGAGCTCCATGTCATGCTGAGGAAACTTTGTGTTCTGCATCCCATCACTAGAGGGCAGACACAGGTCAAAGAATTTGCCGTGACAGCGTAGTACGACAAAAATCATTGTCCTCTAATATGGAGTCAGAGTTGTTTACGGTTTGCACTACTGAAGCAGGGAGCTGAATCCTTCTATCACCTAAAGTGGTTTCTGTCCAGTCATCGTGTTTTTAACTCGGTGTCTTTAGCCTCTCTCCTTTTGTCTCCTATTATGACTGCTTTGTGGGCCTTGAATGTGGGCCTTGAATGTGTCCCCGCAGAGCTGTATAACATCTGCCTGGCCCGTGCAAAGGAGAAGTGGAAGACCACACCAGCACCTGCCATAGACACTGAAACTGAAGGTAGATGCCAGATACAAGAGTCACTTTGTCTATGTTTTCACTTTGCTACTTACACAGGTTAACCACATCGTTACCACTGATGGTCTTAATGTTCAAGAGGACAAGCGTACAATGACAAATCTTTTACTAAATTAAAATTACTATGCAGATTATCTACTTTTTACTGTAGTAAAAGGACTTCAATAAGAAAACAATGTATGAACGATAGTGATTATGGAAATCATGGCCAAATTTACACTTGTTATTAAATGAGCAGGATCAAAGTCACTGTTGAAAAAGTTGGAGCTGATTTTAACCACTTTGTGCCGACAGGGGCTTAACCCATAATGGTATATCAACATATATCATTTAGTATAATATTTTCTTAAAAACCATACCAAAATAAAACCATCGGGTGGTAGTAATGTTGAGTGTTTCTTAATGTGGTGTGTATTTTCCAGATGCTGATTCTTCAGACAGAGAGTCCAGCCTGGAGCTTATCAAGCTGGACATCTCAAGAACTTTCCCTCATCTCTGTATCTTCCAGCAGGTCAGGCACCGAAAACAACACTACAGGCCTGATCATGGCTCCCTCCTCTTTATATCTGTGAAATGTCTTTCATCTGCACTAAATTAGTAATAGGATACATCAAGGAAAATCATACTAGCACTACAGTTACAGGGCATGTTGCAACTGAAGCAGCAACTTTATCCAAAGTTTGATAAACTTAACATTACGATGGTAACGTGAGCTGGAACGTGTGAGGAATTTTGTATGTGTGAGTGTATTTTTGGCTTGCTTGTTCCATTGTCTTTATCATTCCTTTGTTCATCGTTAGGGCGGGCCCTATCACGACGTGCTGCACAGCATTTTGGGAGCATACACTTGTTACCGGCCCGACGTTGGCTATGTAAGTCACACACACAAGCGGTACATCCTGTTCTGATACTTTGTTATAGAGTCATATATTTCATAGTTGTGCTGTGTATGTGGTATTTTGTGTTTTTTTTTTTTTTTGTGTGTTGCTATTAAACTCTGGAGAAAACCTTAACAACACACTGTGCACTGTTGAATAAAATGTGGTAGAAGGTGTTAATAACAATAGGTGAATTTTGAGGTATTGCACCATCTCAAAGTGTGGATTTTTTGAAAGCTACCACTAACACATGACTCCCACATAACACCTTCTCTAGTCTATTATTATCTTAGGCAAGTAGAGATCAGTTGCGGTCGGGTTGAGGGCCAGCTTCGGGTATTTTAATTTCCACGGAGTATGAGGTTTGTACCGAATAAACGAAGCTCAGAGGATGGCACGTGTGAAAAGACAATATTGTCTATGCTCGTGTGTGAGAATCTAGGACCTCGTGAGTGGACATTTTAACACAGAGGGTGAAAACAGTGGTGTTTTTTGCTGGTCATGTCTATTATTATCTGGTTTCCACTTCCTGTTCAATATGGTTGCTTTATAAACATAAAAATATTAAATATTATATTTAATATTAAATATTATAATATTATATATAATATATATAATATTAAATATTATATTTAATATTTTTATAGTAATAAATTAGTTTATACTTACACAAATGGCATTAGATTTATTTGTGGTAAATGTACAGCGTTATTGTTTTTGGCAAACAGAAAAACACTATTTAAGAATAAGAAGGTCTAACATAGGGTCATGTTCTGCATGTTCTTCAAACAGAACACATTCTTTATCTTTAGTTACAAAGGCCTAAGTTATAAACAAGCCTTTAGTTTTTTTTTTTTGTTTTTTTTTGTTCTGTTTGTGCATGATAGTTCTTAGTTACTTAGTCCAACTTTCAAAGCAGTGTCCCTAAAGTCCGTAAACGATGTTAGTTGTTCCCAAACATCCTACAATACATCATGCAACCAACATCATTGCTTGGTAAAATGCAAGATATCACCATCAGACAGAAGTTAAAGCTTCTAAACGCAACTTGATAAACATGAAACCAATAGATCTTATGTTTCCTTTATAGAGCGAAAATAGTATAATTCATAGGGTTCATTCTGTTGGTACATATTCATTAGTATTAATATGTTAATTGGTTTTAATATTGACAAATTGCACATTACCATAGAGGAATGTGCAAATTTAAGACGATGACTTAAGGGCTCGTAAGCAGTGGTAGTGGAATATTTTAACCCCTGAATTTCCATATCTTTGCTGTAGCACACACAAAGCTCCATCTGCCGTCCAATCACAAGCAGTCTCTCTCTTTTTTTTCTTCTGTGCACCTCTACGATGGAGTGCCAAGTGGTTGAGGCAAACCTTTTCTGCTTTGTGTAGGAGTCATTTCCCAGTCAGGGACCTGAGTGTCTTTTCCTTCCATCCACCCATCTCTTCCTTCCAGGGGGATTTACTAATCATGTGCCTCTCGCATCCCTGACCTTCCTGACGGTTGACATTAACTTCTGATATTATTGATTTTCAACTTCATGTAGCCAGTGACAGTCGGGAAGTAAGGGTGATCTTTGCTGATGTTTCCGATATGCTGTGCTCTGACACTGAACTCATGTTTGCACTTCAGAGCCACATAGTGCATGCAGATGCTGCGGTTTGCCTTTATGCTCCTCACCGCAGCCCCGTGTTTTCTTCACTTGTTTATAAATGACTGTGACTTCCTGCACTGGCCCCCAACCCATGGGCTGCCACACACACACACACACACACACCTTTGTATGCAGGTTTCTTTTTGGTTTTGTTTTTTGTCCTGCATTTGTCAGCATTGTGTCAACATTTCATTTCTTTCCACTTCACACTCATGGTTACAAATTATACTTTTAGATTAGATTAGATATAAAATGCTTTGAATTAGTTAAGGTGCCATGCAAATTTGACAGATTTTTTTTTTACAAATACGCTCACAGTAAGGTTTGTTAACTTTTTTTCTTTGTTTGTCCAAACTGTGTTTGAGTGTAGGTGCAGGGAATGTCGTTCATCGCAGCAGTGTTGATCCTAAACCTGGACACAGCTGATGCATTTATAGCTTTTGCCAACCTGCTCAACAAGCCCTGTCAGATGGCCTTCTTCAGAGTCGACCACAGCCTTGTCAGTACATACACGTACACACAAACGCACACTTCCAGCATCAGAACTCAAAATACGCACACCTATTCCCTTCACATAGTATCTGTAAATAGAAACGGCATGCATGACCTTGAGAATCATTACAGGTCGTTGGCAGATCAAACTCTACTTTTGTACTAAATATACTACATTTCACAAGAATTGTATTTATAAGCTTAAAATAATTTTACTAAACGTCTGAATGTCTCTAGATGCATTATTTAAAAACAAAATTGGACAGCAGCTTTGAGCAGCTTGAAACTGTATTTCAAACTATATGATATAATTTTTTAACAAAATTGTAAACAAATTATCATATTTCTATACTTTTGCTAACATCATTGTGGAATAAACAATGATTTTTCAATTATCTATTCATGCCCATTGTGTTGGTTAATTGATTTTTATAAGTCAAAAAATTGAGTGTCAGAACCTCAAACAGTATAGGGACTGAAGTAAAAAAGCTATTTGTCAGTTGACAATAAACCAGTCTATTAGAGAGCTGAGCTGGATGTTGGAAAAAATATAAAGATCTTCAATTATTGATTGATTAGATTAATTTATTCACTATTTGCAAGTCATATTTAGTTTTTGTAAAAACATTTCAACAGCCACAGGAAGCTTCAAAAATACAAAACTGTTGCAGATAATGTGATGAGAAAACCTCGCAGAAGCTATTAAGGGAAATGTGGTTGCAGATAGTAAAGGTAAATCTGCATATTGCTTGTTTGCTTGAAGTTAAAAATAAAATATTTGACAAATCAGGGAGCATGTTATTATTAAGGCATTTTTACCTCTTAAATAATGGCTTAAACATGATTTTGAGCATTTTTTTTATTCTTTTCATGGTTACAGCTCCAACAATTTTAAAAATCTTTAAACAGTGAAGTGTTTTGACAGCAGGGCCTCACAGAATCTGTTAGACTAAGAGTTGACAAAATATCCCATCATCCTCTCTGCTGCTGACTTTTTATATTTCACTTTTTTGTCCATTTCTCCAAATGACTCACTGACCTGCTGGTTGACCACAATCATTTGGTTTGTTTGTGTCTGTGTTACTATGTCTGACTACAGTCTCTCCTGTCTGCAGATGTTGACCTACTTCTCAGCATTTGAAGTGTTCTTTGAAGAAAATTTACCAAAGCTCTTTGCACATTTCAAGAAGAATAACTTGACCCCTGATATTTATTTAATCGACTGGTAAGTCTTCTTAAACTTCACATTTGTTAATTTTTTTCCTTTTCTTTTTTCAGTGAAAGCAGAAAAAACTAACTATATTATTACACCGAATGAAACCTAGAACCCAAATCCACTATTGTAAATTTCGGTGTTTCATTTCACAGTTGGAATTCCACAACACATAAACCTAAAACATCAGGTTCCATTTTGTTCTCTGTCCAAGAAAGAACTTGTTAAATGTCGTCATCTCGAAATATAACTCTTGTCTCACATTGAGCTTGCCACAGTTTCAGTCTAAGGTGCATTTCTGAGAAAAAGGATGGGTCGTGCGTGCAGGCAGGGCTCTGTATTAGTTAGTTCTCTCCACCTTCTGTGGAAATTTTTATTTTTGTTCACCTTTCACTTCTAATACTCACACCACTCACAGACATGATTAAGAGAGGGGTTATAATTCTATTATATATTCACTATTGTCAAATCTGCAGAAGCAGAAAGCCAGGTGTTGTCACATTTTTGATTGTCGTGGTCACTATTGCATATGGACAGTGAAAATCTTTAAAGTAGCAGATACTCAACTATAGGATTATTTTGACTGTTGTGAATATATAATGTTGAATAGCACTGCATTAAAACAGAATTCTGTAGTGGAAGTCATTAGAAGTCAGCTGTGAAAACCACTGTCAGTGGTCAAAATTCTACTATACAGCGACAAACAACCATGCGTAAACTATACCCAGAAACACTGCTGCCTTCTCTAATCCTGAGCTTAAAATGGACTGAGGTGAAGTGGAAACTGTCAAAACTAGGCTGTTATCATGTAATCTACATCTTCCATGGTGAAAAGGACAGGGACCATCTGATTTGTTATCTGCCTCCATTCATGCTGAATGGAATACGCAGGTTTTGGAGCATTATATGCTGTATGCAGACGTGTTTTTTTGGAAAAAGCCTTCATTATTTCAGCAACTCCATGATGAACCACATTCTGTACATTAGGCCTCTCGCAGTAATTAGGTTATGAACTCATCACGCAATATATCAACAAGACTGGTCATTTTTTTTGCTGACCTTGATTAAATATATCTCTGTACCTTAAACTCAGGGTGGGAGTTGGATTGGACCTCTCCTCATGATGTAATTGCACTAGACTACATTATTTCCCGTTGTGTGTTGGGCTCTACATAAAAGTGTAACAGTAGTCTGCCGCGTTTGCAAATGAGGTGCATTCAGGGATAGTAAAATGTGTAAATCATCTATGTTTTGTCAGAAAATCGCTCAGCCAAGTGTGCAGAACTGCAAACTATACTAACTGTTATGGGCGAAAACACAACAGCATACTTGTGTTAGGTGCAGAAACATAAAGAACTCAGACATTCAGAGACTTACAGTTGTAGCTGCCATACAAAAAAATAAAAAGCTGCTATTATTTCTACTAGAAAGCTGTGATTTCAGGGAGGAGATGTGGTGATATTTGTGGTTTAAGTTTAATTCAGTCACCAAGAGGCTGCTGCTGTACTAATAGTGCATGTTAAAATGGTTTAAATGTGTATAGTTTGTCATGGTAAAGTGACGATTGAACTACATGCCAACACATATAGGGTAGTAAACCATTCATTAATTTTTTAAATAGCTGCATATGCTTGCCATTACTAAGGATTGTTTTTTAGTCTGTATTAGAGACTGGCTTGATTAAACAGGCTTAATTGGTTTATTTTTGCCTTTTGTGACATTTGTGTTACCTCTCCGTCTTCCTCTGTGCCTGTCCCTCCAGGATTTTCACACTGTACAGTAAGTCACTGCCACTGGACTTGGCTTGTCGGGTGTGGGACGTGTTCTGCAGAGACGGGGAGGAGTTCCTGTTCCGCACGGCATTGGGTCTGCTGCGTCTCTACCAGGACGTCCTGACCTGCATGGACTTCATCCACATGGCCCAGTTCCTCACTCGCCTGCCTGACCTCATCCCATCCGAGCAGCTATTCCAGCACATCGCTGCTGTTCACATGACCAGCCGTAACAGGAAGTGGGCACAGGTGGGAGGTTACAACTTTACTGTTCTGGCTTCTTTGGTGATGCTGTAGTTATAGTGACATTTGATTATTTGTTATGTATGTAATTTATTTTTTAACTTTCATCCTTCCATCTGCTTAGGTCTTGCAGGCCTTACAGAAAGATCAGGAGCGACGCAGCCCGGTGCTAAAGCGCTGAGCTCGGACATGACAAGAAAACCATCTCACACTAAATTGACTCAACCAGTTCCTTATTAGCCTTATAGAAAAACTGGCCTCTCACCAGGCCAGATCAATCTAAGAGCCTTTGTCCAGCTTGGGAAAATATCTGGTTGAACTGCGGTGTTGAAAACAAAAACCAAACTCTTCTCCAGAGCCATGTCTCAGCTCTGACTGGAACCAGAACTTTTAAAGGGGTCTTCTCCAGAGCCATGTCTCAGCTCTGACTGGAACCAGAACTTTTAAAGGGGTCAGTTAGAGATGAGACAGAAGTGTGAAAAGGATCCTGAGGCCTTATTTAACTCCTGTCACCCCTCCTTCGCTCAGAGACAATGCAATGGATCGGAAACTGAAGCCGAAGGCTGAATAATGTGTCACAAACTCCCACATACAGAACCTGTTCCTACAGTAGCAGGCTGATTCAGGTCTCCACAGGCCCGGGGAAACTAAAGAGATACCCCACAGGTTTTAATTCTCTTCTGCCACCATAAATTGATATTGGCTGTCTTAATGCTTCAAAGCAGATCTCTGAATAGAAGCATTAAATTGTTTCTGAGCATTTTATTTGTCGGTTCTTCATGTCGCCTGAGTTTGTCAGTGCAGATGTGTTTCTGGAACCATTCCATGAAGTCAACTTTGTCAGTTAAAGTCCATTAAGCTGAAACAGAAATGCACATAACCTTTTTGTTTTAAGTGAGGATGCCTCTGAGAACACCCCATTGTTACATGTAACACAAGTTTTAACCCTCTGTAAAGAGGTCCTAAGCTTCCTGTAAAATGAGTTTTACAGTATATTTATGAACTAATAAAACTGGAGTAAATAATGAGTTAGTATGATGCCCATGCTCTGAATATGTTTGAGGGACATTTCAGCTAGTCTTAGTGTTTTGATTAATATATTTTGTGTGTTATGTGAGTGTGATGTGCATTTTTTTAATATTATCCAAAGGAAGGGTCAGATGATGGGTTGTTGTTAAGCCTCTCCGCGCCCTGATTGTAATAACAGACACAAAGACACAGTTTGGATTTTAGCAGCATGTGTCCTTAGTGGATTAAAAAGTCTATTAGAGAGCTGAATCACCTCTGGCCTAAACAAAAATATAATTCCTGACAATTTTTCCCCCCCAAAATGCATATTCAGCAAAACAAAACATGTCGGTACTCAACATGATCCTGCTGCATTGCTGCTACTTTTGTTTATAGTCCACCGTGAGTCATATTCTGATTACATTCCCCACTCTGTTAATATGGTTAATGACATTTGTATGCTAGTGGACACAGCTTTAAAACCTGCGGGAAAACAAAATTAATACTGAACCCATCATAGTTACGACAACATTTAAATGTAATGATTCTCAGGCAACTTCTGAAGTCCTAGGTGCATTTTTGATTTCTTGGCAGATTTATGGTTATTTGCAATGAAAATAATGTGTTGTGATATATTGTAAGACTGTTCTAACTCGAAGATGTGTATTTGTCTATTCATATAGCTGAAATCAGGTGCTAAGGGTATTTTGACAGGCTCCACGGGCATATCTCAGCCTGTTGGCCTTCTAACTAATAGGCAAATCAACAGGCCAAACTAGAGTATCTAGTTTTACAACACTGACATGCACCTGTTTGTTTCACCCACACAGCACGTTTGAGTCATTTCTCCCCTTGTGCTCTGAAGCACCACAGAATCTACTAGGTTAGAGCTAAATAATTGGTCCTTCTTGGTGTATCGGCAGAAAAAAAACAGTCCCTGCTTTTAGAGTGTCTTCTAAAGGTCTTGACACAGCACATTGACAGTCAGCTATCAGCCCTTTTGTTGATTACCTGTGTCGACATTGCCTGTAGCGTCACCTCAGCGACTTCAACCTTAGCAATCTCTCATTATAGCCAGTTTTAATCACATCTTATCTGCCTTTAACAAACTTAAGAAGAACCCAAACCCTAGCGGAAAACAGTTTAACACTTTCACAGTGGTGTGAAGATTGTTATCTACTTTGAGAATGTCCTATCATGCAGAACATAGATACATGTCATGGGTCACCTGGGCCTTCAATGTGTTACCTTGGAGCTTTGTGGCTGCCTGAAGTCGCTGTTTGGTTGGTGTGTCACCTCTCTCACATTCACACTGTGGTTTAAGTGCCACAGCATCATGAGCCAGCACAGCTCATGACAGACCTGCTAGTTACATCACCGTCAGGGGTGAAGTTACATTCCCATAGCTGTTTTGATGGGTTCACGGCCAGGTAGTAAGAGCCGAGTTAGTACACGAGACGTGAATTTTTGACTAGTATATTGCTGTCAATCCCATCCAGGATTAGAACGGATTGTTGAATGTCTTGTTTTGATGTTTATTTCTTACAAAGCTCAGTTTGCACATGTTCATCAAATGAAGTAACAAGAAGTGTAGAAATGTGATGGTAGTGTGACGTCTCAGACACGTTCAGAGTCAGGTTTTAGTACAGAAGTAACTGCTGGTGGTATTTCTCTGTGTAACTTACTGGTTGTGAAGCAGCTTCATCTCATCTTGTGCTGCTGACTTTGTGTCTAATGGAGCTGACTTCATTGTGTGCCTCTGTCTAATGGGCTTCTGCGTCTCCTGTCCTCCCCACTGAAGCGAGACTGTATTAAGTGTGAACCACATCTGAACTATGAGACTTTTTCTGACTTTATAAACAAGAAGTTACTTTCAGAAATCATCATCTTGGTGGATTTTTAGTGACGAACAGTGTGTTTACCTCAGGCCTGTGCAGCAGACTTTCTAATCACTCTTCTCGATGCACTCCTCCCTCCCACTCCCACGGTGTGGTGACTCACCGCAGGACTGCAATAAAGCTTTTTGCACATACATGTAAAAATTTTGAGTTGTACTTCCCATCATCAGTTTGTCATCGCTCACAAGTTTGAAGGGTCTGATTTTCATCCTGTCTTTGTTGCTGTTGTTCCGGCTTTACTGACTGGCTGATAGTTTGAGCTGAAGTCTGTGTTTCATGTCTGTGTGGTTAAGTCATGTTTCCCACATCAGTTTATTAACAAATTTAGTTCGTAAAGGCTGGTCTGTGTGTGGTTTGACTCTCCCAGCATCACGACCTGCTTGCTACTCTACTATCACAAAATACAACTATATGACTCATAGTGAAAAATGTAATTCAAACCAAATTAAAATCTTTAAATACTGCTGATGATCGAGTTGCTGGATGTATTTAATTTCTTCAGTTCTGTTTTGTTTTTGGATTTCTTTTGGTTTTTTACCCTTTACAGAGACCCATATACTGTCGAGGACTGATTAGATATACACAGAGAGCAGAAGGGGTCACTGTACAAATGAGTCTCACTTGAACTGTATATAAATGATAGTTTTATTAAAATAAAGAACTGTACATATTCATCAAAGAGCTATTTGTTTGTTCATATTTATTGGAACTTCTCAGTAATGTTGTTGATCACATTGCATTATTGAGACTGACAAAATTCAAACTCGCAGCACACGCTGTTCACTATACCGTACCTGAGCATCACTGTCCCTACGCCCCCACTGACTTGTGCTTCCTTTGCACCTTTGCATAGAGATCACATTAAAGGGTGGCTTCACTGATTTAAAATTTGCTTTTTTTTTGGTTCAATTTAGTTACATGTGAATAAATACTGTTAAATGTTACTTTGACTTCCCTATTTTGAAATATATCTCTGCTTTTATTTGAAAAATGCTTCCAGATGATATCACTTGGAGGAACCTTCAGTTCAGATTACGTGATGTCATTGCTCTCACTCTGGAGTTTGTATTCGTGGTCAATCCTGACATCATCTGAACTGATGAGTTCAGCTAGGATTTTTTTCAGCTGGAAGCAGAGAAATATTGTAATATAGGGAAGTCAGGGGAAGGTTTAAAAGCACTAATGTACACTCACTGGCCACTTTATTAGGTATACCTGTACATTCTAATACAATCTAATACAGCAGCTCTGATATGAATTCTGATTTTACAAAATTCTAATTTTTTTGTTTTTAGGTTAGAACTCTCACAAAGGTGATAATTCTAATATGTGTTTATGACTGAGGTCAAAGTGGTTAGTGGAGTTGTACTGGAGGGCGTTATAAGAAGAGATGGGTTTACATTTTTTGGCCACACCATTCATTTTAAACATGAAGGCCTGTTAAGTGGCCTGATGTTAATACTTAAAAATTCAAGAATAAGAATCGTTTTAGTTTGATTGTACCATTTGGCCTGGTCACAAAAATGGATGTTACTGTGGGTTGGCTAGGTCCGCTACAGCTACGTCCACCAGTGCACTAAAAAGTGAGAAACTAAACAAGAAAACAGTTTGTAAAAGGTGAAAACATAGGATAACAATTTTATCTGGGACATACAGTCACACACAAAAGTACGCAGTACCCTTATATTCTAAAATGTAAAAAGACTAAAAAGCTTTTTGTTTAGGGTTAAGTTTGCTTCCCCCTCTATGCAGGTTCATTGTGACGAGATGCTAACCTAACCATAAACCTAAGACAGTAACGTTGCACTTTCAGCAAGTGCAAATGCTCTTTTATCATCATCATCACAGGTAACAACAATACTACAAAAATAATGAAAATAGTGCAAAACGCGCTCTCTTACATTTGTAATAGGTGATTGTGCATAAAATATTATGTTGATGAAAATTTTGTTTTTACTCTTTTTGCCTTTTCAAAATAAGAGGGCACTAACTTTTGCACACACTCACCGTCATGCTTTGAGCTGCACCTCTAACCGCAGCTGTGCTTCCTCTGCAATCTACCACTTTTTTTCTTAAACAACGTGGAAAGTTTCTGTCACAGGCAATTTCAGTCCCTCTGAAACCACAACCGCCCTCTATCTTCCACATCACTGACACTTTTTTTATAACATTTTTGACCTTGATAAACGTAACACCATACCAACTTTAGTCCACTTGCCTGTTACAGCAGGCAAAGAGCAGTTGTGGCTATCCTGCATCATCTGATGAAAATCCAGTCACCATGAAGACCGCTCACATCCTTCTGCTGTGCATCCTGGGAGCTGCCCTGGTTTCCACAGTGGTCTGCGACAGTAAGATAAACTTTAAAATCTATTATTCAGACACATTCTGTGTAGGAGGTGGTACTTGCTGAAACAACCTGACACTTTGCTTGATGTTCTTCAGATTCAAGTAATCCTGATGATTGCTGCTTCAAATTCTACCCAAGAAGAGTGAAAAAAGCCTTGGTCAAAGAATATTTCATGACTGATCACAGGTGCCCGAGAACTGGAGTCATGTAAGTGGTTCAACCTTCACTATTAATATGTAATGCATCGCAAGTCATAGACAAAGAAAGTACATTGACCACTGCTGTTGTGTTTAAATACACTTCTGCTTATTTTTATTGACATTTACTTCATTTGAAGGAGTCTTATTATTTAAAATCCTTTTCAGTTTCAGTGTGCAGTTTATAGACAAACATGTGGTCTTCCTGTGCATGTGCTAGTATTTTATGGCTGTTCCTTAAAAATAGTGCTAAATTAACATTTTCACCTTGTTCCAATTTGCTTTAGTTTGGTGACTCAAAAGTCTCGTCGTATCTGTGTGGAACCGAGTCTCTCCTGGGTTGAGGGAATCATGAAAACTTTGGATGAAAGAACCTTTTAAATCACTGTTGCTCCTCTTTGTTGCTTAATCAAATCACTTAATGTTAACTGTTTGTTACATTGTTGGAATGATTTCAGTATTTATGTGTGAACTTTGATGCCTGCCATTTATAATCAAACATTTTGTGGAGTCAATCTGAGCTTAAACTGATTCACTGACCACCTTATGGTTTCTCTGTCTCTCTCCATCTCTGTCTTTTGGATGCTTTGTATCACCAAGAATATCATTAAACATCATACAAATAAAATTCTTGATTCCTGAAAGCAAGAAAGTACCATCGATTCTTTGTGCAAATCCTAGTTAGTTTCTACCCAGCATGAAGGACAAGGGAAAAAAAATACATTATAGTAGTGTATTGGATAGTTCTCCATTTAAGTTGCAATGGGCGAAATAACAAAAAATACGAATTATGAGCCAAAAATTCCCAAACATTGAAATATATCAGGCCCAGATGTATAATAGTGTCACAGGGTTGACATTACCACGTCGGTGTAGTACTAGCTTTCACAAGTGCAACCCAGGCTATTTTTCATCAACACAGTTACAATAATCATTCAACATAAGAGTATTGACTAAACCTAATACAACATTTATTTATTTACAGGTCTGCACACAGAACTGTGCTCTAACAAAAGTCTCTCAAAGGCTATAACAATGTTAACTCACATAACAGTATAAACTCAAAGGCAGAGACACTTAGGCTATAACAAAAACCTGAACTACCCAAACTATCAACAGACTCACGCCCAGTATTAAGGGCTGGAGATCAGGAAAGCCTGAACAACATCAGTGAGCTGCGCACGAACGAACCAGGACACACTAGCAAACCCCAAAACTAAATGCAAGGCCTTAAATACAAACACGCAGGGGTAGTGATGATGATGATGATGATAAAAGGCAACTGTGAGTGCACTGGTAACCAGCAGAGGAACAGAGGAATGCTGCAGGGACATACACAAAACAGAAAAATGAATGCCTATATACAAGTTAAGAGCAGTGAAAAACACACCTAACTTATAACAATGACCTTATTATCTTGAAGTCCATCTTGACCTGACCCTTTATCTTGCCTGTTATTAAATGTAAGCTTTGGCCTGCAACTGTACAGTGTTGTACTGTGGCAGATAGTTGGTTTAGAAATCGTCTAAACCAGTGTCTGATAATAATAAAAACAATCAAATCTCTTTTCCTTTCTAATTTACATTTGACCACCGATGGCCCTCATTATCTGAATAAGCTAGGAATAATCAATATATGCACTGCAAACAGTTTCAAAATAATGTTATTTTTGTGTCCAGACAGAAAGTCTATGACGATTTGGATAAAACCATTTTCAAAGGAAGCAGTAGGTACTATTCATAACTTCTACCTAATGGTAAAACAAAAAAGGTAAGGGTTGGATTGAGCAGTACTGCGTAGATGAATAATGCTGTTAGGTTATTTGGTTTTGACTAGAAGTAGGTGATGCTCATACCCACTAGGCAAATGGGACAAGTATTAGAAAAAGAACAGAAGATAAACTGGGTTCTGAATTAGAGATTGTGGTGCTTAGTTGCTGGAGGTCTTTGAGTCAGTGGTATAATAGTGGTATAATACAAGTATTATAATTACTAATATTTATACCAAATTATGTATTTATTTGAAAGCAACTTCTCAAATGGAAAGTACAGCGCAATGTTGAGCCCATCTGTAAATCTGTCAAACCCATATTTAGGGGGAAATATTAGCTCTAATTATAATACGGGTATTTTGCACATGCAGAGTCTCTGTGTACTATGCATAGGACCTCACACCATATTTGACCGCACAAGTGTTTGTATAAAGGTATTGACTCTCTTCATAGTATAGACTGTAAACCAAGGAGAGGGAGGGGATACTTAATGTACAAAGTGAAAGCTAATAAGCCTTGTTTGCTACTGTTACCACTTATACCCATTAGATGCTGGTTTGCATTCATATTTGTGGAGTGAATAGAATTCCCAGAAGCCCTGGGCCCTTTGTTCCTTCCACGGCCCAGGTACCTACGTAAACTATATCCACACACAAGCCTCTGAGATGAATATGAGAAAACCTTTATCGAAGAGCAATGTCTTCTTTAAAGGCCAACTGCTGCAAATTTATTTAAGTCAAGTGCTACTGTAGTATCTCTAATGCCAGTTGTGCTAATGCAGGTGCAATAAAGCCACAGTGTTTTGTTTTCTTTTTCTTTTTTCTTTTAACATTGAAGGGAGGGTAGAGTTTTGTTGTGTGCTGTATGCAATGATAGAGACACATCTATCTAAGATGTGACTTATTTTAAAAATCATTAAAATTAATACTTGTGAAAACACATACGCGCCGACATGATGTGCAAGGAAAGAAACAGACAAACTGTGAAGTGACTCATGGTATGTGTTTGAAGTAGTCAGAGTAAAGTATATCAGCAGCTAGAAAGATGCAGTGGAATGCTCAGATCATTGTGGTTCTTCTGAACATTGGATGGATTCGCTTCTTTTTACAACCAGATCCTTTCTCAGGTAGGAGAAGCAATGGTGGTTATTTACAAAGTCAGGGTTGGATTCCTGACATAAATGGATTCAAACTGTGCTCACTGAATCTGTTAAAGCCATATAGGTGTTTGTCTGTTAAAGTGGTGAGTGCGGGGTTGGGGAAGTCTCATTAAAGATCATCTAGTCAGTACTCTGTTGCTTGTTGCTCCTACTGATATTAAACACACACAGTCCGATGTATAAAATAAAAAGGTGGTAGTAAAATAAAAGATAAAGAACTGGAGAAATGTATACTAAAAAATAACTGTTTTTTGGGGTTTTCAGTTTGGGAGCTGTGGACCAAGCAAACATCCTTTTAGAAAAGAGAGATCTAAAATTTAATAATCCACAATTAATTGGTTTAGGTTTTTGTTCTGTGAAAGGAGCAATTTTTATCTTTATTTTTGATGAACTCTTTATGTTTTTGTTTGGTTTACGTGATTTAGGTGGTCCGGGAGCAGACACTATGGGGTTTTGGATTGGGTGATGATGGAAGGTCACTGCAGAGAGGTGTGTAGGACTGGAGCCTTATGTGCTGTGCTCCACTATAGGTGGTCATACTTGGTTGTCTAATCAACTCATAAACTAATTTGCATATAAGAGAACTTTAAATTTAAATTAGGATGGATGAGTTTTGTATTCACCTGCAATCTAAAATGACCTGGGCACCACCTGTGCATTCATCCATCACCTCTGAACTGTAGCTGACATGGCCTGGACACAGAGACTGCAGTGAGTTAAAATTACCGGGTAAATTGCTTTACATGTCATGCATTTTAAAGATGGAATAAAATCTACTGCCCCAAATATAAAACCAATGATAGACTGTACAAGTAATTGTATGTTATTGCAGTAGCTACTGTAACATCACCTAATGCTTTAAACATTATATATTAAAGCATAACTGTACCTAATATTTATATAAATAAATACGCGATTGTAATGAGGTCTTTGTTGGTGACCGGCATAAAACAAATGCAGCCTCGATGCCTGCTGCGATGAAACGTTTTCATTCTCTTGATCAATCTGCTCCTGTCAAATGCTGCTTCAACTTCTGCCTGACAAGAAAAGACAAAAACCTCATCCACTCGTTTTCCAGGACTGATCACAGATGCCAAAACCCTGAAGTCATGTAAGGAAATTTATGAGTTTTCAACAACTTATGATTCACAAAGTTGGGTACAAAGATTGTTAGCTTAATTGTCAACTTTAATTTCTGAATTTTATACAGCTGGATACATGGGGACTAAATTGGTCAAATAAATCTAAATCTAATTCTAGATTCTTGAATTGTTCCAATTGATTATTTACCTAACTCATTACCATTAAACATTTGTTAAAGCAGTAAAAATTGTAAAATGTTACTCTTTCTGAGTTGTTTCCTAATGCTGTTTTTTATTTTATGTGTTATGTTTTTCATATTTGTTATTTTGTATGTTTCAGATTACATTTACATTTAGTTATTTGGCAGATGCTTTTATCCAAAGCGACTTACAGGGTAATGTGGTATACACATGCACGATGGCTGCCATGCATACTGATTCAGGGGGGCTAAACACAAATGCACATCACACTTCTTATATATTTATTTATATAAAATGTTTAAAATTGTATTCCATTTGCATTTTTTATGAAGAATGTGTCTTCCAATTAGAACCGAACCTTAGATCCTCTGATTGTTGAAAGTTCACAGCACCACATAAATACTCATTTTACTATCGATCTGCAAACAGAAAGTAGATATATAACTATTGTTTTTAAAGCCATTTTTATGATTGCTGACATGTCTGTCATTTGCACAGTAAGAATAAACAATGTTTTCTGCATAATTACTTGTTTTTTAACTGTTTTTTATTTACATTTAAATTGTATTTTAACATTTCTTTTTTCTTATTATTAAAGGGGTGACACGCCTATTGACCAGCCACCACTGCCAGTGAGACTTTGGTTTTGGGGATGTAAGATTCCAGTCTTTTTATTTAGTAATTGGAACTAGTCAACAGACATAAATGAAGCGGTTTGGCTATATGATGCTTTCAGTTTGGTTTCTACATTGTGTTCTAGCATCACATAGAGTCAGTAACAGTTTACAGCAGTGGCGCTGTAGTTTAGATAATAAAACATAGACCACTGTGTAAATGTGAAGAAAGCTGGAAATAGTGAGGATGCCCAGAATTAATGAGCCAAAGAAATCCCATAACAAGGAGAAAATGTGAATGTAAAGGTATGTGGTTATCTTGGATTATTTCTCATTTGCACTTGATTTAATCCAGGTCACCACAGTGGATGTTTCTGCGTAATACCAATGTGCACTAGTGCATGTGCCCTGGTGCCATCAGACAGAAGAACTACAAATTGCATTATTAAATATATTACATTAATTCATAAATGAACAGGGACCACTCTGTCAGCACAGTAAAGCTAAGACCCACCTCACACTGCTTTATATGATCTCTTCTCTTTCTTTCTGGTAGGCAAAGAAAATTAAAAGTTCAGGAAATATTGTCAGCTTTGGTCTTTATATTGTTTGATCGACTTTGACATGAAGTTATTTAATACTGCACTGAGTGATCCCTATTTAAGGGGTTAGGGTTAGGGTTTTACAACAGTGGGTGTGCAAAATGCTTCAACAGAGTAGCAACTAAATGAAAGAAGGGATTATTACACAAAGCAATACATGCTCATACTAAAAAAAAGTGATACAATGAGTTATGCCAGGAGGGAGTAATAAGTAACACAATAATATTATCTGTGAACAAGTAATAACAAATGTATTATATTTTTTGACTGATGAGCCAAACAATGACAAAATAAGTCAGAGGTAGAGCATAAGTCAGATTTCCCATCTGCTGTATGCAGCATTATACATTTCTTTTCCCCAATTTGTCAGTAAAATGAACAGGTTTGGGTTTTGGACTAGTTTGGACGGCTATTTCAACCTTTTCATTCTCTTTAAACACATGTAAAAAGAACTTTCTGTCATGCAGAACACATGTGCACGTCAGTGGTCACCTTGTCCTTAACAATGAGATCACACGATGAGATCATCTGTGTCTGCTACCTCGCACTGTGGTAGTGTGTAACACAGATGATCTCATCGTGTGGCCTTCTTTGATGTTACCTCCTTGACTTATATGTTTGCTGCCTTGTACCTCACTTGTAAGTCACTTTGGAAAAAAAAAAACTTCTGTCAAGTGACTAAATGTAATTGTAAATGTGCCCTGTAATATTGATAACATCTCTGTTTGGTGTCTTTGTCTTTTGTTCCCACTGAAATAAGACTCTAATGTTTGGACAACAGCTGAACTGAGACATGATGTATCTTCAAAGCAGGAAGTGAATTTAATTTGTAAATAATCATCTCGGTTGGTCTGTGGCTGCTAAAAGCCACGTTGTTAGTGCAGTCTGTTTAGCACCTTCCAGTTCTAGGGTTTAAGTAAATATGAATTATTAAATTATTTCATTTATAATTATGTCGCATGTAACAAAATCAAGGTTAACACACTAAACATCCAGTGGACCACCTCTTTTTAGTAGGCACTTTCTTTTATTGTATATTAACTGGTTTTTGGTTTTGTTATATTTCACCGTCACTCTGAGCTGTTACACCTCTGGCTAACCACAGCTGCATTTCCTCTGCAAATCTATCAATGTTTTAAAAACCAAGTGGAAAGTTTCTGTCACAGGCAAATGTTGTCTTTGTGAAACCACAACCAACATCACTTTTTTTTTTTGATTCTGAGCTCAATAAATACAGCACTGCATCACATTCTGTTCAGAAGGCCAGTGTCTTGTCATCATCTCCAGCACCTCCAGAGGAATATCCATCACCATGAAGACCACTCACATGCTTTTGCTCTGCATCCTGGGAGCTGCTCTGGTTTCCACAGTGGTCTGCCAATGTAAGACAATATCAGACTTTATTTACTTAAATACATTCTGTACATTGCATTGACGTCATACGGTCAGGACACTCTGACACTGATAATACAACACATTGTTTTTTCCAGGGGGAGCTGGTCCAAAAGACTGCTGCTTTGATTTCTACAAAGGGAAACTGAGAAAGGATCTTATCATGTCTTATTACGAGACTGATAACCAGTGTTCCAAGACTGGAATTGTGTAAGTGTTTAAAACAGAATTCATTCATTCTCAGTATGTTTAAAACATTTAAGTAAATTATAATAATAACTCTAATATGCTCTAATGGACAGAGAAGTAAAAACACAGAGCAAATTTTGTATTACCGGCAGAACTACATGGTCTAAAAGTGAATTTTCTATGTCTTAAGTATTATGAATCAATATTGTATAAATTATTTAATGTGAATTTGTGAGAATAAATCATAATATTTATTTTTATTTCATTCTTCTGTAAGCTTTCATTTGTGACCTACAAACCAACTAGATTTCCCTGTAGAAATTGTCTGTATTTAGACCCAGAGACTAACATTTTCTCTCTTTGTCTCAGTTTGGTGACAGTTCGGTCTCGTCGTATCTGTGTGAATGCAGCTGACCCGTGGGTTCAAAGCGTTAAGAAAATGTTGGATGAAAAATTCATGTAGAGAAGCTTGAAACTGCTTTCTGTTGTTTTATCGAGCCACATTGTGTGAACTGTTTTTTATTTTTATTACAACGTAATAATGATTTTAGTATTTACGTGCAAATGTGCCACAAATAATCAGAGATGTTCTGATTGAATCATTTATAACCTGAATTGCTTTACGCATTGTTTGTCTGTGTAATGACTTTTACATACTGTATTTATAATATCAATAAAAATATACAAATGGAGTTAATGCTGTAAAAACTTTGCTTCATCTCTTTATTTCTTTTATGTAAGAAAATTATCTGAAAGACATTCAATTTGTGACGATTTACATCAGCCATTCTTTGGCTTGGTTAGAAGTGTTAACTCTGTCAACATTTTGTATTATTGGTCCCTATTATTATCACATTTATTTTTTAGGGACCAAGTATGAAATAATTGTACCAGATTGTACCAGACTCTACTGCTAGTATACATACATACATACATATGTGTGTATATATATGTATTTATGCACATAAAATGATCAAATCTACAATAAATTTAGCAGTTTAAGACTCACAAAGTTAATTTTAACACTAAGTCAGTGAAAATATTGTCCCCCCCCCACAGAGACTAAAGTTTACACCTAATGCAATGTTAAGGAAAGGGTTATTTTTTTACACTAAACTGTTACCCCAGTGTACACTATGCTAAGTGTTACTCAAGTTTTACACTGCGAGGAAACTAACATTAACAGTGTAATTCATTTTTGACATCATACATTATTAGCGTTAATCAAAATTGACTCCAACAGCATTTGCTCTAAATTAATGTTATAGTTATTCCCAATACAGTGTTTCTTAATTACTGTGAAATTTTGAATTTTCTGCTTTACTCCTTTAAATAAAGTTGCAGTTTGGTCAAAACAACAACAACAATAATGTATTTGTGTGTTGCCAAAAGTATCCTTTAAGCATTGCGGCAGCTGGAACAGCACACAGATCTCTTTTGCTGCAACACTGGCGGTGTTCAGCACGTCTCTTGCAAAGCAGATGAGGCTCTTCACCAGGATGTCTTGAGCGTAACCCTGTAATCTTTTCCTTGATAGACAGGACCATCTTGTTTCTGATAGACTGGGAGAAGGGTACCTGAAAGAGTGGTGTACAGAGCAATGTGGACATTGACCTGAAGGGCTTTTGTGATTTCAACAGCTATTTTACTGAACGGCATGTTGAACCAAGTTTTGCAGGAGGCAACCAGAAACCCTGCAGGACCTTTGGAACCACCTCCATCACCACCTCCACTGGGCCCAGCCGGTTGGAGCTGTTAGCCTCCTGCTGCTGTTCTGTCAGGCTCCTGACGTAATTCTGAGCCAGGCTGATGATTTTGGAACATCTGTAGTTTACAATCAATGAAAGGTGGTTTTCAAAAACTCCAGAAGAGCACAGAGACATTACCACCTTAAGCACATGAAGTGATAAATGAGACATGGACAATGGACACATTGACCAAAAACACATTCACGGGTCATGGAACTACTGAGTCAAAGTAACACTGTAGTGTTGTTGATAATTGTTGTTATAAGTTGGGTGTTTTTTTTCCTTTTTTAAATTTTCACTGCCCCAATCTTTTGCATAGAGATTCATTTTTTTGTTGGGTGTTCCTGCAGCAGTCCTCCCCGCCTTCACTGCTTAGCTGTGCACTCACCTTTTGCCTTTCATCGTCATCATCATTACCCTTGCATGTTAGTATTTAAGTCCTTAAGTGTTTAGTTTGGGATGGTTAGTGATTTTGGTGCATCTTGCTAATCGTTTCTTCCTTTCGTGATCTTCATCCTTTGCTACTGTTGTGAGTCTGTTGAAAGTTCAAATTGGTTTGTTAGTCTTCTTGTTTACAGTAAATTTCAGTTTGCAATATTAATCTCCTCTGTAAGGTTTTCTGTTATAGTGTTAGTCTCCTCATTAAGAGTGAATTTTGTTGTAGTCTAAGTATCTGCCTTTGAGATAGAATTGTTATCTCAAATGTCTGAGCCAAGTATAATAGTCTCAGTAGTCAAGGATTTTGTTATAGTTTAAGTCTCTGCTTTTGAGTTCATATTGTTATTTGAGTTAACATTGGTATATCTTTTGAGTGAGTTTATTTATAGTCCAAGTCTCTGTCTTTGTCAATGTCATCTCCTCAAGTGCAGTGCTGAGCATTATAGTATCAGTGTTGTGTGATAATTCGATAACTATTTTAGAAGTTCATGTGTTAATAAACCTTCTGCAGACTTGGCGTGTCTCAGCTTCTGCTTTTGGGTACTATAGTTACAGTATCCTGTTACGGTAACCATTACAATTGGGGTCTTGTCAGTTTTAGAAGAGGCTTGGCCTCATCCTCCTCAAAGTCCTCCAGTTGAAACTCCCAGGGCATTCAAACAAGAAGTAAACATAAGCATCATCTCCAGTGTTCCTCTCTTCCTTAAGACACATATTACATGAGCAGAGTTATGGTCACTTTACTCACTTTTTCTCAGTAACTCCGTCATTCCTCAGCAGTCACCTCAGATGGGAGCAGCTTATTTTGCTGAAGCTTCAGAAATTCAGCCACCGGTTCAATCTAAACAAGAGATCACAGTCAGGATACTTTGTCTGCTGTTTCAGATGGATTTAGACATGAAAACTAAAGTGGGTCTTAACTGAGACCTATACCAGAGTATGTGCCAGCTGCTACAAAACTGTTGCAAAAATGCTGAGATTCGAAGCCCTGAAAAATTTTGAAGTAAATGGCTGATGTTGGAATAACTGGAAAAATCAATAGACTTTGTCACCGTATTCTGGTAAATTTCCTGTGTTGGAGGTTATCACACCTCAATATCAGCAAAAAAGCAACAATAACAATAACAACAAAAAAAACAAAAAAAAGTTCAGCAGAATAGCACGGACAGTTATTGCTGCAAAGGCCATGATGAGCCTCTACTGACATTTAATAATATGAAGAACAAACACGTTATTAACATTATGATGTTTGGGTTTCTTCGAAACTGTTTGGGTTGTTTATGCTGGGGCAGACTTGTGACAAACAGCCATAGCTGATGAAGAGTAGTAGCTGGGTTTTCAAATTTGCATTAACCTACTATTGATAGCTTTGTTAGAAATGTAAAAAGAGCAAAAGCTTGAACTTCACTTGTGGTAAAACAGCGTGAGAGCGACATGTGAAAAACATCACATGAGCAGATGCGGGTTATTGGTTGTGTTGTGGTGGTAGAACACACACACGCGCTCACAAACACGCAACTATAAAATGTCAGCAACTTGGTTTAATCAAGCAGTATCCCACACAGACTGTGTCTGCAGCTTTTTCCAGTTCAGAAAGAGGATCAGCTGGAAAATAGAAACATGCAGTGGACTGTTCAGATTGGTGTGGTTTTCCTAAACACTGGATGGATTCTCTTCTTTTTACAACCAAATCCTCTGTCAGGTAAAAGAAACTTCAAATGTTTTTTTTACTTTAAATGTGATTTGTTCAATAAAATTAAGGCTGTGAATCAGTTAAAAATAAAATAACTGCACATTTTACTGTGATTACTCATGATTAATTGACTGACCCCAATCTGGACCCAACCAAAAATCAGTTCATATGGCTCAGATGACAGGATAGAGGAAACATCCGTATGGAAACCAGTAGCATGGTAAAATGGTGCCCTTGACGAACACCTTGAACAGCCTCTGGCTCCATGAAAACAAAAAAAATATAAATACATCCATAAACATGTGGCACATATAAATTTACTTGAGGTATGGAGCATGAACAAATGAATGACTTAGCAACCATACACAAAGGCACTGTTGCTGTTGAGAGAGCTGATGTCAGTCATTAGATTTGAAAATATGTAATGGAGCTCAGAGCTCTTTTAAATGTGTGGCAGCGTGAGACGCACAAGTATACAGAGTCACAAATGAAACATTTTTGTCTGCTACTGAGCGTTTGTCATGTCTTTTATAATGAATCAAGTATGCTGGTTCCGAATCTGAAGTCAGATTTTGTCTAGCACGTCCAGAACTCAAGCTATGCATACATATGTAAAATTATAATACGTTATTATGCAGAATCTGATTACAGAACTAGTTTTATTGCAGAACTGTTTGCACACGTGTAAGCATGTCAGCATGACAAGGATTACCATCAATAAACATAAAATCAACATATGTTAAAAAAAATCACCTTAAGGTTCATTCAGTACTGTTCAAAAGTGTTTTAAGCACCTGCTTTTGCGCTTAAAAGTCGTCGTCGTGCCCTTTTGTAGCAAATTCCACTCCTGCAGTGTAGAAGCTAAAAGTTCAGACTTCTCTTTTGATAACGAGAGATCCCTCACAAGATCATCCAAATCAGATTGGCTTAGCAAGTGTGGCCTTCTCTCATCACACTCTGGTTCATACAATTCGTCAGCGGCATTTTCTTCCACACTCTCATTGGAACTGTCAGTGTCATCAACAGGACATGCAGGAGGTAATGGCGCTGGATTCTGTTCATCATGTGGCACTGGCTTAAGAGCGGACTCACAATCAGGATAAACAATGTTTGACTTGTTTTTCTTGGAAAATCCAGCAATGTTAGTCATACAGAAATAACAGTTCAAGAGGTGATTTTTTTGTTCACACCATATCATTGGCGCACTGAAAGGCATCGCATTCCTTTTGCCATTCAACCACTGTGTTAGTCCAACGTAACATACCCTGCAGCAGAAGTGAGGTGCCCAACTTTTATCCTGATCTCCAATTTGGCAACCACAATAGTACTTGTAAGCAGTCTTCACCCTCTTTGTCAGATTCTTGCGCTGATCAGAGAGAGCATATTTACCGCAAACGTAACAAAAACTGTCCGGACTGTTAACACAGCTGCGCCTATTCATCTTAACACAGCAACACTTTCAAGAAAACTTATCTGCAGGCGCTCTAAGTCTCACTTGCCTTATATACCTGTAGTCCGATTTTATTTTATTTTGGCCAGACATACGTGCCCAGGCATGTCCTTCTCATGCAGCATTCATCCTCCCACCAAGAATAGCTAGTGCACAGCAAGTCTAGTGCTAGTGCACATGTATTATGTACAGTACATATATATCAGGCCTAATCGCTGTAATCAATATTATATATCATGCGTAAATATGCATTTAACTTAAAATCTGTACGTGCTGCGTTAATTCTGACTTCAGATTTGGAATCAGCACACTCGATTTACTATACGGCACATATTTTCGTCCAAGTAGCAAAATCTTTGTGACACAGTGTAATGTGACGGCAACTGACCATCAAGTAATTTAAACCGCAGACCAGGTTCGCCTAGAATCAGGTCTCCCTTTTTTCAATAGAAAGTTACGCACACTGGGTTTATTTTGCACCAATCTATTTTGCACACCTATTATGGAACCAAAGTAAATAGACTCACTTGCCACTTTATTAGGTACACCTGATCCAGGAACGGCTGGACCTTATCCCAGCTGTCACTGGGTAAGAGGCTGGGTTCAGTCTATCTTAGGGGCATACAGAGAGACACTGCACTTATATAGCACTTTTCTACCTGTTGGTACTCAAAGCAGTCTACCCATTCACACTCACATTCATGCAACGATGGGGGAGCTGCTATGTTGCTATAAATGCCACATATGCGTCCGTTACAATGCGGACACCTGCGGCTTATAGAGAAGTGTGGCTTATGTAAATTTTTCTTTTTAAATTTAGTGGATGGGGCTTATATTCAGGTGCGCTCAACAGTCCAGAAATTACGGCAATTAAAAACATATCCAAACAGCCATGATGACATGACCTGCTGGTTTTATTGTGAAGGAAAGTCTGCATGGTAAAATGTTGAAGCTAGAATACATAATATACTATGTTGCAAGTATTTGGACCCTTTAATCAGTTCTTTGGCAGCAATTACAGCCTTAAGTATTTGTGGGTATAAAGTGACGAGCTTTAGCCACCTGGAGTCGGGTGATTTTCTGCCATTCTTTGCAAATTTCTCAAGCTCAGTCAGGTTGGATGGGGACTGTAATTGGGTGTCGGGATTTGTTCTTTGGACCCGAAATGTGAGAGACAAGAGTATCAGGAAAAGAGTTGTTTATTGGATGAATTTATGGGTGGAAGGGTGGGAATAGGATTGAGGAGAGTAGGTGAATCACCAGGTGGAGACTTGACAAGGTAAGTGGACAAACAATGGATTCATGGGGAACAGAAGGTGGCTGACAACATCAGGTGAGTGGATCAAACAAAAAACCACAAAGTAACAACTGAAGCAGAAATAATTCAGAGGTGAGTAATCAACAAAGTCGAGCCAGGCTGAAGATTGAGACTGAAGGTTACGCTGGGGTCGGTGATGATGGAAAAAGTCCTTTGGAGCTAAAGCTGGAGGCCAATGGCGATGGTAGAAGCCCTCCAGGGAGCAGACAGGACGCTGAGATGGAGGTCGGTGCCGACGGGAGAAGCCCTCTGGAGATCGAACTGGAGGCTGGCGGTGACGACAGAAACCCTCCGGGGAGCGAGCAGCACCCCGAGCTGGAGGCTGGTGGGACGTGGGACTACCATCCCTGAGGAATCAGGACCTGGAACAGGTGCGGACCGCAGTTGACGGCCCCCGTGGAAGCACGGCCAGAACCAGGTGCGGTACTGCAGTCAAAGGCCCCCGTGGAAACAGGACAAGGGACAGGTGCGGGTCCAACGCAGTCGACGACCCCCTCGGAAACTGGATCAGAACCAGGTGCGGGGCCAGTGCAGTTGACGATGCCCTCAGAGACTGGATCAGAACCAGGTGCGGGGCCAGTGCAGTTGACGATGCCCTCGGAGACTGGATCAGAACCAGGTGCGGGGCCAGTGCAGTTGACGATGCCCTCGGAGACTGGATCAGGCAGGACCACTGGTGAAGGTGAGGCTGAGGTGTGAGCCGATGCCAGGACCGGAGCAGGAGCATCAGCGGGTTCTGGTAGGAGGCTCAGAGACAACACCCAGGTCAGGAGAGTAGTTGGCTGGCTCAGGAACAGGTGGTTGAAGCAGGGCAGAGATATCCCTCCTGAAAGCGCTCACATCTTCCAGGACCCGATGTGCCCCGGGCAGATCCAGCAACCAGGGCCTAGATTTAAAAAGGCCCTCCACCTGACCTGCTGCCACACAGCGAACCTCAAGGTCTCCTGGGGTCACAGTTGTCTCCAAAGTTTTAACAGTAGCTGACAAATAATGGGACATTGCTGACGTTGGGTAGAGTCCAAAGTGAGTTCTGCTGTTAATGAAGAAGGAGAATGAGCCTGAGAAATACAGTCAGAGGAAGGTTGTGGACTAGGAGACCTGGTGTGGCGGGACCTACGGCGCTTGGCACCCATGACGGTCGTTTCCTAAGTGTGGAGGTGTTGTTGGGCTGTGGCTTGGTCTCACTAACCGTGGGTGAGGGGGCAAACTTGGTAGAGGACTTGGGCACTGGGGAAAGCAGGGTGTCCGTTGGACTCAACGCAGGCCTCGTAACTGGGCAAACAGGTGCAGAATGAGGGGCAGTAACAGAACCAGGTGCAACATAGACCAAGTCAGGGACAGGAGAACAGGTGACTGTGGCCGGAACTAGAGGGCATGGGACGCGAGTGCCGTGGCTCCCATGACATTTCCGTAGACTGTTTTTACAGGGTGAAGCAACACTGGGGTGTATGTGGGGGTTCAGAATAGGCATTTCTGGATCCTGACCTGATGGAGAGAAAAAGAAGTCCGAGGCTTGTGCCTTTAACTCCCTCCATATGTTGTTTGCCTCCAACGGACTTAGGAAGACTGGGTCAGAATCCAGAACCCTCTGGGAGGGTGACAAGGACAGTATTCCAGAGGTGAGGGAGGGAGGTTGCCGACAAGGGAGATTATTGGAATGTGGTTTCATGGTGGTTCCTCTAGTCTCTCTCCGGGTCCAATCTGGCCAGACCGTACTGTCGGGATTTGTTCTTTGGACCCAGAAATGTGAGAGACAAGAGTATCATGAAAAGAGTTGTTTATTGGATGAATTTAAGGGTGGAAGAGTGGGAATATGATTGAGGAGAGGAGGTGAATCACGAGGTGGAGACTTGACAAGGTAAGTGGACAAACAATGGATTCACGGGGAACAGAAGGTGGCTGACAACATCAGGTGAGTGGATCAAACAAAAAACCACAAAGTAACAACTGAAGCAGAAATAATCCAGAGGTGAGTAATCAACAAAGTAACAAAGTAAGCATCAAAAGTAATAATGTAAAACATTCAACACGGTCCAACAGAATCCAAGCTTGCAAAAAACACAAATTAAATCCACCGATGATAATGGGTAAAGTTCGCTCACTTACACGAGACAGGCGGAGCATGAAAAGTCCAACATGAAATCCAGCGTGGTAGAAAAGGCTTCTTGGAGAAACGGGAGGCAGGCGCAGCATGAAAGTCCAATATGAAATCCAGCGTGGTCGAAAGTCTTCTTGGAGAACTGCAGAGTAGAAGTGAGAAAACAAGATGGTCTGGCAGAGAGCTGTGTTGAAGTCCAAACATAAATAGGCAGGGGGAACAGGTGAAACCAATTGAGGTTAATGACTAATGGTGAAGTTGGCCGAGTAACCAAAGAACAGAGACAGGATGTGGAGGAAATTGGTAACAAAATAAACGTCCAAAGGAGGAAGTGGAAATGAGGGACCGATTCATGAAATTGGGCAGCTATTTTCAGGTTTCTCCAGAGGTATTCAAGGGGCAAGTCAGGGGTCTGATTGCGCCACTCTGAGACATTTGTCTATAAGCCACTCCTGTGTTGTCTTGGCTGTGTGCTTAGGATTGTTCTAGATCCTAATCTCGGTGGAACAGGTTTTCATTGAAGATCTATCTGTACTTTATTTTTAAGTCTCCCAGTTTCTATTGCTGGAAAACACCCCCACAGCATGATGCTGCCACCACCATGCTTCACTGTAGGGATATACAGTAGTTGTGCAGGTGATAAGCGATGCCTGGTTTCCTCCAGACATAAGGTTTAGAACTGAGGTAAAAAATATCTGCTTTGGCTTCATCAGACCAGGAAATCTTGTTCCTCACAAAGGTGAAAAAGTGTCTGTCTAGTCACCTAGCCAATCAGTAAAGGGTTGCTGTGATGATTGTCTTTCTGGAACTCATAATAAGGCTCTTCTCCCCAAGCTCATGTCCTGACTGTGCCAAACTTCTTCCATTTGAAAATTAGGGAGGCTACTGCAATTTTAGGAACCTGCAGTACAGAAGAAATTATTTTTGTAGCCTTCACCAAATCTGTGCATTGCAATTTGACTGCATAGCTTCTGCTCTGTTACAGTATGCATTATCAGCTGTGAGGGCTTCAATAGAGAATTTCGTACCTTCTAAATTGTTTTAAAAACGTGAATATATATATATATTTCTCTAAAGCTATCAATGGCCAACTATGAAGAGCATTATTCTTTTCACCTGTGTGGTAAATAATAAATAATACATTTTTTGTCTCAGGTTCTTGGTCACCTCTCTTTCTAAAGCCCTTCTGCCCGAGTTGCTAAGTTTGACTAGGTGACCAACTCCTGTCCTTGCTGTGCCAAAATTCTTCCATTTGAGAATTGGGGGGCATTGTACTCTGAGGAACCTGTTCAGTTATTTTTCAGCCTCCACCTAAATTCTAATAAGACAAAATGTGTACACCTTAGTGAGACACAATTCTTTCACATATCTATTGCTATTCTTTGTCTAGGAAGTGAAGTGATTAAAATGGTCAGCATTATAAATATCTACGACTTGTGAGACTGAGGCTTGTGTCATTTTATGAATGTATTGCTTAATATCTTTATGATGTTGTGTGTTTTTATCTAAGTAATTGTGGTTTTACATAGGTGATCACACATAAAGATTATGTGTGTGTGTTCTTTACTTATTTTGTGGGTTTAGAAAAGTACTGTATATAAATTAGCTTTCCTTTGTTTCATTTCTTATGCACAGTATTTATACACATTGTGATTTCAGAGACAGTTACCTTATTTATAAGATGGCGGCACGAACCTATCGCGAGGCTCGGCGTCTCTCCAGATTTGTTTTATTTGTGTTTATTTACACACTATTCTCCTGCATACTAGCGCGATTCTGTCACGCGAGTATATCATACGACAGACAGTCACTTTTGGATATTGATCACATCTGCACAAACTCTGTTTCGGATTTTATCTTCAACTTTGACCAGATTCCACCGGAGCTCGTAAGGAAGCCACAACATAGCGAGCCATTCATCCTGACCGGCACTGTACGGCGCAGGCGCCGACGCAGAGACCGTAAACAGAGACGAGGAAAACGCGGAGGACTTCGGGCGAAGCTAAAACTAAACCCACATCGACCAGCGCTTCCTAGCATTTTTCTCGCCAATGTTCAGTCCCTGGCTAATAAGCTGGATGAACTCAGGATCTGGACCCTCACTCAGAGACTGATCACGGACTGTAACATCATGATGTTCTCGGAAACTTGGCTACACACCGGCATCCCGGACAGCGCGCTGGAGCTTGAGGGGCGCACTATTTTCAGAGCAGATAGAGATGCAGCATGCACGGGTAAGAGCAGAGGAGGAGGCTTATGCATTTATGTAAATAAAACCTGGTGCACTGTCCCTGTCACTGTTTCTTCTCACTGTTCTGCTGATCTCGAATACCTGATCATTAAGTACAGACCCTTCTATTTACCACGTGAGTTCACATGCGTTGTTGTGATTGCAGTGTATGTACCCCCGGATACTAAAGCTAACACAGCAATGAAAGAACTTAGCTCTGCTATTAACAAACTGCAGACGGTGCATCCTGATGGAGCTTTTATTGTTGCTGGGGATTTTAATCACTGCAATTTGAGATCTGTTTTGCCAAAATTCCAACAAAATGTGTCCTGTTGCACCAGAGGACGAAAAACTTTGGATCATGTGTACACAAGTGTGGCTGATGCTTACAGAGTCACACCCCTCCCCCACCTCTGACAATCTGATCTCTTTGTTTCTGCTACCCAAGTACCCTCCACTCATCGGACGTGTCAAATCCACAATAAGGACAGTTAAGGTCTGGCTGAATGGTGCTGACACCGCTCTTCAGCAGCAGTTCACACATACAGACTGGAGTGAATTCGCTGCACAGGCCACCACGGACTCAATCACAAACATCAACATCTACACCAATGCTGTCCTTGACCCACAACAGCTGCATGGACCAAGTGACAACACAAAAAAACATCACAGTGTTCCCCAATCAGAAGCTTTGGATGAACCGGGAGGTCCGTCTCCTGCTCAAAGCACGCAACACTGCCTTCAGGTCTGGAGATCGAGAGGCCTACAGCTTCACCAGAGCAGATCTGAGGAGAGGAATCTCCAAGGCCAAATATGTACACAAACAGCAGATTGAGGAACACTTCAACAACACTGACCCTCGACACATGTGGCAAGGAATTCAGGCTATCAGTGACTGTAAACCACCAAACAGATCACCTCCGACCAGCTCTGCCTCACTCCCTGATGAGCTCAACCGCTTCTATGCTCGCTTTGAAAGGGAGAATATGGGATCCATTCCCAAAACAGAGCTGTCACCAGGTGAGCAGCCACTCACACTCTCCACCACTGAAGTGTGGGCTACCCTGGGAAGGGTGAGTGCCAGGAAAGCACCTGGCCCTGACGGCATCCCCGGCTGTGTACTCAGAGCATGCGCAGAGCAGCTGGCTGAAGTCTTCACCGACATCTTCAATCTGTCCCTGGCCCAGGCAGTCGTCCCCACCTGCTTCAAGTCTGCCATCATCGTGCCATTGCCTAAGCATGCTGCTGCTTCAGATCTGGCTGACTTTCGTCCCGTAGCACTCACCCCTGTCATCGCAAAGTGCTTTGAAAGACTGGTCCTCACCCATCTTAAAGCCTGTCTGCAACTTAGCCTGGATCCTTATCAGTTTGCATATCGCCCGAACAGATCAACTGAGGATGCCATTTCCACAGTACTTCACTCTGCCCTGACTCACCTAGATGACCCCGACACTTACGTCAGGATGTTGTTTGTTGATTTCAGCTCAGCTTTTAACACAGTCAGCCCTTCCAGGCTAACCTTGAAGCTGGCACAGCTTGGCATCAGCACACGTCTTTGCAATTGGACCATGGATTTCCTTACAAACAGATCACAGTCTGTTCGACTGAACACCACCACCTCCTCCAGTCTTACCATCAGTATTGGGCTTCCTCAGGGATGTGTATAGTCCCCTCTCCTGTACTCCCTTTTCACCCATGACTGCGTACCTGCCTATGCTTCAAACAGCATCATTAAGTTCGCACCCGACACCACGGTAGTAGGCCTGATCAGAGGTAACAACGAGACGGCTTACAGGGAGGAGATCCAACACTTAGTAACCTGGTGTGAGGACAATAAGCTGGAACTCAACATCAAGAAGACAAAGGAGGTCATTGTGGATTTCAGACGAGCTGGCAATCACACTCATCTTCCAATCCACATCAACGGAGTGGCTGTTGAGCGTGTACCCAGCTTCAAGTTCCTTGGAATCCACATCTCTGAGGATCTCACATGGACTCTGAACTCTTCCATCCTGATCAGGAAGGCACAATAGCGCCTTTATTTTCTGAGGAGACTTAAAAAGTCCCACCTGTGTCACAGGATAATGAAGAACTTTTACCGCTGTACCATTGAGAGCATCCTCACAAACTATATATCAGTGTGGTACAGCAGCTGCACTGCATCGGACCGTAAAGCCCTTCAGAGGGTGGTGAAAACCGCCAAATTAATTATCGGTACTCAGCTCCCCACTCTGGAACACATTTACCAGAACCTCTGTTTGCAGAGGGCAAGAGGCATCATTAAAGATTCCTCCCATCCCAATCATGGACTGTTTAAACTTCTTCCTTCGGGCAGACACTACCGTTGTCTCAGAGCCCGAACAAACAGACTGAAAAACAGCTTTTTCCCTCCTGCTGTTCAATTGTAATGTAAAATGTTCAATTGTAATGTAACCTGTTTACAATCACTGCATTGTTACTTTTCACTACTGCATTGCCATTTTCTCTGTTCTGCACTACTACCATATGCATATTGCATCATATCATTACACTGCTTTATTGTATTTGCACTACTTGTGCACTACTACCATATGCACCTTTGTATTATATTATTTCCACTTGTCATTTACACTTTGTCTATTCTATTCATATTCAATCCATGTTCATTTGAATATTATATATTCATATTCATATTTATCTCTTTGTTATTTATTACACTGATATTTATTATTGTAAACAAGCCACTTATGCACTTCTGGTTAGATGCTACTACATTTCATTGGCTCTGTACATGTACCTTGCACATTGACAATAAGGTTGAATCTGATCTGATCTGATATAAAAGATTCTACAAACAGAAAAAAATTCAGATCACCTGGTGGTATTGTTGTTGTGGCTGACTGGGGAATAATGTAGTAAACAATTCAATTCAATTTTCAATTCAAATTTATTTATATAGCGCCAATTTACAACAAGGTCATCTCAGGGCACTTTACATAATAAAGTCAAGACTATACAAACATTTAGAGAAAACCCAACAAATGTGAGATGAGAGGAGAGAATGAAGAGAAAAGGAAAGTGGCACAGTGCAGAGTCCCCCAGCAGTCTAAGCCTATAGCAGCATGACTATAACCAACTATAAGCTTTATCAAAGAGGAAGGTTTTGAGCCTAGTCTTAAAAATAGTGAGGGTGTCTGCTTCCTGAATCTGGACTGGGAGCTGGTTCCACAGGTGAGGAGCTTGATAGCTAAAGGCTCTGCCTCCCACTCTATTTTTGGAAATTCTGGGAACCATAAGTCGGCCTGCATTTTGGGACAGAAGTGGTCTAGTAGGATGATATGGTACTAGCAGATCTTTTAGGTATGATGGAGATTGACCATTTAGAGCTTTATAGGTCAGAAGAAGGGTTTTAAATTCTATTCTACATTTAATGGGAAGCCAGTGGAGAGAAGCTAATGAAGGTGAAATATGATCTCTCTTACGAATCCGAGTCAGCAATCTTGCTGCAGCATTTTGGATTAATTGGAGGCTTTTTAGAGAGTTACTGGGGCACCCTGAAAGTAGAGAATTACAGTAGTCCAATCTAGAAGTAACAAATGCATGAACCAGTTTTTCACCATTGCTTTGAGACAAGATGCTCCTAATTTTGGCAATGTTTCTTAGATGGAAGAAGGCTGTCCTAGAGATTATTTTTATGTGTGAGGTAAATGACAAATCCTGGTCAAAAATGACTCCGAGATTCCTTGCAGTACTACTGGGGGCAAGAGTCATGTCATCTAAAGTAGCGATACTGTTAGAAAACATGTTTCTTAGACTTAAACAGTATGTAATAACTTTAAGAATATGTCCTGGTAATCTTTATATATTTGTGTTTATTTTCAGTATCTGTACAGAGAAGTATCAGAAACTCTGATAGTTCTGTTGAGTTTTGTATTCATCCTCCTGAAATTCCCTGGACACCACCTGTATATTCAGTCAACATCACCTCAACACCTCTAACTGAAATGACCTCAACAACATCTGTAAATCCAGTCAACATCATCTCTACACCTTCAACTGAAATGACCTCGACACCATCTGTAAATTCAGTGAACATCATCTCTACACCTTCAACTGAAATGACCTCAACAACATCTGTAAATCCAGTCAACATCATCTCTACACCTTCAACTGAAATGACCTCGACACCATCTGTAAATTTAGTCAACATCATCTCTAAATCCTCAACTGTAAGGACCTCTGGAAAAAGGAAAGAGACTAAAATAACATACAAAAGTAAGTCCTTCTTTTCAGCTGATCACTTTGACTTCTCGAAATCTTCATATCATCTCATGCAATATAGTCCAAATACAACATATTATTGGATGTACTGTAGGTTTAATCAATATTTCAATGATCATTATTTAGACTTATTTTGCTTATCTTGCTGAACTTCACATTTGTCTTCAGCTGAATCTGAACATAAAAAGCAGAGAAACATCTTTTCTAACATGAACCCTGCCGTCATAAGTAAGATAATTTTAAAGCTTATAAGTTAAATACAAATTCTTTTCAATGTCTTCCTTTCAGGACACTCTAATCATACAAGCCATTTGTTTTTTAAGACTGCTGCTTTGGTTTCTACAAAGGAAAACTGAGAAAGGATCTTATCATGTCTTATTATGAGACTGATAACCACTGTCCCAAGACTGGAATAATGTAAGTGTTTAAAACTGAATTTATTTCATAAAACAATCTTTTATAAAGTAAATTAGAATAATAACTCTAATATGTTCTAATTTACAGTGAAGGAAAAATACAGAGCACATTTTTGTACACCCTGCAGAACTACATGGTCTAAAAGTTAATTTTCTAATTTGATATACAGTATTATGTGTCATTATTGTATGAACTCTTTGATGTTAATTTATGAGAATAAATCGTAATATTTATTTCTATTTCCTCTATTTGTCTCCATTTGTGCAAATTGTCTGTATTTACACCTGTTATGACTGACTAACCTGACTTTGTTATGACATTAACATTTTTTTTTATCTTTGTCTCAGTTTGGTGACAACTCGGTCTCGTCGTATTTGTGTGGATGCAGCTGACCCACGGGTTCAAAGCCTTAAGAAAATGTTGGATGAAAAATTCATGTAGAGAAGCTGCAACACTGGAAAATGCTGTCTGTGGTTTTATCGAGTCACATGGTGTGAACTGTTTTTTAATTTTATTACAACATAATGATGGTTTTAGTATTTATGTGCAAATGTGCCACAAATAATCAGAGATGTTCTGATTGAATCATTTATAATCTGAATTGCTTTACCCATTGTTTGTCTGTGTAATGACTTTTACATGCTGTATTTATAATATCAATAAAAATATACAAGTTAATGCTGTTAATGCTGTAAAAACTTTGCTTCATCTCGTTATTTCTTTTTTCTTCTACGTGAGAAAAGAATCTGAAACATGGTCAATTTGTGACGATCTACATCCTTCTTCATACGTCATTCTTTGGCTTGGTTAGAAGTGTTAACTCTGTCAACATTTTGTATTATTGGTCCCTACTATTATTATCACATTTATTTCTCAGGGACCAAGTATGAAGTATATTTTCATACTTTATTTGCAACACTGTAGGTATTATGTCATTAACTCTCAAAATAATTAATTGGTGTTTCATTGCACAACCATTTTTTCCAATATTTAGATATTATTTGTTCTATTTTCAATCTTAGGTCACACAGTTTTTATAATAATCTGTTATTGAGTTTCTACTAGCCATAACAATATCTTTGTAGTTTAACCTTAATAAGGATTGCCTTATGATTTATTAAAATAGCTGGTTCTTTAAAGACCTCAGTCAATCAAAAATCAATCAATCAATGCATGACTGTAAGGGCTAATCCTTATTATGTCATGTGTATATATTTTTTTTGTTTCTTTTCTCCACACATCCAAAAGTCCTAATCGCAAAACTTATATTTTAATAAATCTTTTTTTACAGTTTTTTAGTGGGAATCAATTTATGTTGTCGTTAAAAAGCTGTATTAAAGTCTCCTTCCTAAATCACTCTACTGATGGGGAAGTTTAACAAATGCTGACTAATTTTACATTTAATACAGTAAGATGAAAAACTGTAGTATTACCGGTCTTCTTATCAGTGGATATTAATCAGAGCAAACTGGCTGTGATTTACATCCCTAATAACTCTAATTCATCTTCTAGACATGTCTGTCTTACTTTAGAATAATGTGCTTTAAATGTGCTTAAACTTTAAACTGATTATTTTTGTAACCTCACTGATTTTTCTCTGCTTTCAGGAGAACAATAAATAAGTGATAAGCTCCAGCTCAACTGTACTTCCAACTCAGACCAGACATTTGCACTCTCTAGTGCTGTAATGACGTAATGACTTCTTGGTGTTATCAAGAAGAAGGTACCTGCCCCAACAGACGCTGAGGCCAGTCCTCACGGATTAAAAAGTCTATTCTATGACTTATTTAACCCTAAGAAATGGTAAATAAAAAAGCCCCAGTACCAAATGCAATGGCGACTTTGTGAATCGATGGTTCTGCAGAGCTCGGAGTCACTGAAGCCATCCTTTAAGATGTTGTGGTATTAGACTTGTATCAGCCCGGTAGTTGACTCTGTATCAGGGAGAGTAGTTTTGGTGGACCCAGAAAAGTGCTACACACGAGTAAATGGAAGGAATAGTTTATTGTATAAAGTAAATTGGTCCCTGCAAGTGTCCTTTCAAATGCTGAGAGACTGTTGGCGTCTCTATCAGTCCACAGTAAAAGACTCTAAAAGGAAACACTTTGCTAATATTATTATTTCCAACTGTCACAAACCCCGTGTATTGTTTCAGTCTATTAGCAAAATCCTTAATGCTCCTCAGACTGTGTGTTTTGAATTCACATCTGAAACCTGTGAAAACTTTCTTAATTTTTTCATTAATAAGGTCTCTATGGCAAGGGCCAAAATCTCTCCTCCTGTTTTTGACCCGTCAGTCCCTCACTTATGCTCTGCTGTCTTTCATCAGTTTGAGCCTGTCACCTTGTCTCAGATTCAGGAGATTGTTGATCACTTGCAACCCTCAGGTTCACCCTGTGATGCTCTTCCCCCTCGTCTTTTTAAAGAGGTTTTTCTTACTTTAGGGCCATCTGTTCTCACCATTATAAACAGTAGTCTGACCTCTGGGCTGGTCCCCAAAAATTTTAAACATGCCATAGTTAAACCTCTCATTAAGAAACCTGGGCTTGATCCACTTGTTTTTGCTAATTTTAGGCCAATCTCTAGATTACCTTTTTTATCAAAGCTTTTAGAGAAAATCGTATATAGCCAGTTAATAGCATTTTTAAATGAGCACAACCTTTTAGAGATCTTTCAATCTGGTTTTAAAACAAAACACAGTACTGAATCTGCTCTACTGCGAGTATTTAATGACATTCTCCTAGCCTCTGATTCTGGTGAATGTGTGCTCCTTGTACTGCTTGATTTAACTGCTGCATTTGAGACAGTGGACCATGATATTTTGATCTCACGCCTAGAACACTGGGTTGGTATAAAGGGCCCAGCTCTGAGTTGGTTCAGGTCCTACTTAAAGGACAGAAGTTTTTGTGTCCATCTTGGAGACTTCCAGTCCTCCTCTGCTCCTCTGTACTGTGGGGTTCCACAACGCTCTATTTTAGGCCCTGTCCTGTTTTCTTTGTATTTGCTTCCCCTTGGCTCCATCCTCAGAAAACATGGAATCTGTTTTCATTGTTATGCTGATGATTGTCAGATTTATGTCCCTCTAAATAAGAGGGATGGTTTCTCTGTCAGCCCATTACCGGACTGTTTAAAGCACATTAAGGCCTGGATGGCTTTTAACTTTTTACATTTTAATGATTCAAAGACTGAGGTAATTGTGCTGGGAACCAACTCCCCTAAGGGGGCCCCTGCCTCCATAGACTTGGGTCCCTTGGCTGAATATGCCAAATCAGAGATAGTTAACCTTGGGTTTAAAATGGACACCAACCTAAAGCTTGACAGCCAGATTCGGTCGGTTGTAAAGTCTAGTTTTTTCCACCTGAGGCAACTGGCCAAAGTTAAGCCAGTTCTCACTAAGCAGCACTTTGAGACAGTAATCCACGCCTTTGTTACCACCCGGCTGGATTACTGTAACGCACTTTATTTTGGCGTCAGTCAGTGGTCGATCTCTCGACTGCATCTAATCCAAAATGCTGCTGCACGTCTTTTAACTGGCACTAGAAAATATGACCACATTACGCCTATTTTATCCTCTCTTCACTGGCTGCCTGTGCATTTTAGGATCCATTTTAAACTTCTCGTATTTGTTTTTAAATGTTTAAATGATGCTGCCCCAGAGTATCTCTCTGAACTTGTGCACTTATATACTCCTCCTCGGTCACTCAGATCAGCTGACCTGCTGCTCCTGAGTGTACCAAATACTAAACGGAAGCTCAGAGGGGACAGAGCTTTTGCGGTGGCAGCTCCAAAATTGTGGAACGAGCTGCCCCTGCACATCAGACAGGCCTCTTCCTTGAGGATCCATTTTAAACTTCTCGTATTTGTTTTTAAATGTTTAAATGATGCTGCCCCAGAGTATCTCTCTGAACTTGTGCACTTATATACTCCTCCTCGGTCACTCAGATCAGCCGACCTGCTGCTCCTGAGTTTACCAAATACTAAACGGAAGCTCAGAGGGGACAGAGCTTTTGCGGTGGCAGCTCCAAAATTGTGGAACGAGCTGCCCCTGCACATCAGACAGGCCTCTTCCTTGCCTGTTTTTAAATCATTTCTTAAGACCCATTTGTTTTCACTGGCTTTTGACGCAGTCTGAGTTGTTGACATTATTTTACGTGTGTTATTTATTTATTTATTTATTGTTAAATTGTTGGGTTTTATTTGAATATTTTATGCCTTAACCTGTACAGCACTTTGTTCAACCTTGTTGTTTTAAAGGGCTTAACAAATAAAGTTACAGTTACAGGATGTTGACCAAGCTGACATCCATCATGGACAACACCTGTCACCCGCTGCACCAGACAGTGGAGGCTCTGTACAGCTCCTTCAGTGGGCGACTGATACAACCTCAGTGTAGGACAGAGCGCTACCGTGGGTCTTTCATTCCCACTGTGGTTAGACTCTATAACGCCACAGTCTAACCTACTTGACCTTCAAATTTTGTACATATTCTGTAGTAGTTATACATTGTACATTTGTAAATTGATTTGAATTAAATTTTTTGCACATTACTTGCACTTTATTACAATAGTTCGTTCACTACTCTTGTTGCTTTGTACATGTGGGAGCTGTTTAACGTGTAAATTTCCCCGTCGTGGCATCAATAAAGATTACCTTACCTTACCTTATGTCGCTATTTATTGATTTGTTTTATCTGGTTTCATAGAAAGATATAATTGCGTGTCAATTGTTCGCCAAGTTTGTACAAGACAAGCAAGGAATTGAATTTGGTCTATCTCTGTCTCTTAGTACTCTCTATTAATTAACAATTATTTACATGAATTATTAGCTACATTAAAACCGTAGATATAGTTACAAAATATGAACATATAAACGTAGAAATTGCATACTGTAAAAAAAAACAAACTTATTGCACACTGAGTACAGCTCAGACATAGCCTGGGGGAAGAAACTGACTCTGTGTCTGGTGGTTCTGGTGGGCACAGCTCTTGTCTGGAAAAAAATTTTACTTTTACTTTGTTTTATCTGCTTCTACAGTATGAAATATGTTTATTATATTAAGTTGTTTCCAGTTCTAATAATGAATTTAGTAGTAATTTGCAGACCTAACGTGATCAATTTATGTGAGTTACTGTGACTCTAATAATAAAGCTTAAAAAAAAGACAAATATTATGACAGAGCATTTTATTCAGAACTTCTTAATATTTACATTGCACAAGCTTTTGTTTGTCCTCCCCCTGATGTGGACGTTTTGCTACTGTCATGGATCTCTCAATTACTCCTTGTGTGAGTAAAAGTTTATATAAGACACAAAACAAAACCATCATTCAAAACCATGTCATTCTGTGATAAAAAATGAGTTGATCACAGAATGACCCCATTAGAAATATTTTGTGCACCAGTGCGCCTGTGATAGGAGCTTTAGATGGCATCAGTTCTTAGGAGCTCCAAGTAGAAAAATTAAATTTTAATACTAGAATAAAACTTTCAGACATCTGAAAAAGATCTTTGGCAGAAAGCACTTGGTCTAACCTTCAATTCAGATTATGAAGTCTCTGCCCTCACACTATGAAGGTTGTAATCATTGTCAATCTCTTCTTTTAAGGGCAAGCAACAACTTCTTTACTAATCCTAGCAACTTTATTTAGCGCCTAACCCGAGTGGGAAAATGTCAATTTTGGCTCCACTGCAACAAATTATATCCAGTATTCAGTACTATAATGCTAAAAGGGTTTAACAGATGCCTACCTACCTATGTCGTGGTACTTTTTTAGCAATTTATATTGGGGATTACAGTTGAAGGACGTTTTGGACCATCAGTTAATGGGAGTAGGGTGTTTGGATGTCAGTGTCCTACAAAAGTGAGAATAACAATAGTAGTAACAAATAGTTTGTTTTGAACTCAGTGACAATGTATTTTGTCTGTATTGAGCCACTGTGAATGATATATTTGAGGTTCGCTAACTAAGTATTCTCAGACCTACATAACATATACCTACTATAATCGAAACTGGAAGATAAAGTTGTGTTTGTAAAAACATGGTGTGTTTGAATTGTTTTGTAACCTGGTTAAATGTTCATGATTCCTCTGCAGGGTTGAGAAAAGTCCAGCCTGGTGCTCTCCTGAATCTCGACATCCGTCTTCCTCCTTTGTACATGATCATCATCACCGCATTGTTCAAGGGGAGAGTGAAGAAGGAATTACTCAGATCCTTTTTGACCAGTGACCAGTGCTTAAACTCTAGACTCATCTATATGTTTTAGTCTTAATCAGTAACCTGCTGACTTCATAAATAAACCCGACACCATAGAGCTAATCCTCCCTGCGCACACTCTGACAATAAGAGCGCCACTGCTAACTACTGGACTGGATGTGCAATTACACTTTATTCTAGTACGGCAAAAAAAGCATGTTCCCCACGGTCTCACGCGCCCCCTCCTGGCAGCGCTCTGCGCCCCCCCAGGGGGGCGCGCCCCACTATTTGAGAAGCACTGGGTTAGCTAGTTGTTCAAACATATCATTTGCAATTAAGCATGTAAAGAGAAGAGAGAACGCACAGTTTTCAGTTTGATGAATTATTTTTTGTTTCTAAACATGTATAAAAGTACAGATTTACAGTAGCACACTCCAGGTTTCATGTCAAAAGTTTATTAATTTATTTTTTAGATTTTTTGGTCTTTATTTTAGATTGGTGACAAAAAAGACCAGTCCATGTCTGCGTGGATTCAAATCTCCCCAGGGAGCATCATTATGAATGTGGATCAACATTTTTAAAACCCTACATTTCTGTAGCTTTTCATTGTTATATATTGTAATATGTAAAGGAATCCTTTATTTTCAGAATAAAGTCTCATATAAAGGGAAAACATGAAACCATCTGTATCAAATTTTATGAATAATCAATAAATGATACACATTTCCAGATGTAGTTTTTTGTAAAAATCACAGTTAAGCAATAAATGCTGATTATTGTAATTTAACCCCATGACAGTTGATAAAATTGTTTTGAATCACCTTCAGCCTTTGCTGAAGTTCAGGAGGAGAGAGGGTTGCCCACCTATCACAGGGTCAGTAGTTTGATGCCTCCTCTTTATGATACCCTTCTTCTTCCTCTCAAACAGATCTGGATTCCTTCTTTCAGTCTCTCTCCTCTTCTCCATCCACCCCACCCTGCCTACACTCACTACTTCAGTTCTCTGCCTCCTTACTACACCTTACTATAAACAGCTGACCCCAGATATTTAAACTCAACCACCTTCAACACCTCTGTTTCAAAACTCTTTTCCTTTGGAAATATATATTAGAAACACATTATTTAACCGTAATTTAGTATTTAAACAACAATATGAATAACAAATAGGTTTCATTCTAATAAAACTCAATTTTCGCATTGCGAAAAGCAGCTGATTTGTTTGCATATTGATGAACATGTGAAGTAGTTATGAATTAACATTTATGATCTCTTGTTTGTAAGCACGTATTCTGTTAATGACGTGACATAATAATGAATAAATAGTCATGGTTAGTGTTCAGCATTGGGTTAAACATGGTATTTTTAGTACCTTTAATACTATCTGCTACTTTTCAGCCTTAACTCAAGAAAACATGCAGAGACAAGTGCATATGTGATAAAGCAGCAGCTCTTGGATGCCCTTAGCTCCACTGCATCAACCCTCTTTGGCCAGACTTTGTTCTTACTCTGGTTTAAGTAGTGGTCGGATCTAAATCTGGTTTTATCATTGTTTCAGTCTTATTGATCCAAGCTCTTCAAGCTAGATTTTCTGTTGTAGGGTGTTCTTTTTATAGACTATTTTAGTTTGATATCTGCTTAAAGGGTAAAGTCTATTGTCTTTTACAATTTTAAGGCTTAGTTAATTTAGTTAGTTAAGTATTGGATGAACTGTTTGTTTGCTCAGCTGTTCATTGTTGTCCCATCTCCCTACCAAAGCTGGTATAAAAACTAAATACTGTTACCATACGACCACGCACAGTAATTACAGCCACTAGAGGTCACTCAACAATAACACGTCTCTGCTCAAGGTATGGTGCCAAATCTTCAGCTTCAACTTCCTTCTTGCTGTGCTGCGAAAACATTGTAAACCTGTAACACTCAATTCTGCAGAGGCTCTATTCAGACACAGTTTGCTTGACTGAAAACTCCAGGTAGCTGATGTTGTGATCCAGATCCATGATGGGCCGGTTCATCATCAGCGTTTTGATGGCTCTTCTGCTCCAGCAGAGTGAAGGCGGTGAGTTCATTGGCTTTCTAGACTTAGACATGGCTTTTTTCAAAACATAAGTTAATTATAAAACACGAACAATTTGATCACTGGGAATATTAAATAGCTTTATTCCTTTAGGTAGAAGAGGATATTGGTGTTGTTTTCTATATTTTTGATGTGACAAGCAATAAATTTAGGTTAAAGCAGATAGCCTTAAATGAACGAGGTGCATAACTGACTGCGATTCATCGTCTAAAAGCTTTTAGTGACTTTGAGTTCATTTGATATTATAATTTGATTTCACCTACTGACCACTGCATTGTAATTTTTGAGGACTGAAGAAGCTTCAATTCTAGTTTTAAACTTTCATCAATTTGTGAACTATTAATATTTGACACAGATATTAGATTCAATCATTGATATTAAATGCAAACATATAGCTTTAATAACATCTTTATTGTCCTTGTAAAAAAATTATCATCCACAAATGTCATCAGCTTTAAATAATTGTGTCTGCCTTGTTACCAATCACAAAACACGGGTAATCTTCATAAGCAAATAAAACCCCATCACCATTTTAAAATCTGCTGTGTTCCTGATTTGAATTAGTTTTGTCCTCTCCAGACCTAGAAAGGGAGCAACATACGACATCTAAACCTGATAATTCTGTGCATTACGGTGAGTTCTGCCTGCATGTTTCCGATGACTCTCAATGGACAAGCTCCACATCAGGGACAGAGCAGCCTTCAAAGTCTGCGAATGCAGCCAAAGAGCCAACCCAAAAACACAATGGGGTACAAAGACTACCCATGAAACCAGAACTAAACAGGGACTCCAACAAACAGGCAGCAGCTGAGTCAACACAATCACCCACACAGCCTACCCTGACATACGGGGATTCCACTGAACTGATGACCGTTAGAAAAACTTTGATTCCAATGGAAGCCCCTCCTGTTGCACCTCAACAGGGTGAGACCATTTTCCTGACCTGCCATTATTAACTTGGAGGGATGATAATCATGGTAATGTTTACTTTTAAAGGGGGTACAAATCTTATAAATAACAATTTGTTAAAGTCAGTAATAACTTTTTAAGAAGTATATGTGGAATAAAATATATTCCCAATATAAGTTGCTGAAACTTGTTTATTTTTTTATTCCACCTAGTCAACACCTGTTACTGCAACGTCGAAAACATAAAAGGTCAAGCTGAAACCTCCTCTGTTAGAAGCGTAAAGATTCAGTTGTCCAGCGAAACGTGTAACTCAGTGGAAGTCATGTAAGTACTGTCTGTGTGTGTGTATATCAGAAGCAGGTGTATGGTAAGCACTGTTTTTGGAAAGCAATGGTTGTTTTATTATGTTTTGGTGCTAAACTGCATCTGTATAGAACTTAACTGCAAAGGGATTATGTCATTATTAACATAATGAGGACATGTTAATATGTAAATATAAAAGGCAAATTAAGAATATGTTGATACTGAACATACACCTGGGTTGTTTGTTGTCACACCATTTAATGGCTGTTATCTGTTGTAGATATATTTCTTTTGCTCTATAACTACTTTTAACTGGTAACCTAGATTTAGAATCTAGCTAATTATTATCCTGCTTATGTTATTATTCCAACGAATTTTCCCATAGTTTCAGACATTGATGTTCCCAGTGTTGTACTGATTTGTGCATCCTTCTAAGTATGACATTAATGCCACAGGTGCAATCATTCTAATCCATCTGTCAATAAATCTGATTGGACAATGAAAAAAAACTTTAATATTGATCAATTTTCCTCTCAAAGTTGAACTTTTTAAGCTGGACACAAGTTGCTGCAAGAAATAATCCACTGTGCTGGCAAAAAAATTTTTTTGCATACCAGTGCATAGCAGGCAACTCCAAGCATGATCCTTGATCTGATACAAAAGCTGTTGTTTGCAGCTTGTTAGATTGATAGATAACAAGCTGCAAAATACCATCAAATGAAAGCTCTTAAACCCAAATGTGTTCAGTGTACAGCAATAACAAATGTATTAGCCTTGCTATTCTAATACCAGAGTGGACTGTAGTTAGGTAGGTTTTATTAATCATCAGTAAGTTTTCATCAGTTTTTTTTTGTGTGTGTGTTGTATTTGGTTGTAATGCACCAGAATAACCCTTTACTTTTGTTTTCCAGTGAAGAACTGGAGAACGGCAGGATGGTTTGTGTGACGCCTAGCAGCATTCATAAATATATCACCAACCGTGTTTTGCGGTAGGCTGAGTCCGTGTTATGGTGGATGTCAGTATGGATTTAACTGGCCTATGTAACTTTTTACTTTTTTCTCAAAAACGTATCTTTTTGTAGAGAGTGGCTGTCAAAACCTCCTTTTACCTAGACTCACCGAACAGCACTGGCAGTAAGACATAGATATTTGCTTCCCTTTTTTTTTGCAAGAAGTCTCAGGAAGCTTCGACAGTACCTCTCTACATTTAGGTATGTTTTGAGTGTTCTGAAAAACTTGCACTCTGCAGCTTTTAGATTAACATGCATAATTTAACACCATCAAAAATGCTTATCAAAACAAGCATATTATAACTGCCAGTATGTCAGTGATTGTAAATCGGATGTCAGCTATTTCCACACTGATAAGTTGATGTATTAATAACCCTTTCCTGTAAGATGACATGTTGATAAGATGTTATTACCCACCCACCTCCCAGCCATTTTGTCACAACTGCTGCTCCACCAGATCCAACCACAGAGTTACACATACAAGTACAGAGTTTTGGAGAAACAAAAATAGGTAGATGAAAATTATTGTGAGTACAACAAAGTAATGAGTCCTGTCATGAAAGAGCAACAGATTTTCTGTACTAATGACAAATACTGTGCAGCACATTTATATTAAGGTTTTTCTCATGTGTCTTTAAAGCAGTTCAACGGTGTGAATCCTGCAACATCACAACAGATTTAGACAATGTTGACATAAAGGACATACACTTTTTGGATGTGAAGATGCAGTCACTTGAGTGCTCCCTCATTTTTTAGTAAGGCTCCTCCTACAGTTCTTCCTAAACATATATTGACTAAAGTGTTGCCACATAAAGAAGACCAAATAATGATATTTATATTTCTCTCTGCTAGCTTGTACACTAATGTCAGCTTGAGTGATGGTAACATTCTCTGTTTGGACCAAGACCAACAGGAGTTTCAGACAGTGCTGAAGAAACTGGAAGAAAAATTTTACCAGACACCAGAAAACTGTTTGTAAACTGGTTGTTTTTACATAATTAAAGACAATTTACTACTAGACTATTTAATGTAAAAGCAAGTAAGAAAAAATGTCACATTTGAGAAGCCTGGAGGAAAACTTTTGATTAAATTACATATTTGATTGAAAACTTGTTCAACTATTATTGCAGCTGTAAGCAGTACATAAACATATGTACACTTGTTCATCTCCTTTAAGTCACTGATGGATGTCACTGCAAAGACCAAAATATGCAACCTCCAGTGAAAGCTTCACCAGGGACAAGTACAAGGGTTTGGGCCCCCACTGAGACGTGTAACTCAACTGAATTCATGTAAGTGCTCTATGCGAATCTGTGTGGCTTAAACTCTTTCTACAACCCGTTCCAAATAATTTTGGGACAAGTTGCAATCATGAAATTCTAAATTGGTGACTATTAGCAAAAAGAATACCTTTTATCAGTTTCAAATTTAAACATCTTTTCTTCATGGTGTAATCAGTTACTGAGGTATCGTGCTTCTCAGCCTCCCTGGAAAAGGGTGCTGGAATGGAGACTCCAACCGATTTAGGAGCAGCAATGACTCTGCTCTAGCCTTGGATCAGGGGAGAAACTTTACACTCTTGCAAGACAATTGGAGGTGTCATGGGACTATGCCCATCTGGGGCCATTGTTATCAGCCATCCAGTACTTGTCAGTTGAGGTAATACGGGCATTTAATAAGAATGCCTCCTGGTCTCCCCTTCAGCAGTTGGAATACCTTTAGTCTTATTAATTGAACTCTGATGAGGCTCTTTGTTGAGTGGACAGTATGTTTTAATTACCATAATATTTAACACCTGAAATTCTTTACCTTCGTCCCACATCCATCTTTTGATCTTAAACCCAATTTTCTATAGAAAAGCTGGTCTTGCCATTGCATTACTTTTGAAGGGGACTGTATTTGTGATTGCAGGTTATTTTGGCTCAAATGTTCTGAACTCATTATTAAGAATATATATTGCAAACTGAACACTGTGATCTTTTTCTTTTTTCTTTTTCCAGTCAGACACTGACAAATGGCAGTGAGGTGTGTGTAACCGCACTTGGCCTCTTAGAATATATTAATGTTCCTCGGTAAGTTATGTGAGACTTAATTCAGTAACGTTTTCAGGTAAAACTAATTAGTTTTGAAACACCTCATGGAACATATTTAAAGGGGTAGTTCATTTACAGTTGACTTTTATGAAGGTGTGTTAAGAACAACATTAGCAATAAAATCAGGCCATTGTGCACTGTACTGTGGACAAGTACAGGGCTCTTCTGCCTTAGTCTAATTTTTATATTTGTAACATCGGTACAATACGAAGTTATTCCTCCAGCAGAATATACCAGACTCTGCATATATACGCCTGTCACATGTGATTTCATGTGAATGGGGAAAAAAGAAATCATATTAGAGCAGACAACAGTGGAAACCGGCAGATCTTCACTTCTGACAAAACTGTGTTATAATATATGTTATTATATTTATATTAAGCTGACTCAGATAAATTAAAGAGGCTTTGTACATCTATCTATATATATTTGTTTCTCTGTAAAACTAAAAATAGAATAGGCTACATTTTCCATTAAAAGCAGAAATTGTAGCCTATTCCATCTGTTATCTATTAATCATCTGTCATCACTGACTTTTATGAGTATTCACTAAACCTCATTAAACAGAGAGTAAAACTGGTTTATCCCTGCAGTGTTTCTGAAAATCCACAACTCTGAACAGGTTCCTGAAACTAGCAGGTGGGTTTCTTTCTTTGGACAGTTAACATTTTCTGGGTTTTTTCAGTATTTGCAAATAAAAACAAACTTTCAAGTTGATCTACTTATTAACTCTTATTCATTTAGAGCTGCTTTCTACCTCTGAGATGTCCCGACAGTCACTGATGACATTGTTATTATTTCATATATTTTTTCAGTGCACTGTATCTTATTGGAAACTCAAATCACTGAGTAAATCTGAAACATCATGTGCTATTTCCTTGCTGATACTCTGATGGATGGGGTCTACATCTAACATAAGTGATGATGATTTCCTTTTAAGATGTCTTGTTGATAAGGATGTTTTACTCTCATACCCTCTCATACCCTAGCTTAAGATAGTTTTAAAAAAGGTACTGGCCATTTTTAATTTAAAAAAATTATTATAATGAAAGATAAACTATTATTCATAACACAATGCAGCTAATATGTGGGTATGTGAGTGCTGTAGGCTTTTTATTATAGTTAGATGTTATATCCTGAAGTTGTTTCAGCATCAGTACCTACTTTAGAAAATGTGTTTCAATGGTGCTTTCTTTAGCCATAATGTTAAGTTTTTTGCCATATAGGGTACGATTTAAATTAAGTTGTATTCAGTTTTAAGGTAAAAAAAACATCTGGCTTAAGAAGTACTTAAATATTGAATCACAACATGGGTAGACACTATGGAATAGAGTAATTTTTATATTGTAAGTATGTGAGGATCAGTGATTTTAGCAGACTGATGTGGATCTTTAGCGTAGCACAATGATGTATCGTAGCACTGGTTCTCAGAAAAGTACAGGTATAAAATTTTTAAATACTTTTAAATTAAAAGTAAATTATCATGTCCTTAGGAAGAAATGTCTATATTTTATACTTCTGCGCAAACGCTGACTTGCCATTATTGATTGGTCGCAACCAACTTCTGTTGTTGTTTTATATGTCGATGGCCCCCATATTGTTTGGTTTGATAATATTTTTTTACAAAGTGGACATTTCCCCAGTCACTAATATAGTTGCTTGGTACTAATACATGACAGCTAGACACATCTACAGGATGTCAAATAGCGGTAAAAAGCTACAACTGTAATTTTACATACTGATTTTAAGAAACTGGTCACTAATGGCCTTTTTGATTTAACTTACTTGCAAAAGTATCCTAACGACCATCATTATAGTTGTTATCACATATGTAATTCCAAAATCAGGTCCATGTTGTCACAATTTGGATGGGGACAAAAAGTTCAGTGAACAAGGACAGTGAAGCATTTATTTTATATATAAATGCAGACCATTTACCATTTTACAATTTCATTTTCTTGATTGCTTAATGAATATTAATTTTAGGTAGGTCTGTCAAATTATTAGGTTTTCAATGCTTTTAATAAGCTAACATTGATGAAATGATGTCTTTTGTCTAGTTTTAGAAAGTATAATCTTTCATTGAATAGATTTTTATGCTTGCCGGGTTTTTACATTTTTAGAATAGCAAAATTTGATCCGTCCATTGGAAGAATTGTTTTCTCATAGTTAAATATGTTGTTCTTATTTCTAGTTTGAAATTTGTTCAGCAGATACCTGATGAGCCTCAACATGCAAAGTCTGCCAGATTTGGTGAGTTTTTCTATAAGCTGTAGCTTTCGTGAAACAGAATGACAGATAATGTGCAGCATTTGGAGCATGTGCCATTGTGTCATTGCACTTCTCCATCAGTGACACTAGCAGGTGCTACACAGTATGTACTCTATTATGGTTAATTAAATTAAATGACATAACAGACTACTATAAATAATTATTTCTGGATTCAATTTTGTGTGTAGAGCACTACAAGATAAGGTTTTGGCCAACCTCATCCCACATAGATTTGTTGATATTTGAATTATGGCTATGTTTATTTGAATTATGTACTTTTAAACAAATACATGGTCATAAAATGATGGAAACCTGTTTCATTTGTGATATTCGATGATAAGTTTAGAGCATAATGGCATGACTGTATATGTAAATTATTAAAAACTGTAATTTAAACTATTACAGAAGAGGTGTCTTGTTTAAGCTGCCATTCCATTGGATTATGGCACATGGAGCCACAGAATATAAAATCTCTGGAGATGAATGTCCAGTCAATGTTCTGTCCTATCACTATATAGTAAGTCTTCTGCTACTGCCAAACCAACTTTTTTACACTTGAGTAAAACAAAATACTTGATTCATATTGTAAGTGCAACTTTTCAATGCAAAGGTCTTTCAACTGAGCTTCCCTTAGTGAATGGTAGAGAATTGTCTAACCAATATTGTCTTTTCTTATTGTATTATACTTTCAAAACGTCAACAATTCCACAGTTCTTTCTTCTTTACCTCCCTTGCTCACACGATTACTAACTCACTAAGAGCTTATGCTACAGTTAGCACTTATTATAATGAAATAATTACACCTGAACACTATAACTAATAATAACCTACTTAAATATGTAAAGCGGTTTTGGCTCTTACACATATCTTCTTTGTTTTTAAAAAACTCAAAATGTCTCAGTATCAGTCTCAAATTCAGTATCAATCAATATCCTCTAAGTAATTTACATGTTCAGTTTTTTTTTTTGTTTCGTGATACAAAATATGTATATTCATAACATTAGAGTTTTGTTTCACAGTGTCAGGCTGAAAACTGGAGAAGATCTCTGTATGGACTCGGACCAGCCCAGATTCATGGATCTGCTGGAGAAACTGCAAGAACCAACCCCCTGAGCAAGAAGACACTGTGAGGTTCATTTGATCCAGCAGAGGAGGGATAACAAGATAGGGTTCGAGGGATTTAATTGTGTTGGTTAGAGCAGTGGTGATATTTTTTTAGAGCAAGATTATTGCAGTACCTATTAGAAAATTGTATTTCTGATTCAGTAGCGATTTAGTTAAATATGTACTTTTACTCATTTTATTATAATCTGTTCCCAGTGAAGCCTATCTAAAAAATTAAATCTTCATTCATCCATTTTTTTATTATTTCTGTATTTACATTAAAATTACAGGAAATATGAAAAAATCTCTTTATCTTTGTGTATCTTTATGAAATTTTACTGGACCAACAGACACTTCCATCCTTTAAAGCTTCCCATATATACATATATATATATGGGAAGCTGTTCAACTATCTGTCAACCAAATCTTTTATTTGCCGTTGTATCATTTAAAATAAAGTGAATTGCTAACTGATTTATATTATTTATTATTGAGCTATTGTTACAGGATAGTTTCAAGGATGGAAGTGTATGTTGGTCCAGCAAAATTTCATACATTTATGAAGCCCAGAGGACAAATCCTATTGTATTTACTTTGCTGATCCTCTGAAATATTATTTTTAACTTATACACTGAAACCAGATACACTGGTTTATATGAAAATACCTACAGGATTAGACACATATACATTTACACATACATGTTACAGTGAAAGGCTATAAGAGGCCCTATGAGACACAAATTATACTAATTCACACACACAACATCATAATCTCACATGTACACTACAATACTGTTTCACACACAACTATACTCTTACACACACACTACAATAACTCAATTCAATTTAACTTTATTTATATAGCACCAATTTACAACAAAGTCATCTCAAGGCACTTTACATGACAAAGTCAAGACTATACAGACATTTAGATAAAACCCAACAAATCCCTCTCGAGCAGCTATAGGCAACAGAGTAAAAACTCCCTTTGACGGAAGAAACCTCCAGCAGAACCAGGCTCAGGGTGGCCGGCCATCTGCCTCCACCAGTTGGGGTGAGTGGAAAGTGGAGAGACAAAACAAAGAGCATCGGAAGCAACAACAAAACACTGGGCAGGTTGGAAGGACCAGTAGCTCTGCACTGGAAGACACACAGCTCCAAACCCGGGGACACCTGAGGACAGGGACAGAGAGAATGAGACAGAGAGGGAGAAGCACAACTATGGGAGAAAGAAGACATAGAGTTAATCTCATACAGTGGTGACATATAAATGTGGGGTGAGAGGAGAGAGAGAAGAGAAGAGGAAAGTGGCTCAGTGCATCAATTCCAATAGCAGTCTAAGCCTATAACAGCAGGACTATAACTAACTATAAGGTTTTGACCCTAGTTTTAAAAGTAAGGAGAGTGTGTGCTTCCCGAATCTGGCCTGGGAACTGGTTCCACAGGAGAGGAGCTTGATAACTAAAGGCTCTGCAGGCCTACTTCTCTGAAACGAGAAGCATTCTGAGACTGAAGTGGTCTATTAGGATGATATGGTACTAGGAGATCTTTTAGGTATGATGGAGGTTGGCCTTTTAGAACTTTGTGGTAAGAAGAAGGGTTTTAACTTCTCTTCTACATTTAATGGGAAGCCAATGGATAGAAGCTAAAGAAGGTGGAATATAATTTCTCGTACCAATACCAGTCAGCAATCTTGCTGCAGCATTTTGGATTAATTGAAGGCTTTTTAGAGAGTTACTGGGGCAGCCTGACAGTAGAGAATTACAGTAGTCTGGTCTAGTTTAACTAGAAGTAACGAATGCATTAACCAGTTTTTTTGCATCACGTTGAGACAGGATGCTCCTAATTTTGGCAATGTTCCATAGAGATTTGTTCCAATGTTCCGTAGAAAGGCTGTTCTAGAGATTTGTTTTGTGTGTGAGGTAAATGACAACTCTTGGTCAAAAATGACTTAGAGATTCCTTGCATTACTACTGGGGGCCAGAGTTATGTCATCTAAAGTAACGGTATGGTTTGACAACATGTTTCAAAAAATTTTGGGCCAAACACAATAACTTAAGTTTTATCTGAGTTTAGAAGAAGGAAATTATCCATCCAGTCCCTTATGTCTTTTAGACATGCTTGTAGTTTGATTAATTGATTTGTTTCATCTGGTTTCATAGAAAGATATAACTACGTGTCATCAGCGTAGCAATGGAAGTTTCTAATAACGTTGCCAAGGGTAGACATATATAGTGTAAAGAGTATTGGTCTTAACATAGAGCCTTGTGGAACTCCATAACTAACTTTTGTGTGTGTGGAAGATTCATCATTAACATGAACAAACTGGAATCTATCTGATTGACCTATCTGATTGCAGTTTCTTTAATCCCAATTATGTGTTCTAGTCTCTGTACTAAAATTTTGTGATCAATGTTGTCAAATGCAGATCTAACAGAAAAAGATCTAACAGAACTAGTATAGAGACAAGTGGTGACTTTACTCAGTGCGGTTTCTGTGCTATGATGAACTCTAAATCCTGACTGAAATTCTTCAAACAAGTCGTTTCTGCGCAGGTGGTCACGTAATTGCTTTGCAACTACTTTTTCAAGTATTTTAGAAATAAAGGGGAGATAGAATATTGGTCTGTAATTGGCTAAACACTTGGTGTCATGATTCCACCCCAGCTTTTCTGCTTACTCGATCCTACTTTGGTAATCACCAGTGCGGTGGTGGGAGATAGTTTGGAAAACAAGGATGGCATGGTTTACGGTTTGAAGTATTTAGGAGACTTTTAGAAGCAGATCTTTTCTCTACAGGCAGGTGCGGAGAATGACAGGGGCTCTGGTGGCAGTGGGCAGCGGGGAGCTCTCAATGCTCCAGCTGAAGGACATGCTGGAGACTCGGGACAGTCTGGCTTACCCACAGGGCCTGACTGCTCCAGGTCACCCGGGTGGATTACAGAGAGGCAGACTTGCAGCTTTCCTGACAGACGACTGAGGAGCAGCTACCAACCACCGTGACATCACTGCAATAGTTTTACATGAAATCCTGTATAATTGTACATGCTCTGGTGAGTTTTGGCCAGCCTCATAGCAGCTCCCACCATCAGTGCGAGTAAATGAGAAGCTCTGTAAAGCACTTTGAGTACCAATAGGTAAAAAAGTGCTATATAAATGCAGACCATTTACTATTTTAGTATTTTCAACACCATTGTAAATAAGAATCGCATAGAGCTTCCCCCCATGTCTTTTTCCCGGCTGGCTGAGTTTAGTTGGTACTTTGTTTTCTTAGTTGTTACTTTGCAAATTGTGTTGTTTTTCCCTGTCACGTCCATTGCCTAAATAAAAAAATTAATTAATTGCCGTCAACCTTTCCTTCTCCTGGCTGAATTGTCTCCCCCTCGAGAATGCCTGCCCCTTGCCATCATCAACACATTAAGCCTAACTAAATTACCTCATGTAAGTTATATTTCTCTGTCTTCCCTAACCCTCTGTTATTTTTATAGGCAACCTCTCACCCTCCTGTCGTTCCCTCCAGTTCTGGCCAGAATCACTCCACTCCCCATCATCTCTCTATTTAATCAACTTGGTTATCTGTTCTTCCACTCCTGCGTCCTCCAGTCTCTTTTCTGGGTCCTCAAATTACTAAAAGTAGTCGTAATAGTTTGATTTGGCCACCATGGACCCAGCTGGAGGTGCAGAGTGGAAGGAGCAGCTTGCTGGCCCAGCATGACACCAATCTTACCAAGATCCAGGCTGATCTTAATTCCATTTCTCTATTACTCCAGCGGATGGTTTCAGCCCCTCTGTTTCTACATCCTCCTCTCCCTCCATCGCGTCGCTCCCAACGTCCTCTAGCCGAACCTAGACCTGTCTCACAGGAGACTCATGAGATCCCAAGTCGTGTAGAGAATTTATTGTTAAGTATAGACTGCAGTTCTGTATGCGCCCCTCAGTCTTCCCTACCAAAGAGTCCAGAGTTGCCTATGTGGTTTCCCTACTGTCGGGATCTGGGGGACAGCCGAATGGGAGAGGGTTTTTTGGTCAGTTCTCTATTTCGAATCTTTTGCCTAAGAGTTACTTAGGGTTTTTCGTCCTGCCAAACCAAAAAAACGGTTGCCTAAACTCACTTGGGGGAATGGGACGGAGCCGGAATAAGCGGTCAAATTTAGATCTCTGGCCGCAGACTGTTTTTGGAATCAGCCAGCACTAGAGAAAGGTTCTGAGTTGCTCGCGAACACCCAGAGTCACTCAATGCACTCATTGAAACTTGCATCCAAGTGGATCCTAGAATTCATGAGAGACGCCCCAGGTTCCAGTATCCATGTTCTGTCCTGTTCCCCTGCTGCTACCTATTCGCCGTCTCTCAACCCAGACCGGTAGTTCCCCGGACCTCTCCTGAGCCTATCCATTTGGGGAGAATGCGTCTGTCTCTCGAGGAGCAAGAGCGCAGGTATAGGAGCAACCTGTGCTTGTATTTTGGCCAGCCGGGGCACCTGATTTAGACCTGTACCTTAAAAGGCGGGCCATACTCGTAGTGTTCTCCCTCATCATACTTGACGTAATGTTGCAGCCTGCTGACTGTTTGACTCCCCTTACCACGCTCATAGACTACAGAGCGGACACAGATTTCATGGATGAGGAATTAGCATGAAGATTCTGCTGATTCCCATGTCAAAGCCAGTCCCCATCTGAGCCATAGACAGTCATTTGTTGAACCCCAGTGCCCTTCAGACTGTTCCAGTTCAAATCACATTCCAAAATATTTGTTCCCCTGTGCAACCTCTCGTTCCCGGCTCTTCTTGGATCTCCCGTCACAACCCTCATATTGATTGGGTAGAGGACAAAATTCTCAACTGGGGCTCAACTAAACTGTGTTTGTGCAATGCTGTTGTTTTTTCCACCTCTACCATTGAAGAGCCCGTCAATATTTTCTTATCTAATGTATCCAAACAATATCATGATTTTAAAGTTTTTTCTAAGGACAAAGCCACCTCTCTATCTCCACATCGACCCTATGATTGTGCCATCAAGTCGCTGCCATTTGCTGTTCCTTCTTGGGCTAGGTTACATTCCCTCTCCACCCATGAGCGCAAAGCTATGACAACCTACATTAATGAGTCACTCGCAGCTAGACTCATTCCTCCCTCACCCTCTTGGGCAGGGGCAGGTTTGTTCTTCGTAGGTAAGAAGGATGGGGAACTTCGACCCTGTATCAATTACCGAGGCCTTAACAATGCCAATGTGCGCAACGGTTATCTTTTACCACTGATTTCCACAGTCTTTGAACTTCTGCAGGGCACTGAGGTGTCCACTAAGCTAGTCCTCAGGAACGCCTACCATCTCGTTTGCATACAGGAAGGAGACGACTGGAAGACAGCGTTCAACACAGCGCTCGTTTAGTCGGTGCAAATTACCCCGACACCATAGAGCTAATCCTCCCTGAGGAGAGCGCCACTGCTAACTACTGTACTGGATCTGCAATTACACTGTATTCTAGTATGGAAAAAAAAGCATGTTCCCCACGGTCTCACGCGCCCCCCCTGGCAGCGCCCCACTATTTGAGAAACACTGGTTTACCTTAACCTATCGCCCCAGTCATAAGAATTCCAAGGCTGATGCTCTTTCTCAGGATTTGATCCTTCCCCTGCCAGTAATGACACAGAATACATCCTGCCCTGTCTGTCTCTCTAGCCATTACTAGGTTCGAAATCGAAGAAGAGGTGTTCTAAGCATTGCCCTTTGTTGCCCCAGCCAAAGAGACTGCCCAGGTTTTGGTTAACCATGTTTTCAACATCCACACCCTCCCCTGCGATGTTTTCTCTGACCACGGTCACCAGTTTATCTCCACGTTTTGGTGAGAGTTTTTTCTGTTACTCTGGATTTCCATCAGCATCTCTTCGGGTTTCCACCCCGAGTCTAATGGGCAGTCTGAGAGATTGAATCAGGATCTGGAGACCGGGCTCCGGATTCTTTGCTCTAGGGACCCATCCTCCTGGTTTCAGTATTTAATCTAGGTAGAGTATGCTCACAAGTCGCTCCCATCGGCCTCCACGGGGTTGACTCCTTGTCAGGTTGTATACGGGTACCAACCTCTGTTGTTTGATGTTGGGGAATGTTATTCCGCTGTGCCCACCGCGCTGGCTTCTGTGCGGTGATGTCAGCTGGCCTGGAGGAGAGCGCACTCCACTCTGATCAGGACCTTGGACTTGTACAAGAGATCCGCCGACAGAAGCCGCAGCCGTGCATCCTTGTACCGAGTGGGTCAACAAGTGTGGGTTTCCACGGGGAACATTCCCCTCCTTGTTGAGAACAGGAAGTTGGCTCCCCGCTTCATCGGTCTGTTCCCTGTCTCCAAGGTGATCAATCTCATGGTGGTAAGATTACGGCTTCCTGATGCTCTCAAAATTCATCCCACTTACCATATGTCCCGCATCAAACCTGTGCTCTAGTGTGCTACCAGACATTTTGTTGGTTTTGATGACGTAATAATTAACTCAGCAAGATATATGGGTACGAAGCAGTCAAAAAGGGATTGAAGCCTTACTGATGTTTCTAATTCTGTTTGTATTTGTGGGGAGGGTGCGGTGAATTTTCTCTATAATAGCTACAATTTTATTTGTGAAGAAAGTCATGAGGTAATTGAAGCTCAGCGTTGAGGGAATACTAGATTTAACTGAACTATGGCTCTTAGTCAGCCTGGCTACAGTGCTGAAAAGAAACCGGAGGTTGTTCTTATTTCCCTTGTTGTTCTTATTTTAATATGCTGTTCTGGTTTTACGGAGGGCTGATTTGTATAAGTATAAACTCTTTTTCCAGGCTAAGCGTGATTCTTGTGAATAAGTGGAACGCCACTTCCTTTCTAGTTTTCATGACGTTTTCCTGTTTTAAATTGCGGGCTTGTGAGCTATACCATGGAGATCGCCTGTTCAGAATTACTGCCTTCTTTTTCAGAGGGGCAACACTATCAAATGTAGAACGTAAAGATGCTGCATAATTATCAGTCAGGTAATCAACTTGTACAGGAGTACAGTTAATGAGGCTACTCTTATATTAGTAGATGATGAAGTAAATGATGAAGGAATGATTTCCTTAAATTTGTTCACAGTGTTTTCAGATAAGCACCTATAATCCATTAGATTAAATTCAAATGTTATTACAAAATGGTCAGAGAGAACAGAATTATGTGGTATTATACTGTTAGATTACCAATTTCAATTCAATTCATTTTTCCAAATTTGGTGTGAAAGGCTCAGAGTAAGACTCTCAAATGAATTATATCTATGTTTAGGTCTAGGGTTTATTGGTAAGGCATGAGTGATAAATTTCTGCTACTCCTCCACCTCGGCCTGAGTTTCTAGGAAAATGATAATTTATATGACTTGGGGGGGTCGACTCATTTAAACTAATTTAGGAAAATATTCTTCCTACTGCAACCATGTTTCAGTAAGAAAAAATAAATCGAATTGATGATTGCTTATGAAGTCAGTAACTTACAGAGATTTAGATGAGAGATCTGATATTTAATAATCCATGTTTAATAGCTTTTTTTTTTGTAAGAGGAGTAGTCCTAATTTTTATTAAGTTATTATCTTGTGATCAATTTTGGTTTGTGAAATTTAGTTGATCGGGAAATTGGCCAATGGCCTATACGCAAATGTCTAATAATTTTTGTTAATTTGACAAACATCATTGATGAAATTCTTCAAACCACCCCAAATGCAGGTGAAAGTATTAGGAGGCTTTAGATCAGGATACACTCTGGCATGTGAGGCAAAGCCTACAACGGCTTGACCCTGATGGACGGGCTTTTCACTATTGCAGTGCGATTCGACAAAGAATTTACAATGTTCAAATTCCCAATGAATTATGGTGAGTATTTTTAAAAGGTTATTAATTAGATCATCATGAACACACAAATTGTCAATGTATTAATTCACTCTGTGGTTTTACATATTTTTAATGTTGCAGCCTATAGCAATAGCAATAGACTGCAGTGGAAACAGTACAAAGCTTATACACCATAAAACAAATTAAGGAAACCACCAAAATAATTATTCAAACTTTCTTACTGTACACAGCACATTCCAGTACAATCTGTCAATTTTTCAAATGTACATTTTAAAAAGATATAAATTTTATAATGCCTGAGTAAAAAATTTAATTCCATTTCTCACTATCTACACTGGAGGTAGATTTTGCAGACATGTCTAAATCATAAGTTCAAAAGGTTTTTATTGACCCCTTTAAATTCATATACCTTCAGCAATTAAAAACGCATTCTGGTTCATTAACAGTGGTTGCAAATATGTGGATATAATTGACAGTTTTTCTCCCAACAGGCATATAGATGGAAACCAATAACTCGTGAGGTGGAGGATGGTCTTTCATGGCTGTATTGATAATTGGACTATCACATACTTGCAGTGCCTCAATAATAACAGGGCATCAAGTGTATTGGAACTGTTTTGCACTGGTGTATACAGGGCTTTGGACTTTAGAATACGCTGTGACCATGGCTTCAAAGTGGCATATATAAAATAGTATAGTTGTCTGTCAAAGAGTACAGTAGTGTACATGTGAGATTATAACGCTGTGTCTGTGAATTAGTATTATTTATGTCTCAGACGGCCTCTCATAGCTAGAGATCCCTACATACTAGCCTACAACGTTCCCTTTTCCTCAGTTGCCTGCTCATGCATTTTTGTGCAGCAGCACCATCTACTGACTGCAACTTTTTAAAAATGTGTTGCTGTAATCAATTTTAAAATTTTTAAAATATGAATTTTATTTAAAATTTCTTAGTTTCAAAATTTTATATGTTGTACTTTTATAATCTAACATGTTTCTGATTTGCAAGTAATTGGATACTAAAAACAAAAACATTAAATACTGGCCTAGAGTTTTATTTTAGCTTCGTCATTTGTTTTGTGCAATCTGTTTCAACCAAATTTTGATAACAATAGATTTTATAGTGATACTAGGAACAGGCTAACTGACATTAATAAGTCACCCGAGAATTTCTCAGACCTTAATTTTGATTATTGCAGACCTAACTGCTTAATTTTTTCTAAAATATACTGATGCATGTTTTTTTGTTCTTTTGATGCTTTAAATTACACACCCTGCAGAATTCATAGTGGATTGCTTCAATTTATTATTACAATATAAAAGTAGAAATTCCTAAAGGAACTGATTAATTTATTAACAGGGCAACATGTAACAGCTGTAGTAAACAGACACAGTCACCCAGTATTTAGACACAGTAAGGTTGAGCTAAACAAAGGGTCAACAAAGAGATTTTTTAACCCTGACACTGTGTCACAGAGCTTGTCTTTTGTTTACAGTGAATATTGAATATTGCATATTGCAGATATTGCCTAAATATGTTGGACTAAATATGCCCACTAAACCCTAGTCATATAAAGTAATTTTTAATTGTTCATGATGACACACTGCACAGTTATAAAACTACACATTCTACTGCCTGATATCTACTACCTTTTAATTATCATGCATTTATTTTAATTAGCTCATCAGGTGGACTGAACCTTTTTCAAGCTCAAATTGTGTAGTCATTGGTTTTAATGAAATTGTTAGTTCATTCACTCATTATGTTGTCTCTGGCTCCTTCCATCTGCCATAGCTAAAGACAATCTCAGTTTTTCTGCATTTGAGATTCTTCAGTTGTTTCTCCAGTTGGTCTGAGGCATCCACAGTGTTTTCGAAGTCCCGCAGCAGGGCCCTGTTCCCCAGCAGTCCAAGGCTCTCCGCCAATTTCTGGTTGTCTCTCTGTAGGCTATTGCGTGTCTGCTTGGTCCTGGTCAGGAGGTCCCTTTTCCTGGACACTGTGGCCTCCAACTCTGCCAACTTCTCCCGCTTTGCCACGACTTCCATCTGGTTCCAGTACAGCTTCTCCTTTACATTGGACAAAAGCTTGTAGAGCAAAAGAAAACACAATACAAACTATTCATTTCTAATTATAAATGAGCCTTTGTTTAACACCTGTGGAGTTTTCAAACTACCTCTAAGCTGCTGCTGATCTTCCTCTGCAGCTTTAACAATTCCTCACTCTGCCTTTCAATGTGTTGTTTCTGCTCCAGCCTCTGGGCCTGCAGTTCTTCAAACTGGAGCTGTAAGAGGTCCCTGCCGTGCTCATCCTCATCTCTGAGCTCTGCTTCCAGCCTGTGAATCCTGACCTTCAGCTTGATGTACCTGAGCCGCAGACTGATCAGCTGGTCCTGACAAAGCTGCTCTGATGCCAGGGTCGCTTCCATTTTGGTCTGAGCGGCTTGTTTCCCTAGGTGTCGGCTTAACACTGTTACCGCTACATCCTGCTTCAGGGACGTGAATGCTCGCCATTTATTTTCCACCTGAGGACAAGAAGAGGAAAAATTTGCCCAATGTTCAATACACTGATTTACCCACTGATGAATACAACATAAACCTCACAATCCCTATTTTCCTTGGTTAAGCAAAATTTTGTGAACGCTGAGTTTTTACATAGTTTAAGATACCACATTTGGAGCTGAATGCAGTGTCTGCATGGTTCAGAATTCATGTCATTTCCACCAAGCTCTCTGCATAGCAGCATGTTTAGACCTCTTGTTCTCTTTTCCCTGAAGAGACAGAGGAACAATTAAAGCCCCTGAAAACTTTAAGAATCTTAAAGAAAGACTCTACTGATTTTGCTTTACACAGATATAAGACTGTTGGAGTCAGTGAGAGCCAAAAATAATAATATTAATAAAATAAAAGAGAGGATTGTACATCAGAAGGCAACATAGCAGATGTTAAGAATGGCTACAAGTACCAGGGGATCCCTGGGGCAAATGGGGAAAAAGAAGGCAGCAACTGCTAAATAGAAGTCAGCTAAATGGGAAGAACAAAGTCAAGGCTGTCAAAACCTACACTTTGTTGGTCATCAGGGAACTCACTGACGTAATAAGCTGGCCAAAGAGGAGATAGAGGCCAATGACATCAAAACAAGGAGGGTCCTTAGAAAACACAAAGGGTTCACCCCAAATCCCCAATCCTGAAAGTGTACACTAACTGAAAGAGAGGAGGCCGGGGATTTTTGAGCGTTATTGCCACTACCAGAAGAAAACAACTAAGAACCATGAATATATCAGGAAGTTAGACCCATGTAATGGTGTGCTTAGTAAATACCTCAGGCAGCAGATACCAGAGGAGCAATGGAAGGACACCCTGCATATGTACCACCATTAGATAGAAGAAGTGGCTGATGAAAAAATGTTTGAAAAATTCTAACATTGGCTGGACAAAGCTGGACTAAGAGACATCACAGAGGCACTAATCATGGCTGCACAGGAACAGGCTTTATACACAACATCAGTAGAGGTTAGGCTCTATCAAACCATGCAGGACACCAGGTGCAGGCTGTGCAGATTTTCTACACTGATAAACTAGTAATGGCCTACTAACCAGACATAGTAGTTGTGGACAAACAGAATGTGGATTTTTGTGTGTAGCTTTAAATGTTAGTTCCTGGTCATTCTTGATTAATTTTTGAGTTGATTTGCATCTTACCATGGCTCAGATGAATTATTGATTATATTCATAATAATCCATCCATGAATGCTACAGAGGCAAAAATATTGTCTTTTTTATATAATATATCATACTTCTATCAAAGACAAAATTGCATTTTACTTTATTACAAAACACAATGAAATATTGTAATCTTTACTCAACTAGGTTTGATAGTTTTAGTTACTAGTAACTTTGTAAAAGTATATAATATAATAGTATAATTAATTTATAATAATGTATATTTATAAATGAAGCAGCTATCAGTACATAAAGTGTTGTTATTGTTCCAGAAATTCTCCTCTATTTCACAGACGAGGGCTGTTTTAAAATTGCCACTCTGGCTTTATTTTAGTCAGTATCTTCAAATAAAGTATATCACTGGGTTCGGTGGAGCCTTCTACCGCTCACAGTTGCTTTATTTTTTAAAATAAAACTTAAACTTTTTCACATTTTGCACATTTATAGAGGCAAAGTCTGAGAAGTTTGTAGCCTTTGTTCAGTAAATGTGAGTGACCTAGCTGAAAGGTCATGTGATCAGCCTCGAAAACTTACTTATTGACTGATTAACTACAGTGGGTATAGACACTCCACTCATGGGGGCCATTTACCAGGTCGGCCATTTTCTCTTCTCCTCCTCGCAGAAGGGGATACACGTTTAACCACGCCCTGGTGTGAATGACCCAAAGGAAAAGTTAAGGTGATGTCTCCCTACAGTTGAAGCCCAGGTTCTAACAGGAGCTCAAACATGGCCTACAAAAAACACACTTTAACAATCAAAGCATACTTTTTCTATCATTTAGCATTTAAATGTTAAAAAAAGTTTGTGGTACAGGTTCTAACATAACCATAGATTTCTGAACTACAGGATATGCACTTTCAAAATAAATGAATTTCTTAAAAGTTTTTTTTAAATTATTTTAAAAACTTTTAATTGTGAATGAATTAATGAATGAATGGAATTTAGCTATGGTAAAAAGCACATGTTCTAAAAGAAAGACACTTTATTGATATTGAAGGCTTTGCTGTTTGCAGCATAAAAATCCCGGGTGTGTCCCCGGAACAAGACACCCAGCATTAGCTCCCTAGGCACCGGCTGTGGCAGGCTCAATACCCAATGTTCTTTGCTATAATTTTAAGTTTGAAAGTTTGTCAAGCAATATGGAATTTGTGTAATCAACAGCATTATATTCAATACTGCTGAGTACTAATGTTAAATTGTAGAGCATGTACTAAGCACTTCAACTTGAGTAAAGCATTTGAGACCGTTTTTGACCGTTTCGAGTTTTTGCGGTACCTTGTTCTATAAAAAAACAATCCCTCAAAGGAATATTTTCAGCTGTCATGTAGTAGCCATAATAAGGTTTAATTTTTTCAGTTATTTTGATATATTGTATAGTAAAAAAATTACATACAATATTCTTATTCATATTTGGTGAACTCCATCCCTATGACATAAAATATAAAAATATGTATGAACAAAATAGACATCTGAACAGAACCAACCTCGTCCAGCTTCTCTTGGCACTGTAACCTCAGCTCCTCTGTCTCCTGCTGCACTGACTCTGTGTCAGCAGCGAGCTGCTGTTTTAGGTCAGTCAGGATGTTGATGTACTTCTCATACTCCTGAAGCTGCTCTGAGACCTGACCCTGCCTCTCCAGCTGCGCCATGTCCCCAGCCTTCTTGCGAAGGTACTCAGCCAGCTTCGTCTGCAGCTGGCTGCTGTGTTGCATGGCTTTATCTCTCTCCTTGCAGAGCTCCAGGAAAAGCCGCATCTGTTCTTCATAGCTGATGTCGAATTTGTCTGTGGCAGCAGCACTAGAATCCTCTTCATCAGACTCATCTTCCTCCTCCTCGGCGTGAGTAATGGTCTCAAGGTGCACTCTGGGAGGGTCATCATCATAACTGCTTTCAAAACCAACTCTCTCCTCGAGGGACAATGGCTGTTCACTGACGTCACTCATCCTTACATCCAAGTCTTTACTTGTGGTCATGTCGACACCATGGATCTCTTTTCCTCGGTTCTCGTCAGGCTCATAGTTGACTGCTTCTACCGGGGGCTCTTTAGCATTTCGTTCTCTATGATCTGACACAATCATTTCAACTGGAACAGCTTTTTTGTCATTTCCACTGACAGAAATTAGAGAATTATGCTTCTCTTCGGAGGAATCTTCTGTTGTCTTCTGCTCTGTGTCATGGTCCACTTCATTTTCTTCATGTTGTGGCTCTTCCATTTTTCTTATAAAACAAGGAAACAAATTGCTTTCAAGGCTCGTGTACTTCTGCAGTCAATGAAACACTTCGTTTTGTTTCGGTTGTCCTGGAAACTGGGACCAGTGAACCAATCACAGGCATCCCGACCAAAACTCATTAATATTAATAACCAGGATGTGAGTAGCTCGCGCTGCGAGGTTTGCAATGCGCAGGCGCGAGGTTCTGCCTCCAACAACAAGAAGCAGGAGCCAGCCAACATGGCCGACCTAGGGAAGAAGTACTGCGTTAACTGCCTTGCAGATGTTACAAACCTACGGCTTCGCTGCACAGACTGTCCAGATATCGAGCTGTGTCCGGAGTGCTTCTCGGCGGGAGCAGAAATCGGTAATCACCGGAGATGGCACGGCTACCAGCAAGTCGACGGCGGTCGGTTCTCTCTCTGGGGTCCCGAGGCAGAGGGAGGATGGACCAGCAGGGAAGAGCAGTCGCTGCTCGATGCTATCGAGCAATATGGATTTGGAAACTGGGTACAGCGTTTTTTAAGTTTCTTAACTTTATTTGCCCCTGCAGCACATCATAAACAGTTAGCAGAGTTTAGAGCAGACGTTAGCTAGCATCAAAATGTTATGGTTAACGTTAATAATCCTTTCGGGTAACTTGGCTAATGACTGTCCATCTTTTCCTTTTCAAACAGTCGTGACCGTTGGAGAACTGAGTATTTAAAACCGCACGGCATTACTGACTTTAAATCAGAAGAACGATTCTAAACTACGGCTTCGAATGTGTTGAACTGTACATAAAAAAACTAAGTGATAATAACAAGTATAATTAAAAAAGTAAGTCAGTACATTCACACAAACATTCTGACTTTGAAAACAATGCGTTTTTTCTCGTTTACGTTTTCAGGTACAATTAAGTGGGAGTGTGTTTTTATGCAGCAGGAGAAATATTACTAAATTCGAACAACACGGACTTCCAGGAAGCCCACTAGAAAAAAGTGATTAAATTATATTACTAAAATATTAACTAGTTCGTTCACTACAGAAAAAAAGAAGTTAGACAAGTCTGTGCTGCAGGTAGGTTAGGTGATAGTAATTTGTTACTCTAGTTGAGAGTACTAACTTTTTAGTATCACAAAGATAAATGATCCTAAACTGAATTTAGAATGAAATTCCCTAGCGTTGCACTAAATAATATTTGAACAGAGTGTTAGGGCTGAAATCCACCAATACATTAAATATTATTGGATTTTTAAAAATTATTTATTAATTGCTTTATTTGAGCCTTAGTAAACTTAGTTAATAATTTAGTTAATATTTGCTCACAGTTTGTATTTGTTCATTATGCAGACTTACTGTGCACCAATTTAAAACACTTGCTACGTTATTAGCAATTTATTACAAAACCCTGTTGTTAGTATGCAATTAAGCTGCCTAGTTATTCACTGGAAAATCACCTGGAAATGATTTTACCTTTCCAGAGATGTTAAATCAAGTATTAAGTAGAATTGTGAAAAATGTTCCCGGAGGCCAGGGTGATGTTTTCACACACATTATGGTCTGCACGTATATATGGCACTAGATACACTGCTTCTCATTTAACCATTCACAATCACACACACTCACAGTTTACCTGGAGCAACTAAGTTGGTGTCTTGCTCAAGGACACTTCGACATGTGACCGAAAGAGCTGGGGATCAAACAAACAACTGTGGGATTGATGGCCGACCTCTCTAGCTCCTGCACCACAGCCGCCCCATCGTGTGTTGTCTAATTATTAATTATTTTTACTTGATCATTCAATTTCATCTTTTATGTTGTTGATTTTCTAGTAAATGACTTTAGTACATGTTGTAAGCTTGTAACCAACTTTCTGTTTGCGTTTACTTTCAGGAGGACATGGCAGCTCATGTTGGAGCATCCCGTACGCCTCAGGAAGTCATGGAGCACTATGTTACCATGTACATCCACGGAAACCTGGGTAAGGCCTGCATTCCTGACAGCATTCCTAACCGAGTAACTGACCACACCTGCCCTAGCGGTGGGCCCTTGTCACCCAGTCTCACCACTCCTCTCCCTCCCTTGGATATAAGCCTGGCTGAGCAGCAGCAGCTCGGCTACATGCCGCTACGTGATGATTACGAGATTGAATATGACCAGGATGCGGAGAAGCTCATTAGTGGGCTGTCTGTAAACTATGATGACGAGGATGTTGAAATTGAGATGAAACGCGCTCACGTGGACATGTATGTGCGAAAGCTCAGAGAACGCCAGCGACGTAAAAACATCGCCCGAGACTACCACCTTGTTCCTGCTTTTCTGGGCCGAGACAGGAAAGACAAAGAGAAGGAGAAGCCTGGAGCCCTAGGAGCCCTAGGTAGTGCTGGTGGTGTAGGTGGGGCGGGAGCTGGCAGTGCCACGCTTGGGTTAGGTTCCACAACAGCTTCAGGAACAGGCTCTGTTCCAAGTACACCCAAAAGAAAAATTACCAAGGAAGAGAAGGAGCAACGGGTCAGGCTGCGGGCGCTCTGCCAGTTCATGGCCCATCGGGAGTTTGAAGACTTCTTTGAGAACATGCATAAAGAGCGTGTGCTGAGGGCCAAGGTACGTGAGCTTCAGCGCTACCGCCGCAATGGCATCACACGCCTTGAGGAGTCTGCTGAGTATGAAGCAGCTCGCCACAAACGGGAGAAACGCAAGGAAAACAAAAGTGTGGTCACCTCCAAACGGGGTAGTGGTGGTCTTGGTTCTGGGATGGGACTTGGTGGTGGTGCAGGAGGGGGGGGAGGCATTGCTGGAGGGTTGGGGGTGGGAGGTGGGATCAAGGAGGAGGGTAAAGATGGTGAGTTTGCTGCCATTGAGAATCTTACGGGCTTTGAGCTGCTTTCAGACAGGGAGAAAGTGCTGTGTAACTCTCTGAACCTGAGCCCAGCACGGTACCTGACTGTCAAAACCATCATCATCAAAGATCATCTGCAGAAAAGGCAAGGCATTGCAGCCAAGAGCCGGCTGCCAAGCTACCTCGACAAGGTCCTCAAAAAGCGCATTCTCACCTTTCTTACAGAAAGCGGCTGGATATCCCGAGATACCTCTTAGCGATCAATCTTTAGCCTCTACATAATACCTATTAATTGCTGTTAGTTGAAGACAGGAAAAAAATACTGGGTTTTCAGAGCTGTCTTTGTGAATATGTACACGGCTAAGAAAGGACACCCCACTGGAAAAAGTTTATTTTTATACCAAGGTCAGGAACAAATATAAGCCTATATTTTTGCATTTGAAAAGGGATAGGGTGGAATATACAGTACTTCATGATGATTAGCTACACTGCTAACAAGTTTTACATAGTTGCAGAGATATTTTGGTGTTATTGCAATATTTTTGTTGAGGACATTCGATTAGAAAAACATTAAACTCAACATTTCTTCTCCAGGAAATGAAGATGTTGACAGCTATGACTCTGATGTAATAACTAATTGATAACCCTAACTTAATGACCATCTTTGTGATTTAAAGTTACTTTTGGTAACTTTCCAGCAGAAGGTAGCTGTGGAAATAGTAAAATATCAAGGCCTTCATTGTTAAATTGTCATGCAGCTTCAACTCTGAAAATTCAAATTTTTCATCCTAACTGGCAATAGGGGAAGGAAATGACAAGGCAGGAGAGTTAACCATTGTTTTCCAGCTTTCTCTTGATGGAGCTGTGTAACTACAGAGCTAAATCGATAACTTGGCATAGGTATTGAGTCAAACGCCAATAAATAATGTGAAATGCCAAAGATTAGATGGAGATACTTCATTAACAGTCTGTCCAACAAAGGGCACTGAAAAGTTTTTTTTATTTAAAACTTCCACTTTGAATTCTTTATTAACCAGATCAAACGTATTCAAGTTGCATGTTTATGTAAAAAAGAAAAAGCTAATATATTGTCTTAAACTCTTTGAGCCCCTGTAAAATTGACTTCACTTTGAGAGTAATTTACATTGTTGCACTAACTAAAGAATAACCCAAGTTAAAGAACATATTCACCTATTATTTATGAAGAGAAAATGCATATGGCGCCTTTAAAAGGACTTCACAGATTGTCAATTTGCTTCTTATGGTTTTAGTGTGGGGATATGTAAAGGAATGGCTGTAACAATCTGTCTGCCATTTGTGTAGTAAAATATGTCTGGTTTAACTCAAATGTATAAGTTATCTAGGATTACCAGGTCTGTAGAAGAAGAATCCAAGTGACATAACACGTCACAGATTTTGAAGCCCCCATCTAGCTAGAAGGTGAAGGGAAGTTTAATTCTATTTATACAATACAAATTAGTTTTACTTTCCATACTGGAGCCATAGAAATCAGTTAAAAGTAAATTAAGTTGCCCCAAAAGAGCTTGTTAATTCTGGAGCTCCACTTGGTGAATTTGGTCCCAACAACTTATCCCAGTGTTTTGCTCTCCACATGGCACAATACAGGTGAAGGAGCTGAATGTGACAAGGCAATGAGTCGCTTACACACTAAAGCACAATTCCAAAGTAAGTCTTGTTATCAACTGTGTGTTATGGCCTTGTAGACTTACGCTATGTTCACATTACATATAACTAAGTGGCCTAAATCTGATCATTTTGCCCTGAGATGATAATAACTGTAGTCTAACTCACGGACTAACAGACACCATCCATCACAGTTTCACATAACGTCTACGTCATTCATTGTGGGCATCTCCTAGTCCAGCAAAAAAAAAAACATCATAGTAAAATCTAGGTTGATAATATAAAAAACAAGCAATTTTTGAGCTAACTCCCTACTTTCAGACAGGGTTGCACAATGTTGTACACACATGGCGCACATTTTAGTTAAATTTGTGCATGCATGTCAGTTTAGGACCAAAAGGGTGTTTGCGTGTTATGATAGATATCACTGACAGACAAGAATGTAATGTGAACATAGCTTTCTGTAGTTACAGTATGTACTTTAACCTCATTGTATACACTAAAGTTTGCTCAGTCTTTCCACCTAAATTTACATCACATCCACCCAGCTTCTCAGACGGTCTGTAAAATCACGTGACCTACCCTTACATGACAACTTATTAGTCTTTTAAAGGTAACTTCACTTTTGTCTTGAAGACATTACAGCGGCACTGTTACTTCTCACTCTCCTGCTTTGTATTGTTTTTGTGACCTGAGCTTAACAGCAGTGGCTGCTGTGTTATTTAAATGTAAATTAATTTATTGAATTGGCTATTCAGTATTTCAGTTTTTTTTTCAACAAATGCCATAAAATGACCTACACCAGCAAATAAATAATGCCACTGACAAGTGTTTGTGTATCCAAAGCCCGAAGTACTGATTCACCTGTACCTTGGGGCTGTCAAAACATCATGTGTATTAATCCACCTCTGAAGAAAAAAATTAAAAGGCTTAATATTGATTGTGGTGGCCAAAATATTAGAGCATACCTAACAGAGGGGCCAGTGACTACATTTTCTGATTTCTTTAACCAAGATTACACATTTGACAGAAACCAGTAGGCTTTGGGCTGACTGGGGTCAAGGAATCAAGATCCTTAAAAGATTCCTAGACCCTGTCAAAGGTTCCTATGGGCCTTAGAATTTCTAGCAAATTTTTCACAAGACTTGGGTCTTGTGCTGTGTTTCACAAGCTTTGTGCAAAAACCATTTTCGTGTGATAATTTGAACCTACCTTTGGTGATAAATGATTTAAGGAACCATTGACCTAGACTAAATGACAGCACTGATCATATACTGAAGATGCATCATGTTGTATTCTAACAGAAAAAGCATTATCCCTCTCATGGGGCCAAAATTCACGTTTTTGAAAGATGCTTATTTCCAGAGTGTAAATCAAACATCAATGACATAAAACTTTCAGTTGTAACTACTTAATGGTTCTTTAAATGTTAGCTAAGTAAATAATTATTTTTAAATGACTCTTTTTAGATTATGACTTTGTTCTGCATGTTCCACACTGGTGTTTTGGTGTAAATGTCTCCAATATTAATATTGCAATTTTCTTTTCTTTTGTTCCTAGTGTGGGATACTTTTATTTCTAAGGGGGGTTTTGCTTACCTTATAACCAAATGTAAATAATTTTGTAAGATACATTGACAAAAAAAAGTATAATTATTGACCTGTGAAATGTACAGTATTTTGTGTCATGGACATTTTTATAGCATTTTTAAATGAAAGATTTTTGATTAGAAAATTGTCTGGGTATAATGATGGCATGCTGTTGAGTTGGTCATCTTGTCAGTGGTCTGATACTGTTTGTTTCACCGTCCCGTTACTTTGTGACTCCAATGACAGGGTATGTATGGATATGTATTAAAAGTGCAAATACTTTATAAAGCTATTCAGTCATGTTCCTGCTTATACAACGTAGTAATAAATGTTTTGACAGGGCTGTCATTACTCCAGCTGCCATTGTAGACTAAAGCAAAATTGTTACAAGCAGCATGCTATTTTACTTGTAGTGTCTTCATTTACTGTTATTGTAAATATAAAAAAAGATTACGAAATTAGTAAAGATTACGAATAAGAATCAGGATATGTGGCTAACACGTGTATGAAAAAAATTAGTACTCTGACAACAAGCTAAAAGTTGTACTTTTTATTTGAAGGTTTGTTAAAGTCAAATTATTGTGTCTTTCAAAAGTGATCAACTTATCCTGAAATAGTCTGGACCAAGGTCCATACGCATAAATTACTTCAATGATTTTTTTATTATTACTTTACTGTAACTAGAACTAGCTCACAGGAGCCTGATCACATTCAAATAGACCAGAGGAAAGATGCTTTTCTCAATACCAACTCAAATTCCAGCTTTTTCAGAGATCCTCATTTTAAGTTCCTTCCTTTTATCCACACAATGAATTTCAAGTCAAAATAGAAAATACAACAGTCCATTTCAATATTACAGGGGTTTTAGACAAAGGTCTGGAATGCCATCAGCTACTAGGAATCAACATTATTCACGCTTTACACCACATCTCCCCCAGAAACATGTTTTGATGAGGTGTAGATGGGTTTATGATCTTTTTTAATTAGTGAAAACATATTTTAACTGCATTCAATTAACATTTATAACTCAATGAGGACACATGCCTGTTTGTTTAAACAATCTCTGACATTAACTGACTGACTGTCTCACAGAACTCACATGACTGATGAACAGCCCCGCGACAGAGTATCTGAATCTGTTAAAAAAAAATGTTGGATATTGTCCAGATACAAAGTCCAGTTCACCTGGGTTCTAGCACCCCAGGGTGGGGGTGATAGTGAAGAAAAGGCTTTTGGGAGAGGGTTGTAGGGTGCTTTCACCAGTCTGCTGTATGTGAGGTTGGCAACAAACAATTTCTACTGACAACAATTAACACCATCATTTCCAGGGAGCTTTAGCCACACCCACCAATGCCGGCCTGAGGGTGCGGCCATGAAGCTTGTAGCCCACTTTGGTAACTATAGCGACAGTGCCAGGCTCCTTGCCCTCTACGGGAGCATGGAAGAGGGCCTCATGCTCATAGGGGTCAAACTTCTGGCCATTGGGATTAATTTTGACCAGGCCATGCTTAGTGAACACCTTCTGGATCTGGACCTCTGTCATCACTAGGCCATCATACAAGTTCTTCAGGTGAGGGTTCTGGCTCGTCACCTCTTCCTTGGGCACACTCTCTGTTGCCTTCTCCAAAACATCAGCCACCTCCAACAAGTCCTTACAGAAGCCCTGGATTCCTAGTGGTAGAAAAAATTAAAACATTCATAAAGTCAAAATGAGACAAAAGCAAAAAGATGCCATTTAGTGACATCCAGTGGTATGAATATAAATTTGCAGAGACTTGTGTAGAACTAGTTCAATTTTGCAGGACTTTAATTCTTGCTAAAAACCAGCTAAAATGAAAACGTCTTTACCATACAATTTAGCATCTTCTATCATCTTCTGGCTACGCGTCCTAAGGTTCTCTGTATCTGCCAAGGCCCGCTTGTATTTTTCCTGGAATTATGTCAGAAACACAAGGCATGGTTTAAAAACAAATTGTCAACATCACATCATTAGCTCCTTCTGGCCCAAAAATACAAAACCCTAATTCAAGTTAGGACAATGTATATTATATGTAAATAAAGACAACACAGTGTGTGTGTGTGTGTGTGTTTTGTGTGTATTGTATATATTAACTAATTTGATTGTAAATAGTATCAAGACAAGTGATCAAATATGAACCAACAACACGCTGGGACAGGAACATGTTTACCACAGCATCACCTATTCTTTTAAAAACAGTGTGTTTGGTACCCGAGAAGATGCATTTTTTTCCACTATTCTTGCTTAAAATAGGATTTACTACTAATCAACACTTCAGGGCCTACTTGGGTCGATTTTACCCGTCATAATGGTCCAAATATGTTTATTAAGTGAGAAGTCTAGCATGTCAGTTTAGCACCAGATCTCTCTTATTACTGAGATAAGAGAAAAAGATGTTGGCCACAGCTGGCGCCATCTTCACAGTCCTACAGTTAAAGCAGATGTAAAACATACAATCCCAGTCATATCACCTGAGCCTAGCTGACCACAAGGCCAACTATTGTAAAGCCAGCTCATACTTACTGTCATGTCTTTGAGCTGCTCCTCTAGCTGGGTCTTCTCCTCCAGGGTTTTATCTGCTGGACTTTGCTCTGGCTTCTCAGCATCTTCCTCTGCCCTCTGGCCATTCTTCTGCTGAGTGGCTGTGCATAGCAATCGTGGATATGTTCTGGGTGTAAAAGGCACAAGTAAAAAATCATTTGTCAAACAAAAATTTGTCAAACTCGCCTACTTTAGCCTGTCCTGAACCAACATCTATCTATCATATGTAACCACTTATCCTGTTCAGTCTCACAGAGGGTGGAGGTGGGGTACACCCTGGGGACCTTTTAGCTGTGAGGCAGCAATGTTACACACTGATCCACCAATGTTGCCCTAAACCAACATCAACTAATCAGCATGTAGTATCCAGCCTGACATGGGCATTTATTTACCTACACACAAGAGATGTATGTAGCAAAGTAATTGTGGACTGCAAGTTCACACCTCTAGCTGGTGTACATAAAGAATTGACTTGCTTGTCCAGAAGGCAGGTTATTTTAGCTCCAGACCTCCTAAGTCATGGAAAACTTTACAACTGACAGCTGTACTTTGTAAGAAAGTTATGCAACTTATTTAACTGTATTCAATGCAGTTCCACACATTAAATTATTTGATTTGTGACTGGATTTGACATTCTCTCAGTTCACGAAAAAACACTGGCAAAAAATAAATGTCACTGAACACAGGTACCAGTTTAAAGTCAAACTCAGACAGATCGCAAATAAAGCAGAAATTAACGGTAAGCAATTTGTTTCATCACTCAGGATGTCATCTTATGTCATCATCATCCTCTGCTTTTAGCAGTGACATACTGACAATGAAACATACCACACGTTTTACACCTCAATTTGACCTAAACCATCTTCAGACGCATACGTCTCTTTGGTCAATTTGTGTTTATTTTTCACATAGAGGTCAACACTAAGAAGTATTCCCTTACTACAGCTAACGTTGCTAACCTGCTACTAGCTACATTACAACCGGAGCTCTCCCCTGCTAGATCAAAGCAGCCCGTGTTTGTGTTAAAAAAACCCTTAAGGGACGCACTCGGAATTAAAAACTGCTTACCTTATTAGCGCAGGCGAAGCTACAAGGGAGTAGCTCTGTCTCACAGCTCGTACACACCAGCTCGCCATTATATAAGTGAAATATGCATGTGAAAACCTCCTTCTAACACACGCTGACGGGACGTACTAGCATGCTATCTAGACCTTACGGTTTAAGCCAATCAAGAGTCAGTAACAGGAAGCCCGCTCTCACTTGACCAACCAGATTTAGCGAAACGTTTGACGGCGTTTTGTAGCTTGGTTGAGCTGAAGTTTAAGGTGAAAGTTACACATGTGACCAAGGACAATTATTAAAAACGAAAAGTCAAACAGAAGGCTACTCATCCCTTGGTCATTCAGTTCAGGTGGTGTACATTCAGTGCTTTAGTTGTCTCCTAATGGTTAATGGCAAACTTATACAGTACGGTCATACAGTATTTCCAGCTGCCATCTTGGTGAGTTAGAAAGTAGTTGCTTAGGAAATAAAGTGTTATTCTCAGTATTCACGGAATATAATTAAACCAAGGTGGTTTGAAACAGTTTAAATTATCTTTAGAGCAGTGGAAAATGTGGATGGTCTTTTGCAAAATGGTCACAGACGTTGAATTTTCTTCCAGAGAAACAAATGTTCAGTTTAAATTTAGTGTTTACCTTCATGTGTGTCTGCCGTATGTTTTGCTGGCGATTCAGTATAAAATGTCATCATCTTTGGTTTATAATACCATTAAAACATAGAGAATCTGGAAAAAATCACTACAAAAGGCCAAAAGGCTCCTAACTGGCTGTAACGCTGTGGGGGATACCTTGCACATCTGTGAAGGTGCTGTCAATACTGAATAAAAGGAGCCCCTGAACTGCTGAGCAGCCTTAATCCTATATCAAGCAAGAATTATAATTTTATTGATTTAAGGATTTGGTGTCCTCAGTCCCAAACTGTTAGATTGTGGTGTGAGGTAATGCAACACAGTAGTAAACATGGCCCTTGAACCAACTTTTTTCTTTTTTAAGAGCTGTGGCTGGCATCAAATTCAAAACTAGCAATTTTTTTCGACCCCCCACAAAAAACAAACAAACATGCAGATGTGAACCTGAGACAGTCAAATTGTCTGTATCCTCAACACACACCTTTTTCAATGACACTCCTAGTTACAGCCTGTTCTTAGGTCTAGGTGGCTCTCCACGGCTAATCAGCTTCACTGTAGATGAAAAAGAAAAAAAAATACATGCATTACACACACGCACACACTTGATTCTCCTTTTCTTTTCCCGTCTCTGTCTTGTCCTTTCTTTCACTGCATTCTGACAAGGTGGAGCTAATTGATGAGGCTTTCATTTCTCAGCTCCCTCCCAGCCCTGTGAGTCCACTACAGTAGTTCACATGTCTCTGGTAAATCATTGTGGAGGGTGTGGGAGGTTCAGTGGTAGCAGACAAATAATACACACAGGTTGGTTTACAAATTACCAGGAGTTTTTTTTCAGAAGGTGAAACTCTTGTTCTGGCTTTGGTGAGGTCTTGCAGAGTCCAACTTTTATGTGTCCTTAATGAGCCTCTTAATAGTTTCTGATTTGTGCATAATCAGAAAGTGACTTCTACCCTTTGTCTCTAACTGCAACTTGTCTTGTCTTACAAATTCTGAATGTAGTTCTATGTGGCTGCTAGTCAGCAGAGGGCACAGTTAATATTATTACACATAAATAATATAAAATGTTTGAAATTAGCCAGTTATATAGTTCTTACTGTATAACGGTCAATATTACTTTAAATTGGGTTATATAGTAGGAGATGAATAGGACAACCTTCCTAATTTAAAGTGTTCTACATTTTTGCGAAGATGCATTTTATGATTCCTGTCCAATAAAGTAACATTTTTGGCAACAATGAGAGAACAAACAGTGGGCTTACTAGTAAGTAAGTGTTCTTATAATCACTGGTAAATCCTGATAAATTGTCACCAGCAAGTTTTGGGTAGAGACCACAGAGTGTGAGGTGTCAGGAGTAAAAAAAGAAAGGTAGCACATTTGGAAAAGTTTATATAAAATTATAAACAAATTTAAAGCCATAAGTTGAGATTTATATCAATTACTGTATAAGAAATGACTTTACAACAGTCTCTTTAGACTGTTATTTTTAAGCTCACCAAAGACAATATAAGACAAAACAGTTTCACCTCAAAGCCATTTTCAGTTTCTCTAATTTGCTTAATTCTGAAATTGCATATTAAAAACAGTTAATACAGAGGCTCAAACTGGAGACCAAAGGCCAAAATGACAACACAACTTGTAGTCAAACTCTGCACCAGCTTTTTTTTTTGACCTGGTCTGTTGAGATACTGTAAAAATAAAGATTTCCTAAGAAGTTTTCTTAATTCATTCTTGTGTACAGCTCTTTCTGCATCCAGCTGTTCTAATAATGACGACCTACAGTGAGCATTTAGACTGGACCAATTCAGACACTCAGTATGGCACAGCATTTGTTCTGTATACTTTCTTCAGCAAAAATAAATAAATAAATAAATAAATATAACCTAAAATCTGGATTTTTTTTGTACTGTGCTACCTCAAATACCCTTATATTTAGTCCATTCGCCCCTGTCAGTTAGAACACATGTTCTCATCAGCGTCATACTATCCCTTGTCTTTGATATAGATTTGTAAAAAGCAATGCAATCGCTGGATGGTACTAATCACTGATGGAAGAATTTTGTGCAGAGGGTTGCACACATATACACAAGGGATTCAAGGGATTCAAGGGATTCTTGGGGTGACTGTGTCTCAGTTGGTAGTGTGGTCGTCCACCAATCCCACAGTTGTTGGTTCGATCCCTGGCTCCTCTGGTCACATGTCGAAGTGTCCTTGAGCAAGACACTGAACCCCACTTAGTTGCTCCCGGTGAGTGTCGGCCAGATGCATAGCAGGTAGAAAAAGTGCTATATAAGTGCAGACCATTTACCATTCATAATGAAATTAATTTCTGTATAACCTGAACCCCCTGCTCTCCACTGTATGACATTAACTCTGTGTCTTCTTTCTTCCTTAGTTGAGCTTCTAGCATGTCAGTTTAGATGTCTCTCTGTCCCAGTCTTCAGGTGTCCCCAGCTTTGGAGCTGTAAGTCTTCCAGTGCTACTGGTCTTACCAACCTGCCAAATGTTTTCCATTCACCCTAACCATTCAAGGCAGATGGCCGCCCACCTTGAGCCTGGTTCTGCTGGAGGGTTCTTCCATTAAAGGGAGTTTTTCCTCTCCACTTTTGCCTATAGCTGCTCAAGGGGGATTTGTTGAGTTTTCTCTACATATCTGTATAGTGTTCACTTTATTATGTAAACTGCCTTGAGATGACCCTGTTGTAAATTGGCGCTATATAAATAAAGTTGAAATTGAATTGAACTTTTTATCGATTCTGTAGTTTCCCTTAGCTCTGTGGAGTTTTTTTGTGTGTGTGTGTGTCTTTCAGCTAATTGTTTTGGTTTTACAGCCTAAATTAGCACCTGGTGGTTCTAGAGGAGGGTTCTACTGGATGGTTGGTAGTCTGGGGGTAGCGTGACCATGGCACTCTTTCTGGCCACCCATTTGCTACTGACTGGTTGAACATTTAACATCTAAGGAGTCAGATTTTTTTCTGGCTCCTTAGATGTTGACCTCATGTAAAGCGCCTTGAGAAACTTTTTTGTCAATTGGCGCTATATAAATAAAGTTGAATTCAATGGAACTGAATTGAGAAAAACTGCAAATTATATCTGTCAGTTATTAAATAATATACAACAAAATAAAAACCCCAGTATCCCAACAGTTCTCTGCAACTCCACTTTATTGAGATGGGCTGTTGAAAAAAGGAGATTTCTTTAATACAGTCAGTATGGCATGGAATTTGTATTGTATTGTTTATTAATAAAAAAATATTCACCTAAAGTCTGATTTTTATGTGATTTTAAAAACACTATAAATATTGTGAAAATACTAAAAAAGATAATAATCCAAAAAAATAAAGACATGAAATACCTGAATGCATGTGTGTTTCTTTAGTGTGACACAGTTCTTTCAATATAGTTTTGGGTAACTGAATTTTGCATTAAATGTCAGTATCTGTCACAAGTATTCTCTTGTGGTATGATGGTGATGATAAAGATCAAGCAAATCCAAGTTTCATTAAACAAATCTCAGCAATTGAGAAAATTTGCAATTAAAGTTGATTGTGATGTTTTTTGTCTATGCATGTAGGCCTCTTTAGTAGAAGTTTGACAGGGAACAACTGATGAGTGTGTTTGTTGGGTGCTTATCTGGGTTAAGGATTTAGCTCATATGAATAGTCATTGTGAGCACTCAGCCTTGGGGAGCTGAAGGCAGAGCTGCCTGCTTGTTTATCAGAGACATTGGAACAACTTGCCTCTGAACTCAATGTCATATAAAAGCAGCACCGAGGAGGAGGAGGAGGAGGTGGGGGGCTGATGGAAGGCTGGCACAAATGAGTGAGGGGTGCCTACACTGATGAGGAGAGATAACACAAGGGCATAGAGGAAAATCATCCTAACATCAAGGTTCACTTCTAATGGAGGCAAGGTCGAGAGTGGGTGGATACAGATTGTTTCAAAGTTTGAGTTTTTCCACACAAACTAGTAGACAACATATTCAAGGTTGCTCAATTATTCATGTTCGGGGATCCTCTCCAAAGCCCTTCTCAACCTACAAGACTAACAAGTCCTTCGGAGTATTATCAAGAGGATGATTGTTTACACGGTTTCAATTCAGAGCAGGAAAAATAGCTCACATGGGTCAGATGTTTGCTACAGTTTCTGAGAGGAAGGCTGTGCAGACCTCCAGCAGGGGGCACATGGTTTTATGGTTGGAGTGGTTCCCCTGCTCCTGCAATATGCAGTAGAGCCCAGACAGAGCCTCTTTAATGTTACTGACATGCGCAAGACAGCATGCAGCACATTCATCATGTAACATCACATGAGGCCCTGCAGAGTGCTCCACAAGGAGTGAGAAAGCTCAGCAGATGGAGGATTCACTTTGTGTAATGAGGAGATAAGAGTATGAAATGGATTTGTGGTCATCTTTCCTGAAATATTATTTTTGTGTATTTGAGGTATGTTAAATGCGTGAAATATGTACAACCCTGCCCCAAACTAAACATAATGCTCCGCAAGTAGTGCAAAGACAACATATCAAGTGTTGGAAATGCAGACATGGCAGCATATGTAGCTCAAAAGCCTGTGTTTATCATTCATCATTAATGGCATCTTCACAGATGTGCACATTCCTGCAGTGCAAAAGCACAGCCTCTCTGCACCCGCAAAGCTTGTTACTGAACCCAACCCATAACCTCCTTTATCTGGAAACTGCACCCGACCTGACCTGTTAATGTGGTTAGTGAAACACAATTGCCGAGCAGCCACAATACTGAAACTAGTATGGGTACTCTGACCAGTCTGCAGCTATGCAGCCCCATGCAGCAAGCTGTTATACTCTGTGTGTTCTGACATATGGATGTTTGTAATGAACAGTAATGATGTAATTAAATTTTTATCACGTGTTCCTGTGCTATTGAGTGGATGAGAATGGGACAGATGCAGGTTTCCAGTGAATCTAATCAGTTAGCTATCCTGTTTGCAAGAATTGAGCAGAAGCTAAAACATAATTCTTCCAGCTACAGTTATTTTACAGTAATGCACAAGACCCATCCATTCATTATTAACACACTATATATGTCTATCCTGTTAAGGGTTACAAGGTGATGAAATAAAATGCAGTAGTCACAGATCAGATGAGTTTATATATAATTAGAAAATATCAAAAAAGACTTGCAGTCCATCATTATTAATAATGATTCATGTCTTCATTTGCATTTGACTTGATGTCCTCCCATATCCCAAAGATTAAAACTGACCAGTGAGCAAAAAGTTCTGAGAACAGCACACCAAATTTCATAGAGGACTAATCAATACATTAGGATTCACCATCTGGGAACCACGAATGCTTGAACTAAATGTCCAAATACACATCAAGTTAAACTTGTTACAGAATACGGAAATACTTGGGAGTTTGTAGCCAAGAATTCAGACTCTCAAAATAGCAGCCTGACTCTACCATATTATACACCTAGTTCAAATTGTATCTGTCATTAAACTATCTAAAAATTTTGTTGCAAATTGAGGATTATTACAATGATTATGTAAAATACATAAACACAAGACAAGACACAACTCCTCCGTGACTCTTCTGTCCTGTCCTTCTGACAGCAGCTGAAGACCCTGGGCTAACCTTGAGCATGGAATAATTTTGCATGGGAGTAATAATCTACTGCTATATTTCTTGATGTGACAGCACATTATTTCCCTCATCCCCATAGACAAGCATGCCAGCCTGTGCACTCCATCCACCTCCAACACAAACACAATTCTCCCTCCCTCTCTCACCACCTCCATCTATCCTCTTTCTCTTTCCACCCTCCCTTGACAACAATTAAGACATTTGCATTGCATGGTAAACAAATCTGTCACAATTAGTGTGGTTACAGCAGGGTGCGTTTCAGTAGCGTACCTTGCTGTGGTGGTGGTGGTGGGAAGGTGGGGGGTATGGGGGTTCTCTTGCACCAGTATTCAGATGTTTAGCTTTGTTAAAAGTGAAACCCCATGGGAAGAGTTGGTATGATTGAGTGGGAGTTGGGGGGCGGGAAGGCTGGTGGAAAGTGGCCCTGCTCTATGGGGAAATCTGACAAATGGAAATGTATTGTGAGAATTCCCAAAGCAAAAATTTACATCAAGCAAAGGCAGAATAACACCCTCCTCCAGTGTGTTTATTGCTGCAGTGAAGAGGCTTCAAAACATTTCAAGAGATGTTTAGAAAATTGAGAGCTTTAAAGAGAAGTTCAAATCCTCTTTTTTACACCACTCTACAACAAACTAAAATCCATTTGATGACAATGGAACAGTTACAAGAGCAGCCTGGGTGAAATTTAGCTTCTTGCAAGAAGTTCTTGCAAAGTTTAACATGATATACCAAAAGTACCATGACAAATATGAAAACATGGCACAACGTTGACCTAATGTTGGAGCCTGATAAGGCTTGTTGTGAGGCTGTGGATTTTTCTTTTTTGTGCACAAATTCTATCAGTACTGAGTGGCATGCATGGTTGTCTCTGAGTCTGCATTTAATGTTATACGCTTTACAGGGCTTCATTTTATTGATAAACATATTTCTGCATACTCTGAAATAAAAATCAAACACACATGAGGATTGTCTTAGTGTGCCAGTGAATGTTGTGTCTCTTAGACATAATATATGACTGGCATTTTCATACAGATGTCTTGACAGCAGCCGTGTGGAAAATTGGATTTGGACCAGTTGGACCATGGATGATGTATTTACTGAATTGCTTCCATCAAACATCAGTGTGAAATCATGGCTGATCTAGTTGTAAAGGTAGCAGTTGCTTGCAGCGACCAACCTGCCCGTTCTCATTTGCAAGGCATCAAAAATTGTTTGTTTGTAGTTTGTAGTATTTTGTTTTTATGTAATTTATCTTGTAACTTCACCGTGATGTTTTTGTGCCTAACCCTAACTGTTGTTTTGGCTTAATGTAACCTTAAAGTTTTTGTCTGAATATCTACTACTTCTCTTTGACTTTTACCATCAGGGGTCAAGTAAATAGACTTGAATTTATTTTTTTTGCACATTACTTGCACTTTATTACATTAGTTAGTGCACTACTCTTGTTGCTATGTATATCTGGGAGCTTTGTAATGTGTAAAATTTCCCCGTCGTGGGATCAATAAAGATTACCTACCTACCTATCATCAACATAGCAAACAAGAAGGGACTCAAAGCGGATCCTCGGTGTAGTCCCAGCTCCTCTTTCTGACCTACCGCACATCTCACCACCCTCATATTCCTCTCATACATGTCCTAGACTACTCTGACGTACTTCTCTGCCACTCCCGACATCCTCATACAGTACCACAGCTCCTCCCTCGGCACCCTGTCATACGCCTTCTCTAAATCCAGAAAGACACAATGCAGCTCCTTCTGACCATCTCTGTACTTTTCCATCAACATTCTCAAAGCGAAAATGGCATCAGTGGTGCTCTTACGGGGCATGAAACCATACTGCTGCACACAAATCTCCACCTCCTTACGAAGCTTGGCTTCCACTACTCTTTCCCACAGCTCCATTGTGTGGCTCATCAGCTCAGTTCTGCGTTTCACCCTTGTTCTTAAAGATCGGCACCAGAACGCTTCTCCTCCATTCCTCAGGCTTCTTCTCACTCTCTAAAATCCTATTAAACAGACTGCTTAGAAACTCCACTGCTGTCTCTCCTAGACACTTCCACACCTCCACAGGTACAATATCAGGACCAACAGCCTTTCTGCTCTTCATCCTTTTCAGAGCCTTCCTCACCTCATCCTTTCTAATTTCTGCTATTTCCTGCTCCACAACATCCACATCTTCTTCCCTTATTTCCCTGTCATTTTCCTCATTCATCAGCTCCTAAAAATACTCCTTCCATCTTCTCTGCACACTCTCCTGGGTTGTTAGCACCTTTCCATCTCTGTCTTTAATCACCCTTATCTGTTGCACATCTTTCCCATCCCTATCTCTCTGACTGGCCAGCCTGTACAAGTCCTTCTCTCCTTCCTTCGTGTCTAACCTGTCATACAGCTCATCGTAAGATTTCTGTTTGGCCTTTTCCACCTCCCTCTTCACTCATTGCTAAACTTCCTTGTACTCTTGTCTAGTTGCCTCAGTCCTTTCCTTTTAGCCAACCTCTTCCTCTGGATGTAGTCCTGTACTTCTTCATTCCACCACCAAATGTCTTTATCTTCTTTCCTCCTTCCAGATGACACACCCAGCACCTTCCTACCTGTTTCCCTGATTACCTCTGCTGTAGTTTCCCAGTCATCTCAAAGCTCTTCCTGACCACCCAGAGCCTGTGTCAACTTCTGCCTGAATTCCTTTATTCTTTAGCTTCCACCAGTTGGTCTTCTTTTCTGTCTTTCCTCTCTTCTTCTTCCTGACCACCAGAGTCATCTTACACACCACCATGCAGTGCCCTCTGGCTACACTCTCTCCTACCACCACTTTACAGTCACTAACTTCTTTCAAATGACTTCGTCTACATAGGATGTAGTCCACTTGTGTTCTCCTACCTCCACTCTTGTATGTCACTCTGTGTTCCTCTCTCTTCTGGAAGTAAGTGTTGACTACAACCATTTCCATCCTCTTAGCAAAGTCCACCACCATCTGTCCTTCTGGAATCCTTTCCTTCACACCATACCTGCCCATCACCTCCTCACCAACATGCCCATTGAAGTCGGCTTCAACAACTAGTCTCTCTCCTCTGGTGATACTCTCTATGACCTCATTAAACTCACTCCAGAATCTCTCCTTCTCATCTAACTCACAGCCAACATGTGGAGCATACCCACTGACTACATTCACCATCACCCCTTCGATTTCTAGCTTTAGACAGATCACCCTGCCTGAGACTCTTTTCACCTCAATACTACGTGCTTTGCTGGCCTCCCACCTCGTCTCCTGGACACACAGTACATCTATGTTCCTTCTCTCCATCATGTCTGCCAACTCTCTACCTTTCCATGTCATTGTGTCAATGTTAAGAGTTCCTATTCTCAGATCTAAGCTCCTGCCTTTCCTCTTCTCTCTCTGACCACGAACCCTTCTGCCTCCTCTCCTTCTTCGACCAACAGTAGTCCAATTTTCACCTGCACCCTGTCGGTTAACAGCACCGGTGGCGGATTTGTTGGGTTTTCTCTCACGCAAACCTCTCTATTTATCCGGGCTTGGGACCGGCACAGAGGTCACTGGCCTGCAACCCCTGTGGCTAGATTAGTTTTTGTCTGAATATACAGTCTTCAAATCGTGACAGTCTTGGAGTAACCTATGAGGACAAATGTTGCTTCATTTTGATGCGTCAAATGATTGCAATGTGACTACTTGGGAAGTGTCATTATCTGATGCTATTGGATGAAAATGTCAGTTCTGCAATACTTCTGTCTATTCCTACACATGCACTAAGAACTTAACTTATAAACACATCAAAATGTTAGAAAATCAAAGTATGTACAGTAAGTCGAAAAGTATAACTTCTTAAAAGTATTCAATTCAATTCAATTCAACAAAAACTCCCTTTAATGGAAGAAACCTCTAGCAGAACCAGGCTTAGAGTGGGCGGCCATCTGCCTCCACCGGTTGGGGTGAGTGGAAAGTTAGAACAGAGCAACGGAAGCCAACAAAGCATTGGGCAGGTTGGTAGGACCAGTAGCTGCAAACTGGAAGACACACAGCTCCAAAGCCAGGGACATCTGAGGACCGGGACAGAGAGAGGGAGACAAAGAGGCAGAAAGACCACTACGGGACAAATAAGACACAGAGTTATTGTTATGCTGTGGTGACACATAAATGTGGGGTGAGAGGAGAGAGTAAAGAGAAGAGGAAAGTGACTCAGTGCAGAGTCCCCCAGCAGTCTAAGCCTATAGCAGCATGACTATAACCAACTATAAGCTTTATCAAAGAGGAAGGTTTTGAGCCTAGTCTTAAAAGTAGAGACGGTGTCTGCTTTCCGAATCTGGACTGGGAGCTGGTTCCACAGGAGAGGAGATCGATAGCTAAAGGCTCTACCTCCCATTCTACTTTTGGAAATTCTGGGAACCACAAGTAGGCCGGCATTCTGAGACCGATGTGGTCTATTGGGATGATATGATACTAGGAGATCTTTTAGCTATGATGGAGCTTGGCCATTTAGAGTTTTATAGGTAAGAAGAAGGGTTTTAAATTCTATTCTACATTTAATGGGAAACCAATGGAGAGAAATAATCTTGAAGTAATCTTGCTGCAGCAGTTTGGATTAATTGAAGGCTTTTTTAGAGAGTTACTGGGGCAGCCTGAAAGTAGAGAATGGAAAAATAGGAAAAATGCAGATTTATCAAACACAGTCTGATTGTGAACTTTATTATTTTGCATGGAAACATACTCACCAGGCACATCAGCATCCTGTATGAATTTAGCTATTCCTCTGCATTTTCCAGAAATTATATCTCTAACTTTTTGCTCACAGACCTGTTAATGTAGTTGTAGTTATAATTAAATTCTGATGGCATGTGTACTGCAAAACACTTAAAGCACCTATAAGCCAATTAGTGAGTGTACTTGTGATATTTCTTTATAGAAGTGTATTCAGCACAAGACCATTGAGTCAGTTTTTATTTTACCTTCAAGTGGTATTCACTGATTTATCCTGACACTGACCTTATGATATTGAGTTTAAGCTAGTGTACTTCTGTAGACAATGCAGAATGTAGGCCTACATGTATGCATGTAGGTGTAAACATGAAAGCATGGCTGAAGCTCCCAAGGGAACAAACCAACATTAAAAGATTCTTGTGTCTTCCTGTTACAATGTCCACCCAGCAGCAAGGGCAAGTTATCAACCTCCTTTAATCTGGAATGACAGAGCGTGACTCCTGGGGCATGGAGATCTGTTTGTAAGGGCGCGAGAGGAGGGAGAACAACCCCTGTGTGGGCCCTGATAGATGGTCACACATTTTAGACCATGCGAGATCAAATATGAAATACTTGTTGGGGCTAACACTGGTGTGTGTGTGTCATTAAAGGTGTGTGTTTGCATCTTAAAGTCCTTTAAGGTTCCTGAATTGAGGTAATTACTCGTCAGGAGTTCAGTGAGGTCAGTCACAAGCTGCCTCATTACTGAGATTTTTAAGATTTTTTATGTTATTGAATACATGTTTAGCAGCTTTCTTTTTGTTTTACATGTGTCATTAAGTTATATTTGACTTAAAGCTGCACAAATTAATATTTCTATAACAATGGATACAATTATTATGTGTTATACAGAAGAGGTTGCTTGTTTTGACAAAGTCATAGAGACTTGCTGCTGTAGGCTTAGACTGCTGGGGGACTCTGCATTGTACTGTACTGTATGACACATCGTCTGTCTGTGTCTTCTTTGTCCCGTAGTCGTCTTTCTCCCTCTCTGTCTCCCTCTCTCTTCCCTGTCCTCAGGTGTCCCCGGGTTCCAGTGCGCAGCTACTGGTCCTACTAACCTGCCCAATGTTTTGTTGTTGCTTTTGTTGCTCTGTTCTTTTCTCTCCCTTAACTTTCCACTCAGCCCAACCGGTCAAGGCAGATGGCCGCCAGACCCTGAGCCTGGTTCTGCTGGAGGGATCTTCCATTAAAAGGAGTTTTTCCTCTCCACTGTTGCCTATAGCTGCTCAAGTGGGATTTGTTGGGTTTTCTCTAAATGTTTGTATAATATTGAATTTATTATGTAAAGTGCCTTGAGATGACCCTGTTGTAAATATAAATAAAGTTGAATTGAATTGAATTGAACTTTCTATCGATTCCGTAGTTTCCCTTAGCTCTGTGGAGTTTTTTGTGTTTCAGCTAATTTTTTTTTTATTTTACCGCCTAAATTAGCACCTGGTGGTTCTAAAGGAGGGTGACCATGGCACTCTTTCTGGCCACCCATTTGCTACTGACTGGTTGAACATTTAACATCTAAGAGCCAGATTTTTGCTGCGGGTATGGAATGTTCTTAATCACAACACTTAATGAATGTTAATGTTGTTCTGTTTGTCCTGTATTAATAACACCACCAGTAACCCTGCTCAAAATGTTTCATATGGAAAGAATAGCAATGAGAAAATGCTTATATTGTAAAAATGAAAATTGAGTCCTAAAAACAACAACAAAAAAATTGTGATATAATGTGCAGCAGTCTTAATGTTACAAAATTGTAATCTAATGAATCCAATTCTATAGTTTGCACAAAGGCTAGAGGTTTCTCAATATTTCTGGGCATTGTCTAAATATTTACTTGCCCTTGAGCTTCCTATTTGATACAGCAATGCATCTGGTTCTTGAACTACTTTATGTTTAATATGTTTCTATATAGCCTAAAAGGTGAGGGAAGCTTTAATGTTACCAGAAACAACTTTCATCATTAGAGTCAGTGTCGGTGGCATTGTTCTATTTGTTTGTGTGATCGGACATGAGATGTATGCATAAAGTGGGTCTTGCCTCATCTGAGTACTGCAATAGCTCAGGGGGAGGCAAATAGTGGACTGTGGGAGTCCAGCTTGTTAGCATGCTGCTGAGTGGCTCCTGAACGTACCTTTCTTTGTCATAAAATTTTCACGGATAATTGAATGTTATGAAGATTAATGTGCATTAGTTTTACAGAGCCCCGGGGGAACAGTGAAAGGCACTCAACAGCTTCCAGAAGCTTTCTGTGGCCTCTTTAGTGGAAGCCTGTGATAGTCGATCCCATGATGTTGATTAATCAGTTGAATGGCTAATTTCTTTCATTTCTTCATTGCCATCCCACAAATGTACCATCTGTACCAAACTGTGCTCTTCCATGCTCCAGGGATTATCAGCAGTTTAACTTCCCTATAATTTACAACTAATGATTCCTATATTAGAAAATGGATAGGAGCTGCTCTTTCATTATGATTATTACCCTATTTATACCATAGACTGTAAAATTACATTCAATATTTTACCACAAAATTCTTCTATATTACATGTATTTTAGTACCTCCTTCTTTTGTCAATTGTATATTTGTATGTTTATTTGAGATTTGTGTAGGAAAAACATTAGATGGAGCAATAAAAATGAACTGCTGCTGTTCCATATGTACTGTATCATTTAACATTTAGTTTCTTTATGATTATCTTCTTTTAACAGCAGCCTTTTAAATCTAGCAAATGGAGTTCTTCCAAAGAAAAAAAAATGTAAGCCATCTTGTCAGTAGAACTCAGAAATGTAGTAAGAAATTGCAAAAATGCTAGTTTTTCCTACAACCGTGACATGTTCTTCATGTTCTCATGAATTAGCTGGTGAAAATATAGAACGTAGAATGCTGCTAACCAACAGCCTCTTTCTGATGTAAAAACACAATTGCAATAAATCACGTGAAAGTGCAGGTGTTTACATATAAAATACTCCACTACAGTCACTTCAAATTCTTTGCTCAAGCTGAAATACAAATGCTATAAAATGATTATAAAGTGGATTCAAACCAGGGACTTTCTAGTTGTAAAATGGTCTGCACTTATAGGTAGTCAAAGCACTTTACACTGCTTCTTATCTACCTATTCACACTCACAATCACACACAAATTCATGCATTGATGGGGGAGCTGCTATGCAGCTGGCTGATGCTCACTGGGAGCAGCTAGGTGTCTTGCTCAAGGACACTTCAACATGTGACCAGAGGAGCCAGGGATCAAACCAACAACTGTAGGATTGTTGGACAACTGCACTACCCACCAGTCTGCTGCCTGCTGATAAACCCATGATAATATATCATAATTTCATGTAATGTATAATGTGAAGTGAAAGTAAAAGTACCCTAAAAGTAAAGTACAAGACTACAAAATTGTACTTAACTAAACTATTTAAGTAAATATATTTCGCTACTTAGCACCTCTGCTTTTTTTAATACCTTTATTTTGTTTGTCAATTGATATTCTCTGGGAGAGCCTCAGCATTTAAACAAATCCTGTTTACATTTTCTATTTAATTTCCAGCCTAATTGGCTTTCATGTTGAGCCTGTCATTTAGATTAAAACAGATTACATTGTTGCTGCAGGCTCCAATCTGTATTCTTGCAGCTTCCACAGTCACACACATACACATTTCCACACAGATATAAAATATTTAAACCTAGGTTCCAGTTTAGGAGTTGCAATTACCATCTGTGTGCTGACAACCGAGGTCAGGGAAGGTGCAGAACATTGGCCTTTTTTTAAGAATTATCAGTACAAATCAAGTGTTAGTTTTACAAGCATCACATGTTGGCTGAGGATTAATTTTGGGACCTAATTTTAAAGTTGACTGAATTACATGACAAACAGTAATTTGTGGGCTACATTTACAGTGCTGTCTGCTGAATCATTTTTGCAAAAATAAACACCCCAAAAAATCTGGGTTTGTAGACTTTGACATGGAGGTTTAACTGGTATTAAATCAGATGTTGTTTCTTAAATTCACTAAAACTAAAATGTATGGAATTTCAACATTTGTGGAGAGAAATGAAAACTTTAGGAGTCTGGAAAAAGAGCAACATGGGCAGAAAATCAGTTTGATACTGATAAAAACATGTTCTTAAGTTCTCTTCTCTTCCTCTCTCTTTTCTGCAACACTGGCAAACCTTCTGCCCTCACAGCCATTAACTATTCAAACTGACTCTGCTCTTGTGTTGCCACTCTGAACACCTGAGTGCACTGATGTAAGACCAGTTGAGCCAACAAACGTCTCCATTTCGCCCTCTCTCTCGTTATTGCTCTGCAGCAGCACCAGCAGAAAAGCTCTGACACGTAAATAATTAATAACAATCACCTTTTCAACAGTGAACTGATCACCTGTCTCTCAGATCAGAAGCTTTTCTTTACGGTTCTATTGAAAAAAAAAATCCAACCCAGTCTCCTACAAGATACATTATGTTTAAATCTTCTGCCCACAACCAAAACATATTCTGCAGCATGTGTTTACAGCAGAACTCAGCTTTCAGTTTTATACAATGAGATTTTTCCATTAGAATCAGGTCAGTGTTACTTAGACTCAGATCTTAGTAGATTTGATACTGGTGTTGGGGACTTATTTAGCCACTTTTTTATGTGTTAAAGGGCACTGGCTATCTCATATATGGCCATATGAGATTTATTTTGCACACTGACAACAGCATGAAACCTTTTGGGTATCAAATACTAATACAATTAGACACAAAAGGCCCCACCAGGTTCATGTACAGAGAAATTGCACTTAGTGAGTGAGAAACATGCATCGTTCAAGACTTAAAACTCTTTGATTCTTTCTTTTTGTAATTTGAGACTAAGAAACTGTAGTGATGGAAGGAGCTTTGTTTTAAGTACATAGTGTATATATTTTGTTACAATAATAATTAAAATGCAAACGTTTTCAGGGTTTGTTCCCAGACATGTGGGATATGTGAAATCACAGTGGGCAACATTTTTAACGTTGTTTTACAGAAATATGTTCCAGCACTTATCTTAATGTGGAGAGGTGTGGTGGAAAACAACATGTTGTCAGAAGTTAGGTGTTCTTTACTCTTGTACATTTAAGTGTTCATATGTGTCTTTTGTTTTTTCGTCTTGCGCTGTATGTAAGGTAAGGTAAGGTATCTTTATTGATCCCACGACGGGGAAATTTATATATTACACAGCTCCCAGATGTACAAAGCAACAAGAAAGTGCAAGTAATGTGCAAAAAAATAAATTCAAGTCTATTTACAAATATACAATGTATAACTTCTACAGAATATTTACAATATTGAAGGTCAAGTAGGTTAGACTTATAGAGTCTAACCGCAGTGGGAATGAAAGACCTGCGGTAGCGCTCTGTCCTACACTGAGGGTGGATCAGTCGGCCACTGAAGGAGCTGCACAGAGGGACCGCTGTTGACAGGTGTTGTCCATGATGGATGTCAGCTTGGCCAACATCCTCCTCTCACCCACCTCCTCCACAGAGTCCAGTGGGCAGCCCAGGACAGAGCTGGCTCTCCTGACCAGCTTGTTCAGTCTCTTCATGTCCTGGTCAGTGCTGCCTGAACCCCAACAGACCACAGCATAGTGCAGAGCTGAGGCCACCACAGAGTCATAAAATGTCCTTAACATGGGCCCGCACACGCCGAAGGACCTCAGTCTCCTCAGAAGATGGAGGCGACTTTGACCCTTCTTGACAAGGCATCAGTGTTGTTAGTCCAGTCCAGTTTATGGTTGAGGTGAACACCCAGGTACTTGAAGCTATCCACCCTTTCAATGTCCAAGCCCTGGATGTTCACCGGTGTGAATGGTAGTGTCTTTCTCCGGAAGTCAATCACCATCTCCTTCATCTTACTGGTGTTTAAGCACAGGCGGTTGCTTTCGCACCAGTCCACAAAGTCCATGATCACTGACCTGTACTCCAGCTCATTCCCATCTGATATACAACAAACTATGGCTGAGTCATCAGAGAATTTCTGGAGATGACAACTGCTAGTGTTGTAGGTGAAGTCCAAGGTGTACAGGGTGAAGAGGAACGGTAAGAGTACCATACCCTGAGGAGCCCCCGTGCTGCAGACCACCACCTCAGACACACAGCTCCGCAGCCGCACATACTGTGGCCTTTTGGTGAGGTAATCTGTTGTCCATGCAGTCAGTTGTCCATCCACTCCAGCCCCTTCCAGCTTTCCTCGCAGTAGTGCCGGCTGAATGGTATTAAAGGCGCTGGAGAAGTCAAAAAACATGACCCTCACAGCGGTTCCGGCAGCTTCCAGGTGAGTCCGTGCCCGGTGCAGCAGGTAGATGACAGCGTCCTCCACCCCAATGTCTGGCCTGTAGGCAAACTGCAGAGGGTCTCGCACTGTGCCCACCACGGAGCGAAGGTGCCTGAGGACGAGCCTCTTCATGGTCTTCATTAGGTGGGAGGTCAAGGCTACAGGTCTGTAGTGGTTTGGCTCCTTCGCGTGAGTTACCTTGGGAAGTGCAACTACACACAAAGTCTTCCACAAAACAGGGACCCTCTCCAGACTGAGGCTCAGGTTAAACATGTATGTGATCACCTCACAGAGCCTGGCGCTGATCTCATCCGGTCCTGCAGCCTTCCTGACTTTCAGGCGTCTCAGCTCTCCCCTCACTTGACTTGATGTTAGGGTTAGGGGGGAGGAAGGGGGGCTGGTTGTGGAGTGGTGTGAAGACAGGGGGGTGGGGAGAGGTGGAGGAGATCGGGGGATGGTGGTCACAGTGGGGGGGGGGCTCGTTGAGGGAGTGGGGCTGGAGTCGAATCTGTTGAAAAACAGGTTTAACTTGTTGGCCCAGACTTGATCTTCATCAGCTGACCCCCTGACTGCCCCCTGTCCGTGGCCTGAGATGGTCTTCAGGCCCCTCCACACCTCTCGTACGTTGTTATTGTCCAACCGCTCCTCCAGCTTGTTCTTGTATCTGTCCTTGGCCTGTCTGATCTTGTACTTGAGTTCACACTGAACTCTTTCCTGCTCCTCTGTCCCCCCTGTAGTAAAAGCCCTCCTCTTCTTGATTAGTAGGGCTTTAAGTTCAGGAGTCACCCAGGGTTTTCTGTTTGCAAAACACCGCACCCTCTTGGTCGTCACAGTGTTCTCTACACAGAAGTTGATGTAGTCTAAGATACAGTGGGTCAGGCTGTTGATGTCGTCTCCATGAGAGCTGCAGAGTGTGTCCCAGTCTGTGGTCTCGAAACAATCTCTCAGTCTCTCATAGGCCTCATCAGTCCACAGTTTCAAAGTCTTCTTCTGTGCAGGCTGTCTCACCCTGGGTGTGTATTTAGGGTGCAGATGTACAAGCTTGTGATCAGAGCGGCCAAGTAAGGGGAGGGGGCTGGAGGTGTATGTGTCCTTCACATTAGCATACAGTAGGTCCAGCGTCTTGTTGTTCCTGGTGCGGCACTTCACGTACTGGGTGAATGTCGGGAGAGTGGAAGAGAGTGAAGCGTGATTAAAGTCCCCGCTGATGAGGAGCACAGCCTGTTGGTGTTGCGTCTTCAGACGAGTTACTGCGCCGTGCAGCAGCTCACATGCTGCGGCTGCGTCGGCCATGGGAGGGACGTACACGTTAAACACAATAACATGTGAAAACTCCCTCGGGATGCCGAACGCCGACAGCGACAAACTCAATGTCCTTATTGCAGAGCTGTTCTTTAACACAGACATGCTTGGGGTTGCACCATCTCTCGTTAATAAACACCGCCAGTCCTCCGCCTTTTCTCTTACCGCTCTCCTTCCATCCCCTGTCTGGCCGAACCAGTTTAAATCCCTCCAGGGTGACCACAGAGTCCGGTGTCGTGTCGCTCAGCATGTGTCACAGCAGTTCCCCTCCTGTCCATCTGAGGTTCCCTTTTCACCACATCATCCCTTCTTAATTCTACTCCTTGGCTGGCATCAGTCATCACACCTGTTCCATGTCACCCTTCAATCAAACATGTTTATTAGGACTGCTTTTGGTTATGTTTTTTGTTAGTGTGTAAGGTCTATTCTGTCTATTCTAACTACTAGCCTTTGTTAGTCTTGGTACGTTTAGCACTTTAGTGCTTGTTAGTTTGTTCTAGTTTATCAATATATCCTATTTTCTTGTTTGTGCCTCTGATTGATGAATTTTTGTTAGCATGTCTCCTGTTAGTATAGTGAGCTTTTTGTTTACTATACTAACATTTTCTAGTGAGTGATTTATGATCCTAAATTGTTAGTTTGATATTTTTCCTCCTCTCTTAAGTAGTGAGTGTTTTTTGGTTGACTTTTACTGCCGTTCGTCGTTTTTATTTCCATATTATCAGCTTCATCAGTAAAATATTGTTTAATAGTCCCCCTGGTCTCATGGTGAGTTGGCTCTCACACATGTTCAGTTCACCTCTGTGTAGACAAAAATGGTATCAGTATGGCAAGCCAAAAGGGTCATAATCATTTGCTCACGCATCTATCTCAACTACAGGCACATGTAAAAAACAGGTGAAAATGTGCTGTGCACGTGTAAATTGCACATGCTTTATTTACATGCGTAAAAAGCAAGTGAAATACCAAACAGCAATATGCAAAACCCAGGTGAAACTGCGTGTTTACATGTGTAAAATTAAGGTTTTGGCCAGACAAAACATCTGTGAAAAGCAGATGAAAACGAGTGCTGATCACGTGTAAATTGCATATGCTGCATTTACACGCGTAAAAAGCAGAGGAAATACCAAACGTGTAAAAAGCAGGTGAAAACGAGTGCTGAGCACGTGTAAATTGCACATGCTGCATTTACACGTGTAAAAAGCAGGTGAAAATGAGTGTTTACATGTTGTTGGCCAGACAAAACATCTGTAAAAAGCAGGTGAATAAAATTCAAAAACATTTGTAAAAATCACATGAAAAATTCATTGGACCAATCGATTAATCCTGTTGTTGCTTTCTCTGTCTATAATTCAAGTAAATTTACTTACATAACGTCATAATAGTACATATAACATTACTGTAGCAAATTATGTATAATAATATTTACAGAAATAATTGTGGTCAATTAATGCTTATTATTTCTGTTCAAATCACACCAATGTCATTAGTACAAACACACTCACAATGTGATGAATTTAGATAATAATTAACATGCTACAAATACCTTATACTATTACTCCATCATAACATATTTTTTTACACATACATATTTTAAACCAGTTATTAATAATTTCTAAAATGTAGGCTTGTTTGAACCCTACCACAGAAGTACACCATTTACACGCATCGCCCATTCCAAAGTTGTAAACTCTAAAAACTGATACACATCTTGACCAGCTTCGAAAATTACTCTAATATCAATTTTTAATAATTGAATTAGCATGTCTATCGTTGTTGTACCTAGCTTGTCCCTTCAGCAGTTGACAAAGCAGAAGATGTACTGCACATTTATTAAAATAATTATTAAATATATTTAGATATAATTTTATATAAATGTTATTAAAATGTCTTTCTTTAAAAAACAGCAATAGATTCTGCCACTTTGTACCACTCAATGTGTGGTTTCCAGCTACAATCTATGACTACACCTAAAAATTTGGGTTTGTATACTTAATTTCCACTCAATTTAAATATAACTTAGCGTTAAAAAATGTTGAATAACTTGAAAAGATGTAGTTTTATTTACACTTTGTTAATACCATTTAGTTTCTTCTAAGCCAACCCTTGAACGACTTGCTGATATGCATTTAACCAGCTGTATCATAATGAAAACCCTATCAGTGTCAGGATTTGTATTTTGGAATGGACTCAAGTCTAAACGAGAGAGACAGTGATGAGAAAACAAACAAAATACAATGGAAAACCAATAAAAATCACTGGTATGAGGAGGATAAAAACTACATGACAGTTAAAGAGTCAGAATAATACAAAGACTAAACTAAACAGGCAAAAACAACCAACCAAAAAGTAACCTGGGTAGAGCTGCCTACAGAAAGAGCAGGAAGGGGAAAAAATAAATTAAAAAATCAAGATAAACCTGCATGGTAAGGTAAAACTAGATATAAGTAAATAAATAAATAAATAATCTGTTAATCACACCTCAGACTAGATAAACTAAAGAACCAGAATATTTATACACCTGAGAAATAGGGAAGCCTGACATAAATCCAAAGGAAAAACTAAGAACCCAAACACGGTAAAAATACAGAAAACAAATAAATGGGGAAGGGGCTAAATAAAGAGTGTGAGAACTAAACATAAATGTAGAAATAAATAAGATATAATATTATATTATAATATTTTACAAACAATAACAGAAGGGAGTCTGCAGGGAAATAAGAAATTCAAAAACACACTACAGAAACTACTCAGAGCAATTAGCAGATAAAAAAGTTTTATCCAAGGAAGAAAAAGCCAGGTGAAGGGATGAACTCATAATGGCTACGCACAGAAATATTGGCAGACCTAATGGATGCCTATTGTGACACCATCACATTTTTCTACCGCACTGGTTACATTCTGCCGTAACCTCAGATCTCTTAACCCAGAGCAGTTCTCTTCACTAGTTTCTGCAATGCTGCCCTTGTTCCAGGATCTCTCCACCCTCTATACAGACGCAGCCACTGACAGGCTCTGTAAAACACTTTTATCATGCGCAGACAGTCTCTGCCCTCTGGACCCGCTCGCCCTTCAGCTTGCAACTCGTGGCTAACCAACCAGATTTGGGAAGAACGCACTGTCCTCGGGGGTGCTGAGAGGAAGTGGCGCAAAACCAAAACTCCATCTGCACATTCAAGATTAGCTTGCATTCTTCTCTCAAATCTAGCCACAGGGGTTGCAAGCCAGTGAATTCTGTGCCGGGCCTAAGCCCGGACAAATAGAGAGGGTTGCATCAGGAAGGGCATCTGGCGTACAACTTGCCAAGTACAACCATGCGAGTCTTCGTTTCATACCAGATTGGTCAAGGCCTGGGATATCAATGACCGGTGGAAATTGGACTACTTTTGGTCGAAGAAGGAGAGGAGGCAGAAGGGTTCGTGGACAGAGAGAGAAGGGGAAAGGCAGGAGCTTAGATCTGAGAGTATCGACTCTTAACGTTGGCACAATGACAGGGAAAGGTAGAGAGCTGGCAAACATGATGGAGAGAAGGAAGGTAGATGTACTGTGTGTGCAGGAGATGAGGTGGAAGGCCAGCAAAGCACATAGTATTGGAGGAGGATACAAACTGTCCTACCATGGTGTGGATAGGAAGAGAAACAGAGTAGGATTGATCCTGAAGGGGGAGTTTGTGAACAATGTTCTAGAGGTGAAAAGAGTCTCAGACAGGGTGATATGCCTAAAGCTAGAAATCGAAGGGGTGATGGTGAATGTAGTCAGTGGGTCTGCTCCACAAGTTGGCTGTGAGTTAGAAGATAAGGAGAGATTCTGGAGTGAATTTGATGAGGTCATAGAGAGTATCCCCAGAGGAGAGAGACTAGTTGTTGGAGCCGACTTCAATGGGCATGTTGGTGAGGGGAACAGAGGTGATGAGGAGGTGATGGGCAGGTTTGGTGTAAAGGACAGGAATCCAGAAGGACAGATGGTGGTGGACTTTGCTAAGAGGATGCAAATGGTTGTAGTCAACACTTACTTCCAGAAGAGAGAGGAACACAGAGTGACATACAAGAATGGAGGTAGCAGTACACAGGTGGACTACATTCTATGTAGAAGAGGCCATTTGAGAGAGGTTAGTGGACAGGGAGCAATGTAGAAGAGTGAGGTTACAGGGGGCTGAGATGAAGAAGGTGCAGGAGTTTAAGTACTTGGGGTCAACAGTTCAGTGTGACGGGGAGTGTGGAAAAGAGGTGAAGAGGCGAGTGGAGGAAAGTGTCAGGAGTGTGTGTGAGTGACAGAAGAGTGTCAGCAAGACTCAAAGGAAATGTGTACGAGACAGTGGTGAGACCAGCTCTGCTCTATGGGTTAGAGACAATAGCAGTGAGAAAGAGACCAGAGGCAGAGATGGAAGCAGCAGAGATGAAGATGTTGAGGTTCTCCTTAGGAGTGACAAGGTTGGACAGAATAAGGAACAAGCACATCAGAGGGACAGCAACAAAGTCAGAGAGGCCAGACTGAGATGATTTGGACATGTGCAGAGGAGTGAATATATTGGTAGAAGGATGTTAGAGATGGAGCTGCCAGGCAAGAGGGCGAGAGGACGACCAAGGATGAGATATATGGATGTCCTAACAGAAGACATGAGGTTAGCTGGTGTCAGATGGGAAGATGCCCAGGAAAGAAAAGGATGATTTGCTGTGGTGACCCCTGATGGGAAAAGCCCAAAGAGAAGTAGTAGCTTCAATTCAGCTTATGTTCTATTTGTTTTACATTATAATTATCAGCTTTCAGCTATTTTTAAGCAGTTCAGCTTCAATTCAGCTTATGTTCTGCTTGTTTTAAACAGATTAGGTTCAATTCAGTTTATGTTCTACTTGTTTTAAGCAGTTCGGCTTTAGTTCTGCTTATGTTCTGCTTGTTTTACATTTGAATTATAATTTTCAGCTTTCAGCTATTTTTAAGCAGTTCAGCTTCAATTCAGCTTATGATCTACTTTTTTTAACCAGTTCAGCTTCAATTCAGCTTATGTTCTACTAGTTTTACATTTTAATTATAATTTTCAGCTATTTCAGCAAAAACACTTTTTTCAGCATTGCTGGGACAATTTTTCAGCTCTGAAGCATTCACAGTGCATTTTCGTCTTGGAAATGCCTTTTCTAATTTAAAAAAGCTTTCTTCAGACCTTCTACAGATCCCTGTTTGGTTTCAAGTAATTTTGTTGTTTAGTTTACCCCAATGGTAATAAAAATTATTTTATAAAGCAACTGTAAATATACAGGTGTCAATAAATGTATCTGTTCAACATCAGTAATGATAACTGTTTCCCCCTGCCTTCTATTCAGAATTAGAAGACTTTGGACTGTGGGAGGAAACCAGCTTACACATAGAAAATTCACAGTACAGGGAGAGCATACAAACTCCACAGAGAGGCTGCAGCTGGCAGGTAGATTTTTAATTTACAATTCAATTCAATTAAATTCAACTTTATTTATATAGTGCCAATTTACAACAAGGTAATCTCAAGGCACTTTACATAATAAAGTCAAGACTATACAAACATTTAGAGAAAACCCGACAAATCCCCCTTGAGCAAGCCATAGGCAACAGTGGAGATGAAAAACTCCAGCAGAACCAGTCAGATGGTGGGCCATCTGCCTTGACCGGTTGGGGTGAATGGGAGGTGAAGAGAGAAAAGAGCAGAGCAAGAAAAGCAACAACAAAACATTGGGCAGGTTAGTGGGACCAGTAGCTGCGCACTGGAGGACACACAGCGCCAAATCCGGGGACACCTGAGGACAGGGACAGAGAGAGGGAGACAGAGAGGGAGAAAGACGACTACGGGACAAAGAAGACACAGAGTTAATGTCATACAGTGGGGACATTATAGATGTGGGGTGAGAGGAGAGAATGAAGACAAGAGAAAGTGGCTCAGTGCAGAGTCCCCCAGCAGTCTGAGCCTATAGCAGCATGATTATAACCAACTATAAGCTTTATCGAAGAGGAAGGTTTTGAGCCTAGTCTTAAAAGTAGAGAGGGTGTTTGCTTCCTGTATCTGGACTGGGACCTGGTTCCATAGGAGAGGAGCTTGATGGCTAAAGGCTCTGCCTCCCATTCTATTTTTGGAAATTCTGGGAACCATAAGTAGGCCTGCATTTTCGGACCGAAGTGGTCTATTGGGATGATATGGTACTAGGAGATCTTTTAGGTATGATGGAGATGAACTGGAACCTTGAACATATCATTCCTCACTTATTGCTGGGTCCGTTCAACAACCCACAGCATACAGGGAGTGTGGGGGCAGGCAACTGGGACACCTTAAAGTGATTTAACCTTTTACCCAGGGATGTGTGGTTGTTCCCTGCAAATAGGGGACTAGTGAGCAAATCAGATGTGCTTTATTTTTTCCACCCCTGCCCCACAAATGGTCTCTAAATCACAGGGTCAAACACCGTCATTTCTAAGCCTATTTCACATATCTGCTGTGTATGGGAGAGCTACACGGACAAAAAGAATAAACATGCAACTATTTGACCTTTAAAACCCACTCAGTTTTTCATTCCAGATTACTGAAACATAAACAGTTATTTTTAAAGGTTGTGGCAAATATGAGAGGATTTACACTTTGAGCATGATGCTGAAGTCTGACAGAAGGGCAGAGGAGCAGCGGTGTCTGTTTTGTAACAAAGACTAAACCAGCGAAGATCTTCAGAAAATGCTTTGAAACTGTTTAAAAGCTATTAGAACTGCAAATCATTCAGAGAGACTTTAAACAGTGATATGAGAATATTTGAGATCCCCCGCTTAAAATAATCAGTAGCAGACAATTTAAATTGTGCACTAAAGATTAGCCTTTGAAATACGTCATAAGCCTAAATGTGAAACGTGCGTCCGCCTGTGGTGACACCGAGGGAAGACGGACAGAGTATTTGGAGCCTGGTCGCAGGATGCGGCAGCTGCAGGACAGCAGATGGCACCGCTGCGCCGTTCTGTGGATCCTGTTTGGCACACAGACGCGTCCACGTTGATCCCACTGTCTGCTTTCGCTCCAGTTACCCTCCCAGCCTCCTCCGCTCTCTCTCTCTCTCTCTCTCTGCTTACACTATACACCTATCTATCTTCCACTACCATCAGCAGTCTCTCCATTAGTCTCCGCGATACAAGCGCTACTACGGCGCAAAGCATGGCACTTCTGCGTCCCAAAGAACCGGTCTCATCTGCTACGCAGCTCTGCGTTTTTCTCTTGACCGCCTCGGCCTGGATGGCACAGCCGGGTCCCGTGCGCTGTGACAGCGAGGCTTTAAACCGACGCGGCGGGGTGGACCGTACGTTTGACATGGGCGGCGGAGACGGAGGCTCCCCGTCGGGCTTAGCGAGGGAAGGTGACAAGCAAGCCGTGAGCCTAGAGAGCTCACCCCGCTTCAGGAGAGCCCTGTCACTGGAAAAACAAATGTCCCTGCTCAGCAGCTCGTTCGTGCTCAAAGGAGATGCGACCCACAATCAAGCGATGGTCCACTGGACAGGAGAGAACAGCAGCGTAAGTAACATCCGCTCCTCGTCCTGTCCCGGCACGATCAGTCACTTCATGCATCATCCTCCCCATACCCCTCTTTGTCACCGTCCATCATCCACATCTCTCAACACACCACCAGAAACAAGTTATTGTTCTTACAGTGACGCTGCCGCTTTCGACGCACACCGCGCGGCATGGTGTGGTTCTACTCATCCAGGTGGTCCCCTTGTACTTGCAATGGATGAGTTTTTATTACACATGACTTTCAATGTCGGGGCCCCACAGACAAACCATTACATTGTTCTATTACATCATGTGTTGGCCCAGGGTGATGAGCATCTTGTTATTGTCTGTTTACACTGCGCTGCGCAGCGAGTTCAAAGTCAAAGTCATTATTGCGTGTGTTCATTGTGGAGATGTCCCTTTATATTTAACTGCAGTAAAATCAAAACATCCCACAATTTACCAGGGATCCCCTTTAATACTCAGTTAGTGACCCTGGGTGGGTCCCCTGGCCTCAGTTTGAGAACAACAATAAAAAGCACTCAGCTACTGTGTAACATATCATTTAGAAGGAGTCAGAGGAGGCGCCTGTGAGCGCACCGAGCCAGTGTGAAAACAACAGAGCTTGCACTATTCAGTGCTTGGTTTAGTCACATGAAGCCATGACTGAAATATCCATTGAGCTTTTTGGGCTTGAATTTTGGAGCAACTTGTTTACTAGGGCTGGAAACTAGATGCTTTTATTCCTTTATTGTGACTTCCTATCTAAATAGTTGCAGTCAAGTCAGCAAAAGGTACAAATGAAAAGTGCCTCTGGGATTGAAGTGTGATGTCACCGGAGACAAATACAGCCCAACATTTCATCCATCCACTAATGTTCCTATCAATATTTGTTATGTAGTAACACTTAAAGGAACTTCCATAAGAGATGACACACCATAAAGTATGATAGGGTCACTGTGTCTTGTAGTGATTTTACCTTTGGGCCTGGGAAAGTGGGAGCAGCTACATTATGTAAACAAGAGCAGTCTTTGTGGATAGATATGGACAAACACCCGGGGGATTTGAGTGGTAGTGTCTGGTAGGGACATCACTTGCAATCAGAGCCTTTTTGTCAGTGTAACACATTGTTGTTTTACTGGCAGTGGCTGCAAAAAAAAAAAAAAAAAAAAAAAAAAACATTTAACAAAACTGATGTTTGATTTCACGTCATTTAATGTGTTGGAATTCTAGTGCTGCGTGGGGATTATCTTTTACTAGGAGATTATAAATATATAAAAAGAATATAAAAATATATAAAGTGATACTACTAGCTATTTTTAGTGCGCTACAACACAAGCACCCTGCTAAAATCCCTGCCAACAGGATTGAATAAGTACACAAGTCAAGACAAACACCACAGATTCCTGTGTTCTTGTAGCTGAAATTAAATTAAATTTTATTTCATTTCCAATGATGAGGCAACATAACTCAGTAATGATTTGTGGGATTCTAGCACTCTGGCATTTAAGACTGGGCATTTAAGTAATAAAAAAATGACATTTTCCCACTGGACACCGGGCTTTCTAATGATAAACTTCAACATCTCCACCAACTCTTTTTTTCTTAATCGAGGTGATAAGTCTGCAGGGATCCTAGTGCGTAGGCTCTGCCAGCTATAGGAACTTCTAGTTTGACTTATCCTCAATTAACTTGGTGTGGTACCACGAGACTGAGTTCATCTCAGACTAATATACATAGACAAATGGTGACATTCAATTTCTCTGTGGCTGACATTTATGAGCAGCACACGGATTGATGGGTGGGAAAAATGAGTTTCTGCCTCCTCTCTTATTCCATCATTTGGTTTTTGAGTGTTTGAGGATTCAGATGGAAGTCTAAATGATGAAGGGGTCAGCAATGGAGAGTCACATAAGTCTTGATGAATTGTCAGTGGTGTAGTAGACAGCACCTGAATATTGCACATTTTTTTCAAGACATTCCTCTACAAAAGATTTGTATGCTTTCAGGGTACAATAAAACACAAATGAAATGTTGCCCTTTTAATGCTTTTCAGGAGAATATACATTTGAGTGCATTTATTGGCTGTTTTTGTGTTTCATGTCCAGCTAATCACCACAGCTCTGCGTGTTATCTGTACAGTGTGAGTTTGGGTCCTGGTTTGAGTCCTGTTTTTTACAGGAATACAACAGCAATAATTTTACACCTAGCTCGTATACGTCCTCTGTCCCTGCAGCTCTGATGGTTAACTTTGAAAAGTCTTGATTGGCCAATTAAAAAACGCTTTACCCCGGGCATCCTGTAGTAAATGTCCTTGTAGTGCCGTTATATATGGTAAAATGTGTGTGTATGTGTGTAAAGACAATTTAAAAAGAAGTGTACGTAAATTAAAATATAGTAAGTTTGACATTAAAACACCTGTTTTTCTTTCAGAATGGACATAATCAGCATTTAAAAATGAAATATTGAAGAGGTCAAAGGTCACAATATTCATGAACCCTAAAACAAACAACCAAGAGAATATTTCTAAAGAACAAAAACCAGAAGAGAAATACTCAGCTCATTATCCAGCATGTAATTGTACATAGTAAATCTGCACGTATGCCACATCTCTCATTAAGTAAATATCAAAGTTCGTGAAAGCAGCAAGCTTGTTTTATCACTCAGTTTCAGGCTGCGAGAAATTCCCTTATTCGCTTGTATCATTTCTCCATGCAGTGTGAGATTTAAACCTACCTCTGGTGCTATTATGGTTATTATAAATGTATTAAAAATGGTTTTCACACAGGTCAACTGCCAGCTGTTATTACTAATGAGAAACACATTCATTTCCACATATATTGAGGGAAAAAAATGCTAAATTGCTTTTGCTCCTCCACCACCTGAACACTGTCAATTCCCCCTTCTTTTTTTAAATAATGTTATGTTGTGAGTTTCTGTGTGCAGTCATTTCTTGATCAGTTATTATGCTAGCAGGTGAGGACATTATTTAGAAGAGAACACAACACAAAACCTGACGTATTCACTGACTAAAATGTAAACATGGGTAGTGTTTGTGGGAGTCCCCATAGACATCCTGGGAAGGAACATGAGGTATGAGCCTTCTGTATGAAGAGAGCCTCCACTATTAAAAGGACTGTCTTTGTGTGTGTGTGTGTGTGTGTGTGTCTCCTCTCTCTGACTTGCTGACTAGCCCCGGGGAACTCTGAGCTGTGTTTGTCTTTCCTGTATTTCTATCTCCTCTCTATGATGATGAACAGTATCACCGTGTCTGTGTGTGTGTGTCCAATGTGTGCATCTGTATCACTGAGGAAACAGCTCAAGATTTAATAGTGTTTCTCTATTTTGTGTGTATCGATTGTTTTGCAGAGAGACAGATTAGGCACTGGCAAACCACTTGCACCTTGTTTTTAAATTTGTGGGAGTGTGCCTGCCTGTGTGGGTTGCTGATCCCTGGTGGCCTGTCCCACAGTAGCCTAAGTGATTAATGAGCGGCAATAGAGGTGCTGACAGTCCAAACTTCCATCCCAACCTTTACCCTCCATATGGGAGCTGTGGATAATTTCTGCCACTTCCTGGTTTAAAAGCTCTCCTGGGTGGAAATGAGTGAAAGTAAAGGAGAAAACAGAATTTGACTCATAAATCCTCAAGGATTTACAGAATAAAAACAGCACCTGAAACTATATAACAATGATCTGATATCAATATTAGTTGATAAAATGTTTTTTTTTGTTTATTTTGTTTTTGTATATAGAACAAATATGAGACCTTACCTTCACCTTCCCTCTGCTTCCCATCATCCCTTTGGTTACCTTCCCAACAACGAACATCCGATTGAAAGCATTATTTTAGCCAAGCAGGTCAACGGATTATCTGCCTGCAGTATAAATCTAATCTAAACATTGCATTGGTTGAATTTAAATTGGGTATTTTAGAGGGACCCATAATGTTTCATAATAAGGTACTTGCCTTTATTTGCATAGCACATCATGACTCATGCAGGTGCTCGTGCACACACATACAAGCTATAACACACCCAGCCATGCTCTCTCACCCTCTCTATCTATCTCCACACACACTGTCTATGTTTTCAGGGTCCTGACTTAATGCGAATGGCATTTGTTCACACTTTACATACTAAACAGACAGTTCATTTGGCCCCTGGTTGTTTTGCATTTGAAAATTGTTTGCCCATTTGAGTCTTTATTGTCAATTATCTCGTCTGTCCTTGTACATCCTGCTTAAAGAGATGCTCCAGAACTCAGCTTGTTAATCATCAGACTTTGCTCGGTTTCCCTCTTGTCTCTTTTCAAATTATGAATCATTCACCGTCTCCAAATTACAAAGCACAGTACCACTGCAGCAGGCTTTCCAACCACCATGGCTGTCAGTCCACATCTAAGCACAGCAACATTATTCTGCACTGTCAGATGGCTCCTGGCTTTCTTTTTATGGATGATTGATGGCTGCCATCCATTATGTCACTTTGAATGTTTAAAACAAGCATTGTCACCAGAGGCCACATAGGAAGTATTCACAACAGCTACAGGGGGTAGTGAAAAAGCATTAACATGTCTCTAAACCAAGCCACTGCGGCACAATCTATCTAGAAATTCTGTATGTTTGAAATAGGGATAGGAATCAGATCCTGTACTGGAGTAAGGAGCCCAGTTTCAGAGTACGGCTACAATGCTAAGCGGGAAAGTAACAAAATGTACCTCAAGTAAGACTGAAATATTTGGCATCTTCTCAGTTGGTAGATTTGCTGCCCATTGACCATGGGGTCTGCTCACCCCAGCCACATCAAAGTGCCCCTGAGCTAGACAAATCAAATAATATACTATATATCAGCATATTGTGTCAGTGTCCGACCTGTTGGCTGAGTTGGCACAAACTATGGATGATCAAGCTGATCCATCAATAAGATCTTCCTCCTAAGCCTTTCACTTATTATGGCCTCAACACTAGCACAGCAGCGCTCTGCAACTTGGAGGAAGGTAAAGTTTGTCGGTTCGACGGCATGGTTGCCTTGCTAACGAGAGAGCAGCATGCTACTGTAGTGTTGCTTTCCAATTAACTGTTTAGTGGTTCCAGGCGGATGCTGGTGTTTGCCTCACATCTTCTTCCGAGGCTGCAGGGCTTAGAGATTCTTGTTGGTTTGATCCTGCCCCGCTGTATGAGGAAAGTGTGTGTGTGTATTTGGAGCTGTTCGTTCGTCTCTACTCCACAACAAGCACGTCAAAATTTTTTCGTTTGTGTGTGTGTGTGTGATGAAGCAGTGGGGTAGCCAGTGAAAGTGAAACGAACTACTTGACAAGCTGTGGCTCGCAAGAAAGCCCCTCGACTTCAACATCCAAGACATTCTCTGAACTTTAATTCCTTTGTCGCAGCGCTAAAACATACCCAGCATGCGTTCATTGTTTTAGCAGTTTTGTCCCTGTAAACACACAGCTTTCCTTTTTCTTCCATGTTCTCTGTTGTTTTGTGCTCGCCTCATCGTCCTCTGCAGTTTGGCTGTCATGGTTGAGAGTTCCTGCTCATGTTGCCCTGGCAACCCACACTGGAATCCTGTTGGGGTCTTCCAGTGGTTTGCTTCCTGATCTGAATTCAGAGTGGCCCCTCGCCTTGCAATTCTCCCTGGTTTTGCATATTTCATATATAGCTCCAGCATAAATATATGCTTTCTTTGGAGATTGTCAGGTGAAATTCCTACCCCAAATACCCCCAAAAGCCAACTATTTGGGAACAATCAGAATTAACCCTGACTTTTCATCATTTACGTATTTATTGCTTTTTTTTGCACAGTTATTCGTCCCCTCTTACACTCATTTCTCTGACCAAGAGCAAGATAAATTGCACATAAGGTGAGAAGCTCAAGGAAGTTCAAGAACTGAAAGACTTTAATAGATTTCAATTTTAAAGTATGTTCATTGTCCCAAGAAGATGGGGACTTTTGGTAATATTTTGACTTTTCCTCTGCCATCACCGGCAGTTCAAAAAAAATTGACAAACCAGCCAAGATCCTGGGGCAAGTTAGCCACAAATTTAGAAGAGTTCATTTGTGCACCCCAAAAGATGATCCTCTTAAATCCTCTTTTTCTCTATTTTAGCCCTTAGAGGTAAATGGGAACTCACCCCATAATCTAATAAGCCACGAAATTCGTTCAGTATTTTCATGCTCACAGGAAGAATAATCTATAATATTAATGACGACATGACATTTTCTACATCCACACTTTACATTTTGAATTACACTACATTAATTTGTGTCTAAAATTAGCAAAGTTGACTTCAAGGCATTCAAAAGTTTTACTGAAGATAAAAACATAAAATGAGCTGAAATTAACAATATGCAGCTATACAGTCCACAGATCCTGGAGGGTTTGGCTCTGGAAAAAGCTTTTGTCTTTAATGTGTGTTTGTGAGGGGGTGAAGTGAAATGTGGGCACTGTCTGCCTGCAGCTACCATAGGAGCAGTGGGAAAGCTCTCCCTATAGAGTCCCTCAGAGTTGTTGTGAAATGCAGCTCAGCAGGGTTTCACCAGTATTTTACCTTCACAGCAACACATTTAGAGATGGGATCTTCTTCCTTTGGAGCAAAGCCATCCCCACTTTCTATCAAACCCTCCCTATGTGGACGACTGTTCTCCCCAGGAACCTGGGTATTTTTGGTTTCCATCTTAAGTCAATGGCACAACAACAGCATGAAGCCTTCCACATGAGCCAGTTATAGATCCACTAATAGTGGGAGTCTGTGGCTAAGATTGGCTGAGGCACATATAAAAAGATTTCTGTGGCTGGGACTAGTTGAGATTATTTTGCATTGTGCACATATATTTGGTTCTATTACATTTTCATTGTTCCCATAAATATGAAAGAATTTTAATTCTGTCTTAGTGATGGTAACAATAAAAATGTTACTATCACTAGAAAATTATTTACATCACCAGAAAATTAGAAAAACATTTTAGGCAGTAATTTGTGTGATGGTAACAATTAATCAGCAATTAAGTTATTTTGTTTAATTTTTTCAGTGCGCCAACCTCACTCACACCTACATCTTCATAAGGTGACTTGAAGCAGTTAAATGGAAATTAGCATGTGTTGATGGATGTGAAGCTTGCCAGTAACAATTCTTTTCCTTGAAAGAAAAAAAATGGACTGAATGTTTGTGAGTCATGTTGATAGCAATTAGAGCACCGACGTACCAGGGGAAGGGTGGTGGTGGTGAGTGTGTGGGAGGAAAAAAAGGGAAGAAGGGAAAAAGAATAAAGCGCTCACTCTTCAGTACAGCCTCTTTCATCTAAATTCTGCGTGTACCTTGGGTGGTTTATCACAAATGTGTTGTCAAAAACAGCGGTTGTTTTACATGAAAAAGACAAGGCCGTGCGCTGTGATCTGATAGCTGGCAACAATGTAACTTACTCTGTTGGATTTTCGGACTCTGTGGTACCTCCGTCTCTCTCTTCCTGTGTTTTTGTTGTCTCTATCTCCTTTAGATTTGCTTGATTGAAAGAAGACATGTGTCTGTGAGCAAGAATAAAGATGCAAAGCAGTGACAAATTGAATTACTGTTTGGAGTGCTGCTTGTCACAACAGTAGCATCAGGTGATTTCAGTCTTCTGCAGCATGAAAGGGAGAGATGGAGCGGCATGCAGCCACCGGGATCCTAAAAATACACTAATGCGCAAACTAAAGGGGTAGTTATGTGGCTTTTAATATGCAGGTTAGTCATCTGACTGTTGCTCAGGTATGAATTCATGCACCATCATTTTCTTCAACACCCTCTAAAGATAGAAAAAGGCTTAAGGCTTCCAATGGTCAGGAGGAGAAAATTAGATTAAATTTAAAAATGTCCTCTTTTGAAAAAAACTTAGGTTCGGTTATTGTAGGTTACTGTAAATTCATATAAGTAACTAACGTAACAAATCAAATGACTGGAAAAAACAAGATGCAATAAAAAATGATGCAAAGGATTTGTCTAGTTGTGAGGCAGCAGTACTAACCACTCAACCACTGTGCTGCCACGATGCAATTCTTTAAAAACAAAAATGGTGTCGTGGGTAAGGGATTACAACTGCTGGCAACTGTTATATGTAACTGTTATATATAAAACACATTTTCAGTTGTAGTTGTAGATGTGTAGGAAGTTCATTTGTAGGAGACAGCTAGATGCAGATATGGATGCAATATCTTAGTTATAGTCAAGCTATAGAGATAAGATAAGATAGAACTTTATTAATCCCACAGTGGGGAAATTCTTGTGTTTTTAGCAGCCATAGACAAGGAACACAGAATCTGCACAGAACAATGTGCATTATAGATTAACAGAAAGGACATTTAGATTTCCAATGTAAATAGCTAGATATACAATGTAGATAGCTTCACATTTCCTGATCTGTTATATTAACTAATGCCAAACTTTGCAAACCACATAAGTGCAAGCATGAATTACTAAATTATTTTGTAGTGCGAATTTCTGCTGCTTATGTCAAAATGGTTGTGGCCAAAAAAGTATGCTCCAAGTATAACTTTCTAGAGTTTTACAATCTTGTATGTAAGTATCACAAACCACTGGGCTGTGTTTTGGCATCTACAGTAATATGCTTTCCATTCCTCCAACTAGATGTCCTGGACTGTCTCATTGTTACATCAAGCAAAACACTGCCACCACTGCAGTCCCTGGCACTGTTTTAATATATAGCAAACTCCTAAACACACGCACACACACACACACACACACAGACACACACACACACACACACACACACACACACACACACACACACACACACACACACACACACTATCATCTTTCCCCAGTCCCAACTTATTGTTCACGCCAGTGCTTCTTCTCAAGTGCTGTTATTCAGGGGCAACTTCAGCAAAATAATTCTGCCAGACCATCCAGCCTGTGACAGTCTTGCTGTGGGAAAAAAGAATCATTTGATCCCCAAGCTTCCTCTGTGGCTGAGTTGTCCTGTTTGTTATTGCAATTGAAACTTTTTTCTTTTAGGAAAGGTGGAGCGTCAAAGTCTCTTTGGAATAATGCGTGTGAACACAGGCAGCGTATCACTCAGGTAATGAGATTCTCCACGCTGCTAGAATCGAAACCTCCCTCAGCACCTGAGAACATCAAACAACCCCCTTTTTCACACACTCACCATATTTGCCTCTTTTTCTTTTCCCCACCTTTTTCCTACCTTGTCCTCTCCTTTTCCCCTCAGTGAATTTGGACAGGCTGTTTGTATGTAAATATATCATTTGGAAGAACCCCTCTGCCAATTACTCATGCACACACACACACACACACACACACACACACACACACACACAAAATGTCCATAGAGGTTCAGAGCTGGAGAACACCACTCCAGTAGGGCAGTAGAGGCCAATCGAGCAAAGTTTGCTTGTCCTTTTTTAATAGATTGTGTTTATTCAAAAACAGGCCCAACTGGTTCCTCTTTTTTAGTGGTTAATCCTCTTTTTCATCATCATCCTTTTCCTTTTATTTGCCTTTGAAAAACAGCTTAGTGCCAAGCGTTTTCTGGAGTGTGCCATTTCTGTTCTTTCTATGAGAAAGATTTGCAAAGCTGCTTCCGCTGTGAAGCCCATTTTGTTTTGTGGGATGATTGTAGGTCATGTTTGGATACTGCAGTGTGACAGTCCTGCAGTATGGCTAATTAAATTGGTCAAAAAGGGTTTTAGTAATTAATTCAAAAAATGTCACCCCGACCAGACATGAAGTGATTATGGGAGTTTTTATAGTAACTTTGAGTTTATTAACCCTTAAAACTCATGTTCTTTGAAACAAAAACCAGCATCAGGAATTTGCTGAATGTATTTCTTCAGAAGGACATGAGCTTAGAAATACAACAAGTACAAAAACCCACCACAGTATCAAAGAGTTTTGATAATGACTGACATGCCTCCTAAAGCTATTTATGCATAATAATGGCATATTTGCCGTAGATTTGTTGCAACTTGAGTGTAACTCAAGGTGCATTAATTGCATTTTCTCTTTCAAGCATGATTTTTGAAGCATAGCAGCATTAAAAGACTGGAAAAGCTGGAAAATTCTAAAAAGAAACAAATAAACTCCAAATAACATTATTAGTGAAAATGATGTTGCTCATCCCTACATCCGCATGTGCAAGTTAAAGCTCTACCACGCAAAATAATAACAATAATAAAAAAAAAAAAATAATGGTATGAAATTATTTTTTAAATCATGGATGCTGTGGTCTCAAAACCCAGTCTCTGTGATGATGTGAGCGAGTGCATAGCATGGGTAACACACTGGTCTGTGAAGGCTCCATTAATTCTGAACAATAAATACCATCTGAGAAAATTTTTTTTCAACAACTCAATGTCACACCACATTGTGCAGGTACAATATTACAACAGCAAATAATAACAGTCAATTTAATAAACTAGTTTGTTTGCACTCCAGACCTGTCTTTCATTTCAAGGGATGCTGTAATGTATTTATGTCTTTACTGTGGTTAGACCTGTTTCTTTAACATATGTCCTATATTATTGATACACAATATATTGAGCGTGGTGCCTCCAAAGAACCCCATAAATAACACACCCATAGATTTTTGCAGCATGTCTTTACCTGAGCTCAGTTTGCAAAGCTGCTTTTTAAATTACATAATCTGGACAAATTCTCGGACTCTAGACCTTGTTTCTCTAACTCAGAGGCCATTGCTCAGTTAGAGTAACATCGAAACTGGAAGCTCTTTACACAACTGATGAAAACTGTATGTGTGACATAGCCTTCGTTTGATTTTGGTATGTGCGTGTGTGTTGTCGTATCACTGTGTCTGTCCCTGTTAGTCCCATTCAAGCGACCCATAGAAAGAGAACATTCTTTGCTGCACTGTTACAGCCTTGTTAAATCCATTCCCCCACTTCCTCCCCTGTTAAAACGTGTCTGCTTCACGGGCCATTTCCGAATCCATTTGTTCTTCTCCAGTTCTTTAACCAGTAAAAGGAAGTAAGTCATTGGCAATTTAGAAGCAACTGAAAACAATGGCAAAGTAAAAGCGCTTTCAAGTCACAACACAAGCATGTAAGAGTTGTTCGTTTATGCACCAGTTTGTATATTCAATTTGTGTGTTTGATTATCAAATGGAAAAAAATACAGTGGACTTTCTCCTCCTTTCTTTCCTCTTTTACCTTATAAGTTGTTTTACTGGAACTGGTGTCCAACATGCCTGCCAGTTGCCAGCGAGCTGCCCGGTAGTGGCAGCTGACTACTGGTTTAACACAGTATGTAGAGAGTATGTGTGTTTTAGAAAAGGGTGTTATGGCTCTGGCTTGTGTCTCTCCCCCCACATCCATCACGATGGCTGCCAAAATCCCCATGACCTCATTCTCATTAGCACTGCTTCAACTACAAAGAACCAGGCTGGGGCTCATTGTTGAGTAACACAGTTCCTGAATGGGCGATGCCCGCTGCATTTTTAAAAAGGGGTTGAAGATGTTCCGGTTAAAGTGGACAGTGTGTACTGGAATCTGCTCTTGTGTAAACACAGTGCAAAATTATAGTCTTAGTAAAGCTCCAGGACTTCATGAATGTGTCTCGAATTAATTAAGCTGAGCAGTGGACGCTCACCAAATTTGAGAAGTGGTGCACCTTGGAGAATGCAGACTGTTTTATGGCCGAATAACCATTCTAATTAATAAGTTGTACCTCGAGGCTGACAGCAGGGATGTTGAGTCAAGGTTTGCAGACAAACAGCTTAATGGGTGGATAAATTGGTTGAATGCAGTGCTTTCTAGTGACGCAGTGACCTTGCCTTGTTTTTTATTTAGATGTGATGTTACACTACAATGGCATCTAACCTGCTGCCTTTCAGATAGTGGATGGTCTGTCATCCTAAAACCACAGAACATCCACAGTTTTAGTTGATAGTGTTGTTCCCACTGTTTCCACAATTTTCGATATGCCATTTTTAAAAACTTCATACTGTGTGTCTGTGTGTGATTTTAACTGTCAAAGAGAGTCAGAATAAAAAAGTAAATCATCAGGCCTGCTGCAGGGGAAAGTGAAGATAAAATAGCAAAATGAAGGATGATGAAAAGGTTTCCCTTTTCAAAATCTTCCACCCAGAGAGAGGATTATCTTCAAGGCTCCTTAGTTTCTATCTTTATCTCTTGTTCTTTGTGGGGGGAATCTCCACATTTCCTGCCAGCCTTGTCTGATTTTATGCTCTGTCACAAGAAGCTTAACCTGGGGCCGAGATTCAGCTTTGCAGGAGGAGGAGGCAGACCCTTGCTTGAACTCCTACCATGTCCCTCTTTTTCATGACCCTGCGACCTTAGCATATTTGCCAAGTCTGTCTTAAACGCAGCAGTATCATCTGTGTATTGAGGTCAACGCCAGTGGGAACAACGAAAATGTGGTGAGGGAAAATGAGCAAAGTGCTGTGGGGAATTTAGAAGGGAACAACCTCATTAAAATGATGCTTGCTGTGTAAAATGCCAGTTGGCTTCAATTAGCCTGCGTTGGCACCTGCACAACATGTGTGTCCCAACAGTGCTGCCTCTGTTATTTCCATCACACCTTCTTATCTTGCAGACGAGAATGGGACATGGGATGCTAATGCTGCTGAAATGAGGTGAACACCAGACTCAAATCCATAAGACTATACAATAGTGGGGGGTTGGGAAAACATCTGTATCATGCAGTGGAAAGGAGAGAGCTTTTAAAAAATACCTCCCTGTTGTCACGAGCTGCACAGGGATAGTTAAAAGGCAGAGTTGTACAATAGCATTGATATGCAGATGAATGTCCCTCACACCACTGGAAAGGGTGTAAAAATAAGACAAGCCTGTTTTGCTCCACTGTTGACTGGAAATGCTCACATATTAACAGTTTTTTCGAACCACCAAACCACCCCACCTCACATTCCTATATATGGCTCTACTCAGGCCTATTGTAAAAAACGTCCTCCGCTTACTTTTTCAATTTAAAACACAATTTGCTGGTTGAAATAGAGCCCTGTGTCAGAGTACAAATCATCCCGGTGTGTCACAGAAATTGAATTCCCTATGAATACATGATTGGCTGTGATGTGGTCCCAGTATGCATGGCAGCTAATCCTCTTAGGTGGTGGTTGTGGGGTGTGAGCACAGGATGGTGAAGCAGGGGTCACAACTGCTGCAAAGACGAAGCGTACGCACAACCAAACATGCACGCATGCCGTCATGCTCAACGTACACACACAAAGTAAGACACACCTATGTGATGACACGCTTATGAGAAGCAGAACCCCAGAGACTCACAATCATACACTCGCAGCAGGACACCAGCCTATTTGTATGTGACTTGAGAGCATGCTGCGCACACATGTCGCCACGATTACAATTTGCTGTGCACGTGTGTTGCCCTCTTTCCACTCCCTCTTTTCAGACCACTTTACGGGCCCCTGTGGTGTAACATCACAAAACTCTAGTATCACGCCTGTCATCAACCCTCATGCTAAGGGCCTCTTGAATTCAGCCCCTTCTGTCTTTTACACAAAGGACACCATCACTTCCTTTGTCGTCCATGCTCCACTGATGCGGGCTGATATAATTTTCCCATGTATTTCAGGAAACAGTAATGAGTGCGTATCCAGGCCGAGCTAATGCCTATGGGCTCGTCTCCTATGTCAGACAATGGCAGGTAGATGAGGCACTCAAACAGAAGTGTATATGATTGCATGTGTGCATGCACACACCTCACTATCATACTTCCTTTACCAGATACATATACACACACGCACACACAAACATACACCTGTTTTTCAATTTGTAATTACACCTGTGCAGTCAAGCTCTAAGGATAGAAGTTAGTTTGCCAAACATATATCCAGCTAGCTGCTGGGACTGGATGGTCTGGCAGGATCCACACTCTGTAAACCAGCTAAACAAGTAATGCATTTGAACACAGCGCACACCATTTTTTCCAGCAACACACACTGCAGGCTTATTCCTTACAGGTGTCAGTGAATTTAAATTGAAGTCCCACTACATAAAAAAGTGTTTTGCTTATTGTTATTTTACTCAGTTGTTTGAGCATTGCTGTGCATAATGATGAACTCTTTATACAGAGTTTTGTTTTTTACATTCATCAGATGAAGGAGGAAAGTTTCTCTGATAAATATCAGTTTAATGGAGCCGTACAAGCAATGCAGACAAGTGTGAAGTGGAAAACTAAACACTGAGAACAGATAATAATTATTATTATCAATAATTATTTTAAATTTTCAGTAATGGAGAAGTAAGTTGAAGGATCTGGACTCAAGGTGGAAAAATATGAAGCACAAAATATTATTCACTGAAAAGTATTTTTCTGTCTCTTGATCTTTAACTAATAGTTTAACACATATTCCCTACAGCCTTTTAGTTGAGATGGCTGTTTCACAAAGTGATGCATGGTGACGAATGTGGGTTCGCTCAAGTGCGTCAGTCAAAACCACTGATCACAACCTGCAGGGGGTTATTGGGTGACATCAAGATTGTGTAATGGACATGTTTACTTTGAAATTTAAGATCTTAATCTTTTATTACTTGTTTTTTGATTTATGACATCACTTTAGTCAACTTTTTTACTGTATATTTTCATAATGCAACCTGCTCTGTTATCACCGGTTAGGATGTACACACTCAGCTTGCCACTTTGTCTTTATACATGCTCATGGGATGTGTGTGAGGTAATCAGGGACTGTACACAGGACAGGTAAGAAAACTGTTGTCTACATCAATATTGCTAACTTATCCTACACCCCATGGAAATGAATCTTTCAAACTTTCAAATTTAATTTATTTTACTGAATTGTAGAGATCCACCTTGCTGCAGACAAAAGATCAGAAAGTGTTGAAAAAAAGTTCAAGATCAACGATTTTTAGGACAACTTGACTATTTTTTTACTTTCTTTCCATGGCTATAGTTTAGCAAACATACATCACTTCTTTTAAACTTTCCTCTGACTTCCCTATATTAAAATATTTAGTTTCAATATAGGGAGATTTTAATATATCCTGCTTCTAAATGAAAGGTGATGAAGACATGACCTGGAGGAGTTTTTCATCATTACGAGTTTAGGAGTTTATGATGTCATCTGGAGGAGCTCTAGAAAATCATGTGACCATGGTCACAAACATCACAGCTTGAGCAGCAAGATGACATAATCTGAAGGTTCCTCCAAGTGCTCCTCCAATTTCAAGCTAGAAGTAGAGAGATATTTTAATACAGGGAATTTTTAATGACATTCATTTACATGTACTATGCAAGCTAGAACCAAAAGAAGCAGGTTCAGTATCCCTTAATACCACTTGACCTTGCTGCCTATTTTTTCCCTAATCTGCTACACAGTCAGATACAGCTTGATTATGAGCTAGCTCTTGGGTGAACTTGTCAAACACTGGTGCACTGAACAAAAACCGTTTCTATTAATGCAGCTACTGAAATTGTCTCAGCCAATTTAAAAATCAGAGTAAATGTAATGTCACAAACAAGAGGCACAAACTGGGTAAAGTGGGATAGCAGCAATATACGTGGTCCAGTTTGTTTTGGGGATTGGATGTAGCTGGTAGCCACGATGTAGCCACAGCAGTAGTCTTTAGTGTTTCCATGAATGCATGTTCTGACGCCTCCAGTGAGCATGCAGCCTCTAATAAATCACACTCACAGTCTTTTGAAGTTCTTCCTTAGGGGTTGAAAGAGAATTTTTGCTAGATTTAATAGGTATGAAACTCTCCATGTTGCTGCTGTTAAGGCTGGTTCTACATCCACAGTCTACCATAGCAGATTCAAACGCCTATCATCACGCTGGAGGAATAAACTGACCGTTTGCCTGTGAAAGAGTTCTGACTATCAAAGTGAAATGAAGTGTGAAATTTCCCCCTTTAGGAATATGAACATATCGTCCCATGAATTCTTTATCATAATGTGATGCGAACAGATCTTTCTTTCCTGAGTAATCCAAACTATCCTTTAGAAAACACACCCATTCACACTTTTTTCTAACAGCTTCGTCTCCGTGTTCTCCCAAAGCTACTTAGCCATTTTGAGCCAATTTTGATTAAAAGCCCTCAAAACATGTACCTCATGTGTGGGGGATTGTGAGGGGAATATGGACCTATATATTTCCATAAAAAGACCAATTTAAAAAAAGGTTGTGTCACTGCATTTGTGTATTCACTGCTCACGGGTTATTTGGCGTGATCAGTTGAGTTGATGGTCAGAGGAAACTATCCCCAGACTTGGATCGTAGCGTTCGAATGTAGCCACTAAAAACCAATTCAATTCTATACTAAAATGAACTCGGCTTCACAAAAGCCACATGATATCCTATCATTATCATTCCACAAGCATCTGAAAATATTAGAAGCAAAAAAAAAAAACAAACTCTCTAAACATGACGTTCCATATCAATTTGGATTTAGCAAAACCACCCAGCACATATTTGGCTTCCTGTTAGCTGCAAAAGTTATATTTTCGATTCGCACTGTTCTTTCCAAATGTCTCACTTCTATCTCCATCTTCTTTCTGGTAGTGGGCTTTGTACCTGGCACCTACTGTAGCTGGACAATGGCATGTAACCTGGCACGTCTGGGAGACCAGAGGGAAAGACAAAAACAGAGAGAGAAACAGGCAAGCGTAGACCGAGAGAGGCAGTAAGAGATTTCAGCGAAGCCCAAACACAGAAGAGGGGGTTGTTAATCTGATAATGGGCTCTGGGCAGAATGACTCTTCCTCGGCTGCATTGTGGCTTCACATACATCATCTATCAGGCCTCGACTCTCCTGTAATTACATATTCTTCATGCGGATACAACTGGGAGAGAGAGAGCATGCCAAAGCAGAGGGCCAGTCAGCACAATGAGGCGAGGGATGATTGGAAAAGGAGAATCAAAAGAGGGATTTTTTTGGCCCCTCTGAAGACATCGAGATATGAAAGAGAGGGAGTCAAAAACATAAGAGAATGAAGGAGCGGTAGGTACTATGCTGCAGGTAACCAGTGTGTTATGTCAAATCTGAGATAAGGCAGGACAGGGGTAGCTTTCAGATATCCTTTTGCCTTTTGTTGTAAATTTCAACAGCCACAAATGAGGAGTGGACTAAGTTTGTTAAGCTCAAACTCCACTTACCACACCACAATATCTATCAGCATAGCACATCTACTGTGTGGTACCAGAGTCAAATTAAATAGTTGGACAAGACAAATGGTGGTTTTAGAGACACATTTCCATCCTTGTGCTTTTTAAAGGACGCTTTAAATTATATTTAACTTAGTACTTTTGGTCCTAGTTTGGGTAAAAAATGTACATAAATGCCATTAAACTTCCCTGTGACTTCCTATATTAACGTATATATTTCCTTCTTGCTGAAAAATGCCTCCAGATGACATCACTTAGAGGAACCTTCAGTTCAGATTATGTAATTTTGTTTCCCTCGATGACATCATCTGAAATCCTACTGTAGAAATTTTCTTTGACTGATGTTACTTAAGGCGATTTTTAGCAAGAACATAGAACATTTTAATATAAGAAAGTCAAAGTAATGGCTGAATGTACATTTACACCCTAAACTAAAGCCAAAAAAAGCAAGCTGAAAATTCATAAAGTTGCCTTTTAATTTTAAAGATCAATTTGGCTTAGTGCATTTTATATATAATTCATATTATATATAAAATGCTGGAAAAATCCCTTAATTCCTCTAGGGTTAACTTTTCATATCATCTTTATCTTTTAATCAGACACACAGACAAAGATGAAAAGAGAAAACCATGCAACGTCTGCTGCGATCAACTGCATCTAATAAATCCAAGCCAGACAGAGGAAAACTGGACCTGACTGCATCCATTGGTTCCACAGTTCTAAGTCATCTCATATCAAAATCGTTTAAACGGATCAGAGCCAGGCTCAGAAATCTGGTTTAATTACAAAAAAAGATTTGCGTGCAAATTTGGGTCACACTGCGAATTACACAAGTAAAGAAAATAACCTCCCTGTTGTGCCAACACAGGTGTAGCACACAGAGGAAACATCCAAATCTCGAAACAAACTACAAATACAGAAAACGCAACCAAGAGCACAAACTTGCTGTAAATACAAGCAAGAGCATAGAAAGAAAGATCCAACAGATCCAACAGCCACACAACACGCAGCTGTTTTCTGTGAACCCTGGAAACAACTGTTGCTACTTGTAAAGGGAACTGTATTGAATATTAGCTTTTTTAAGGGGGCACTTGTATTGTCAGATTAGACTATTTTATTAATTAGGTTCTTTTGGGTTTTCTTAAAATGCAGTGTGTTGGGCTCTCACAGCCGGCGATGATGATTTGTATCTCTCTTACACTTAGATTCTCATGGTTTTTAGAGTTGTGCACGCAAAAGCACTTCCTGTACTGGATCATGCACTGCAGGCCAAAGGTCCCATGAGCAGAGGTGATGTCCCAACTTTCAAGAAATTCCAGGCGAGGCAGGAAGAGTCATCTAATCAAATCCTCTGACCTCCTCTGTTCCGTTTATGCATTCCGTGTGAACCCTCTTGATCCAGTAATGCCGGTCCACTTTCCATTCTACTTTCCAGCCATGGACGTTTCCCAGCATGAGCATTTGCTGTGTAGATCTTTGTGTGCTGACCCTTATATGGCTGCACATCCTGAGAAAAACTAAATTCCTTTTGAAACCAAACACAGAAGAGCAGATTGTTGTATGTTTTCCATTTGTGTTCACCTTTGAGAGGGATGTGACCCAGGCAAAAAGAGGTGGTGGACTATTTGGAATAACAATTATAAGGCTCAATCAAATTGAACTTGTTGATTGTGAAATTGTGATAAAACCAGCAAAACTTGTGGCTTTGACATTTGCCTCCCCTGCAGTTTTCTGCACTTACATTAAGCATTCTCTAACTGTTTTGCACTGAAATTAAATAAACAATAAATTGTGGAGGGACAAAATACTTACATGAGTCTTCCAAGTAGCCAGGCAGCTGTGGAGGTTTCTTTGGTTTCAAAGGCTTAGTGAGTCACACTGGAGAGGCAGAAGAAGCAGATTGTGTTCTTGCATGGAAATATGTGAAGGCTGACTGTCCTTACTGACCTACAGAAAAAAAATCCTACTAAACTCTTGAAACATTTTAATTCTGATTTAATGTTGGTGCAACTTTCTTGAACACTTAATCTATTACATTTTCTTGCCTTGGTACACACACACCATTCAGAACTTTTCAGTACACATTTTGTCATTGTCAGTGGACACACGCACATCACCACTGTTTTAAACCTTTCGCCTACTTATTTGACATAGATCAGAAGCAACTTGCAACTCTTAGTGCTTCAGTGAGTCACGGCTGGGGCCGTGCTGAAAAACAGCTGATGCTGAGAGAGAGGAAGTAAAAGAATCTGCCTTGACCTTTGGTGGAGACGTCCCTGGCTCCTTCACAATGCCTTGGAAACTTAACACTTTCTGTGACATTTACTGTCTGTGGTGGAGTGTAGCCACTGTCTGGCAATGAATGGAAACAAAGTGGACTTTTTCATGCACAGTGTAACTGTTTTATCTGATGAAGTTTGGTTTAAAACCTTTGCAGCGTTGCTTCACTTATTGAAACTTGTTCCCTCTGTATATACTATTTTCTGCTACGCTGTTGAATATTTCAAATGGAGTGAAAACTTTTCCTAGGCGTTGTATTTGTCAGCAAATGCTCAACACACTCTCTGTTCATCCACGCTTTTTTCAATACTAAACCTTTTTTGAATCACAGCATATAACAGGTCACTGATTTCATTGTAACACTGGGACCTTGTGGTTCACAAATTAGGCACTTCCTACAAATGCTTAATTAAATTTTAGTATTGGCAAGTGAACATTAACTGCAGGGCAAACGAGTACAGGAACATAAGTCTGGTTGTTTATGCACAAACCTAATTGAAGCTTGGTGATTTTACAGGATAAATAATTGAAATTAACTCCGTTCTACTAATGTTTTTTTCAGCCGAATCTCAGGTCTAATTTGCGTTAGGATTAGATTTTTGGTTAAGTGAAGCTTCCTTGTGTAGTTTCACAAGCTACACGCTCAACACAATCAGTCAGCTGACTGAAAGTGTCCAACAGAGCAGCTTTGTTGATGGTAGTATAAGGTCATCCCTGCTTGTACTGTTGGCTGACACTGACTCAGAACTCTGTGGCCCACATAAGCTTTATCTCACACAGCCTGTACCATGCAAAGAACACCTCGGTTCATGCAGAGGCCAATGGGACACTGTCCGGGGCCACATGGGGGTTTGTTCCAAAAAGGAGCAGCTGTCATCTACCAAAACAAGGCCCCTTCAATCCCTTGTGACAAACTCTGCTTCAGACAATGGCTCTTTGTAGAGGCTCAAATGGGTCTACGTTTATAAGCCTGCCTGTCCGGTAACACCTGTAATTAGTATGGGTGACCTGGGGGGCCATTAGTAATTATAACTGAACTGAGCGGTGATGATAGCACCCGTGAAATTATATGTTTTAGTGCTTCTTCAAGGCTGGGTCGATGTGATAGAATCATGCAGCAGGGGATTCCACAAATGCTAAAATTATTTTGCATACAAGTTGTGTGGTGTGAAAAAGCTGTTTTGCTCCCACACTGTGGTCATACCTTGCCATCCCCTGGATTTGTAAAGGTGGAAACACTTTAAGCTTTTAAAATGGTTCATAATCAGTCTATTTATGGTCTATTCTTGTATTCTCAGTGCATCCTGCCTAAGTGGGGAGAATCTTTTTGTGCTTCTTTTGTCTTCTGGATAATCCTCTTCACTCTTCAAACAACAACCTACAGCTGTCAGGTCAAGATTCCTCTTCTGTGTCTTCACACCTGAGCAGAAAGAGATCCACTATGTGGAGTTACATTCATGTATAGTACCCTAAAGATTAGGTATCACCATAGAAACTACAATTCTTACAATCTTTTGTTAAGCACAGCAGTGTTCAGGGGAAGAGGCTGAAAACATAGAAGCATTGGAATTGCTCACGCTTGATCTTGGCACTGATTAGAAGTAGTTTTGGGGGGGCTCGCTGCGAGTGTGAATTGAACCGCAAGATGTTTGTGCAGCAACACGTCCTCTGTGTGTGTTTGCTGACAAGTGCATGTGAATGATACTGGATTCCCCCATGCATGTAAAGGGCGAAATTGTTTAGTTGCTCGATGTGTATACCTGAAGGTGAACACTGGAATATAGCAGTAGTCAACTGTGACAATTGAAGAAATTGAGAAAGACGAGTGAGCGAGAGAGGAGGATGTGGAAAGACGGGAAATATTTGACATGATAGATGATAGATGACATTTCAAAAGAGACAACGCTACCTGTCTGGACAGTCCTGCTGATGCTCCAACACCATGAATATGCTAATAGGAATTAGACAATGGAGTTGCAGCCCCTGTGTCGATGTTAAATACACCGTGTTGTGCGAAACAATAGACTGTGCAAACAGTGAGACCGTCTCAGACCTTGGTGAATGAAGACTCTGTCGTCAGTCACCTGACACAGATATAAAACTTGTCACTGGACTAACATACAGGAATGATTTATAACTCAAGGCCAAGTGCCACTTAGATATAGTGTTTCTAAGTATACACAATACATGCAATTGCATGAAGGGCATAGTTTTACGACACCCCACAATGTCCAACCCTTCATAAAGTGATCCATAGGGTGTTTTGAGGTTCTGGGTTCTTCAGATGCTGACAGTTCCCATGAACTCCACAGCTGCATTTGGCTCTTCGAGGCATAAAAATGAAGCTAATGACTGTCACAACTATTTGATTAAGCCCCTGACCCTACAGCCTGAGGGCTCAGGTGTACTGGCTGTAATTAACACATGGTAATTAATTTACTGAGGAGCTTGAAGAGGATAAGGGTGCCCCAGAGGTAAAAAAAAAAAAAGCACATTTTACAGAAGATGGAAGGAGCTCTCGTCAGAAGGGGAGTCCAATGAAAAGTGTTTCCTTTAGATTCCAGGCAGCTCAATCCTTTTAAACCTTGACAACACCAATCAAGTGTGTCATCCCTGTGAGAACTCTCTGCTGGAACTTTGCATTTACAGCCTGAGCAGAAGTTTATTTTGACAGAGAAGTTTCCCAAATTTCTTTGCTCAGCTCTGCAAGAGTCTACAAACCGCATTTAATATTAGAATTACGGGGTTGAGTTGGCTGGGAATAAAAGATGCATCTTGAAATGTCATTTTGTTTAGTCCAAGTACAAGGATTTTGTTAAATTACGCGACATTGTGATACTTGTAGAGAATTATATCTCATTTCAGTAACTTGAAGCGTGAAATTATCTTACTCCCATTGGCAGGTTTGGGGAAAAACAAGCAGCTCCTTTAGAGAATGGGTTCAAGTTTAAATTACTTGTTGGCAGGGACATTATTTGCAGCGATGCTACCTGGCCCCTTGCTTAGACACCATAAACAGCCTGGGATGTGATTACCACAGAGTCCGTCTATGGACCTACTTATCTTCAGGTCATCTTCAGGTAACCTCTACAAGGGATAAAAGCTGAGGATCAAAGGTTATCTCCAATGTTGTGGATTCTCTTTTTGTGCTCCATCAATTATTTGCTCATGTCACAATGTGCTTAAAGCGATTCTTCTACTTTAATTGAGGAAGAACCGACTCTACATATTTGTGCAGTCGGAGGGATATATTGATATACATTACATTAAAAGGAATTAAGCAGATAATGCAGTGATGATTTGAATAGAAGACAAGGTATTTCAAGAACTATTACAGTATTACACATAGAACCACTAATGCCTGAGCTCTCTACTATGCCTTTCTGCAGTCATACATATCGGCCATCCCTACTCAGTCTACCGTACATCATTTTCTCGCTTTCTATCTCTTTCTTTACTCTTTCTATTTTCTTCTGAACCATCTGTCCTCTCCCCTGGCTCTCTATTGGTTTCCTTCAATCCTCCACCTCCTCAGTGACTCTCACTTTAGCTCTTTTCTAGCCCAGAATCTCTTCATCACATAGCTCCTTTTCTCCTTTTTTTATTTTGTAATATATTTTCATAACATTACCATAATTTTTCTTTCTCTATGCAGCTATTTATCTTTGGACTCACACAGACACCCAGGTCAGCCCTGACTACACACAGTTTGCCACTGATAGATAAGGGGCGTGTTGAGATTAACCCAGGAAGTGTTGTCTTAAGCACGCCAATATGAAAAAGGATAGAGAGGGAAACAGTGGCTCTGCACTGTTAGCAGTGCACAGTGGATACCTGTACTAACACTAATAGTGTACACAACACAACACTGCGAACTTCATTTTGTCTAATACTGTATATTTCTTTGGGCTCAGTCAACATAAAAAAGACACGATTTCAGCAGATTACCTCAAAATGTGCAAAGCAGAATAACGACCTTGCCTCTACTGCTAGTGTGAGTAGACACAAGTTACCGTTAAATTGCTTTATAGTGATATGGTGAAGGATTAAGCTTTCATATTCATTAAATAGTGTGGTGGTAGAAAATCAGTTCCCCTCAAAATTTTACTTGAGGCACAAACCACAGTATAAAAGGGTCCAATCCCTTGTCGTGTTTATCTTTTTAGCAGTTTTTATAAATTCTAATGCTTTTAAAGGAGTTAAGCTTTAGTTACAAATACATTAATGCCCACTTGTTTAATATGATTTAGGACGTACGTTAGAAATTACAAAACTGATTTCTTATTTTACATGCGTGAAAACTTTACCTCAGACTGCAACTCTGGTGTTTGTAGTTGGCATTTTTGCAATGGCAAAGCAGCTGGACAATCAAGCTTTTCATTGGCTCATTACATGTCCACTGATGTGTAGTTTCTGTCCTATTAGTGGGGCAAGTACTGTTTTCAACTACATTTCAATACATTTATAGCAGCCCTGCACAATTGAAAATCAATATATCTGTCTAAACATGGCAGGTTATCTTAAGATGTTGACAGCTAGCTGTACGTGCCTACTGACTTTACTAAATACCTCAACCTCATATATTCTTCTTTTCAAGGATGCCTGGAAACTGACCTTAATTGTGCCAAAAAGAATACACTAACTACTTTTCTGTCTCAGTGATGCCTGACTGAAACAGGATATGATTGTGTGCAGAGGAGGATGTATTAAAGATAGTGCTTATTATATATCCTCTGGCAGATCTAAGGGAGTTGGGCTGGGAAGCTAGATATTGTGTCGCAACAAGTGTATGAATGTGACAGTTATGTGATAGTGTTACTGAGGAGGTGCCTTTATTTCATTCTCTAATACGGCGACAACCGCACAAGTTGTATAATTGTTGCATTCTTCAGGTATCGCAGAGCAGAGTTTGGTGAGAACTTTGAAATACCATAATGTATATTTCCTGTGTTAAGCTGTATCAGGAAGAGAAGATGTTTTGTTCAATTCAAAATTTGAAGAACACTATATATATATATATATATATATATATATATATATATATATATATATACTTTTTTTTATACCAGAGGGATTACTACTGCACAATGGCACATTTATTTCCTCAGACATTAATTTTAAAAGTTTTCCAAAAATTCTCCATTGGGATGAAGGTGTGACCATCCAGGTAGCAGATGCTACAGGTAGCAGATGTGTTGTTCCTAGTGTATTTTTTGTGTGTGTTTTTTGGAGTGCTGACAATTTCCTCCCTCATTTGATGAGCGTTGGTTAAGATCTTAAATGTAAGAAGGTGAATCTAGGCCAACTTTATGCTAGGGTAGCTGACAAAGATAATACAAGGTGTCTGGAATGTATGCAGTCAACTACTGTGGGTCCTAAAATAAAGAAACACAGGGTTTTCGTTGCATTCAGAGTTTACTCCAGAATTACAGTTTATAGATGGAAATAGAGGTGGAAAGAAGAAAACAGAACTCATACCTTGATCTGAGGGCCATAGGCCTGTCCTTTAACAGACTGTGCTATTACTCATTGGTGCGTGCAAGAATCCAACTTTTGTCAGCTTTGACAAGCGTCTTTCACTGTCTGGAATAAATAATCAGAAGTATCCCAGTGTTCGTAGCACCTTGAGACAACACTGGACTTGCTAAGTGTTCTATCTTTGAATAAAGCCTGAAGAATTTCCTTTCTTACTTTACCGCAACAAGTCTCACTTGTTGACAGGGAGATGTCTATAAGTTATTTTTTTAGACTGCTGGAATGGCTTATAACCATTCCAACTTCTGCCAATTAACAGGGGTGTCACAATATGAAGATTCAAATAATGCTTTGCATTCCAGTGCTGCTACATCAGTAGTAGCACTGATTAAAATATTCTGGATTTGGATCAATACTTTGGCTTTTGCCAGGTGGCATGTGAAGTTCAAATCTTTTGACTGACTCGGATCTTTAACTCTCGAGCAGTAAATTGAACAAATCATTTTGAGTCATTTCGTTCATCTTACACCACGTGGCACTGTAGCCCTTTGTGGGCGTTTTAAAAATGGCTGGGGTTCTCAAACACTATGTACTGAACACGAAATGGTTTGCTTTAGCTGAAAATTATACTACACAAAATGCCACAAGCAATTCAAACCATGTGAAAACCTAGCAAAGCAAATACACAGCACAATAAAGTGACTTGTGTCCTGCGTCCTCGCTGAGATTGTTGTTTAACAGCGCGGCAGTGACTTGGTGACTGTCACGTGACAAATGAACGAAAGAACGATCCGTAAAGATCCGTAACGATCCAGATGAACTACTCGTGAAAGAACTGTAGTACTTTCTGCTCCCCACGGAGCGGCCTGGCTGTCACGTGACAAATGAACGATCCGTAAAGATCCGTAACGATCCAGATGGACGACTCGTGAAAGAACTGTAGTACTTGCTGTTCGGCACTGAGCGGCCTGGCTGTCTGAGGACGGTAGCACAGCTCAGTGAGTCGCAAACGAATCATTTCTGTTTCCTGTCCTGCTGACAGAGCTTATGCAGCTGCTGCCATGTGGCGAGAGAAGGTACTGCAGGAAAATGAACGAATCGCTCACTGAGAGGACTCATTTCTCCCAAGTCATATGCAAGATTCGTTCACATCGAACGAATCACTCACGAACGATACATCACTACCTGACACGTGATACGGAAGCTCTCCCGTGTATCTTGTTGTGTGCAATTGTCTCTCTCAGTCGTACCTCATTTAGCTACGGATCAATACACACATTTCTGTTTTTAGACTCACAGTGGCACACAGGCATCTATCTGTATACTGGCACTGTAGTGTAGAGCAGGCTCTACAGTTGTACTAAGAATCGGTAAATTGTGTTTAGCTACAATAACTGATGTATCAAATGTATGCTTCATGATCCCTCAGGTCCTCCTACTGTAGCAATTGCCAAACTGTCTCCTAGTCTTGGTAGTGGTTCTCTCTCCAAGGTGTTCTTGTGTTTCATTGTGTTGCATCAGGGCAGCCAGCCAGCTAACAGTTTCTCTCCATTGTGTTTATTCTGTGCTTACAATCATGTACAACAATATAGATTAACCTAGCATTTGTGGATAATTAAGTGTTCTGATTGTCTTAACTCTTTGGCGCCTTTCTTGAACAATGCAATGTTACCACCCATACAAAAGCATAATACTTGGGTGTTCATCAAAGTGCCGGCTGCCAAAATCATCCTCGTAGCTGAAAAACATTCATTCTCCAGGGGAAGCCTTGGCAGGTGGCAGTGGTCCAATCATAACAGAGCCTGGAGGAACAGCACATCCTGGTTGTAGTTAGCTGCCAGCTTGCTCCGTCTGCCTGTATCAACTCCCAAAGCCTTGCATAGGTAACTGTGATTACCCGATTATTATACAGTGATTGGGTAGATGGTCCGTCTTTGGCATCAAATATGCAGTATTTTAAGCAGTATCTACATACTTTCAAATATTAAGTTGCACATTGGCACAAAGCTTAATGAAATCAGAAGGTACATTCAGAAAACAAGCAGAAATAAATAAAAATAAAACAAACATGCAAGGCTTACATTAATCTGTAGTGTTACGTTCCAAATATTGAGTAATTAATTAATTAATTAATTTTAACTCTTAAGCTATAACTGTCTTTAAAAAGCTATTGAACTAAAAAAAAAGCAGTCCAGTCACTCAAAGTCCTCTTCAAGGTTCAGGCTATTACATGCAAAAACTGTTTATTGATTTAAAAACGAGTCATTTGAGTTAAAGTTATAAAATGAGTAGCCTCGATATGAATTTCCCTCTCTCTCTCAAAAAACACTTTTATCATCAGTCTACTAGGACACAGATTCTTAATTGTTACTGATCTGGCATTCCTAAGCAGCCCTGTATAAAAAAATGTATAAAAGTCTAAAATAAAATTATCAAAAAATCTGCATTTTATTTTGTACTGCATTTCATTTTTTACATTTTTCAGCAAGCTCAGGCTGTGCTATTTATTAAATCTGAGAGAAAAAAGTTAATAATTCTTTCCTTTGCTGCATGAATTTTAGTGTTCACACATAGGTCTAAAGCTGAAGCTGCTGCTCTGCTAATGTGGTGCTAGTCTTGATACTGTGTTAGATCCTGATCTTTGGAAGTAGATTCCTACTGAAGTGTATGTGTTTCCCCATGAATAGATTACTAAATGGACCTAATGGGCAAAGGTGCATAGTGTCAGGGAGTGGAAGGGTCACAGCCTTTGAAGTAACTTTTCATATTACTTGTTTTAGACAGCTTAATTAAAATGGTAAATGGTCTGCACTTATATAGCACTTTTCTACCTGTTGGTACTCAAAGCGCTTTACGCTGCTTCTTATCTACCCTTTCACACTCACAATCACACACACATTCATACACCGATGGGGAGCTGCTATGCAGCTGGCCGACACTCACCGGGAGCAACTAAGTGGGGTTCAATGTCTTGCTCAAGGACACTTCGACATGTGACCAGAGAAGCCAGGGATCGAACCAACAACTGTAGGATTGGTGGACGACCGCGCTACCAACTGTCAGTCGCCCTTTAGTCGCCTAAAAGACAGCATGACTACAAAGTGATGCTCAGCATCTTCAAAATGATACAAAATAAAGGAAGATCAAAATGACCAAAACATACAAATAAGAACTGAAAACACACAGGTATGCTTAACAATAAGCATCAAATTAAAGATGCAAAAACTGCAGTATATCTGCTTGATACAGAGTGGCAGAAGGAAGGCATACAGCAATGATAAATACCCAGAAAGCATGCAAAGCCTCTTTTACTACAAAGTTCATCTTCCAAAACATAGACAGTCTTGACTGTTGCCAACTAGCGCACTACCTGCTCAGGGCTACTTGGCTTTGGCTGCTGTCTTTCCTCCCAGTAGTCTTTTCTTGGTGCAGTGTGCCCAGAGCAAGAATATGTGTGATCCTCAATCTGCCTTTTGCTGTATATTTGGGATGTTTGCCTATTATGTCTAGACTCTAGGAGGGATGCTGATATGGCGTCTATTGTCAGGGTCACACAAAGGCGGTTTGATAGCGGGGCGTCTTGGGTGATAAGACTTGTCTCTGTCTAATAATGTCCTCTTTAACACATTCTTTTATGTTTGAAAATGATTCAGTCTCATAAGTAGGGATCAAAATGTAGAGTGAGTGCACTCCCAGCAGCAAACAGCAGGGTGGTGGTAGAAGAGGAAAGAGATCAAAGTGAACATTTCCCCTTAGCTGCTCTGTTTATTGCCTTCTCCACCCCTTTTTTCTGTGGGTTTTCAACTTCCAAACCACACATACCAACATTGGCCCGTTCTTGGGGGAGTCCTGAATGTGAAGGCATGCTTGGTATGTATCTGACTTTGAGTGGCTTGAAGGGGTGTGGGACTCACCCTTCTATTTTACAGTCCTTCACCTGGAGCTGTCCTGTGAGGGCAACTTTTAAAAGACACCCATGGACATAGTCAATGTTGACATGGCAGAGGAACGAAATATTATTATCAGACTGGGAATACAGAATTGAATAGACGGAAGCTCTTCGACTTACATCACCATGGGCTTAAATTGTATTGCTGCAGCTTATAAAGAAAAAGATGTTATATACAAAAATAGTTATATAATAGTATAGTATATTTTCATGAGTGAACTGGAAATTCAAATAGTAACTGTTTTTGTTGAAATAAAAATTAATTTGCCATTATCATTCAAATTAGCTTGTTCTAGCTCATGGTTACATGCACCATTTGAGCCCATCTGTCAAAAACATCAAATTTTGAAAACAAGCAACTAAATATATTGTAATACATTTGTATTATACATAAAAAATAAAACTGCTATGTTTGAATTTTTAATGGTTTCTCTTTAATTGCAACTATTGTTGCACTTTGACCTTGGTATAAGCTTTAGTGACCTGGTACAAGACCACATCTTTCTAACTGAAAAATGGTATTTGTTAATCTGTTTATTTTATATAATGCAAATAGACCAGGCATTCAAAATTTTGGACTTTGTGCAAGTTCCCATGACTACCATTAGCAGACATACTGTAACAAAAAAATGGTTAATATTATTAGCTTGCACATGGTTAGTGGTTTGAACCGTGTGCAATTGTAGGGACCAGTCTTGCATATATATTTATGCACAACATGTTAATGTCCCCACAGTGTGTGCATCAACGTGTGGCATTAGAGTTCCTCGTCTGCTTCGTGTTTGGCTGGCTGAACAAGGGGTGTGTGTGAATATATGTGAGGCGACACAAAGTGGTGTTTAATTGAATATCTGGACTGTGTGTGTGTGTGCGTGTGTGTGTATAAACTGGCATATATAAAGAATGTTGCATGCATATATATGAGTGCGGCTGGAAATGTGACACCCACTCTGGGGATAATGTGGACTCCAGTGCTCTCAGACGATAAGTTCTGGTCTTCAGATAAACAAGGATTTGTCCAAGGGCGCAGGTGGGGAAGCTCTGACAGGTGTGTTGAACACAAAAAGGTCAGGTTTACGCACACCTGCATGTCATGTCTGCAACAGTCTGCAACTTGCTGACACAACACTGCAGTAACTTTGTGACACTGTAGAGAGAAATTGGCCGCTGTGTTTTCTTTGGTTATTAACATGAAGACGTGATTTCAGAGTGTTTGTGTCCATATTTTCTGTCTGGTCTCCTGGCAGTGCAAGCACAACCTCTCCAGTCGCACACCTTTTTCGGACCTTGTAGTTAGCAGGATGTTGACAGTTTCATCCTTCTGGGTCTGACTCTAATTTTGCCCCTTTGCATAGAGTATGAGCACACCAAGACACTCAGGGACACTATGACTACAATAGCACAAACACATATCGCACACACACACACACACACACACACGGTTGCATGCATGTTCAGGCTTTTAACTCAACAGTAGTTACCACCCCACTGAGATGAGCTACGCCTTTCTGAACATTGTTGAACAGCCACTAATGCAGTGCTCAACAGGACGTTGCTAAGGAAGTGAGCAGTTAAAACTCATGACCATGTGTAACTTAATCCATCGACTGTGTGCTCGGCCCTCGTTCTGTGCTTTACCCCTTTTCCTGTGGCCTTTATGTTTTCATTTATTGTTGCTTCAAGAGGTGCAAACAAACAACAAGAGCATGATTGCAGGGTACGACTGAAGAGCTGAGTCTTTACCCCACTGCATTTATTTACTGCAGAAAAACGACAATGAAAATGACACTTGGCAGGCTGCTAATGGAGTTTTGTATTCACTCTTTGTCCCTGAACACCCCCCGCATCCCTCACTCTTCCCTCTCTGTTGTTAATACCTTTAATTTGGGTTGGGATAATGAGTTACCGCTATCAGCAATGAGGCGCCACCTCACATCTTATTCCAAGCCCTGATGTCATGATCCTCCACCCCCTCTCTTGAGAGTTGAGGCACAGTTTCCACTACTGTTCCCACTACTGCAATGAGCATTAGTACATCTGTGTGCCCTTGAAACACAACGTAATAACTAACTGACCTCTCCAAAGTCTAAAATGCATCTCCTTTGGGTGAGTTAAGCAGCAGAATTTATTACTGTTGTATAATCACGCACTTATGTGAAATATATATGTCTGTTTAAAGCAAAGTGTGTCCATAGTAGCAAAATGTCAGTTCAGCTGGGCACATAAAACTGTTGTGAGCAATAAAACCCATAAAAACAGCAAATTTCTATGTGTAGAAAAAAAAGCTCTCTGTAAAAACCTGTTTCCTTTGTTATTATTCAGTTAGCCTCTTTGCTGCCACGCCACAGTGCCCTGAGGTGTAAATAAAACCTTAAACTCCTCTCAGTGCAACACTGCCACTGACAGCCAGGTGACATTTATTAGGGTTCTTTTTGCTATTTTAAATAGTTTTTCCATTCCTCCATCTGTTATTCTCTAAACTGCTGGAATATAATGCAATCAGTCAGACCTGAATGAGGGACAAATGGACCCACTCATGGGTCCAAATGAGACTCATCAGTCAAAAGAACCGGGATAAAAATGGAGTCTTTAAAGTCAGGGTGTTTACATGTTTACACATGTGGAATGGAGTAACATTGCATCACAACAGTTTCCTTCAGCTTTGTTAGATTTTTCTGCTTTTTATGAAACCAACACGAACCAACCCACCGATGCATTTTCTTGTCCGTGTTAGTATTGGCTGCTGAGGGTAGCTACTAATTCACAGGAGTAGATTAATGATCCTGGTAGGGATCTTCTCGATGCTTCTGACAAATAACCAGATGTCAAAGGCAATTATGCTTCCCACTATAATGAATCATGAATGTCGGGACAAAAAGGGGCTTTTGCTAAAAATCACTGACCCCAAGATATTGATGTTGCTGGCAGGGCAGAGATTCTTCTATGGGTACTTACATCTGTCTGACATAGTATAGGACTTGACTGTGTCATGACTTTAATGATAAGAAATTCTGTTTATCAAGGACTAAAGCCCCCGTGTCATCATCATCAGAAGTGTGAACTGAAATTCTTACACCCTGCAGCATCTTTCAGAATCACGATGAAAAAGAATTGGGACATCGTTTCAATTGCTTGTAAACTTGCAAACCATCAGTTTGTAAGAGGTTAAAATTAACATTTCAGGAGGCCTCAACCAAAAAAGGGCATTTTTTTCACAGAGGAAATCGATATCAGCTGAAGGCCAGAAGCTGTAATGAAAATATATGAGCTTGTGCTTTAGTTCTGGAAGTAATTAAAGACATTAATTGTGACACCAAAATCAACTCGTAAGCCGTCAGCATGGAGTTTTTTCTACTGGGGCCCTCACCTGCAGGGAATCCTCCTTGGCATAATGTTAACGTGTAAGACAAACTTCACACTGGTTAAAATGTAATTGAGTCTTATGGTTTAAACAGAGCAAGCAATGCACCTCTTTATCTCTCACTTTGATGTTGACCTTCTGATACTTCCCAAGTAAGTAGGGTAAAGCGTTGCTGAAAAAGGTTTGGGTAGAGAAAGAGAAGGAGTATGCACGAGGGCTTGAAGGCAGTGCACAAGAATCCAGAGATTGTGCAGTGATAAGTACAGTGAGTTTGCTGAGTCAAGTCTGAGCTCTGAGCCAACAAAAGTAAACAGTTTACACAAAATTTGTGAAAATGGGTTTGAAGATGTGTATGCAGAGCTATGGCCTAGATCCTTCAGTACCCGAACTCATTACATTATGTTTGTACGTCTGGAAAGGCTGCCACACATCAATAAAACATTTGTTCTACTAATTTCAGACAAGGAAGTAAAATCAAGTTGATATTCAGCTATGGCTAAAGCTGAGATGAGTCAGTTGCACAAATTCAGCAGATCAGAAAAGTGGAGTGTTCAAGCTGATCATATACACTGCTGGACACGTTTGGACAAGGCCGGCGGTCAGACTCTGTAGGCAAGTTGGGCTTGGGAGAAGTGGGTGTTTATTGCACCCTGTTTTAGCTTGCTCCATTTGGTGCTTTCAAACGTCACCACCTGGGTGCATTAAAGAAAAGCTTTCACCAAAACACAGCCACCAGGCCAACCACACAGGAGGTCTCTTTGTGCTTTGTTTTAGATCTTTATTTTTGGACACGGGTGGCTGGTTGAACGGATTGATGGAGGAGTGGGTGTGAAATGGGAGAAGGGAGACAGTAGCTTTGTAATGTAAACACATTGCGGGGACGTGGATACGAGCCTTCCCATACTGATGCCAAGCAGAACTGATACACAAGTAGGAGCCTCTATTTGTCCTTCACAAAGCCTGCTGTTGCCATGCTTTTCTTATACTTTGCACACCTGCAACATACACACACACATAGATTCAACCCACACACACATTACGTAAACCCAGGGCGGTCTTTAGACAGCAACAATAATGAGGATGTCGTTAATTTGCCCAAATGAGCGGGGGGCCTTTAGCGTGGCCTAGTAATTAATTAACAGGAGCACTGTTACTTAATTAGCTCCACATGAAAGGAGAAGGGCTATGGTGGAGGATGAGGTATACTGTGTGTGTATGATTAAGCGAAGATGGAGATTGATTATGAGTTCACATGTGTATAACTGACTACATGTTGCATCTGTGGATCGGCTAAACAAATAAAATAATGAGAATTAGAATGTTTCATAATGTTTTGCAAATGTTGTAACATCTCCATGTAATAAAACCCTCACAGAGACCCTCATCATCACATTGATTCTGAAACTGCAGAGAAACTTTAAAAATTGTTTGGTGGTTCTCCACGTGCCATTTTTTCAATTTTGCACGTGATGTGAACAGTGCTCTTTGTGCATATATATGCATACATTTTCATGCCTGTGTTCATAAAACCCATTCCCACCCAACCCCTGGTTATCGCACTTTCGCCAACCCCTCAATGTGAGAGCCGTCGCTTTGTTAGCTGCAGGGTAAAGTAGAGCCTTATCCACCCAGATACCAAGTCATACTCCCTCAGGGTCACATAACCCTCTCCATGAAATCCCACGTCTCAGCATTACTGCCTGCTGTATGCATATTCAGGCCTATAACTGTGTAGCTTCAAAGATACGCTTTTTCTTATTTCTTACGCTCTTTCTTATTTCCACTAGTGGTAGACATAAGAAGAGACTGTGTGCAGTTTAATGATTATTTGTGCAGTTTCTTAGGTACTGGTGAGGTCAGATGTAGCAATGTAAGGATGTGGAAATACTTGCTTTAAAGCATTAAGGTGTGCATCAGAGGGACCTTGCTTACTTTGCACTGATGGATCATTGGCTTTACATTTGTTAAGAAACAACCATTATATGTCAGCAAGATGTAATCTAGGACCCGATCATGGGGGCCTGATTTCAGCATCTAATAACTGTAGAGGCAAATGTGAATGCATTTTGGCAGTTTTAACCTAGTTGATCCTGATCTGGGCAGCAAACTAGTGCAGTGGTTATTGCTGCCACCTCACAGCTAGAAGATTGCTGGTTCACTAGATGTTTTCCTCATGCTTGCATAGGCATATTCTCTCAGTCCAAAGACATGCATGTTAGCTTAACTAGTGAAATATATTGCTTGTAGGTGCTTCATCACCTCTGCAACCCTACACAGAATAAGTCGTTACAGATAATGGATGTGTGACTGCTAAGTTTAGTTTTGTTACTTCACTTCCCCTTGAAGGCTTTGTCCTTGCCTCTCCATCAAGCAAAAAAACACAAAACAAAACAAAAAAAACACCACAAACCAGCAAGTTTTGTGCTGTCACAAGAATGCATTTGCTGCTTTGTCTGCCTTCAGAACGTCCAGTTGTTACCAGGTTGTTCAGTGTGTTTTTTACAGTTTACTCAGTGCTCTAGATTGACTGAAATGCCAGGTAAAAAAGATTCTCTTTGCACCACGTCATTAGTTGCTGTTGTGCTCCAGACCCAGTCTTTGACCTTCTTGTACGGGCTGCACATGGAAAAGAGAATTTCCTTATGGGGATCAATACTTTCCGTTAAAAACCAGGCTAACGCTGGTGTAATATTATTTCTGTCTACATCTGCTACAGCCTGTTACCAAATAACACCATGAGGAGTGACAGGCTGTATAATGCAGTGGGTTAGAAACCTGTGTGAAAGGCAGCAGTTTGGATGTAAGCTGTGGCTCCCCTCTGGCCTTTCACTGTCCTCTAATCTTCTCTTTGCTTCTTTCTGGATGGCTCAGACAAGACAAGGTCAAGGGACAGCAGGCTAATGCAATCATATGATTTTAGCAGATAAAGAATATAAGCATGATAGTGTGCATATGGATGTCCATACTGGCCTGACTGCTGAGCTACAACCTAGAAAACATTTTTTTAAACAGCTAATGGAATTTCAATAAATTGGATTTGAATACATTAATACATTTAGTTTTGACAAGGGGAAGTGGGAAACATTGTTGAATACATTAAACAGTGCAGTAAAATATCACAGTGGTCAAATATAATCTGTAGAATGCAGCGTGTACACAACCAAAGGGACCTCTTCTGCATTATTAAACCAATGAAAAAAAATAGATGGACTGACTTTCAATTCATCAGAGCCTTTCATTGGATTATTCATGAGGCTACAGGGAGATATTTTGGCAACAACATTACGCTGCGACTGTACTCAGCCATACACTTCTTTCTGCTTTCATTTTTATATTTAATTGTGATTCAAAAGATATGAGCAGAGAACAAAAGCAAAGAGCCTCTAAATTCAACACTCCAAGGTTAGTTCAATTGTTTTTGATAGTCAATTTGGGTTAATTTTTCACCCATCTTCACCCTTTCTCTGTCATCCACCCAGCTACTACTGAATAGAAAGCAAAAGATGCTCCAGTCCGCATTATTAATTATGTATACAACTCTCATGCAAGTTCTGAACTGTGAACCATTAATAATAGAACAGCGCTGTAATTACATTGCGCTCATCACAGATATTTTCAGTTCACTCTTCCTCCTTCCCCCTTGCCTCCTCACTTTACCTCCCCTTTCTCTATCTTTCTGTCCTTCCTCATTGCCTCTTTTTTCTCTTTGTGAGCACTGCTTTAGGTTTAGTCTTCTGTCATCAGCATTAACTATTATCTTGAGCACTGCACATGGCATCACTGTGGAGGAAAAAGGTACGGTTTTGGTCCAATTCCTGCTCCTCCTGTCACATGTTAAAGAGTGTGTGTGTGTGTGTGTGTACATGTGTGTGTGTGTGTGGGTGTGTATGTGAAGGTAGCACGGGCGGCAGTAGGGGGGGCCCACGAACTTTGGGGGCCCACATAGACTAACTTTTTTAATAATACAATTATTAGCAGTAATACATGAGATATCATAAATGTATTTATGAAAGAGTTACAATTAAGGCTAAATTTCAGCTTATTTCTGCCTCGCCGTCCAAATTACACCCCTCCTCCCATTTAGTGCAAGCCGGGGGCTTGGAGCTGTGTGTCTTCCAGTGCGCAGCTACTGGTCCTACCAAGCTGCCCAATGTTTTTTTGTTGCTTTCATTGCTCTGTTCTCTGTTTCTCTCCCTTAACTTTCCACTCACCCCAACCGGCCAAGGCAGATGGCTGCCCACCCTGAGTCTGGTTCTGCTGGAGGTTTCTTCCGGTAAAGGGAGTTTTTCCTCTCCACTGTTGCCTATGGCTTACTCAAGGGGCATTTGTTGGGTTTTCTCTAAATGTTTGTATAGTCTTGACTTTATTATGTAAAGTGCCTTGAGATGACTTTGTTGTAAATTGATGTTATATAAATGAAGTTTAATTGAATTGAGATTGTCAGTGCGTCAATGGTTAAAGCAGCAATGTCCAGCAGAGAGAAAGAAGAAGGGCCGACAATTAATCACAAGTTATTTTGAAAAGAAAAGTTTGTGTATTCATGGAGTACGGAACTTCCTTTGTACTGTAAAGTTAGTGCTAAATCCATAGCCGACACTCTAATGCGCCAGCTTACGTTTTTCACCACTGAACATAAAAATAATGTCATTAGTTAGTTCACTTATAATGAGGTCTCTATATGTGCACCTCATATACAGATGCAGCATTGCCCTCACCTGCTCTTCCACACCATGTTGCCTAAGTTGAGGAAGCAGGTCATCAGTATAGGACTGAAATCCTTAATTTCACTATCATATAATTTTAATCTCTGTCATGGTCTTATTTAACTCATATAATAAATTGAGTAATGATAAACATGTCAATTTTATTTTTTCTATTTCCATATTAACAGAATACTGTAGTACAGAATATTTAGACCAGTTTAGAATGAAATATGTGTTTTTTAGATACGCCAGAGCCAGGATCCTCGTCAAGCCAGCCTGTCAGGGAGGACATAGAAAGAGCTTTTAAAACAACAGATGAGGCTCAGGAGAATCAGTAGAAGCAGCAGCACAGATGAGGAAGAAGAGAGGAGCTCACAGTTTAAGGGACAGATTGACACAGTGGATACTGACCACAGCTGTGGTCAATACTATGGCTAACTGCAGGCAAAGATTTTGGATATTTAGCTTGGTTTGAATATTTGGTGCAGAATGGGTGAGGTACAGGGCCCAACTTCAAATTTTTTCATAGGGCCCAAAACTGCTAGCGGCGCCCCTGAAAGGCAGAAAAGCACTTTGTAGACGCAGGCCATTGACCAATTGTAAACCTGATGCAGATGTTGTTCTTGCTAAAATTCCCAAGCTACTAACATGTATGTGAATATTCTATATGAATAATCAAAACTAAAGGAAGATGGACCTGAAAGTGGGTAAAGAGGTTGGTGGCATTGCACCGTTTTGTACGTACGGTGGCTGGAGATTCTTTTTAAAGAAGCTTTAACACTTTCAAACTGGAGAGTTAATTTTTCTTAGTTGCAGCTCAGGTTTCTTGTTTTCATCGTACATCACCTCAGCATCTACATAATTATCCACAGTAGCAGCGTAAACTCTTTGCAATATTTTGCTTCTTCAGATAACGTCACACCTTTGCCATCTTGTTCAGGTCCCTCTCTGCATAGCTGTACGTCATAGATAATGGATCCAAATAAACTCTTCTGTCTTGTTTCTCTCTGTGGAGGATGGGTCCAATATCTCCAAATGAAGACCGAACTCCCCAAGTTGATAGACCAAGTGCTCTAGTGAATGTTCAAAGTTTGCTTCACAAAATTGGAATATCCTTCATTAACTTTGGCTGAGTGAAATTTGAAATACATGACACTTAATTCTCACAAGGCTCACTGGTGAACACAGCCACTCCCTGATGTTAGGTAATTGCCTGTACTCCTGCTGAAAGGACACCTATAATCATTATGGCAGCATCATTGGAGCAGTTCACAACAAATGCAATTCATAAACAAGTGAAATGAAAGAAGCTGCGTGAACTGAGGGGAAATTGAGGTTAGGGTGGGAGAGGACAGAAACAGAGTAGAATGACAAAGCAGAGCTTGGAAATGGATGAATTAAGGAAAGACAATCCTCGATGGAACAAATAAATACCTTTTACAAATCTGCTCTGCTTTAGAGAGATCTTCTCCTTCCAGGCCTCTTTTAAAGCTCACTGTTCCAATCTGAGACGACGTCCACCCAGACATGATCTCTTCTTCTGCTGTCTCCACAGCAGACGCAGACAAAGCAGTCTGGAAAAAATGTTTATCGCTGATGTGGATATTTTCATGTAAATCATTGACTGGCTTTTTAAATCAAAGAAGATTGTGGCATGGGGCCTATCAAACAAACTATTGCACCATTTTCTGAGGCCATCGCACAGAATATCAGTATAGAACAGGATTTCAGCATGTAGTACCTAAGACAAAGTGAAACTAAAACCATAGTGCCAGAGCATCCATGTTAAAGACAACTGACTTTATGTAAGGTGCAAAGTACACGGCCTACACAGATTACACCTTTATTGTTATTCCAGAGCTGACTGCATCACTCCAACCTCCTTCTAAAAATCACATTCGTATAAAACTAAACTCATTCACAAATATTTTTATAAGGATTATGTTATATTTGATCATAATGAGGAACAGCAATAAGTTGGGGTCCGTCTGGCAGTGTTTTAGAACCCACTTGTGACTCTTTAATTAATTTGTAGTTTTAAACATAGGTCTCTGAATATGTCTCTTTACATTACTCCAGTCTCCCATAGTGTCCATTACACGCCAATGGGGTGCATGTTTCTATTTTTTCAATTAAACTTTATTTATATAGCACCAATTTACGACAAGGTCATCTAAAGGCACTTTACATAAAAAAGTCAAGACTATACAAAAATTTAAAGAAAACCCAACAAATATCCCTTGAGCAAGCCATAGGCAACAGTGGAGAGGAAAAACTCCCTTTACCGGAAGAAAACTCTAATGAAAACCCCCAGCAACCTCCAACCAGGCTCAGGGTGGGCAGCCATCTGCCATGACCGATTGGGGTGAGTGGAAAGTCGAGAGAGAAAAGAACAGAGCACCAAAGCAACAACAAAACATTGGGCATGTTAGCAGGACCAGTAGCTTCGCACTGGAAGACACACAGTGCCAAATCCGGGGACAACTGAGGACAGGGACAGTGAAAGAGAGACAGAGAGGGAGAAAGACGACTACAGGACAAAGAAGACACAGAGTTAATGTCATACCGTGGTGACATTATGAATGTGGGGTGTGAGGAGAGAGTGAAGAGAAGAGGAAAGTGGCTCAGTGCAGAGTCCCCCAGCAGTCTAAGCCTATAGCAGCATGAACAACTATAAGCTTTATCGAAGAGGAAGGTTTTGAGCCTAGACTTAAAAGTAGAGAGGGTGTCTGCTTTCCGAATCTGGACTGGGAGCTGGTTCCACAGGAGAGGAGCTTGATAGCTAAAGGCTCTGCCTCCCATTCAACTTTTGGAAATTCTGGGAACCACAAGTAGGCCTGGATTTTGGGACCGAAGTGGTCTATTAGGATGATATGGTACTAGGAGATCTTTTAGGTATGATGGAGCTTGACCGTTTAGAGCTTTATGAGTAAGAAGCTACTACTACTCTTTCGGCTTTTCCCATTAGGGGTCGCCACAGGAATCATCCTTTTCCACTTTACTCTATCATGGGCATCTTCCACTCTGACACCAGCTAACCTCATGTCCTCTGTTAGGACATCCATATATCTCCTCCTTGGTCGTCCTCTCGCCCTCTTGCCTGGCAGCTCCATCTCCAACATCCTTCTACCAATATATTCACTATCCCTCCTCTGCACATGTCCAAACCATCTCAATCTGGCCTCTCTGACTTTGTTGCTAACACAGGCAACGTGCGCTGTCCCTCTGATGAACTCGTTCCTAATTCTGTCCAACCTTGTCACTCCTAAGGAGAACCTCAACATCTTCATCTCTGCTGCTTCCATCTATGCCTCTTGTCTCTTTCTCACTGCTACTGTCTCTAACCCGTAGAGCAGAGCTGGTCTCACCACTGTCCTGTACACCTTTCCTTTGAGTCTTGCTGACACTCTTCTGTCACACAACACTCCTGACACTTTCCTCCACCCATTCCAACCTGCCTGCACTCGCCTCTTCACCTCTTTTCCACACTCCCCATCACACTGAACTGATGACCCCAAGTACTTAAACTCCTGCACCTTCTTCACCTCAGCCCCCTGTAACCTCACGCTTCTACCTTGCTCCCTCTCGTTTAGAGGCATAAATTCCGTCTTGCTACGACTGACTTTCATGCCTCTTCTTTCCAGAGCAAACCTCCACCTCTCCAGCTGTTCCTCCACCTGCTCTCTACTCTCACTGCAAATCACAATGTCATCTGCAAACAACATTATCCAGGGAGATTTCTGTCTGACCTCATCTGTCAACCTGTCCATCAGCATAGCAAACAAGAAGGGACTCAAAGCCGATCCTTGGTGTAGTCCCACCTCCACCTTGAACTCCTCTGTCTGACCTACGGCAAGTCTCACCACCGTCATGCTTCTCTCATACATGTCCTGAACTACTCTGACGTACTTCTCTGCCACTCCCGACATCCTCATACAGTACCACAGCTCCTCCCTCGGCACCCTGTCATACGCCTTCTCTAAATCCACAAAGACACAATGCAGCTCCTTCTGACCGTCTCTGTACTTTTCCATCAACAACCTCAAAGCGAAAATGGCATCAGTGGTGCTCTTACGGGGCATGAAACCATACTGCTGCTCACAAATCTCCACCTCCTTCCTAAGCCTGGCCTCCACTACTCTTTCCCACAGCTTCATTGTGTGGCTCATCAGCTTTATCCCTCTGTAGTTGCTACAGTTCTGCGTGTCACCCTTGTTCTTAAAGATCGGCACCAGAACGCTTCTCCTCCATTCCTCAGGCATCTTCTCACTCTCTAAAATCCTGTTAAACAGACCTGTCAGAAACTTCACTGCTGTCTCTCCTAGACACTTCCACACCTCCACAGGTATGTCATCAGGGCCAACAGCCTTTCCGCTCTTCATCCTTTTCAGAGCCTTCCTCACCTCATCCTTTCTAATCTCTCCTATTTCCTGCTCCACAACATCCACATCTTCCTCCCTTCTTTCCCTGTCATTTTCCACATTCATCAGCTCCTCAAAATACTCCTTCCATCTTCTCTGCACACTCTCCTGGCTTGTTAGCACCTTTCCATCTCTGTCTTTAATCACCCTTATCTGTTGCACATCTTTCCCATCTCTATCTCTCTGTCTGGCTATCCTGTACAAGTCCTTCTCTCCTTCCTTCATGTCTAACCTGTCATACAGCTCATCGTAAGCTTTCTGTTTGGCCTTTGCCACCTCCCTCTTCACTCTGCGCTGCACTTCCTTGTACTCCTGTCTACTTTCCTCAGTCCTTTCTACATCCCACTTTCTTTTAGCTAACCTCTTCCTCTGGATGCAGTCCTGTACTTCCTCATTCCACCACCAAGTGTCTTTATCATCTTTCCTCTTACCAGATGACACACCAAGCACCTTCCTACCTTTTTCCCTGATTACCTCTGCTGTAGTTTCCCAATCATCTGGAAGCTCTTCCTGACCACACAAAGCCTGTCTCAACTTCTGCCTGAATTCCTCACAAGTTTCTTCATTCTTTAGCTTCCACCACTTGGTCTTCTTTTCTGACTTTCCTCTCTTCTTCTTCCTGACCACCAGAGTCATCTTACACACCACCATGCGGTGCTGTCTGGCTACACTCTCTCCTACCACCACTTTACAGTCACTAACCTCTCTCAAATGACCTCGTCTACATAGGATGTAGTCCACCTGTGTACTCCTACCTCCACTCTTGTATGTCACTCTATGTTCCTCTCTCTTCTGGAAGTAAGTGTTAACTACAGCCATTTCCATCCTCTTAGCAAAGTCCACTACCATCTGTCCTTCTGGATTCCTGTCCTTTACACCAAACCTGCCCATTACCTCCTCATCACCTCTGTTCCCCTCACCAACATGCCCATTGAAGTCTGCTCCAACAACTACTCTCTCTCCTCTAGGGAAACTCTCTACAACCACCATTCTTTTGGGCCATATAACAACAAAGTACCTGAGGTGTTCTTAAGCAGTCCTCTATATGTGTTACCCCCTGTGGCTTCTTGTCCTCCCTATGATCCTGTTGATGAGTCCATCTGTTTTCTAATTATCTAACCAGTGACTAAATTTACCCAAATTTCCCTCACACCCTTCAGGATCACTCCTACTCCGTTTCTCTTCCTATCCACACCATGGTAGAACAGTTTGTATCCTCCTCCAATACTATGTGCTTTGCTGCCTTTCCACCTCGTCTCTTGCACACACAGTACATCTACCTTCCTTCTCTCCATCATGTCTGCCAGCTCTCTACCTTTCCCTGTCATTGTGCCAACGTTAAGAGTCCCTACTCTCAAATCTAAGCTCCTGCCTTTCCTCTTCTCTCTCTGACCACGCACCCTTCTGCCTCCTCTCCTTCTTCGACCAACAGTAGTCCAATTTCCACCGGCACCCTGTAGGTTAACAGCACCGGTGGCGGTCGTTGTTAACCCGGGCCTCGACCGATCCGGTATGAAAGTGGTATGGATGACTAGCATGGTTGTACTTGGCAAAATTTTACGCCGGATGCCCTTCCTGACGCAACCCTCTCTATTTATCCGGGCTTGGGACCGGCACAGAAGTTACTGGCTTGCAACCCCTGTGGCTAGATTCTTTATGAGTAAGAAGAAGGGTTTTAAATTATGTTCTACATTTAATGGGAAGCCAATGGAGAGAAGCTAATGAAACTGAAATATGATATCTCTTACCAATTGTAGTCAGCAACCTTGCTGCAGCATTTTGGATTAGTTGAAGGCTCTTTAGAGAGTTTCTGGGGCAGTCTGAACGTAGAGAATTTCATTAGTCCAATCTAGAAGTAACGAATGCATGAACTATTTTTTCAGCATCACTTTGAGACAGGATGCTCCTAATTTTGGCAATGTTCCATAGGTGGAAGAAGGCTGTTCTAGAGATTTGTTTTATGTGTGAAGTAAATGACAAATCCTGGTCAAAAATGACTCAGAGATTCCTTGCAGTACTACTGGGGGCCAGAGTTATGTCATCTAAAGTAACAATATGGTTGGAAAACATGTTTCTTAGACTTTTAGGCCCAAACACAATAACTTCAATTTTATCTGAGTTTAGAAGAAGGAAATTATACGTCATCCAGTCCTTTATGTCTTTTAGACGTTCTTGTAGTTTGATTAATTGATTTGTTTCATCAGGTTTCATAGATAGATATAACTACGTATCATCAGCGTAGCAATGAATAATGTTAATGAATAATGAATAATAATGTTGCCAAGGGGAGACTTATATAGAGTAAAGAGTAATGGTCCTAATACAGAGCCTTTTGGAACTCCATAACTAACTTTTGTGTACCGTAAATTCTGGACTATAGAGCGCACCTAAATTTAGGCCGCACCCGCTAAAATTAAAAGAAATATATATTTTGTCACATATAAACCGTGGACTATAAGCCGCCAATATCCAGGCTGAGAAATAATATCTGTTGTATACTCATTGTTCACAGTAGGCATGAGGATGTTCTGTGCGCTGTTTTAATTACGGTAAAGAGTGCGTTTCGTTATGTGTGGCTGGTATAACACATGTCGAATGTACAGAGCCGACAAAAACGTCCTTATTATAAATAAACGCTTGTTCCATAGCCAAAGGAGAAGACGTCTCTTATTCTTCACGAATTACGCAGGAGTTGCTGCGCTTTTTGTACCATAAGTGTTTATTCATACACCTGAACCTGAATGGTGCCTGTAACACGGCAGTAAAAGTGCTGATGTTTGCTGTTGTGCGTCTTGGGTTGCATGCGCTAAGAATAAAAACTGGCGCTTTTTTGTTTGCACTGACTTCCATCTGCAGAAAAATTCATAGAAAAGCCGCATCTCTGTAAAAGCCGCATGGTTCAAAACGTCGGAAAAAAGTAGCGGCTTATGGTCCGGAAAATACGGTATGTGGAAGATTCATCATTAACGTGAACAAATTGGAATCTATCTGATAGATAATATTTTAATCAGTTTAGTGCAGTTCCTTTAATTCCAATTTTACATGTTCTAGTCTCTGTAATAATATTTTTTGATCAATGGTGTCAAATGCAGCACTAAGATCGAGCGGAACTAGTATAGAGACAAGTTCATTATCTGAAGCCAGAAGAAGATCTTTGGTGACTTTAATTAGTGCGTTTCTGTGCAATGATGAACTCTAAATCCTGACTAACATTCTTCAAACAAGTCGTTTCTGCACTGGTGGTCACATAATTGCTTTGCAACTACTTTTTCAAGTATTTTAGAAATGAAGGGGAGATTGGATATAGCTCTGTAATTGGACACCAGTATCCAGACAAGGTTTTTTAAGTTTGATTACACCTACCTAATAGGCCTTTGATACATATCCTGTTTGTAAAGATAGATTAATGATATCTAATATAAATGTGTCTAATAAGGGTAGAGCATCTTTGAGCAGTCTGGAATACGGTCTAGCAGACATGTTGTTTAGATTGGTTTAGATGCCATAATAGTTGAGGTTAACTCAGCAAGATCTGTGGGCACAAAGCAGTTTAAAAGGGACTGAAGCCTTACTAATGATTCTAATTCTGTTGAATTTTGTTTCTAATAGCTACAATTTTATTTGTGAAGAAAGTCATGAAGTCATTGCTGCATAGCGTTGAGGGAATACTAGTTTCAACTGAACTATCGCTCTTACTCAGCCTGGCTACAGTGCTGAAAAGAAACGGGGGGTTGTTCTTGTTTTCCTTTATTAGTGATGAATAATATGCTGTTCTGGCTTTACAGAGTGCTAATTTGTATAAGTATAAACTATTTTTCCAGGCTAAGCGTGATTCTTGTGAATGAGTGGAACGCCACTTCCTTTCTAGTTTTCGTGATGCCTGCTTTAAATTGCGGGTTTGCGAGCTATACCATGGAGAATTACTGCCTTCTTTTTTAGAGGGGCAACAGTATCGAGTATGGAACTTAATGATGCTGCATAAGCATCAGTCAGGTAATCAACTTGTACAGGAGTACAGTTAATGAGGCTACTCTCAGTTCTATCGGTAAATGTAGAAGTGAATGATCATGGGAACAAGGGATCATTTCCTTAAATTTGTTTCTTTATTCTAAAATACCTACCCAAGTCATTTTTATCAAACACCCATATACAGTGGTCACAAGTAGGTTTAGATTAGTATGTGTGACTTATCTGTCAAGATCCCGTTTTAAAACACAAACACCTCCACATTTTAAAAACAACTTCTTTTTCAGTTTGTTTAAGATGTCTTTTTACACATAGATTTTTTTCAGTAATGTTGGGTTACTACTGAAAAACATTTATAGAAACAGGTTCATGTATTTAGTCCCATTGGTGATACTGCATGTTTTGTGTCCCCTTAACAGTTTGTAGCATGTTTGCTCAAGTCTGTGTAAAATTTCATAAAATGCTTCACTTTCTTGGCATGAGAAGATAAAAAAAACACTGATGGTGAAGTTACATTGGATGCATTTAAGCAGAAGAACATGAAAATCCAGGTTTTGCTTAAAGCTTCTCTATGTCGTATCAGTGACTCAACATGTTATTAGCTTGGGTTGCTCAAAGAAAATGTTGTGACCCATTGCCATGACCCAGCTTGTCTTCGTGTCTGACACATATCACCACTCTTCCCTCTCAGCTTCATGAAATCCAGAAGTTAGCTTGGAGCCATTCTCCAGCAGCTTGCATGTGTTAGTTTAGTGTTACACTGTTTATTGCATTTTTTCTTAACACTTCACAGTCCAGTTGCTTTAAACAATTTCCATTAAAAAAAGTCTCATAAAAGATTTAATAAAATTCCAGTGCTACTCTTCAACAGAGAGTCACAGGGAACATGCGATTCTTTCTCCCACTTGACTGTGTGTGTTCTCCACCAAGTGGCCTGTCTCATTTCACACCAAAGTGTTTTCATGTAATCAAGCTGCAATTATACCATAAATAACCATAAACACTGCATCCATTTCCACAATGAGCCTTGTCAACGTCCTGCTGCAGAGAGTAGTTATTAGTTGATTGGTGGGCTGTCAGCTTTGCTTCCTGTCGGAGCCATTTGGAGAAGGCTGTGATTGGCTGGCACGGGGAAAGAGGGTGACAGAGGGTTGACGGGTGTTGTGGGAGGAGAGGGAGGGCATGCATTTGCGCTAAGGGCTGTGGGCAAGGTTTCCAAAAATAGCATTTGGTTGGGACAGGACAATGACGGGGCTGTGTGTGTGTGTTTGTGTGTGTGTGTGCATACGTGTCTGCACTGTATTCGCATCCTGTGAAATCTTAATAACAGCAGCAACACTAACCCTGCCCTATCATTAGAAATCTCCATGGTCACAAGGGCTCACAAAATAATAACATGAACAACAGAAACTGTGTGTGTGTGTATTTGTGTGTGTGTGTGTGTGTGTGTGGGGGGTAAGGGGGAGAGATGGAGAGGAAACAAGAGAGAGATAGAAAAAATAACCTTCAGACACAAGCTGGTCCTCAGGGAAGGAGAAAAGAAGATGCTTGTCTTTCCTCTTTGTTCGAACTCCTATTTCAAATCACACACATGCACAATCGCAAACACACACTCCCTTTGTGCTTTCTTTCTACTCACACCCCCTGAATTTGGTGGTTGTTGGTCGATGTCTAAAAAACTCTTTAGTCTGGGTGTGAGCTGCTGTACAGACAATTGAGAAATCAGTGACTGATTTCCTCACCTGCTCGGGCAGAGACAGACTGAGGGAGGCAGGTAAATGATGGAGACATAAGACGAGAGAAAACAAAGGCGGACGAAGACGGACACCGGGGAGGAAGTCCGAGTGAGAATAAAGGAAGGGCAGTGGACCAAAAGTGGGTACTAGAAGAAAATCTGTAAAGGTGGACAAAAATTGACAAGTCAGCTCTTAAGTTTTATTGAGATAGTAGTAACACAGTGTTTACAGTCATGATTTGATAGTTTTTTATTAAAGTAATTTGCTACCATCATCAGTAATGTGGGCCTTGTTTCACTTGAAGTGCCTTAACTGTTGTGGACTTGAAACAAAGCGTGGGACAGAGCTTTCCATATGGGGCAAAAATTGTTTCTATATGACCCATCGTTGGACCGCACAAACACCCCCCAATTCTGTCATGGAAGTGTGAAAAATGTCTGCTGTAGTGGCTTAACAGCTCTGTTGAAAGGCTATGTTCATTCACACACACTAAACTCCTCCCTTCCCCTGTCCAACGTTGACTTACACGCATTTTGATGGCCACCATGTAAGAGCTTGACTTAACATTAAACCAATGCTGTGTTTTTCCTATGTGAAATGTGTGTAAAACATGTGGAATTCCTCTTTAAAGTGCTGCCATCACAAGCTAAACAGGTTAAAACAAATGTGTGAAAAAGAAGGAAGGACAGTGCAGTAACCTTTTTTAGGTCTCAAGCCACCCAGTTTGGAGCTTTTCCCAGAATGCCTTCTAATGATTAAAATCCAGTGATTGGCTGTGGGCTGGCGTGAAACCACCTTCATTATTCTTGACTTTAATTGAGTAATTGCTTAGATATTTGATTTTGCTTTGCACACTAGAGTGAACTCTTATTGTTTGCAAACTTTTTTGTCCTATTTCCACCCCTAAGCACTGACCCCTCCCCCTACTCTCCCTGAATTGTTTGCTACAAAGGGGAAAAAAGCTCATATTAATCACAAATTACAGCCAAAGACATACTAATTAATCACCCTCTGGCAGTTCTGTTTTGTGTACCTTGGGTGTTTTGTTGCATTAGTGATGTTAATTAGATTATTTTAGCACCAGATTCGATTGGTAAAAGTGGAGGAAAAAAGTAAAAGTGCTGGTGCATCTAGTGAGCCACGCCCTTTTTACAGTCAGTTACTCTCAGCATTTTAGTGTAGGAAGGCTGAAATGGAGGATGGGTCCTGTGGGAGAGCTAAACAAAAGCTTTGTACTTTCTCCCACCCAGTCTAAATCATTCATGGCAGCATTGTTGCCAGGACGGGAGATCGGATTGGATCTTGACAGGTCGACATTACCCCGATGCTGCCCTCAGCTAACACCAAAACCTGCCCATTTTTCCCTAATTCCTTGTGACTACTGGCTTAGTCAAGTGTGAGATGAAATAGCTGAGCTCGACATCTGAGATCGGAGAGAGAGAGAGAGAGAGAGAGAGAGAGAGAGGTGTTCATAAATGTCTAATGATGCTGCCTGACGTAGGTCTTTAGCTGCAAACAAAGACAACAAAAAAACAATCTTTATAAGTGCAAGGAGGAATGCAGTTAAATAAATTAGATAGATTTGTAAAATTTTAATAAACAACAATACATTTTCTAAATTAGTCACAATAAACAGAGATTTTCCAAAGTTGCAGCCATCATAATTTAGGGCGAAGTTTGATATTTAACAAAGAGGGTGAGGAGGGGTCTGTAGTGATTTAACCAGGGTTAACCAAACGTTAAACACACGGTTGTAATGTTAGCATAGGGAGAAAGCTCCAACATTATCTTAACAACAGGCACGCGTCACGTGGGTAGTTGCTGTTTATTAGTAATTTATTAGTAGTTTTGCAGTAAAAAGAGTAACATGCACATACTCAAAGGTAGTAAAGTTAGCAAACTTATGTTGCATTTCATAGCAACATAATCTATGACTGACCGCAACATAAGTTCACTGAAACATCTTACTAGTGTTGTCTAAATATTTTTTTTTAACCTACAAAGTGAAAACTAAATTTTAGAAAGGTCGGTACATTTATAAATAATAAAATATCACATAACAGACAGTTATCCATGCATGTCTATCAGGACTCGAAATCTAGTCACTTTCCTTCAAGGCATTCCTGTGATATCGTGTTGACAAAAATACAACAGGTGTGAGGTCCCAGTGACCTTAACCTCTGATATTTTACCACAAACATCCATGGGTGGATTATTGAATGGGCATACTAGGCACAGGTCCAGGGGCCTAAGAGGTCAAGAGGCCTACGGGCCAGAGTATCTGAAGTTGCTGATTCATTTTTCTTGTTTAAAAGAGCTTGATTAAATAAGCTAAAACAGATGCACAATGACATAAAACCCAAAAACAGTGACCTAATACTGTTCAAAAGAGGTGCAAAATGATGGAAACCACACAGAAACCAAGCAAAAACGGACATTAAAGGACCATAACCACACAAAACAAGACACAAAAACAGACACAGACACACAAAAAAAAATCTAAATCAAATATATAATTACCACAAACAGACTTATTTTTGAATTTAAAGTGGGAAGAAATAAAAAAAAGTCTAAAATGACGCAACATCTAAACTGTCATGTGTTTAAATCAACCAACACAATTCATCATTTCAGAGCTTCCCTGGCTCTTAGAATTCAACTCATTACTTTTGTTACGTCTTTGGCTTAACTACGTTGACTTCTTTGCCATTTGCAACATTAGTTGCACACACAGATTTGAAGGTTACCAACTCTTGTCTGGCCACAGAAGGCTGTATGGGTGTGTATACCTTTGTTCAAGTGTGTGTGTGTGTGTGTGTGTGCACCGGCTTCCATGGTTGGCGTGATATGTTTGTTAGCTGGAATAACCTTCAACCACTGCCCAACCAATTGGAACAGGCCTGACGTGCTGGCTGCCTCATTTCTGGCATCTTGTTTTTTCTTTCACTTGTTTTTCTTTCCCTGTGTTGGTGTGTGTATGTGTAGGAAGTGAACTGTTAAGGACTTGATGGTCGCTTTTGTGGTGCACACACACACAAACACACACACACATACTATACAAAAACACAGAGGGCAACAAGAATACGGCCTTTTATTCACACACACTTACACACGTTGGCATACGGCTGCATTCAAGGTCATGAAGCAGCCCTGTGGATGGAGGTAAATAAGTGATTATTATAGCAGGAGCAGGAGATGACTGTGTACCTTTCTTTATTGTTATGCTAATACAGGGAGGAAGTTCACCAATCTGCAGCCTGGTTAAAATGACCTTTTTAGACACATGCAACATTCACTCGCACATAAAACCATACAGCACATAAGAACACAAACAAACACAGGCAAAAACTAACTAGCCCATTTTGACACTGAGCTAAATGAGACACATGCAACACTTTGTGCAGTGGTTCTGGTTCGATTCCTGGCTCCTCTGGTAACATGTTGAAGTGTCCTTGAGCATGACACTGAACCCCCGCTTAGTCGCTCCTGGTGAGTTTTGGCCAGCTGCATAGCAGGTCCCCTATTAGTATATGAGTGTGTGTGATTGCGAGAGTAAATGGTAGATAAGAAGCAGTGTAAAGCGCTTTGAGTACCAACAGGGAGAAACACGCTATATAAGTGCAGACCATTTACCAATGTAGCACAGCAGATTGCCAGTTAGTGGCCAGAACTTTAGAAGACACATCTTTAAATGTGCATGGTCTACTGTTGAAGTTAAAACATGCAGAAAGAGACGGTTTGATACATAGATGGATGTTTAGTTTTGTCAGGTAAGTCAGAGACTTATCAACAAAATTAAGTTAAAATTAGGTAATTGACAAACAGTTAATAAGCATTTTGCTCGAATTAATGCTGTAGTCTTTTGGTGCTAGTTTATAAATGTGCAATTTTTATTTTCAGTGTCACACTATTCCTAATTAGTTAAAGACAATTAATTATGAATAGTACTTGGCCTAAAAACTGTTTTTAATTGCAGTGCTATAATTACTCTTTGCATGTCAGAAGCTCATATAAATGCATGTAAAATTGCCTGTAGATGCTTCCATCCTATGGTAGCCAAGTTTTCCATTTGAAAGGTTGATGATCTGTAGATATAAGGCCAGTTTATATCCATCTGCTCATATGGAAACTGTTAGCTTCTGAATGATAACATTTGCTGATCATTGGCTCCAGTGATCAGCACAGTGTCAAAAGGCTTGTCAGCCTCAACACATACACATTACCCTTGTATAACTATACCCTTGTCGTAGTTGTGGGACATCTCTTTGCAGTTGCAAATTAACCTCTGCATGAGTACATCAAACCCTCACAATTCATCGAATTAACACTCAGTAGGAGCTGAGCTCAACTTCAAACGAGACCCACTGAATTAGATCAGTGGATTGAACTCGTCCAATTTGGCATTAATAGGCCTACTTAGACTCGCATTCAATACTGCAGGCACCTGTAATTTGAGAGTGAGCTATTTATTGCAAATTACACTCTCCAGACCGGCTCATCCTATTTAACCCACATTGTGTATGTATACGGCCATGCATACAGACAAACGCACACACATGTCTGACTTGTGCGTCTATTTAATTTTAGTAGTTTGGGGTGTGTGCGTGTGTGTGTAAATGTGGGTGTAGATGTTAATTTGCTGTTTTTGTGAGGGTGTGTTTGTTTATATGTGTAAATATGCATGCCCCTTCAGTCTATTTGATTAACGTTGGCATTCTTGTGTTTGTGTGTGATGTATGTGAGAGCTCACAGTCAGGCGCACACATCAATATGAGTGTCTGCCTTGTGCGTGCCTGGCTTTTGGAAGTGTCAGATTAGGGGATTACGGGGGAGCGGGCCTCCACTAGGGGACACACAGAGGCAGAAGTTGGGGGAGGACTGGGATGGTACCATTAGTGCACTGTTTTCTTCCAGTACACCACTCCTCCCCACCCCAACATTAGACTTTCTGTCTAACTCACCCCCTCCTTTATTGCTTCTCTGTGTACCATATTTGCCCTCGTTCTTCTCCTGCTCCTCATTGCCTGCTCTGTGTCACTGCTTCTTCATCTACCCTCTCTTTTTTCCTTTCTCTGTCTGTAACCCTCCCACTCGCTCAAAAAGCACAAAGCGAGAATGCCAGGATGGCTGCTGGCCAGACGGACGATGCGAGAATGAATAATCGTCTGAGGTTTGGACAAGCTGCAGCCACATCGACGCCAGAGCCCGGTTGCTGCTGTCAGACAGCCCATAATAAACTCGTGCAGGCATCTCTCACAGCTACCTCTGACCAATGATTAGTAATTGCAAGCAGACCCCTGCTAATCAGACTCAAACGATTGCTCTTGGATGCAGGAGCTTTGGATTCATCTTGCATTCTCCTACATAAAATTGTGGTAGAGGGAGGAGACAGACAGAGAGACCATATCACTGCCCCGCAGAGAGAAACTCCACAGCTTATATGTTATGCTGAAGTGAAACTGAAACTTCAAGCCCTGCGCCACAGCAAATCTGGAAATATCAGCATCTACTGCTGCAAATTTACCCTGCAGAGAATTTGTAGCTGTAAAATATTTTAGCAACTGAGAGATTTTGTTTTTACAGATGTGTCTGTAAAGAACAAGACTGAAATGTAGTAAATAAAAAAAATTCTGGCCTATTTCTTAATTCTATGCCTTTGTGGGACAGTTCAGAAATGGAGAAGTTGAAATAAAAGGGTTTGGATCTTTGAGTATGTCCAGTCAACTGTTGGTTAGTGATACTTTACTTATGTCCCAAAGCCAAAAACCTAAGGCATTTATTGTAAGAGATATTATAAAAGACCCACAAATAAGGAGTACATACAACCTGCCCTTGGATAGTCTTTAGCCCTTCTTTTATTCTTTGCAGGAGTACAGTTGTTTTGCTAATTGATAGTTGGTGATAGTAAGAGACAGAGAGACAAAAAATTGTCCAACAAAGACACGAACAAAGAACAGTGCTGTGTGTAAATGTACTTACAGATGTTTTAAGAAGACAGAATTATCACCACCGGTCAAATTTAAGAGGCCCTACGGACAGTGTGTTAAATAGAAAATGTAAGAAACGTATCCTGGGCACCTTTAATTGGTCCAATAAAAACAGGAATGCAGCTGATGAAGGCAGAGGCTGAGATGCCAGCTAATGCTAATCTGCTAGGCTAAGCTACTTACTTTTATCTAATGTGAGATTAACTGTTTTTTTTCTTCATGTTCAACAGGTTTAGCTGTCTAATTTCTTCTTTTGTGTTCTTGAAGGGATCCAAGCTAAAAAATAAATGATGGTGATATCTTATTGAATACGTTTCTTAGAGGCAACAAAACCAATGAAGGTACTAAAATCACAATCATGTAATGACTGATCCCTTAATAAAAATTAGACTAGGCCATGCATTCATAGACTGTGTGGACAATGTTCTTCTGAGAATTTGGCATGAAGCACAATTTGCGTTGCGATAAGAAAACGTGGAGTGTTGTAGAATCCACAGCTGAAGTGCAGTTATGGCCCGTAGTTGTTGAAAAATGTGTTTCTTTTTCCATATAAAATGTTTTTTTTTTAATGAAACTTTAAGATTGATATCAAATTATTTTCTTCCTTACTTAGTGGCACAGGTGATACTGACCCGATCACAGCATAGCCAGTTACAAAAGTTTTGTCAGGTAATGATCAGCAAACACAAATCAGCACTTATGTAATTTAACAAGAATGTCTGAATCTGGCTGTGCTGCCAAGTTGGGAGATGCTCTAGCAGAGGCAGAATATGGTAAGATCAAATGACACATTAGCGCGCATGTTTTAATTGCCTCTTGTGGACACTTTTTTTTTTTGGATCTTAGCAAGGACACTTTAGCCAGTCCCCACAATTTTGATGCTGGGGACATAATTTTAGGAGGAAATGCATAGGGAATGTGTGTGGGTGTGTTCCATATGGAAATTAATTTGACTCATACTTCACACGGATAATGACTTATAAGGATACATCATCAATAGATTTTGCACAACAATGGTGTTTATATACATGCATATTTATGCACGAAGGTTCCTGCAGCTTTTCCGAAACACATATCTTCCTGTAAAGCTCAATTTTAATGTAATAATCTGTGACATTTTCATCTGAATAAAGCCCATTATGTGACTGTCAATGGGTGATATAACACAGAAGTGCTGTCCCCGTTCCTGCGGCTTTTACACCAAATGTCACAAGCACATGTCTTTGAAAAAGCAGTGCATAGGAAGCTATGTACTTTTTCCATTTCAAGATAAACAGAAGGTGTTCTGTGTGCTGACTGCAGTGGGAGAATTAGATCATGTACTGACCAACAAAACACATTTAAAACCAAAGACCAAATCTCTCCTTGCATTTACAATTCTAGCTAATTTTGTCAATGTTTGAATTTGTTTTTGAATCTGATTTTTGTAAAACCCTGTGCCTAATAAGTACACCCGCACATTCCTGATATTTTAACATGTTTGCATTGTAGTTCAACTGCTTTTCTCAAGGTCATTTTCAAAAAGTGCCAGTTGATAATTTTTTTAACCACTGTGAAGGCGAGGAAAAGTAACAGTGTGTGTGCGTGGTGGGGGTTCAGAGCTGAAGAGCTGAATAAGCACTCAGCAGACACAGGGCATCACCTAGACCTGACCAGTATGTTCTGGGAGGTAACTAGCAGGCTGGTATCCGGCTGGTGCCGGGGCACCAGGTTACGGACCACATACTTTCAGGCACGGGTCTTTGTTATTCTAGTGAGTTGCTGTTCGCCGCACACATTGTTGAGGCGAAATCCAAGCACATGCTGTTTAATGTGATATTGCTCATCTTTCATGGAATTAGTTGCTGAGAAGCCGAAATGACACATTCCCAAAGCCACAGTAAAAACAAGGGTTGATATCCAACTGCATTTGGGAATTTGGCCACTGTCACTCATGTCATGTCCTGTTAGTGTCTCTCTCAATTTCACTGTCAATTCTTATTTGCCCTCCATTTTGCTTTCCTTATGCACTGCACTTTCTATTTCTGTGTTTTCAAATTCACCCCAGTTTGCTGCACTTTACTGGCAAGAACATAATTTTACCAAAGCATCACTATGAAAAATTTTAACATGAAATTGTCTGTCAGTGTTGGATAATAAAGCACTTTCCGAAAAATAAAGGTTAAAATGAATTCATACACCCATCGAGCGCCAACAGCTTTTTTATGTCACATATTGTCTTTTTCTGCTTGGTCATTTATTTCACCTTACACATCCCTTTGTTTTTATCCCCCTTTGTTCGTCATCTCATCATCTGCTCTTTCTTTGTCTCTCACTGCCTCACTGTCATCATACATGGCCATATGCAGACAGGAGCCTTTGTTATAGTTGTCAACTATTCTTTTTCATCTAGTGAGCTTATTATCTTCCACTGACATGTTTGCATTCACTTTGTAATCTCCTACACGTCCTTGATTTGATGTCACACATATAAAGATGTGGATTTTATACACAAATAGGTAGTCACAAACGTTATTGAATTACTTTCGGATCTTGTGGGATGGTGGAGGTCATATGTGATTCTATCCTTCTTCTGAAAATATACATTTTTGAAGAAACAGATACATACAAAATTAACAGTTGTATGTATTTGGCTCGTGATATTTACAGTTACAGTTAAAGGAAGATACAGAAGAGTTCTGTGTCTTAAATGTAGTGAATGTGGTCACTGAACGTGCAGAGTTTGGCAGCTCATTCCACCATTGTGGGATTACTGAGCTGAAGAGTTTTCCTTGGTGTCTTCTGTGTGGTGCTGGGACTACCAGACGTCATTCGCTGGCCAAACCCAGTCGACGGGAGGGATTGGACCTGAATGATTGAGTTTTAGTAAGCTGGAGCTGTAGAGTTGACCACTCTGTAGACAAGAGACAGAGCTTTGAACTTAATCCTTGCAGCCACAGGAAGCCAGTTCAGAGATCTGAAGAGCAGAGTGAGGTGAGCCTTTTTTGGCTGGTTAAAAATGAGGCGTGCTGCTGCATTTTGGATCATCTGAAGGGGTTTGGCCGTGCATGCCAGTAACAACATCAACAGAGCGTTGCAGTAATCAAGACGATATAAAAGCTTAGACATTTTGGGGGAGATTACAAAAGAAACGTTTTTTAATATTTGAAAATAGTGTTATATACATATATTATGTGTCCATTAACACTGCTGTTCATGTATGACTGCAATACCTGCTGGGGCAGCTTTGGCCAACACACTGAACCTCACGTTACTCCTTGCGGGCCAGATGAGTATCCTTGTGTGTGTGTGTGTGTGTGTGTGTGTGTATACCAAATTAATCTGTAAGTTGTTTTGGATAAAAACATCTGCCAAAATGTAAATATATTAGTATATTCAGTACTATATGATGCTGTTAACCCTGGTTATGGTGGCATTTCAATCTATGGTTGATAAAACAACCAAACTAGCACAGATTTACTGTTTTACTTCTACATAACGATGTTCATTTCTCTTGTCACTCCATTATATCTATAACAGGTAGTTCATAATATTCCTCTGCCAGCATCAGCAGCTAATAGACCTCAGACCATCAGTGCACATTGAGAGTATTCATCTTCGTGCCAAAGTAGAATCTGAATAGTAGATTTATATGGCATACAAAACGTCAATGTCACTGCACTGATATTTTAAATGAGGTAGACAGGCAAGTCTGAGTTAAGGTGATTATTCATTAGAGCGTGATGATAGGGTGCCATTGTATCCTACAGAAAATATACTGTTTCAGGAGGTATAGACTCTTAAACTTCTTTAACAATATCTCAAGGCTAGTTTACACACCCTTGTGTTTACCTGACACCTTCTGGTCCATTACATGTGTGTAGTTATGACAGCCACGGTATGCATGAGGAGGCTTCACCCTGTCACAGCCTATGTGTATTCATGTGCATGCACGTGCTCAGCGGTGTCTCCCTCTTCCAGACAGTGTGAGAACAAAGAGCAGCCAAAGAAGGGAAAGGAAATGTCTGTCTGCTCAAAGTCGTCCTTGAATATTCTTTCCTCCTGTGTGTGTCTTTCAAAGATAGACAAAAGTGAAGCAGCAGACGCTCTAATCAAAACTGGAAAAAAAAGCCAATTTCAAGCAATAAAGGATGTATTTACAAGAGCTGTCACTGTATGAAGGGCAATGTTTTTTTGTATCAGATAAATTTAGTTTCCATTGTTTATTTTTCAAAAGAAAACCGACCCTGTGATGAATAACTAAAGCCCTGTACGGTGGCCGGCATCTCTTGTGCAGTCTGCCAGGCCCACCACGACACCCACAGCCTACCGCAATGTTTATGGATGAGATGTCGCAAGGCGTACCACTGGGACAGGTCGCAACTGGACCCTGTGAAATAAAAAAGCCTCCACCATCTGCACTGCTGACATTTCCCACACCAGCGAGCGAGTGTGAGCATCTGGCCTTCACCTCTCCCGGCTTGTGCAGGATTTGAAGTTGTTGTACTGTCATGCTGTTTGTGGTTTGTGTGCAGTAACCTGTATGAGCTATATGACATGTGTAGAATGCAGGTGGACCACCTCGTTAGTGTGTGTTTGTGTCGCTGAGATTGTGCTGAATTCCATTTTTGTTTTTTCAGCAGTCCTTATCTCAGCTCTGGTTTGACTATTCAGGAAAGGCTGTGTTTTTCTTTTTACCCCGTTTTGCTACTATGTGGCTGTGCATTCATAAAAGGTTGGCATAAAGATTCGTGTGTTTAGTTAGTACAATAATCTTATGTCCATGTGCCAGAATTTTAACAACAAGTGGTCTCCAGCTTTATGCTAGTGGATTCTCAGTCTTTATTATTTATATCTTTTTGTGCAAAATCCTAATTACGGCTAAGAAAACCAAAAAGAATGAGGATTGTTAAAGTAATCTGGCTGGTGTACTTGGATGTAATAACTCAGGTGTGACATAATGCTCAGCTCCAACTTTGCTTAGCTCTGAAATTAAGGTACTTAAAATATCCCAGAATTCATCCAACACTACAAGTGTCAACCTTCCTTTACACAATAAGAAAGATCAGAACCTTGTAGTAACCCTGGATGTTACTTTAAGTGCCACTTGGCCAGTCTCCATAAACCCTTCTCCATAGAATCTCCCAATTCTCCCAATTTTGAGGCTTCTAATTGAATTAACTACACCTATGAAGAAATTCTTGAAATTAGTTTGATATTATTATAACTTTGCTGGCACAATGGCAGCAGGACATTAGGACTACTTTTAAGCAATATTATCAGTAAAAAATTGTTGTGCCAGGGGAAAATCTAGAAATATTTTATTTTATTCTATAGCAGGTGTTCAAAATAGGATGGCACATTTATTTCAGCTTCAGAGTTACTCAGTTCTCTCCTCCTACTGAAAACTCTAGAGCAGGTACTTACCACTTTGTCACTCTGGCAGGGGTGGGGTGGTCTATCAGATTTAGCCCCACCCCTGAAAAGTGCACCTGCAGACATATTGCTTTGTTTTAAATACAAGAATGTAGTAAAATCAATAGTGTGCTGTCCATTGTGCAGGTTTTAGCACACTTGTGGTTGCTCCCTGAGAGCATAAACTTGGAATCTTTTCTGGGTGGACTTAGATCAGCTTCTGGCCAAGGTTTGTTTCCGATACACCTCACACACATTGCGTAACGATGCAGCACCTTGCTGACTTCATAGACTTGGCCTGGGAACAAAGGTTACAAAGTTTGAAAGCCCTTTCACTCACTGCTCAAGGCTCTTGTATTCACTCTGGTTTGACGGACAGAGCAACTCAGCCATGTGTCACAGTACATTTGTGTTCCTCAATGGATGAAACCGCCTGGGTTTTTGTACTTGTTTAGACTTTAACTCTTGCTCTGACCTCATTTTATAGCTGGGTGGCCTTGGCTTGAAATATATATATATAGACAAATATGGAGACCTAAAAAAGGCCAGTAGACACGGAGGGGGGGGGGGGGACCAAAGAAATCCTGAACACTGCAGGCCAATTTTGGATGTGTGCTGGGTTTCTAAGAGTGCTTACAGTAGCACAAAGGCCCGTAGACCTCATTTTTGTGTGTACTAATGTTCTTGTGCAGGTATGTTTGCGTTTTGTAATCTAAGTATTAAATCCTGCACACACATCACACTCCATTCCTCTTTCTCCTTAGAAGCTAAATGAAGTGTGACAGGGCATTAAAGTAGGACCGGAATTCTGGGTCTTTCCCAGAGGGAGATGGAGATGAAGGGGGCTGGATGTTGGCTGGAAAGTGTTTGTGTGTGTGTGAGTGTGTGGGAGGTTTGATAAATAGCATGAAATAACTGATGGTCTGGGAACTGGCTGGAGGTGAGGGAATAAGAGACACTTCCACCAAACCTCCCACCCCTTATCTCTTATTACATTATATCATAAGACATAAGAGGTGAGTATTAATCTTATTAGATATTCTATCTACATATGTTTTTGGTGAGTCTTTTTTCTCATTTGAATTCAGACGTGGGGAGGGCTACTCATCCAAACCTTATATTCTACTGCTACTTTTCTTTGGATATTGTAAGGTAAGGCAAATTGAGCAGGTGCAGTAGATTTATGCAGCATGTTTGTGTATGAAAAACAAAAGTGGAGACGTGTTTACAATTTTCCATTTCTTTTGCTTTGTGCATAAAGCGCTGCCTCAACTGCATTTTGTGCTGATAATGAAAAGTCAGTTTGTTTTTATAATGACTAACGGCGGATTCTCGCGTTATCAGCAAACAGTCCTAAGGAACAACTCGCAAACATTGAGCAACTCCACAGCACAGCTAGTGTGCTCCATCACAGAAACCACCTCTGTATTTCTTACTTAGTTTTATTTTGCTGTTGCAGTCGGCAGTGCAGCATGAAAACCGCATACTGCTTGTCCATGTGCGTCAGCTCGCAATGACAAAAGTTTCTGTCTCTAGTAGGAATGGAACTGCGATGTTGGAGCTACTCCGGTTCACTTCGGTGCAAAAAAAGAATAGAAAAAAACAGACAGTTTTAAATAAAGCCTGTGTGAGGTACGTATACAGGCAGAAAGAGACAATGAGTTTATTATTATATTGTTACAACGCTGCTAACCCCAGATAATGTTCCTCCCATAAGAGGCAAGGTCTGGAAGAGACCGCTAGAGCCAGGATGATCTCATGAGGGGAGACAGGCTCAGTGTAGAGACCGCATCTCTTGCTTCAGCTGACAATTAATGAAGCATTGCAGCCAAAAAATACCAAACTCAATTAGGCGTGCTAATGCTCCGTTTGGTTGCACCAGGCATGTTACTCCTAATTTATTTACATAGCCCTCTGCTCTCGGCCCTTGGCCTGTTGGACTGGACATTAGATCCAGGGCTTTCAGGGTAAGGCAAATATTTTGGGGATTTGACTGGTCATAGCCAATAATAAGTCAGCTGTAAAACTGATAACAGGTTTTGTGCAAAGAATGTCAAGTATTCACAATACTGCTACTGCTGCCATTACCACAACACAAAACTGTGAAAGCTACTCCTACTAGTACCCGTCATTAATGCTGCTGCTAATACTTACAAAAACATTTTGGGCCCTGAGCAAAGATTTTCTACTTGTTCACTATTGAGAATATCCCTAAATGACACATGTGTACACACAATTATACCAATAATGGCATAATTATATTTTTATAATTATATATAATTATATTCAGCAGTTGTAAAATAAAATAAAGCTGGTAAAAATGTTGTTTATTCTTAATACCCATTTTATTTTAGTAAAAGTAAAGATCTGATTTTACTTCATGATATTATTAAATTCTAATTATTGATACATTCACATGTTCAGCACTTTAATGGTGCAGCTTGTAATATTGGAGGATATTGTAATAGGTTATATGTTTTTTCAACTATCACATTTATCGAATGATTATAAATAGAATTGCTCAATATACTGATGGAAAAATTCAGAATTTCACCGTGGAGATCGCTCAATTAAGTTTTATTTCACTGTATTTTGACTGAAACTCAAAAGTAACTACATAGTCCTTTAATAAATGTAGTAGAGTAAAAATAAGTTATTATAAAATATATTTATAATAATAAATTATTGCATATAAAATATAGTTAGCTCAAACTATGACATAGCAGACAATGGAAATACTCGAGAAATGAAGAAATTCCTGAAAGTCATAATTAACCTTAAATAAATAAGCTTAAAACACATTTTGATATTAAAATATCTAAATATTCATATGATCCTACCAGAATGCCTATTCAACCTAATCAACTCGTCTGATCCCCATCTAAAAAAGAAAAAGTAGGCAGAGTGAAAACAATATTGTATTTTGTATTATCAAGACATTTTGGTTTCATCTGTGCCTCCCTTAAATTACAAAGAAAACAATCCATTTATTTCACCTTTTTACTAACATTGTACCAAGAACATTCATCAAATCAACAAAAACAGGTGACAGTAACACTGGCTACACTCCTTTATGATACAGACAGGGTCAAGGATACCACTGATATTGTATTCATGTGCTGCAAATTCCAAATTCATTAATATAAACATGATTGTTATATCACTACTACTACTAGTGTATGTAAAGATAAATCAGTCATCTCTTCCACTGCTCATGGAAGGATTACTGAACAGGCATATCTGAGCTTACTGTTGTTACTATGCTTACTTACTGTGTTATTGTGTTTATTTAGTTTAACCTGTGTTTATTTACTTGATTAAAAGACATAAAATGACCACAGAAAGATGCTAAACAATTTAAAATAATGAACATGACGCAAAAATTAAAACATAAGTTGCAAAATAATGTCATTATTACACACACACACAAAAAAGACACAAAACACAGATTGACAAAAAAAGAGACACAAAATGCAAAGGTTGGGGGTGGGGCTTTCCCGTCGGTGCTCAGGACCCCAATTTCTCACAATCCATTCATGTCACTGGAGCCTCCCCACCAGGTGTGTCCCTGAGCAAGACACTCAAGGCTAGCTCCCGGCGCCTATGGCAGCTCACTGTTCCCCCCAGGGGGGTGGGTTAAATGCAGAAGACAAATTTCACTGTAACATGTATGTGCAAATGTATACGTACTCAGTGAGGAATAAAGGATGTTTAATGTTTAATCGGAATCGATGTAGGTTAAATGTTTCTCCATAAACAGCAGCCATTGATCTTGTCTACAATCAATCAGTGAGACTTGCAGCTTCACATCTCATGATCAGCAACAACCTTTTTTCCTCAGTTCTTCAGCCAAGTTTCACTTTATTTAAACTTGGCTTTTTCTCAGCCGGCAGTTTACACTGATAAGCTCCTTCTATTCACTTTAGTAATTTCCATATTTCCCTCTGGCTTAGAGTGGTGATATTGTAATAACCCTGTTCTTTTCCAGGGGAGTAAACACTGCCCTCTGAAATAACATTAACATTAGTTCCTGACAAGGTGGAAAAATGTCATGGTAATGGCCCGTAGTCTCCTCGAGACATAGTTCAATCACAAATACGCTAAATAACAGCCAAATGGTAAATATCTGCTGTTCTTTCCAACATGCAAGCTAAACTGTGCTCGCACCTCTTTCGTTAAAAACAGAGAAAGCACTATATAAAATAATGTACAGGGATAAATAATGTATCTCCTTTTTGTAATTAGAGCAGCTTCCTGAATACATTTGCCCACATTAGACCCTGAGAGCATTTCCACTGTGTTTAATGTTGCATTCAATACTTGTTACTCTCTGCTCCACTTAAGTCGTATTTAACTCCCATTAACAAAACAATCTCAAGCATCGCTCGACTGTTAATAGCTTCTTTTTAATTTGGTAATGACATGTGGTTTTCGACTTTGTTTTGCTGGGCTGAGGAGGGGCTGCAATGTGTGCTTGCTGTGGGGTGAGGAATGAAGGTGGATAGGGACAAGAGAGCTGGCAAAGGGCATGTGTGACAAAGCAAAAGCAAAAAACAAAACAAAAAAAGACAAGGCAGAAAAGCCACAGGAATGACAGAAGGGAAGAGACAGAGGAAGAAGGATGGGAGTATGATAATGCTGAGGCAACAGCTGTTCAGCTGTGGCAAGCAGCTGTAACCACTGAAGGGGGTAAAACCTGAGCCAGGACAGGACAGTAATGGCAGCCAGGACAGACACAAAGGAAACACACCTACATGCAAATATGCATTCAAAGAAAATGGATGCCTATTAAGTATATTAGGCTCTATATGTTACATTCAATACTCTGATTTAAGAAGAATTCAGCTAAATATTTGCTCACTATAGATATCTGATGCATACAAGAGGGTGTCTTCCTTTGTGTCTTTCTGTGTTAAATTGAAATGAGTAACAAAAAGAGAGTGTTTAATAATAAAAATTCAGCTTTTGAAACTTTGTACTTGAAGATATCCACTTAATATGTCAAATTTGGAAGTTTGCACAGATTGAAGGCTTTGGCTATTGGCCCCATCACTTCTGTAAGAAGTATCTTTTAGACAAATTCAAGGTCTTTATTAACAGTAAGAATGGTTACGGCAGGAAAAGTGTTCATATAGGCACCTGACTGTTGTTTTGTAATAGACTTGAAAAAAAATTTGTTAATTTAAATATAAATTAAATAAATAGAGTGTTGAATTTTGAATTATGAAGTGGTACATTGGAGTGAAACCACAGTATGCTGGATATCCAACATCTTTTGTCTTTTGAATTGAGCTAAAATAAGAGGGATGAGGCATGTTTAATGTGCTGGTAGCAACATCTGTTATCACTGATGCGCTTGATGTGGCAATTTGCAGCCTCAGCTTCAGAAGGAAAAAGAAGGGAAAATTGTTACCATCTATTTGCTGGATGAAGCATGTATGCAGTCATGGCTGCTACAAAAGGATAATAGCTGCACATAGAGTCTAATAAGGAATGAGGGGAAATTGAAAGAAGTGTTTATTTGCCATTTGTTGTTCTTTATAGCAGAAATATTGAAGAATGATAATGAAATTTCACCCACAGTGATAGAGAGTCTTCAACGCTTCACATACCATTCACACAGGAGGTCCCTTATTCCACAGTTCCACCTATGCTTCTCTGGCTAATGTTTATTTTTTCCCCTAACATATCTTTCTGGAAAGACTTTATTAAGATTTTTATTAAAGCTTTAGGTGCACTATTCAAAATCTGTCCACTTGCAAAGAGGAGAGCCCACTTCTTGTAACTCTGACTTTGATGTCAGTGTCTCATTGTGCTAGACACTGCATGAAAGAGAGAGGCACATCACAGCTCATAACTGACTCTATATATGAAGGCAACTGCCCACTGATGCTCCTGAGAAATTTCAGCACATATGGTGGTAATGTTCTCCCAAAATTAAAAGGAGCAGTTATAAAGACTTCTATCTAGTCACCCATGGCAGTCCAAATTGTGCTCAGGATTTAAACTGAAAAGTTGTATTCTCTTAGAGTTGTATAGATTTCTTTAGCTTAAACTATCATTTGATGACTACGAAAAACCCCAGTTGTGATGTAAAGGTTGTTTATAGAAATTGTATTTTTCTTTTAATGCCATTTCTCAAACTCCCAGACTCCCTTAGTGTCAGTAATGTGAGATATTTGTTTGGCTGCAGTGCAGTTCAGCACAAAATGTTTAAGTAAACCATAAATAAAAGTTGGAATGTAATATAAATGTGCATAAATAGAGATTAGTGTTCCTTAAGACTGGACACAAGCAACACACAAGAAAACAAACTATGGTTTTGAGTATATAAGTTACACAACACACTTTTAATTAATAAATATCACCAATGGATTAAATGAATACCTGCATTTATGTGTAATGTGTCACTTGAAGTGATGGATGTACAGATTATTATCAACCAGCTCTGCAGTTTTTTTATCCAAACTGTGGTCTCCCAGCCTGCAATTCTATTCTCCTGGTTCACGCTCACAGCTCTCAGCAGTGTTGTTTCACAGCAGGTAGCTGTTCAGTAAAAGAGCACAGGTAAATCCACTGCCCTTTGTCCTACAGCAACCATCCAGAACAAAACAATAGGCAGACGATGATAGAAGCTTAGTGTTTTTCTCAGGAGCTGGTGGAGATGAAAACATGCCATTGTAGTCAGAACTTATTTGACTGCATTCAAGACTTTTTCTTTTCTAATAAATCAATTCACTAATAAAATGCTTAGAAAGCTTGACTTGAACACTCATTCCCATAATCTGGACATTTTTCGTTACCCCTGTTTACAACGAAAAGTGAGAAAAGCTTTGTCCATGTAGCCCATGCTACAAACACGGCAATTTGATCAGATTCTTCAGGCTACAAAATCCATCCAAAAGGCCATGGGACTATATTTTTTGTCTAATTATATATCAGCAGTGTGGATGCAAATGCAAATGCACTGAAAAAACTTTCTTTGTTGGTTCATGTTAGAGAAGACAGACAGCAGACAGGACCGCATGCTGATATTCCTCTTCATCTCACCTTGGTAAAGGCCTGATGAATGTATCTAGTGTCCGTGTGTGTTTTTTTCAGCCTGCTTTGGAGAGTTACAGCACACTTCGAGATAAGGTCACGAACCTCATCAGCTTTCCCCTTGAAGACCAGCATGATTACTTTAAGCTGGGTTAAGTTGGGTTCTTGGTCTCAGTGGCCCCGTCGTAGCCCCAGCACCTCTTTCCTAGTAAGCTGGCCAGATCGATGGACAGATCTGTGGGCCATTAGGCTTGTTTCAGTCCCTCGTCTTCATTGATTACAGTCCCCATTACAGCCTTCACACCTCTGTTCTCCTTGTCCTATTTTATTTCTAATGCCTCATTTTCTTGTCTCCCTGGTCTATCCATCTTCCGCTCTTTCCCTTTTATTTAATCGTTCTCAAACTATAATTTTTCTTTCTTTCTTTGTTTCATGCATCATATTTCCACCAACTTGTCTATTCCAAACTCTTTTCTCCCTTTGGGCCCTTTTCTTTGTCTCTTGGTCTCTAGCCATCTTCCGTTTATCTCCCCTCGTCCCACTATATACCATAGCTCTCTTTATCATTTCTCCTTCCCCTTTTGTTCTCCTTCTCAGCCCTGAGGGCCTCAAGCTCACAGAGGTAGATTATCACACATCTAAGGAACTCCGCTCCCTCATTCCTGTTGGTCAAATTAGTTGTCAAATTGAGCACCAGTCAGTCTTCTTGATTCTCCCGGGGTACATTGCCCTTGCAGTTCTACACAAGAACGCGCATTTGCATGGATAATTGTGTTTTGTTTGTAAATCTGTGTTGAAATGTTTGTTGAATATACCCTTTTGGATTTATAGGGGATTACAGTGAAATGTCTTGCCAAAGATAGCTTGTTGTTGTGGACGCACCTAATGATTAAAGAGAAATGGGTGGAGGATGCACACGCAATTGTCTGAACATCCAACCCCTAACAGTTTCTTGGAACACAGGCCTCCAATTTGATCAGAGTCCAATTATAGCAAAACTGGAACAGAGGTAGCTTGAAAGGAGGAAGAGCACTGCAGAGATTTAGAAAAGCAAGGGGATCACAAAAAACAAAAAACCAAAAAAGCTATTTTAAAAGCTAAGACATTAAACAGGTAGAGAAAATCTTTATTGCAAACATTAACTGTAATCCCAACTACCTATTAGAGTTCTCTGCCATTCAGATGTGCTCCACCCAAGTGGAGGGACACTTCCAAATGAGTTCATCAGAAGCCTTTTGTGTGGACAGACCTTAAGGCAACCAGGGGCAAAGGTCCCTGTAATTGTGGTCCCTTCTTCTGAGCCGTTTAATGAATTGTGGCAATCTCAGACTACTGTTAAAATGGTAACAAGTGTGTGGGTCACTGCCTGGCCTCAGATAAAAAGCACGGTCAAGGTACGAGGCAAAAACCACTTCACCCAGATGTGACTACTCAGTGATGGCTGGTGTCCTGACCCAATAATGTAGGCATTCAAAGGGAAGGATGAGACGTAATGGGGAAGTATTTGGATGAATGAAGTCCTTAAATTCCTGCATGTGTGTGTGTCTGTGAATGTGAGCAAGGACAGGAATGTGGAGAAAGTTACAGCAAGGGAAATGTCACTGAAAGGTCATTTGTTCCAGAACGTACTGGAAAGCAGCCACAGTGAGCCTCACGGATATGATTCCATTAAAGACTATTTGCCCCTTACAATTCTAACAAAGTGCTTCATCCAAGCAGCAGTGTTCACAGTGTCATGGTGACCCAGACACTGAGTGAACTTTGACTAATATGGCCAAAACCAGTTACAGTTATATCTAAAATCTAGCTCACCAACATTCTTATTGCTGAATGCTCAAAATAAAATTTATAATATAATACAAACAATGCTGGAGAAACTCACCTTCTAATGACTAAACAGTCTTGTTCCATTGTAGGTAGTCAGCACTGGGTATGGCAGTAGTAATAGTAGGGATAGTTGTAAAACAAGCAGGACAGGGTTCTCAGAGGGCTGGGGTTGGGAACCACTGTATAGCATCTTCAGGTGGTTTCCAATCAAGATTTGGCAACACTACTTTATTTTACTTGATCCTGTCTTGAATTTATCTAACTGTAACTCACTCTTCCTAATTTGTTCATCCCAGTTCAGATGTATCTTACAATGAAGAAATGACCGACTTTTAGTTGGCTTAATTAGCTCAGTAAAGCTGTTATAATCTGTGAGGCACTAACTTGTTTTGCCACAGTTGCACATTTCTTAATAAAATAGGGATTAGTTAGTTAGATTAATGTTAAATGTGACTGGGATCGTTTTATGGGCAGAAAACTGTAAAAACAAAAAAGTCAAAGTTCCACTGATAAGCTGAGGACTTACCACAAAAAACACTTCCATGGCTTTTAGTCTCCATATATGCAATGAATTGAAACAAAAAAAAAAAAGTCTTTTCTTCACTGGGACTTTTGAAGGTCGGTTATCATCGCTGGACCCAAGAGAAATAATTTCCCCTGCAGCTTATTTCCCAAAACATTTTGCTATTAGTATCATGTGGTCAAGTCAAACCAGTGTTATGCTCTTTTATGCTCAGAGTGGATCGTTCCATAGCTGGGGATAGGACCATCACATGAAATATACGTTAGAGTCTTTGCTAATACATAACAGATTTTGGCTTAACTGACATTTCACTTCCAAGGAAGCACTTCCTGTCTAAATCTTTGCCGTGCCTTATCAATTAAAGACTAAATTCCCCCAAAATTTCATTGTAGCAATCAATTTTGGCAAAAGCAAACACACTTGTCCATCTCTATCTCTTTGAGAAACTGAGAGAAGGAATTGGCTTCAAAGTGTCAGCACCAAGTCATTCCCTAAATTTAATTACTGTGGAATTTACTTTTGTACCAAAAAAACGCAAATTGGGCTTCATCTTAAAAAATAGACAGAAAAGAGTTCCTCCCTTCATCCCAGACTGTGATGAATTGTTAATGTGTGTGTGGTCTGTTTCTGGAAAACCCAAAAGTACCCCGAAGGGATGAGGAATGGGTGTTACACACTCCGATGGAGGACTTGTATTTCACTGTTTTCACTTTAAAAATGAATGAGTGCATTCTTTCTTCAGAGCCTCAGAGTCTGACAATCTTAACCCCCCTCCTCCTGCCCTACCCCCAACAGTCTCTTTTACCATTTTCTCTTTCTGTCTGCCCCTCAATAGCTGATTGATAGCACTCCATTGACACAAAGTTGATGGGAATGTCTTGGGGACAAACAGTGGTTGTCAAGCTGGAGTTCATGGTCAACTCTGCTTCAAGTTTGACTCTCAATGGGGTTCCTTGTAGCTCTTGTCTGGAGTCATTCAGGGGTCCTGACCACCGTGTTGACTTTTCCCCAATAAAAGCCATTCCTCTCATTGTCTGCCAGCGTACAAACAAGATACCCACAGTGGCTGATTATCTGGTTGTGGTCTTACAAGGAAAATATTTTCTCTGTGACCGTTTGATGAGGTCACAGAGTTCATCACAAGCTACCTTGCAATTTATCAGAGGCGAAGATACAGGGATTGTATTTGTCATGAAAAAAACTGTGTGACACATTTTTCAATACTTGCTGATGCTAAATATGTTTCAGATTTATTTGTATTCAATTACACCTGACTTCTACTTAGATTTTTTCCTAACCCCTCATATTGGATTCATGGCCTTTGCCAGTTTTGTCCTTTACTTCAATGAGCTGTACAGTACATAAAAGCTGCTAAGCCTTAGTTTTAATGCACAGCTCGTTACACTGGAAACAACAGAGAAATAGCTGGCTTCTGTGATATTAAATAGTTTTGTTAATATGGTTAGCTATGATGCTGCCAAATCTCTTGCCAGTAGTGATTTATGGCTGAATACATACTCATCTGGTCCACTTTATCCCCAAAGAAAAATCATTTTAAAATTGCCCATGGCTTGAAGACCAACTCAAGATTCAGAACATTTCCTTGGCAATAGGGAGAGAGACAATTTTATTGGCAATGTCATTTGAATGATATGAACAATGCATACCTCAATCCCACTGGGCCGATGGACTTGAGAAGCATAGTTTCTTTTTCTTTCTCATTTTGTGTATGAGACACAGGATGCAATTGGATGTGTGTCACAATTAGAAAGCTATAATTATAAATTTCTGTTGTAGTCAGGGCTTAGTTGTTACGAGAAGGCCAAATGTGCTTTGTGCCAGTGGAAGCATTCAAGTTGTTATGGGCTGTGAAGTATTACATTTTCACGAGCAGCTGCTTTTTGAAATCAGAAAAGGGAAATGTGGCATGTTTGGTAAACAATGTTATACAAAGAACAGGTGCTACTGCTGACAATGAAGTGATGTGCTTGTGTATGTTGCAAAGTTGAATGATAACTTTTGCTCAATATCTTTATCTTTCTATATTTCTATATATTAAATGATATTTCAAAAATACCCATACAGACACTTAAACCCCCCAAAAATTCCCCCTTTTCAAAGGCAGTGTGCATCATTCTTCAACCTAGTTTAGCTTAATTGTCAGAGCTGTGGACCAGTTGTTGTCCATAGAGTACATGGTTGAAAACACATTAGCCAGAGACATGGCTCCAAAAGCTTGGTCGAAAATTTTACTAAATCAAATTTTATTTCCCACTATATATTGTTTTTTTTTTGTTTTGTTTTCTGTTTTAATGATTAGAACTTTGTACTGACTGATGTAAGCAAGAGTCAAATTGTGTAGATGCAAAATCTTAGTTCAGCAGCTTTTGACTTGTCCCTTTAGGGATCGCATGAGTTTTTAACACTGCATCCCCTTCTTGTCACAGCCTTCCCATTTTGCCTGGGCTTGGAGGCTGGGTGGGGCCATTCCTGGTTGGGTTGTATTTCATCCCATAACCTACAGCAACCCAGCCAAATGTTTTACCCATTGGGCCCAGATGTTCAAAATATCTAGTCAGGTTTTCAAATGACTCATTGCAGTTTTACACACCTCTACAGTCCAATTTATCCTCTTTCTGGTCCATGTTTTGGTTACCTAGTCTGAAACTCAGTTTTTATTTATCATGTTTTAAGCCACAGTGGGCAGATGTTTTTAGTGAGAACATCCATTGTAAAATATATGCTTAGCCACAAAACACGGACATCATTTACCAGTTAACCAGGCAGATATTTTTCTCTGGAGTTTGCAGGGAATTATGGAATTGACTTATATTTGCCTAGGCAGTTAATGGCTTATATTGGATGTGTAATTTATAGTTACCGATGTTGCATTTGCAATTTGTGTTTTTGCAGGTTGACAAACAAAAATGTCTTCAGCTTTTAAGAATAAAGTCTAAATTTTCAATTGAAGGCTTAAAGCTTAAGGAGGTAAGAAACCAAGATTGGTTCAGGGAGGCAAAAGTCCAAAATGTGCACCATGGTAGATCTAACCCTTATGTCCTCAAGGGACTAGTGCTGTTAATTTGTCTTTCTGCCTGCATGGTAAGATTGTCAAGCTTTGCACCAGTATCTCATTAGGAAAAGGACAGCTGTGCAGAGGCGGGCAAGCCTGTTTCCAGAGACACCAGTGAGTCACAGTAGGCCAGCAACCAATCGGGGGAACACTTGCTACATGCTGAATGACTCAGAGAGCCTTACATGGTTGCTTGCTCTCAAAGTCATATATGGCTGTTGTCTCATTCCCAGAAAAGGTTTTCTGACACTTAGAGACGTATAAAAACAGGTTGTACATTGTCACTGGATCTGTTAGAGCTGTTACTGGCACTGTTATCAGCTCTGGCAAGCGGGCTGCTGCTCTGGGAAATATCCTCTGTTCCGGTTCTCTGGACTCCATAAACATCTTTCAAAACCATGCTCCACCAGGGTTGCAACTCCTAAGTTTGAGTTGCTTTGAGCCAAGTGCCTTGAGACTCCACTGATGAACTTTGATGGCAGTCTTTGTTGTGGAATTTGGCCCAGAGTGCTCAAAGCTCATTCTGTATGCCCCCAGCTGTAGGGCTCAGCTTTGACTGACTCTTAATTTTGTGCAGAAAAAACAATGTGTCACCACTGTGGAAAGCCTTATTTTAGGTTCCTTTCTGAAACTGACCCTAACTGGATGCTACCTACTGTGTGACTTCACAAAGACATAAGAGCGCAATATGACAACCTTGGGCAATATTTTATTCCAGGGGGTAGGACAGACTAAATATTCTGACAGGATAAAAACATATTTGAGAAAGTTTTTAGGGCCTGCAGCCAGGTATCTTATTAAGTCAGCTAAGAAAGACAGCACAGCTTTCATCTGTGAAAGAAATCCACATATATCCCTACTGAACTATTTTTAATTTTTCCAAAGGCCACCCACACTGTAAAATTTATTTCAAATGTTCTTCTAGATGACTAGAAATCAAGAAAAATACATAAAAAAGAGCCTTAATAATATATGGCTAGAGAAAATATGTTGATGCCGACTATGTGTGTTTTTTACATTAAGATATATCAGGATCAGCCATATTGAGTCTGCGGCTTGACACCCTTGGGAGCAGCCTGCTGTTGGAGGCTGCCTCTGGGCAAGACCCTTTGGCCAATCATCTCCCCCTTGCCTGAAGGCAGGCCCTAGTTTTTCACTCACTCCACTACCTACAACTGCAACCCTGCCTGTCAATCACATCTCTAGACCCTATTGTGCTGCCTGACCCACTGGCATTCTTGCCATGGCAACGCAAATCCCAGCAGACCTTGCTGTCAAAAACAGGAGTTCTCAGAGATGAAAGACAAGAGTCTCTGATTCAGTGTAGACGCATGGGGATTGTGCGGGGACCCAGATGTCTTGGTCATATATATAAATAATGTATCTCTATAGTTTGTTTCATTTTTATTTAGGAAATGTAGCAATGATATTGTATCTATCCCTATATCCCCTTAACACTCTATACTGTACTATCAATGAATGTTCATAGACAAATTACCCTAAAGAAAATCTTGGCTAAATGTATCATTATCCATGCACTGTGGAGGCTGCAGTAGTAAGAACACTGTGTGAGCTCTTACTTGAATCAAAGTGGCGAACAAGAACTATTTGTTCAGGGTAATAGTTTATCCAAGCATACTCACACTAAAAAACAGCAGCAGTGCATATAGCCTTTTCTCAAACTTAGAGGAAAGACTCATTTAAATCTTTATTTAAACAGTGGCAACATTCATGCAGATCTATTGACCGAACTTATGGTGCTATACATATAGGCATTGATTAAAGCTCACAGTACAAGGCTTGTTGCCTGAATGTGCAAATGTGTGTTCTTAAAAAAGTAGACAAAGACAAGATAGATTTTTAGAATTGATTTTTAGAATGTTATGTATTTGAAAAGCCAATGAAATTTTAAGGCAACTAAAAATTAGTACATCTTCCTGCCTGTGCTTGCTGAGTTTCTCCTTGAAATAAAAAAGCCCAATGAAAATGAAAAAATCAAGGTGATTACTTTGCTGTAGAAGAACTGTAAAGATTTAAAAAGATATTCCATTTTTCTCAACGGGAAATCTTTTTTATCTATTGTTTGGTTCTGTGCAGGTAGTGTATCCACTGAGGCCTTTTTTTGGTGATGTTTGCTGATAAAAGGCTGAGTCCTGCTGCTGGAAACAAGGTTGATAAGAGTAAAGTTGCTTTAAAATGAAACAATGAGCTGGTGCATGCTAAAATGTTCTGTTGAGGACAAGGAGGGGGCATAGTTGTGGATTAATTCTCTGTGTCATGTAATCCTTTGGTAATATTTATTAGTGCAGTGTCAAAAAACATCTTACCATCTTATTATCTTGTATCATCAAGTATTTTAACTACAGCCCTGATTTGATTCACCAGATATCTAAATACATCTCTCTTCTCTGCCTTGTCTTGCAGGTCATCCTGATCCTGACAAAGTACTACCATGCTGACTCCACTAAAGTGCTGGAGAGCTCACTGTGGAGGTAAGCCACATGGATCCACCATGCTCCCTCTTGCTGTATGTCTTTATATCTTGTCTGGCCTCAGACTCACACAGATCAGTCATCAAGCGGGTTCCTTTTATCTGTGAAGTCCGTGCAGATCTAGGTTGTTTTTCCGCTGTGTTTCTTCAAGGAGAAGAGCAATATAGAGCACTAGGATGGACAAAACATCAGCAGGACACTTTGAGTAAAGTGGGGGACCGGAGAGTGGCACTGCGGGGCCAGAGTGGGCATCTGTTTGGGCAGATAACATATCAGCATGGCACAGGGCAGGGGGATGGGCACTGCGGTGCCAGGGAAAGGGGTCAAGTCTAACTGGCAGAGCTTTGTCTCTTTAGCAAAGTGCTGCTTGCCAAAAACACGTCACACTTCTTTCACGTTTGAGCGGTGGAAAAAGCATCCCCTTCCACTTCACCTTATCTCACTTCACTTCACAACAAGTAATGTACAAGCACAAGTTTTTCTTGTGCTTGTACATACACTCTCATGAAATATTAATTTTCTCTTTATTCTACATCGGCTCCTGTGGCGCTGCTATGTAGCTGAGCTTGACCTTCTCATAGATAATAGGGTGGAGGAGATTTAATAATATTCAAATTTTCTAATAAAAACTTAAAAAATAGACAAGCCCAGGCTCATAACCCCAGATAAAATTAGCTGTCTAGAAGACATTCACAGAGAGCAAAACGTGTCTGATGGTGGTACTTAATTCATGCCATTCACCTCACTGAGGACTTCAAAGCTTCAGCCTCTCATTAGCGCTGACTGGCTGTCTCCCTGGAGGACAGATATGAATAATGTACATATTTTTATCCTGCCCCTGTTGATGTTTTAATTGTTGCAGTGTATGAATAATGTTTCAAATTTACCACTGGACAGCCTACTAGAGAGAGAGAGAAGGAAAGAAAAGGCCAGAAAATGGTTGAATTTAATGCAGGTTTTACCTAAATCGGCAGAGACTGAAGAAACTGGCTGCCTGCCCATTGGCATCATTGGCCAAATCGCAAAAATTACCATCAATTTACCATGTTTCCAAGAGGACACATATGACTCTGTCACCACTTCATTGCTGGTATTATGTGTTGGGTGTACCTCAATTCCTTGTAGCGGTCAGCTTGGTGCTGTGTGCGGATAGCTTCAATCCGACGGCCTATAGGCTTTGAAGTGCTTTCAAGGATCAAACGTGAAAGATGGTGGAAGATAAAGGGTTTGCCATCTTAACCGTGTCAGGTGGTGTAGATCAAGGTGCCAGGTTTCACAGAGGGGGAAAGATAACAGCTCAGAGAGTAGAAAGTTGTTTGCTGAGGCCCTTTTATTTAGAAATGGTCTGTCATGGGGCTAACCCATGTCCTGTAGAGAGTACGTGCAGATGTGTTATCATACTAATAATACCAATTCTATTTATTTTACCATCTAGCTGGCAGAGTAAAGAAACCAAAAACCAATGTCACTGTGATACTTACCCAATGTTGTGTATGCTCCACTCCATCTGACAATCGCTCCCAGGTCACATTATCAAACAGGAAGTGTGAGGGGTGAAAGGTCTTTATAGCGGGGGTGAATTGGGTTGTACCATCCAGGTAGGAAGTAAAGGGGTGTTTTATGATTGTGTGAGGAAACTGTCTTAAAAGTACCCTTGATAACATTTTATGTTAACCCCTGATAAATAATTTTTAAGACATTAACCTTCCTGGACTATAGGTTTAAGCCGCACCGTAAAATTTGAAAGAAAGAATAATATATTTAAGACATGAAAAATAATACTGTTTTGAAAGTTCAGAGAGGCATATTATAGTGTGTTTTACCGGCATTACGTAAAGAGTCCGTTTACGGTGGTAATTGAGTTGTTATAAATAAACGGCTTAATTGGTAATGGTTTGTCTTTACAGGAGGGTTGCTTCAGGATTTTGTATATAAGGCCCTGTGCTGATCAGAAAAGTCAGGTTTTAAATCTTCCTCCTGCCACTGAACACCAAACCACTGTCCAAGGGATCTTGTTCATTGCAGTTCAGATGGGGATCTGCTGCTTCACAGATAGCCAGCTTGCTCATTTCTTCGCGTGTTTTCCATTATGAGGGGTGAGGGTGTAAAAATAATGACCCTAGCATAGAATTTTTCTTTTTGTTTATTTTTGAGGGCTGCAGAAAAATTCATTTTATTATTTATTTTGTCCAGTTTGAAAGGTTTGTTTTGTTTCATTTTTGTGTATAATTTTTCCCTTCAGGTATATAAGGCCTGACTTATTCATTGCAAAACCACTTTGAATGACCCTAGCATAGTTTTTCTTTTGTTTATTTTTCTTTTTTATTATTTATTTTGTCCAGTTTGAGGTTTGTTTTGTTTCATTTTTGTGTATAATTTTTCCCACTTATTCACAAAACCACTTTGAACTGCGGCTTGATGGGTGTCACTGTAAATAAATTCCACACTGAGTGAAGAATACTCCTGCCTCTCTGCGTGTGTGTCTCCCACCACTTGACTAACCCTTATAACGGTCTATAGAGATCAGTCTTGTGTCAATAGGCGAAGAACACTATTCATAGTTTAACAGTACAACTGCAGATTTTGTCAAAACAATCCATTTTGTAGGTAGATGGTTTGTTAGAAACCCACATTGTCAACTAGAATAGTCAGTCAGTCAGTCAAAATAGTCCATCTATTTCCTTTTGTCAGAGATGTGTTTACCTGTGCACTATGGAGACTTGTTTCTGTCACCAGACTTTTGGAGACCTTTGATTATTGCTGTAAATTAATCCAGTATGTCTGTCTTTAAGTCTGTTATGACTGGCCCAAGATTCGGTGCTATAACACAGCTGATAAAAGAGCTCCAACCACACTCTGGACAGTGATTCATGCAGCAACAGCAGCGGTGTTGCAGTATTGTTTTTCTGGCTGAGGTGGATTACAACATTTAGAGGTTTGTACCCCTGCAGTGAAAACTAAAGAACCTCACATTGCATTGACAGCTGTTATCTGCTTGATTAGAATACATTTAACTTTCAGGCTGGACCAATCAGCTGATTAGCATTTCAAATATTCATTAAGTTGTGACTTAATGAATTTATGTGATGTGGCTCATGCGGTTGAGTAACTTGTCAAGTTAACCATTGGTGGTTTAATCCTGTTTTCCTTCTGTCCATAAGTCTAAGTGTTCTAACCCTTCTATTGCAATGTGCTTTGTCTGGAGACCAGTATCCATTCTCATCTCATGTTTTTTGACAGATATATCAAATTGTGCTACCATGATCTGCATACTGTGGGGTTTGATCTATCCCTATACACAAGTCAGCGGGAAACCAGTAAAATAAAATACACGTTTATTTAAAGTTACTATATTCAACTACATAATGCTACATAAATCTCGATATCAACTCATTGTGCTCTGTTTAGCTTTCACTCTATATCCTCTGCTCCACTTTTCTAAAGTGTGCTATGCTCCATCTTCCTCTACAGAGCCAGGGTTGTTAGTCATGTCAAAGAGCCCAGAAAAACTGACATCAATGGGAACCTGAGAAAACTTTTAAGGCCTCACAATAAAGAAAAAAACACAAATAAGGAGGAAGAGAACCATGGCATGCACATTCTGCATCAGTATATTGTACTTTCTTATCCTCAAAATAAAACATTGTTGTAAAGACTGTGACATCTCCTCATCTTTAACCTTGTTCAATTCAACTTTATTTATATAGCGCCAAATTACAACAAGGTCATCTCAAGGCACTTTACATAATAAAGTCCAGACTATACAAACATTTAAAGAAAACCAAACAAATCCCCCTTGAGCAAGCCTTAGGCAACAATGGAGAGGAAAAACTCCCTTTAATGGAGTGCTTCTCAATTATTTTCTGTGACGCCCCCCCCAGCGAAAATAAAACAATTCGCGCCCCCCGTGACTCTAATCGCAGAGGGGGGGAGGGAGGGGGTGCTAGCGCCAGCGTTCGTTTACTCGGTGCAAAATAAACCCGACACCATAGAACTAATCCTCCCTGCCCACACTCTGACAATGAGAGCGCCACTGCCAACTACTGGACTGGATCTGCAATTACACTTTATTCTAGTAAGGCAAAAAAAGCATGTTCTCCACGGTCTCACGCGCCCCCCCTGGCAGCGCCCCACTATTTGAGAAACACTGCTTTAATGGAAGCAGAAACCTCCAGCAGAACCAGGCTCAGGGTGGGAAGCCATCTGCCTTGACCGGTTGGGCTGAGTGGAAAGTGGAGAGAGAAAAGAACAGAGCAATGAAAGCCACAACAAAACACTGGGCAGGTTAGTAGGACCAGTAGCTGTGCACTGGAAGACACACAACACCAAATCTAGGGACACCTGAGGACAGGGACAGAGAGAGGGAGACAGAGAGGGAGAAAGACGACTACATGACAAAGAAGACACAGAGTTAATGTCATACACTTGTGACATATAAATGTGGGGTGAGAGGAGGGAGTGAAGAGAAGAGGAAAGTGGCTCAGTACAGAGTCCCCCAGCAGTCTAAGCCTATAGCAGCATGACTATAACAACTATAAGCCTTATCAAAGAGGAATGTTTTGAGCCTAGTCTTAAAAGTAGAGAGGGTGTCTGCTTCCCGAATCTGGACTGGGAGCTGGTTCCACAGGAGAGGAGCTTGATAGCTAAAGGCTCTGCCTCCCATTCTATTTTTGGAAATTCTGGGAACCACAAGTAGGCCTGCATTTTGGGGCCGAAGTGGTCTAGTAGGATGATACTAGGAGATCTTTTAGGTATGATGGAGCTCGTTTAGAGCTTTATAGGTAAGAAGAAGGGTTTTAAATTCTATTCTACATTTAATGGGAAGCCAATGGAGAGAAGCTAATAAAAGTGAAATACGATCTCTCTTACCAATCCCAGTCAGTAATCTTGCTGCAGCATTTTAGATTAATTGAAGGCTTTTTAGAGAGTTACTGGGGCAGCCTGAAAGTATAGAATTACAGTAGTCCAATCTAAAGTAACAAATGCATGAATCTCACTTGAGACAGGATGCTCCTAATTTTGGCAATGTTTCTTAGGTGGAAGAAGGCTGTTCTAGAGATTTGTTTTATGTGTGAGGTAAATGACAAATCCTGGTCAAAAATGACTCCGAGATTCCTTGCAGTACTACTGGGGGCCAGAGTTATGTCATCTAAAGTAACGATATGGTGGAAAACATGTTTCTTAGACTTTTAGGCCCAACCACAATAACTTCAGTTATATCTGAGTTTAGAAGAAGGAAATTATATGTCAACCAGTCCCTTATGTCTTTTAGACATGCTTGTAGTTTGATTAATTGATTTGTTTCATCAGGTTTCATAGATAGATATAACTGTGTGTCATCAGCATAGCAATGAAAAATTACAGAGTATTTTCTAATAATGTTGCCAAGGGGAGACATATATAGAGTAAAGAGTAATGGTCCTAATACAGAGCCTTGTGGAACTCCATAACTAACATTTGTGTATGTGGAAGATTCATCATTAACATGAACAAATTGGAATCTATCTGATAGATAAGATTTTAACCAGTTTAGTGCAGTTCCTTTAATTCCAATTACATGTTCTAGTCTCTGTAATAATATTCTGTGATCAATGGTGTCAAATGCAGCACTAAGACATAGCAGAACTAGTATAGAGACAAGTCCGTTATCTGAAGCCAGAAGAAGATCGTTGGTCACTTTAATCAGTGCGGTTTCTGTGCTATGATGAATTTTAAATCCTGACTGAAATTCTTCAAACAAGTCGTTTCTGCACTGGTGGTCACATAATTGCTTTGCAACTACTTTTTCAAGTATTTTAGAAATAAAGGGGAGATTGGATATTGGTCTGTAAATGGCTAAGACACCTGGATCCAGTTTTTTAAGTAGAGGTTTGATCACAGCTACCTAATAGGCCTTTGGTACATATGCTGTTTCTAAAGATAGATTAATGATATCTAAAACGAATGTGTTTAATAAGGGTAGAGCATCTTTGAGCAGTCTAACTGGAATAGGGTCTAGCAGACATGTTGTTGGTTTAGATGCCATAACAGTTGAGGTTAACTCAGTAAGATCTATTGGCACAAAGCAGTCTAAAGGGGACTGAGGACTTACTGATGATTCTAATTCTGTTGTATTTGTGGGGAGGGTCTGTAAATTTTGTTTCTAATAGCTACTATTTTGTTTGTGAGGAAAGTCATAAAGTCATTCCTGCATAGCGTTGAGGGAATACTAGGCTCAACTGAACTATGGCTCTTAGTCAGCCTGGCTACAGTGCTGAAAAGAAACCAGAGCTTGTTCTTGTTTTCCTCTATTAGTGATGAATAATATGTTGTTCTGGCTTTACGGTGCGCTAATTTGTATGAGTATAAACTCTCTTTCCAGGGTAAGTGTGATCCTTGTGAATGAGTGGAACGCCACTTCCTTTAAACTGACATATTCTTCCTTCTGCAACCAAGTTTCAGTGAGACAAAATAAATCAAATTGATGATCGCTTATCAAGTCATTTACTAACAGAGATTTAGATGAGAGAGATCTAATATTTAATAATCCACATCATTTAATTGTTTTAGTTTTTTGTTCAGTAAGAGCAGCAGTCCTGGTTTTTATTATGTTAAGTTATTAAGTTATTATGATTAACTCCGCTTGTGATCATTTTTAGTTTGTAAAATTTAGTTAATCGGGGAACAGACACAGTTTCTATTGGAATATGGATGTTGCGGGGGTGACGGAGGTAAGGATACTGCAGTGAGGCATGTAGGACTGGATCTCTGCGTCCTAGGCTCAACTCTGGACTGTCAATCTTTTGGTTGTCTAATAAAATCAGCCATATTTTTAGATAAGACAATGGCACCATCAAAAGTAGGATGGATGCCATCTCTCCTAATCAGCCTAGGTTTTCCCCAAAAACATTGTTCCAAATGTAGCCCACATCGTTTGCTGGACACCTCCTGGACAGCCAGCGGTTGAGTGACGACATGCGGCTATACATGTTGTCACTGATCAAATTTACACACGGAATTAAAATTAGCTTTAGTGACCTCCGATTTGCGTTAGCTAGTTTATTTATTTATTTCAGGAGAGCAGGTGTTTGTGTAAAACAAATCTCACGTCCCAAGTAATAGTTTATACACAGGGAAATCACTAATTTAGAAAACAAGAGCTACGATTAGCCAGTAAACAACCCTTCAGCAGAGACCTGAAACAGTGTGAAGAAACAGGAAGTGACACAATACGCTTACTACAGGAGGAGTCAGCCAGTCAGTCAGTCAATCAGATCAGCACAGCTTCTCAGGCTTGTTGGTCTCCATATATGGAGTATATAAATGTGTGTCATGCTATAATGAGGAAGCACCAAGGAAGCAGTGCAGACACAGACAGCTGGAGAAAAAGCTGTAGAAAAAGAATAGTAGGCATCACAGCATTCAACAATTCTTTGGTGTATGAACAGTGTACTTTGTGACATGATCTAATGCTGCTCGGATTGGATGTTATATCACAACATCTGGAATGCTGGGTCTGCATGGTAACTGACAATGACCACATGATGGATGTGCATATTTGGAGTGTTAAGGTGTAAAGTAGGGCATCCCTTAAAGTAGTCATACATGCATCCTTCGATTGCATTGAGACAATGTGTCAGCCGGCATAAGAATTCCAACACCACCAGAGGTGCACTGACCAATAGGAAACCAGTAGGAAATATCCCAGAATCCACCTGGCCTGGTAAGACTGCCATGGGCAGTTAGGCATTCTGCCCTGCAGATAAAATCCCATTATAAAGAAGGGAACTAAATGACCTTATATATCAACTAAGGACATTTTTAATATTTAATTTATTTTGATTTTTGGATTTTCACAACACTTAGAAGGTTGTGAAGTTATAGAACCCCGGTCCTGCCTTTAACCTCAGCCATGGTTGCATTGGCCACTTTAATATGAGGGCTGACTTGGATTCTAGTAGTCAATTCAAGTGAAAGGGTAACCTTGTGGAACTTTTTGACAGCATCTCCACAATATTTAAAAAAATATGTGGAAAAAAGTTATATAAAGTAGCTTAAATTGTATGTTAAAAGTTAAAGAGGTCACGGTAAAGCACAGTGTGTCTTCAAAGTCATCAACCCACGTTCATATGTCTTTTATGGAATGACAGTTGTGCCAGTCAGTACTTGGGAACAGCAGAACATAGATCTCGAGCATAGACTTTTAAACAGTCAATAGTCTGGACAAATGCTGACACATCCAATATGGTAGACAGTGAGATGTAATGACTCTATAATGCCATATTGTGATCATCATTGTGTAGTGTGGACCTAGAAGACGTTTGCTCAGATTCACATTACAGCAGGTTCCCAAACGCCTGCATGCCAAACAATATTTAAAATTAATATGCTATGTTGAATGCACTGATAAAATGCATCTTATAGAATCTTTTTTAAACTACTACTTGACCTGGCTCCTGATTTTTCTCTTTAAAGTTTTAATTCTTTATGGAAAAAAAAACTGGTGAGACCTGCAACAAGTTCACAGCTTGACGACACATGATATTTGTCTAACCTGATATTGTTTCTCACTCGACTAGTACAGACTTAACATGTTAAATACAGATCAAATTGGGCATCAGAGTAAACAGAAGTCAAGGTGCTTGTTAGATTAGGCTGAGACGTGGGGATTTTCCACTGCATTACGAAACTCTGTGATGAGTGCAGCCTGACAGAACTCATCTTAAGACTCTGTTGCTACAAGTCAAGACATGAAATACTCAGTGAACCTTTTTAATCGTCAAACTGAGGAGCAGATGTGCACTTCATGTTTTAGGCTTTGAATCCTAAATAATAAATAAATATATGAGGCATTCAATGCCGTCTATTTGTGGTTTGATGGATGGGATTTGATTTTGATCGGATTAGCACATAATATAGTGATTTCTAGTAGAGAAATCACTATATTTACAAATAAGAATTGCAATTGTGTAGCCTCCAATCTGAGTATGTCTGATATTTGTGTCCCATGATAGACTGGACCAGTGGGACTGGCTTCATCCCTTCCAACAGGAAAATGGTTAGAAGGATGGATGGTTGAACTAAGGCTTTATCTGCCAAAATACATTGGTAACATGCCATTAAAGTTCAGCCTTCAGAAACCAATACTGGTCTAATTTAAACATTTACAGTATTCTCATTTTGTACCTGCATGTAGGAGTAAGAGTCAGCGGGTATTTATTTTTTATATTTCTTTACACATCTTTCGGAGAGGTGAGATAAGCTTCACTCCTCTGTTATTGATGAATGAACTGTATGATTACAATTGAGGTTATAGTGGTTAGTGCATGATACTAAGAGGTCGTTCTAATGCTTTGACACTATTTAAAATTAAATTAAGTGGCCAAACTTTGGAACCACCTCTTACTATCATGCACTTTAGTATGACTTCTGTGGGAATGTGTAGCGTGTGTACCTCAAGGCATCAGCTGAACGAAGAGGAAAGGAAAGAACAGAAGTGGGAAATGGAGGGAAGCAAAACAGAAGAGCCTTGTTGAAGCTCAATAGTATGGGGCATTACACTTAAGACAGGGACAAACACACTCATCAACACTCCAAAACTCCAAACCCCTTCCTCTCCTCTCTCCTTTTTGTCTCGTCTGTTCTATTCCTTTCTGCTCTGCTAGACTCAAACTCACTTATTTATGTTTCCAGTGTTTGTAGCAATGCTGTGCTTCAAAGTGGCGTTCAACAAGCACAGCAATCAGGGAAATGGTAAGTGACATGACAGGAAGGTGAAGCTTTGATTGTTGCTGAGAAAAATGACATCACTCACTCTTTTTCCCGAGCTTATAATACCCACAGTGCAACTTGAATATAATCAGGTATTGTCGGCAGCTATTGTAGCTTGGAGCCTCTTATTACTTCACATACTGTAGCACTCCCCAAAGTGTAAATGGAATTTAAGAACTAAAATGTACCACGCTTGTTAAATAGTAACATATCACAAGACTGATGATCCAGTCAGGTTTGCACCTTAACTTTTTTTGTAGATTTTGTATTTGCACCTGACACCAAGACAATTCCCAGTACACCTAAAGCTCAGTGTTACAAAATATTTCACACGTGCCAATAACCAACTCCATATTTTACAGATGTGAAAGCCCAAACTGCAACTCCAGTTGCAGCTGCAACATTGTACTTTTTTATCAGGTCAGTAGAAGTCAGCAACCTACCGTGACTTGACATGAATAGTAGAGGGTGTCAGGGTCTGTTGTGGCCCAATACACTTAAAAAGCAGATATTCAGTAACAGTTTGACACAAACAAGTCCAGACTAGTAGGACAAAAAGACTGAGTGAGAGCATCAAAGTAACTCTATATTACATTATAAGTCATGTCTCTTTGTTACAGCTTGTTTGGCTGTTTTGAAGCCGTCGCTTTGAGGCTTGTTCGCTGCAGGGTGTAGTGCCACAGATATAGCTCACTCCCCACTTTGATGCCTCCTTAAGCAGTTTATTTTAGACGACGTGTGTGGGTGGAGTATGTACAGATACCAATGCAGGCAGTTATTCCACTTTTACAAATGTGTTGATGATTAGCCCTCCCTGGGGTCCAGATCACATTTCCTCAAACTAAACCACGAGAGAGAGAACCACAGAGTAGAAACATGTGCTTTTTTTGCACTTATCAAGACAGTCTGTTTCATTTCCTCATCACCTCATCCTTTCTTCACTTTCACTCATCTACTCTCACCTTTATTCTGTCTGTCTCTGTCTCACACTCTTTCTCTCTTAGTCCAGATGGTGCAGGGTGCTGTAAATACTTAATTGATGTGAAAGCATCATTCTGTCTTTATCCCTACACACTCTACCTCAGCCCATTGCTTCCCTCGGCCATGCATTTTTCACAGCCTGGAGAAAGAGCGAGACATAGACAGAAAGTACTTAAGAGAACTCTGCTAACGCCTTAAGATGGTAGGGAAAGAGTCTTAACAGAGCGTCATGTCGTTGTGCTGAGCCAGACTATATAACATAGGATGTTAAGGATTTGGATAGACCTCTTTTAGACATTACAGGTACATACTGTACACCGCAGAATCTTTAACCTTAACTGAAGATAGCTGAAAACACTTGCTCTGGGTAAATCTGCTGAGGAAAGAAAAAACTCAGCTAGAGCGAAGAAATCAATGCGCTGCTTTAGTGATGGATAATTTATTGTGTTTGGACAGAGCAGCAGCCTGATCATGTTTCTGTTTACTACTTTCTGTTTCTTACAATTAATAATAACAAGGACAAAGATGATTTGCACAGATCTACCAGGGTATTAGTTTGTTTATCCTCCTTACGTACATCAGCCACCAGCAAATATAAAATTATATTTATTCTATAATGTGTTTCTGTGACTACATGTCACATTTCAATTGGATTCAGTGTGTTCTCCCTCAGTAAAGTTCTTTTTATTAGCACTAATGAATACAAAGCCTTGTACCCCTCATCACTTTATATCACTGCAAAACAAGATACTAAAATATAATTTTACAGTTTGAGGATCAGCAACAGTTTTGAGCTTGACACAGAGCATTTGCACACCGTCCAATAAAACAATTAGCCAGTCATCCTACAATTAGGAAATGTAGGATGATGAAAAGGTTTCGGATTGGACCTAAAATGAACTGAAAAGTCGGATAACACGTGTTCTGCCGTACAGATATTCTGTATGTTGAATGGATTTAGGCATGTTTTTGGTAGGTGTCTGTACAAGCCGGATCATTTTCACACGGCAGCTGAGCGAGGCTGTGTGTCCAGCCATCTGAAAGAGGGTTCTCACTTCCTCAAGCTATTTTTTGCAAGGACAAACGTACAGTAGGTCCACAACTGCACACAGCTGGAGGAAAAAGACAAATAGTTCCTTTTGGAGTTGTTTATGACTAAAGTGAGAGTATATGCACAGTAAACAATAGTTGGCAGGGAGTTCATAGCTAGAGAGGCTGCACATCTGTTTACCTCTCTCTTCACACAGGCACACACACACATATGCTACATTCGTTTTCCATTTTCCTCTTTTCATCTTTATCCCAATTTCATGCCCTTGGTAGTAGCTACTTTCCAGAAGGACAGCTGGACCACACACCACTGACTGAGGCACAACAACAGTGCTGCAGGAAGACTGGTTTAATTTATTATATAGTATTTGTATAGTTTTGTTGGGGCTTGACATCTTCTTAAAATATAAACATGAGGTGGGTGGACTTGGCATATTGGTGTTTGTTAATTGGTATCTCACCAAAATTATAGATTTACTAGACTACAAAAGATTTTAGTTGTTTTTCAAAAAGTAAAGACAGAAGACCCTATAAAGTCAACTGGGAATCAGACATTAAAGCCAGCAGAAACAACTGAATTTCACAGGCAAAATGTTATACTTTGCAATGCTTTGTTCAGCTTTTATAACTGCAGTGGTTAGCAGCAAGTACTTTAACTTCTTTTTTCACCAGGATATGTACAAAGAACCCCAGTTGCTTGACACTTCATCTGCCATGCATGCAACTCCAAAGAGGTCATGATTGGTCTTGTTTTTCCTGATTCTCAGGGTTTATAGCTTTATTGCAAACAGCACTCTACTGTATTTGTGTGTGTTGCATATGTTACTTTAACAAATGGACTGAATAAATGTGGTTTTATTAAAACCTGCTGGGATGTAAAACTATAGAGCAACCAAGAGTTGCCCGAGTCCTGAGTTTCCCCACTTGGTTCAATAAAGTTTTTTAAAAAAGCTAACATGCAGATATACATTGTAATAGTAAGCATGTCCGCATTTAGCACAAATAACAATCTAAATCATAAAGCTCCCTGAATGGCCCGAAATGTTGCTTTTTATAAAGAAAGCTAAACACTATGTTAGGCTGTCAGTGTAACAATGTCAGAATGTGTGTAAATCACTTGTAAAATTCCAAAATGGAACAACAACAACAAGTACATGGCAGGTACTGCACTTATTATTAACAATTCCACAATGCGATGCTTCCTGTTTTAGAGATGCTAAATTACTGTTGCAGATCTCAAACACAATGCTAGTTACTTATTAAGTACCCAAAATGTCAATTCAATGCTTATGAGTAAAATACTTGGGTGTACACTATACTGTATAGGCAGTAGTGAACGAGTAAAGACTAAGTGATTTTGGCCATGCTGGGTATGTGTAACTTGTTTGGATGTAGTGAACAGGTACTTTATATATGTTTTCTTTTGGGTTATACAATAGCTACTGTAGATCCAGTTAAATGAAGGAAGTACATATACTTATTATAAAACATAACTAGAACAAAAAGAAAAACAGAGTTTTAGAATGGTAAACAAAAAAGAAAAAAAGCAAACGCAGAATGGATTGACAAAAACAACACATATAAGCCAAATATTTGATAGAATAATAATAATAGTTTTTCCAAAAAAAAAACATAAATTGATATTTTAACCTTATGGCAACCCTTTAAGAACTGCAGAGAGAGAGAGAAGGGTGAAGAAGAAAAGAGATGGAAGGACAAGGTAAAAGGGGGAAATTGAACTTCATATGCATACATAAAATGTTAATTGCATCTTAATTAAACAACATGTCATATTCTCACCGATAAGAGGTGGTAAAATTGTCTTGTCAACACTGTAGTTATGACAACCTTTATCTGTAGTCATTAGGTGCTACAGACTGTTTAATTTATTACTTATTGTTCTTTGTGTGACTGTTTCTCTCTCTTAATGCCACCTACTTAAATTATACAAGACAATTATACAAGCCATAATAAACATTTCGAACAGTTAAACAGCAAATCTGAAGATTGCATATTAAGAAAAACAGATGTGAGCATGGCATGTCAGAGAAAAAAGCCAAACTTTCCTGGCTTCATCAGTGAAAAAGCTTGTTCTTCGGGATCAATGGCTGCACAAGGACAAGTTTGTTGGAAATACACACACCACACACTGGGACTAATCCCCTAGTTGATACCTGCAGCACGTTCACTCGACCGCACACAGGTTCTTCATCACTTTGGTATGTTTCCTCTGGCAAAACGGCAAACTGCTTCAATAATGAAATGACAGGTGTGTGCACCTGAGATATGGGCCGACTGTTTGTTTTTGTCTAATAAAAGCATCTGATTTGTTTAGACAGCCTCTGATTGTGTAACCGAGGCTGCACAGCCACGACTGGGCAGCTTAAAGTCATATAGCCAAGCAGCTCTGAGTGCTGAGGCTTCCACAGGCTGCATATGTTTTACTGTAATTGCGAAGTAAAAGAGGTTTTGACAGCAGGAATTTATTTACAGGAAGGAGAGAAAAGAATACTCTTATTAGTATTAAGTGACATGGGAAACTATTGCATATTTGTTCGGATTTATTTGAACCCTGTAGTTGGCTTTGTTTTAGGGTTTTCCAGTTCATGAGATTCAAAGAAATGCATGTGGGCATTTGACCATTGAGCCAATCGCCGATGAGGATGCACACACTAATTTAATGAAGACTTTCAAACAATGACCAATATGCACCAGGCAAGCATGAATCCTGAATATCGAAAATGTAAAAGTGAAGAGTGAAGAGTTTTTGTTGGCAAAAACAGTGGGCTGAAAGAAACTAAAACACCCTGTGGAACTAAGGGAAACTATCTGTGTATATAACATTACACAGCAATGTAACCCAACAGCTTTAGGTTATTTTGCACACTGTCTTATGCCTTCTGAACTTTTTAAATCAAAAACTGATGGAGAATGTGAAACTGATGCCATCTTGTGAGATTTCCCTTGCATTTTTAGTGGTGAGTTTGTGGCTGTGTTTTGACTTTCTTTCTGGATTTTGTTAGGTGTTTCAGAATGAACTCTAAAGAGAACATCATGAGGATCAGGTCCAGACATTATCTGGAATTTCCTTTTCTGATATGCAGCCTACATCAAGAGATATGCGAGGTGCATTCTCATTCTATAGAAATACTCGTTTAATTGGTGTTGGTGTTTGGGCAGGCGGCTGGACATGAAGCAAAAAATAAAAAAGCAGCAAAAGTGACAGTGTTTTCCCTAATACCAATTTACTAAATCCAAATTTACTACATTTACAAATACATGTATTTACTATCGTTTATAGTCACTTAACACTGTTAATACACAGACATTTACTATCAATAGTATTTAGACATATCTGCAGTATTACTATGAGGTCTTCACCATCGGGTGTTTGTATTTACCCTGTGTTTGCCCTGGTTTCAATGCAGTCAATGGAAATTGATGTCATCAACAAGCTCAGTCACTCGTGGTGAATTCTCCATGACTATTACCTCATCTATTCACACATGAGCTCGGCTGGAGATAATCCGGACTTTGCACTAGGGAGCTCCCTGAAAACGGTCCAGCTAATATCAGGGCCACATCACTTGAGTGTTTGCCTTCACACATACACCTTCTCATAATAAAGTCTAGATTATGTATGAATTCCTGTGCATGTGTGAAAAGGCCTTAGTAGACAAGTGCAACCTTACCATAAAGTGATTGTATTCAAAATCAGCACATGTTACACAGAGCCCCTGGAATAATGTTTATGTATTTAGTGTTATTAGTTTTTTAAAATACATTTTCTTGCTTTTGAAGTTTAATTTGTCTAGACAGGGTTTAGACAAACGTAAGTTATGCAGGGAACCTCTTCTCACCAGTGTGTAAGGCACAGGTAATCATACCACATAGATCGCAAGGTGGCTCTCAAACTGTTAAAATAGCATCTGCATGTGCAACACATTTGCTCATCTTTTATTGCTGATAATTCACCTACAGCCTCATCTGAAACCTCAGTCACTTAACACTGTTAATTCACAGACAATACCGACTTCTCCTTCAGGACAGCCAAAATAACTGCTCTATTAAGTTTAAGCTCAGGAGGAGCTCCTAAAGAGAGCAATTAAGGACTCCAGTCTCAAGCTGGAACTGAGAGGGAGTGTTTGCCATATACCCCTCCCCCCAACACACGCACACACACACACACACAACAGTGTGCAAACTAATAGAATTGGCAGTCTCCTTTGCTTCATCATCAGCAACACTTTAGTGGTCACAGAGAGCTTTTCATAAAGTATAATTACTGCTTTATTTATGAGCTCACCATCATCAGAACAATGAGCCTTTTAATAACACGCCATGGACAATTACCATAAAACAGTGGCAATCATCAAGTTAATGATGTCATTAAGATATTTGTGCTGGGACCATCAGATGAGTTTCCGAGGTGAGGATTTGGTTAAAAAGAGATTCCTGTTTGGTTTGGTTTATGAATTTTTTATTAGCTGTTTCTGTAGCAAAGAAGACCTAATCACTTTTTCTTATACGTTGAGCTGAATAATTAGTCTTCAATGAGCAGAATGGTGGTAGCGTGATTTCATGTGACTTTACATGTGAAATGGGATTCAACTAAGAGCTGCTTTAATTTGATTTTTTTACATTTAACACATATAGGCTCTTAATCATTACTACATCTATATGTCATCTATGGCACTTATCCTATGATGGGTGGTGGGGAGAGGTGGTTACACACTCTGAACAAGTCTGGCCACACTAATATACATTTCCCATTTACACAAAGTAAACAAAGAGCAACCATAGAGCCACACCATTATGTCACACAATAGAACCATTTTTGGTGGTCACAAAGTTGTAATTGCTGCTCACAGGCCCTCATGTAAGTATTTCTTGGTTCTTGAAGTGTTTTATTTATACATTTATTCAAGCAGGAAATCACATTGAGATCGAGAATCTCTTTTGCAACGGAGATCTGACCAAGATCTGTCCAAGCTCGGGGAACATTTAAGAGCAGCCACTTGGAGGCATGTAGGTTATAACAACTAGAACTGACAGAAAGGAGAGTACTAAGGTATTCAGGGAGAGTACCCTGAAAAAGCTATATAGATACTGATAAGATAGACCTGTATTCGTCCCACAATGGGGAAATTTCCAAATGATGGATAAACACGAGTGATGCATTTTCAAAATGTGGAAAGGACCACAAAATGTGGTGCTTTTTTGTTTTATGTCATCTTATATGGGATCAAGTAACTCAACACCCCCATTGGCTTTGGTGGGGAGCATGAAGACAGCCTGTACACTGAGCACCCATGCGATAGTCCGTTGGATGCCTGGTCTCAATCCTCACCCACCTCCTGATCTCAAGCTGCATACTATTCCCCTATCAAAGACAGTGCACTACTTACACTGGCCTCTAAATGACCTAACTTTTTATGCAGATGATGAAGTCAATTCAAAGGGGAGAGTGAAAGTAACTATTTTTAAATGTCTGTACAATTTGGCTATTCAGTGCTGTAGAAGAAACCAGGTGAGGCCTGAGATCCTGCTCTGGAGTTCTTTGTGCAGTAAAAAGCAATTTATATTTTAGGCAATTCACTTGAAAGGTGCTTAAGGGGGAAAGCATTATTACCTAATTCCAACCAAGGCTTCTTTGTGCCAGAGAGGTGAAATTTGAGGTCCATCTCCAATACTGTGATCATGGCTCTGATCTAGAGATTCTCAAAGCAGGAGAGGAGAGAGGACAAGGAAGGAGGGTGGTTCATGATGTAATTTGGCAAGGGGGTAGAAGGGTGGCATGTCAGTACAGGAAAAGAGCCAGCAGCTGAAGGAGGATGTGTCCAGGGCAGGGGGAGGGAGACGTGAGAGATGATGCTTGATGTTTTTTTATCCATGATCACATGGACCTACCGGCCCTGGTCAGAATGATCCTAATCATCAAGCATCCTAATGGAACCTTTGGTGATCAGTGGCTGCTAGGCTGTAGATTAAGCTAAATTTGGCTTTGTAGTTGACTTAAGCAGGTTAAGGTTAAAGCAACAGTGATTTCAGTCATCATCATCATAAGGCTGTGGAGATTACTTTGCTTTTGCTTAAACTACCTTGATATAAGACTTTCCTGACTGTAACCTAACACGTTATATGTTCACATACCCTGGCTTGAAGTTGGCTAATTGTGTATCACAACCTCAAATAAAAAAAATATGTATATACTTACTTACTTATTATTATGGACACATAAACAGTCCAGGACAACCCAAACAACAAAGCAATAACACCTACACACAAAAAAGGACACCTTTTATAATGTCACATATTTAAATATAGGTTTTGATTACACGATTTGATTAAAGGTATGTTTAAAAGATGTAAAAATTTGAGAATTTGGGCAGAGCTATAGGCTGGTAGTTGTTCTTGCTTTTTATTTTGCAGAGTTTAACAGTTCATAATAATGTTTCTCCCATAACTTCCTAATTTCCTCTAATCCACTCTACACTATATGTAGTGTAGCAAACTCGTTATATTTGGGTGATTTGATATTAATATAAAACATTAATTTCCTCGAATTTAGGGGCACCAGGTTCAATTTTGAGTGGAACCACGCTATAATTACTATATTATATGAACCGTTGATGGTCCAAAGTAACAATATGGAAGTTTGGTTTGGAGTTCCAATCGTCACAATAACTAATACAAAAATAGGCAGCAAAGACGTGCACGCTTTAAAAATAGTTCGAAAAGTTACAAACGAGAGAATTGACGACAAAAAGTAATTTTAACAACTTCAGCTAAGCTTTCTTAACTGAGGCACATTTCTTCTTGAGGATGGAGCTCGAAGTGGAAGTCTGGAACTCTCCTGGAACTCCTCTCCTCGAACTTCTTCGAACTTCTAACAAAGGAATTTTAACTTTATTTTATATTGTTGGGGCGTCGCCCAGACTTTGAGGCGTTGCTGCTAAATGTAAAAAGAGCTAGTCCCTCCTCCTAGATCAAGTGAAATCTTTGTTCAGTTGAATCACACGAAGTCAAATATAGATTTCTCTTTTCATCAAGCCCAAAATCTCATACTCTAAAATAAAGCAACTTCTTACAATTGTTATACTGTGGAGGTTAAAATGCTTAAACAACATGATTACTGCGTATAATATTCAATGTCACATTTCAACATACATGTGAGAGTCCTGATTTAGACAAATAGACGGAATCCAATGATTATTACATGGAAAGTTAGCTTTGTCTAATACCTATTAAGACACAGTCAGAACACACAACAACAATTAGAAAGTCATTCGCGCATTATCTGGACATCGCAGCGGATTAATATAACAGGATAATGATTACATTTACATAACTAAGGTGTGCATGAATATGTAACATGTATGTGTAATATACAGAATTAACAGAAGAATATGACATTGCGCCTTAACTTTCAGACAACAAATTAATGCAGTTTTGTTTCTTTCTATAGGCGAATATCTTCGGGATGCATTTATAATTTCCACCCAAGGGTGGCAATGTCGTGCCGTGTTACTCTTTCACGTCATTCTGAATTAAAATGTATATTTTATAACTCCGTCATTTCTCGTCGTAGAAAGGACGGTATCATGTCAGATTGTTCCAAATTTGCTTCTGAACACATTGGTGTTCAGTTTTATGAAGCTTGATAGATGATTTGTCCCTGTTTTGGGGTTTGAGTTTAAACAAAGTCTTTCTGTCTAAGTAGTTTCACACCTCAAGTTTTATGGTTGTCTTGCAAAGTCCTTTCCAGAGAGCTGGTACCATCTCGATAAGAACGTCATTTGCAAGTGAGTTAGGAGACAGTCTTGGGTCTGGTAGATGAAAAGACTCATGGCAAAATTTATGCTAATGGCATGAGTGTCATTTTGGGGCTTTAAGCCAGATGTGGTTTGTTTGTTTTACTCAGTTCTTTTTGGTGTTATCTGGTCCTGGGGAGGATAGAGCTGGATTGTTTTATAAAGAAAGTTTATAGCTGGGTCAGTCTACCTCCCCCTTGCTTTCCACGTGGGGGTTGGATTCCAAACTCCTGTTGTCCCAGGTTTAGGTTTGATAACACAGAAATGGATGCTACAGTAGATATAATATTTGTTGATAAGCATGGTTTACATCAGTCAGACCTCATTGTATTTATTTATAACAGTCTAAGAAAATTTGTCATTTTTTGAATTTTTTGCAAGAATCACACTGTATTCATTAATAGGTAGACAGCACTAATAAAATATGTTCATTGTATAAAGTGACTGCATATACAATAACATGCAGCTCTGAGATTACCCTTCATGCCTTGTGAAAAGTGGGTTCCTGCAGGAAGAGTGATAGATGGGACATTGAATAATAGAGTGAAAAGCTGAAAATCCATGACTTTGGCAAACCGGCCTGATGTATGCAAGTTTGATTGTGGCAGAAGAAGGGCAGCATGGCCAGAGACCGCTTCTCCTCCCCTTGCCAACCCCTTGGGGAACACTTGTCACTCTCCTTGAAACACACACACGTGCACACAAACACACACACAGAACAGCTGAATTTTCTGTTACAGGAGACAAGAGGGTGAACTGGCTCAGTCAAAGTGGGGTTGACCAGGCCAGAGGCTGAAATGAGCCAAACTCTAATTATAAACACAGACTCTCTTTCCCATGAGGCCTAGCTGCTGCAGCTGCCCCAGATCTCCAACCCCTTTACCTTTACTTTCTTTGTCTCTGTAGCCAAGGAAATGCCTGGTCATCACTCTCACCATGGCTACCAACTGCAAAAAGCAGCAACACCACCACCAGCAGCACTCAGGCCAGTTAGTGTAATACATTCATTGATGCCATCAGCTGTGTAAATACTGAATAGGAAACTTACATCTGACAGGAGATTTGATTTCGCTGCTTTTCCTCTGCCTAGACAGTCTAAGCAGCCCATGATTACTGCTTATGTTCACGCACTTTACCCACCGATTCAGTGGCAAATTAACACCAACATTTGGACTCACAACATGGAAACACCAAAAGGGGGAAAAAACACTACTGTACTTTATATGAAGTAACTTGGGTGATTTAACAAGATTTTGGGCTGAAGTGAGGGAGTTTTAGCTTTCCTTAATGTAGCCGGAGTTTCTTAGCAGCTTTTCCCACTGGCACGCAAGGGGACGGGTTTTTTAATGGTATTTTATTTAAAGATGCTTTCAGTTCGTCCCACGGCAAAGACAGTCTCCTGATCCTCCCTCAATGACTTCCTCTGCCTTTTTTTAGTGGTCCTTCATGTGCAGGAAAATATCCATCTCAGCAACCAATTTCTGTGTCCCCAGAAAAAGCATACTTATCCTTTTTTTGTTGTGCACAAACAACAAATTGTGTGTTATGAGTATATTGTATTTGATCAGTTCTAGGCACCAAATGAGCATTAATGTAAATGCTACCTTGCTGTAACATGGTTTGCTGTTTATTTATTTTTCCATTAACTTCCACAACAAAGACCATTGCCTCTGATTACATTTTCTTTGCGCAACTGTCATAGAACAACCATCCATGACAATTTACATCTTGTGGCGTTACTGAATTACTCATTGGCCTTGTCGTGCAAAAACACAAAACTTTGTCAAAATTTCAGCCTTGTTTAGTATTAAATTTTAAATGAAATGGTATAAAGCATTTTGCTTTTCAATGGATTGGAAGTTTGTAGTTTTCACCTTTGTGGTACAATTATATAAATTGGTTGACTTTCTTTATAACATGGTATTACGAAAAACCAAATGTTGGCTTCATGGACCCTAATTAGCACATTATGGCAAGGTTCATTCACAAGCTACAGTAATGTTACCATTTTTAATGGGGTTATAATAACTGTACCTTGTACTGTATCATTGCATATTTGAACTGAACTACAGTAACAGGTGCTTGTTAAACTGCCGTACAGTGGTAATGCCCTGCAAAATTGAGCTACATTAATATCACTCTGTCCAAATTAGGAGAAAGTGCAACAAATCCTAAATGGCCTTCTAAGTTGGAGGTTACCATGTCATCCAACCCACAAAATAATTTCTTGAGAGGGCAACCCCAGGGTAAGAAGGTGACTGTTAAAATTACACCCTTTTGTGGCAAAATGGCACTTGCTGCTTTATACTACATTATGATGGAAAACTGCTAGAAAATTAGTAAAGACTATCACGTTTAGGCACTAAATTACATGGTTGTTAAAATGTAATCACTGCTTTCTTTATGTGACACAACCTATATCATGTACATCTGGCATAATTTGTCATACATTGTGTACCTATCTTGCCAGGCATGTCCTCACCATACCAACAGGAAGCTGTTGTATGCTGGACTCATTCCAGTGTCCGCAGTCTCCTTTGGGAAAGTGCTTTGTATGTTAAAAAGCAGTTTTCTTCTTAAAATGTTAATGTAATGTCCACGTCCTTTGTTTGCAACCAACAGTATGTAGTGGTGGTGTAAAATTTCCTCTTTATTTTTTTTGTTTTAGGGGACACGGGCGTGCACACAAACACACACACAGAACAGCTGAATTTTCTGCTTCGTCCCATGCATGTGGTATTAATGTCTCATTAGTTAGGTGTGTAACTTTGTTTAGCTGAGCAAGAGTGATGTGCTCAAGGTTAAAACCCACTGAATATGATGCACTCTCATTCGTGGGGCAGATATTCATCTCAAGGCTACAACAACATGATAAGAAACATTCTTTACACCCTGTTCCACTTGAAAAAAGTCATTGTTAATGGAGCTGATGAGGAAATACATTTTTAAATGTAAATTAGAAATTTGTAAGAATTTTGTAAATTAATCAAATTTTACACTACTGCAGAAATTATCTATTGAAAGAATGACCCACATAAATTGTGACTCAACATTACTTTGTTAAGACACTTTTTGCAGTGTGTCTGTGCATTCATGAGCCAGTGATGAAGGCTGCTAGGAAAGGATTCAGACGGAAAATGGATATTGAACAGAGAACAAAAACTGGAATTGTTAAGTGATCCCAGGAAATGTTCGTGTTGGACTATTACACTCAGTGTATGTGAAGGAACTAAAGAAAAAAAGGATCCACATCACTGTGACGAATACAGTAGGTCACAGTTACAGAACAGAGTTTACATGCATTGGTTATGCCCAGTAAGTTTAGTTGTGGATTTGAGTGAGAGGGTTCAACGCCAGGCTGAGGTGTAGGTGTTAAAACTAAAACATGGAGGGCAAGAAAGTTTAGGAGCTTTCCGCTACCAAACCTGGTGTGACATGTGAGAGGTGTTAAAAATCCCCAGCTGTCAGTCAGTGTACCACTTTTTCCTAAGTGTGTCTCATAGAGAGACTGAGAAACTTCAAGCTACTAAACAGACACCCTAGACCACATTGACAAAATCATTTGACACAAAATAAGGATTTTTTGGTGCATGGTGAGTCATCAGAAAGACAGTTAGAGTGAACCAAGGCTAACAAAAAAAGGCAACAGGCCACCGAATAGGTTGGTAACATCCCAACCAGGTTATTCACAAAACATGGATCAGAAATAAATCTGACATATCAAAAGAGCAACATTTGTGATGGAAAGCTAAATAACTTCATTTTAGTTTATTTTTTTAATTGCAGTGTTTTGCTGTGTTTATCTAAAGTGCATTCAGTTTTACATCTTAACCCCAAGAAACGTGTATGGTGTGTGGTGTGGAGTGCTATATGGTGAGGGAGTATTTGTACCACATAGTGTATATGAGTATAATGTACAGAATGTATATAAGCTTGTGCACAAACACGTTATCTGTATATGTGAAAATATGTGTACATGGACAAGTAATCTATGTGGGTGTATGTCTGTGTGCATGCTAATTAGCAGTTTGTTTGTACATGCACGTGTGTATTGCATGTGTGTTTATGCACATACATCCATGTGGGCTGTGTATGTGGGGTATGTACCGAAAATCTATTTTTCTGTATGCAGTATATGTGTCATTGTGTGTGTGTGTGTGGTTTGGGGGGGTGTTGCATGTCTGGTAGCTGTGAACACTCTGAAAGTGTTAAGTAACACACACACACAACCAAAGAGAGAGATTATTCGTGAATTGGGGTGTGTTGGGTTTAACACACCATTATCAGTGTGCTGTAAAGCATCTGCTACATCTAGGTGGTAGGTGTGATGACAAATAACACTTTGTGAGTGGTGCTGATGTCATTAGCGTTACACTGCATTAGTAACCCCTACCACAGGCTGATTGTGTGTTCATCTTTGTTTCATCCCGCTTCCTTTTGGACTAAAGAAATAGTGATAAGTAACACGGTAACTCCCAGCTTTAATATTACATTGAATACGAAAAAAAATGATTGCATGAGGGACATTATCATCATTCCTCTTCAACGTTCATTGGCTGCTCTAAACCTCCTTGCCTAACAGAGCACTTCATTTCCATATGTCTGCTGCATACATAAACTATTCTCTGTCTCCAGCAGGGGCTCTGGATGAAAAACCCCTCCCTGCCTCAATGAACCATTCAAGTCAACTGACTAAATTGATATAAGAGAGGCTTTTAAATGAGAAAAAGTGCACACCAGAGATACTTGAGCTGATTGAGAGCCATTTGGAGAATTATAGCTAATGAAACCACCACAGCAGGATCAAAAAAGTATTTGTAAAATGAGCCTGACTTTTAATTGCAGTAGCTGGATTCATTTCAAAAGACAAAGTCAACATCTTCTACCTTACCCTAACTTAGACTAAGATTTGAGAACAATATAGTTCCTCAAGCTATGAGACTGAAATGATACAGTTGTGACTTTTACTTACTTTTCTGGTCATTACATTGATACAAAGTTTGCTTTTTTTAAATCATTGATTACACTACAGTCACTAATCTCAATTCTGCAAAACCATTTCTGCATTAATTTGCAAGCTAGAGTAAAGTTCTTCTTCTGTGCAAATATGTATTCAAATGTGTATCTAAAAGCCTAAGTCAATTAAATTATGTAGTCATCTTCCAAAGTATTTTTAATTCTATTGTATTTAGTGTTGAGTTGCAGTGGAAGGAAAGTAAAAAAGAGGCAACTTTGGAACATTGCCTCTTTTTCATTTAGTATAACCATGTGGATAGAGGGTTTAAAGCCTTTTATTTGTTTCCAAAAATGTGAATTGTGGCCTCCCCATTACTTAAATACGACCAGACATGCATCAACATGACCAAGTAGAATGTTTCAGTGTAAATATGACAGACTTATAAAAACTGGGATTCTTTCCTTTAATTTACTCTCTGGTGTATACATCCTATATCACATAATCACACAATCCCAGCATTCATCCCTCTACATGAAAGTACCTCCATATTGGCTGGGAACTGCCAAAATAGTGATGTTCGAATGATTCACCTGTAATCACAGCTTCATGACACTGCAGAAACGCAGTCAAAGGAATGGTGGATGATTGGTGTTTTTTCACATGTGAATTGGTGCCTTTCAAAAGTCATCCCAGAAGTTCACACTTGTCTACAGCGCCATCAAAGTTCAGTTCACACAAATGAAAATGAACAATCGTAGCTTACTCACACACTCACACATCAAAACTTTATACCCATGACATACTTGTTTCGCTGGTGAGCCTCTGTATTAACTGGACCTCTTTGGCTGTTAGTGCTTCCAAAAGGCAACTGACCTATTCTCTATACAGAAACTAAACGTCTCACACCAAACTTTTGCTACGCAGTTGCATGGAACCACTCACGTCCTTTGTTTGCAAATTGAAATGTTCAGTTCAGTCTATGAAGTGAACTCTTGTGGTGCATTCAAGTACAACACTTCCTACAGTGATACTGTAGGTAACGCCTCTTAAATGAAAGAGATGCTGCAGTTACTGCTTGTTGCTAATGCTCAGATCCCAGCTTTTGCCTTGTCATGTAGACTATTTCATTACAATTGACTCACAGGACAAAAAAGCAGCTGTTAATCCCCCAAAACTAATAAAAAAATGTGTCAATGTGTGTCATTATTTTGAAATTTAGGAAGAAAAACTGTCTTTCTCAGATTAGTAAGGCACAACCCGCTCTGCTTTGCTTGTGCAGTGTAAGCAGAGTACTGCAGCCGTATTAAGTTGAGATCTTAACTTAGCTGGAGAACAGACAGAATTCCATACATCTAAAACTTGAAATAATTGGTTTTGTCCGCTTTGTTTTCTTTTCATTGTAAAATATAATGTAATATAATATCAAAACATAAAGTCGTATATCTCTCGTATCACTGCGGCAGTTCGGTGTGAGCTCCACCGTTGACTGACTGACCTGTTCAGTGGGACCAGTGGAGGTTCTAACCAAATGTCTACTGCAATTTCCTTATAGCTAAATCTTAGCTAAACCAAAAGCCTCTCAGAGCTATTATTTTAGCTGCAGACTATGACTTGTATTTATACCAGAGCATCTCTACGCATGTACACAGTGTAACAACAGCTTCACTGCTGGGGGTTAAGGGCACCTCCACCTAATCACCACTTATCATTAGCACCATCACTGTCTGGTCACAAAGCTGCCCCTGTACCCATGGTCACCACTAGGTCTATATTTCTATAGAAAAGATTATAAAAAGTATGTGGCTGCTGCTGCTTTAACACTGAATGCTCCTTAAATGTATTTTAAAGGTTTAAATAGATTTGCTTTGGTGCATGACTTTCCTGGGTGTCATTTTCACAACTTAAATTAGCCAAGAGGATCATTTATACCTTTCACCATTTTTCCGTTCTTCTACCCATCATTCAGCCAGCCCCTTTTATTTCATGTGATATTCTCTGTCAATTCTTTTGGTTTGGAGTTTCTCTCTGACAGCATATTGCCCTGCATGGGTACAGCCCAGATACTCAGAGACACCAAGGTTAATGCCTCTCTCCCTCTCAGCATCCTTAATACTTCACGGGGTGGGGGGGTGGAGCAAAGTGGGAGGACAGCTTGTTCACTTCAAAGTGGATGGAGGCTGATGGGGACAGCGGCTGAAAGAGGCCGGGCTCTGCCTCTTTACCCAAGGCAGCTCTGCACAGCTCACGTGGAGTGCATGAATGAACAGACTGTCGTCTGCCACCAAGATTTTACTTTGAAGGAACTCAAAATTTTCGTTTGAAAACACTCATCTGCATGCCTAAGGTGATCCGAAGCACGTTATTGCGGACCCCCTATCATTAGGATTTCATCAGAACAAGAAGCCTTTTAGGGAAACAAAAAGCCCCAAATCCCCAGACAATGAGGAAGAGATTGCATAATGCTCATTTGGCGGCTGGCTGGGACATTTGCCGTCGATTTGGCTCCTCTTTAACCCCCGAAAGAGAAAAATCAGCAAGGATTTGGGCTAATCCTCTTAGCTTGATGCTTTCTCTCCCCCTGCTGACTAAAAAATGAATGTGAGCTAAGGTCTTCGAACCCCCCGACTGAGCCAAGCCCAGCCCCCTCTCAGTATATTTTAATTGTGAAATGGATAGCGATGGCCTTCTGTAGACTTTTTGGCCAACAGGCTTTTCCAATTGGCCTGCTGGATTGGAGATCCTGTCTTAGCCAAGACAGCCAGGCAGTTTAATCATTAACTGTCTTACTGTGACTTTTTGTTTTAAATACTTCTTATCTGTGATCATTTTGTCTTTTGTGGGACAGTTAGCAACAACAACAGAAAAATATAAATATATAAAAATAAAATATAAAGAATATCTTGATTTTATGATGGTTGTATCTCTGAAAATCTCTCAATCTCTTTGTTCTCTCCATCTGTCTGCTAATTAATTTCATAGCTGTGATTATTTTAATATATCCACCTTTGCCATAACTCCCACTATAGCACAATAAGCCTACTTTATAGTTCTCTGTGACCCTGAGAAGAGAAGGGACTAAAGAAAACACAAAGAAAAAAGGGACACAACATTAGGAGAGTAAGTTATCACCCTGAAACTCTCCTTCAAAACCTCCAGTTGTGAAATCGCTCACCTGACTGCAGCGACTCTCAGGTGTACTCCTGGATTACATGCGATCAGCTTTATTGCTGTATTTGCTATACAACAAGGCTGGCTGATACGGACTTGAGCCAGATCAGATCAAATCAGCACAATCATGTTCGAGCAAGGTAATTCTTTTCAGTAAAGAGTTTCCTGAGCAGTTTATGTAACTACTATGCATTAACCAGTTTTTGCTTTAAAGTCATGGCACAATCATTTAATTAAACTGGACTTTTTAAAAAGGATGGGAGCATTTAATGATTTTCTTTCTGAGTAATAGGTTGGCTGATCCCTGTATTTTTTTTAACAAGGTAAAAAGTGTATACATGACTTCCAAAAAAATCATCAAACCACAGGACAAGGTTTCAACTTCACCTCTGCCCAGCTAGGGATTAAACGTTTTTGTATCTTGTTTGTATATGGTTATTTGATTGAACTCGATACAGAGACAAACTGTGTTCAATAACAATGGTTTTAAGAAGTGTTCCTGAGCCCCTGCAGGTATTCCCCCTGCAGAATCATGTCTGTTTTAAATATAATACTGCCTGAGGGTCCAAATATCACAGCCATTAGTATCTCTTGCATTGTTCCAGATTATTTTATTCTTTTAATTTTTATAACTGTAGATGATAAAAAATAATATTCTTAAGCATTTTTTCTTGGCATTAAACCTCTGGCCATCCTTACTTCTGATAGAATCAGCTTTTGTTATACTATTTTATAACTATTTTTAGCTTTTCTAGTCTTTGTACGGTGACCCCTAGCGACTAAACTGTACAAATATAAGAACACAAACCAAAAGAAAACTCACTGCAAATCAAAAAAACACATACAAATAGAAAGGCACAAACAAATAGGAAACACTCTGCAAATCAGAAAACACAAGCTCAAACAAAAAGGAAACACGCTGCAAATCAGTAAGCACAAACAAAAAGGAAACACGCTGCATATAAGAAAACACAAGCACAAACAAAAGGGAAACGCGTTGCAAATAAGAAAACACAAGCACAAACAAAAAGGAAACGCGCTGCAAATCAGAAAACTCAAGCACAAATAAAAAGGAAACACGCTGCAAATAAGAAAACACAAGCACAAACAAAAAGGAAAAGTGCTGCAAATCAGAAAACACAAGCACAAATAAAAACGAAAAGCACTACAAATCAGAAAACACAAGCACAAATAAAAAGGAAACGTGCTGTAAATCAGAAAACACATAAAAATCTAAAAACACATACAAATTCCAAAGCCCAAAGAAAAAGGAAACGCGCTGCAAATCGGAAAACATAAAAATTTAAAAGCACATGAAACAAGATTAAAAGGACTTTGAGCATGTAAGAGCAAAAAAAGCTGCCATAGTGTAAAGAGCTTCATTGATGTGGAGGGAAAAGGCAGGGGGGGCTTCAACACATAGAGAGACAGCATTTGTCATAATTATCATACTTTTTGTATCATTTGAAGCAGCGTGTGGTTATTCATTTTAGCCTCCAGTGCTTTAAACTGGAAATAACAGAGCTGTGGTGGTCGGACAGTGACTGAGGCAGAATGAGGTGATTAACATTAGTGTGCATGTTAAGACCACTGGTTGGTGCGCAAGGCAGTTACTAACTCACTGCCTCTAGCGACACAGAGAACTTCCGGTTTAGGTTTTTCATTTGCTGCATTTCAAGTTTCATGTGTTGTCTGATTTGCGTTTCTTTTTTGTTTGTACGTTTCTATTTGTATGTGCTTTGTCCCTAGGGGCCACCGTTGTCAGAAGTTAAGAGGTTTATTACTTGTATGGATTTGGTTTTCATGTATGTCTTTTGTGAGACGGAAAGTCTGGTTTGAAAGCCTTGGTCTTGTGAGTTTAGCCTCAGTTTTTGTTAGTCTTGGGAAATCTTGTTAGTGAGTTTTTGTTAGTGTGTGAGTTTAGTTGTCTTTCTCTCCTCGCGTCGAGCGAATTTTGATTAACAGATCCCTTTTCCACTTAGTGGGTTTTGTTTTACTGTCTTACCTCATACCTTTTGTAATGAGCGATTTACTTTTGATGTATTCTTATCCTCCTAACTTATAGTGAGCGATTAGTTTTGTCCAAGTTAATTTCTTTCTTTTTTTCCTCTCCTACCTTTTATAGTGAGCGCTTTTTGTTGTGTATTTATACCTCGTGCTTTGTACTTAGTTCCCTTAAATAAATCTTAGTTTGCCCTTATCTCTGGTCTCGTGGTGACTTCTGCTCTTGAATCCTTAGAGAGTTGGCTTCTCACAACCGTACCTTTTGCCCCTGTCCCACCTTTTTTGAAATGTGTTGCAGCAATCAAATTTGATTTTTCTGGAAACTAATTTTAACATTTGGCATGTTTAAACTATTTTAAATCACAATACATTTGAAATAATTTGCAAACCATTCCCTTCTTTTTAGTTTTATTTTTCTTCTGCAGGCACGAGTTGCACAATGAGTTCCACTGTCTGGTGAAAGATTGTTACCAACTGTTATGTATCATAATGTTTGAAAATGCCAGTATCAGGCTTTAAAAACAGTCTCATCTTAACATTCACACACTCTAATGTTAATCACCTCATTCTGCCTCAGTCACTGTCAGCCCATCACAGCTCTTTATGTTAGCCATTATTTTTCAAACAGTTTCCAGTTCGAAGCACTGGAGCTAAAGTGAATAACCACACGCTGGTCCAAATGACACAAAAAGTACAATAATTATGACAAAAGCGATCTCTCTGTGTGTTTGCTTTTGCAGTCCCCCTGGCTTTTCCCTCCACATTAATGAAGCTCGTCACACGTTGGCAGCTTGTTTTACTCTTTTACATGCTCAAAGTCCTTTTAAATGTGGTTCCATGTGATATGAATGAGTGATTTTGAGGGTCTCTATCTGTTGGGCTTTTATGTAGCCTGGTTTAATTTTTACAATAGCCAGGCATGCTATTCTAAATGAAATTCCCCAATAGATGAACAAATTAAGTATCATATACACTTCTTCTGGCTACCATTCACTATAGGTAGCACAGAACAGGACTGTTTTATACCTTAACATGATCCAGTTCATCTGGACTCTCACCATGGCACAGTTAATACCACTGATGGTCAAACTCAGTGTTTCTCAAATAGTGGGGTGAGCCCACCACAGAGTGCTGCCAGCGTGAGACCGTGGGGAACATGCTTTTTTTTCCGTTCTAGAATAAAGTGTAATTGCTCACCCAGTCCAGTAGTTGGCAGTGGCGCTCTCATTGTCAGAGTGTGCGCAGGGAGGATTAGCTCTATGGTGTCTTATGGTTTATTTTTCACCGAGTAAACGAACGGTAGCACCCCCTCGCCGCGATCAGAGTCACGGGGGCCGCGACTTTTTTTATTTCCGCTAGGGGGGGCGTCACAGAAAATAACTGAGAAGCAATGGTCTAACTCAACTCCAAGGGTGGAGGGGTGAAAATAGGAAGGACCGAAGAAGATAAAATGTCAGAGATGCTGGGTCAGACACAGTGGTCGTAGCTGGGGCTGCAGGGCACATTGAAATGTGGATGTGTAAAAACCTATTAAAGGCATTTTCACATTATCAATTAATAAGTGCAGCTTGCAGTATTTAAGATTTCAAATGAAATGTAGCAAGATCTTTAAAAGCTTGTGGGGCCTAATGCATATCTACTGTGCTGATCTTATCTTTTGCTGCTAGATGCTGACATTTCTCTCAATGTTTTTTCTCTGTCACTCCCTAATCTCACTTCTCCACTTGATAGTTTAGTTTAGATTAGTTTCTTCTTTAGTTCCTTGACGTCATCCAGCTTCTAGCAAAGATTGTAGGTAAGAGCTACACAGAACACTGTGCTGAGGAAGAGTAAACGATGATACTACAGTTTTAAATAGAACTATATAAAGACCAATAATGATTGTACTTAGTTTCCCTTTTTAGTTTTTAGCAACCATGTGATGTTGTTATGCCCTAGTTTTAAATTTTGAGCATTAATTATTTCAGTTTACAAAGACAATAGATTTAGGATTATTATTTGTTCTGGTATAAAACAATAACCCTGGAGGAATAATTATTAATTGATAATTTAATTCGCCTGAACCAATGTCTAGTTGGCTTTGACATCCAACTTGACTAGTTGAAGTGATCTTGAGAGTACTGACCTATAGTATGAGAGACTTTTGTAGCTCATTACTGATTAAAGTGTTTAGACTGTGCAAACTCATAGGGTTTATTCTTACTCTGTTTTCTGTAAATAAAAAAGAAAGCATGGTCATTGTGACTGACTAGCAGGAGAACAACAGCTAGCCTAATAGGAAGATGTAAACTATATGAATAATCAGTGTTTGGATGAACATTCATACGATTGATGAGAGACAGATGCTAACTAAACCTGCTGGATATTTCTTTCGTTCTTGTTGTGCTTTAGTGTGTGTGCTTTAGTGTGTGGGCTTTAAATAAAAAATACACCTGTGCAACATATACTTATGTCTGTTAGAAGCAGATGCTTGGGGCTTCTTCTGTGTTAGATGTTCAGGGAAAGTAAAAAAAAAAAGGCAAAATAAAAGAAGCTCAACCCTGTCTCCTATGCAACCTCTAAACTGAAATTAGAAAAATCATTAGTTATTAAAAACATTTTACAATGAATTAAGTGTTGTATTTGTCTTTAAAAATAAAGTTCCAAGAAGCCAGTTGGGGTGGATTGTGGGCATACAAACCCACAAACACTCCTTCTTTCCAATATGACATGCATATGCACAATACACTTTTTAAGACATTCTCCAACCTCCATCACCCACGACCTTAGCCTCTCCATGTCTGGCTACGTGCCAGCACGCCGGGTCAGTTGTGTCGTGACATCCTGCCTCTGCTGCCTTACTACATTGTTCCCCAGAGCCTGAGCCTGGTGCGTTCACCTCTTAGCGACCCTCGCCAACACACTTCCAACCACAGCCTAATCTAATCAGACACCATAGGCATGTCAGCCCACGGCCCTCTCACCTTGCACTCAGCCCAGACTCATCCAGCCTCCCTCATGGGTGCTCTCTGTCAGCCACACTGTGAAAGGCTTCTTATTTCAAGGCTACAAAAAGCCTCTTCATCCCTAACTAAGAGAGGCAGAGCGATGAAGAGGGCACTCAGGGAAAGACTGTGTTTGTGTGTGTGTGTGTGTGTGTGTGTGTGTGTGTGTGTGTTTATACTTTTAAATTGTACCTACTAGGGCTAGTATAAGAGTATAATACTGAGCAATTACAAATAAGCTCAGTTGATATAAGCATGTGTTAGTATTTAACACATATATAACCATTTGTTGCAGTGTGTGGATCACACTAAGTGGCTGTGGGTGAGCTGTGATGAGGGTATGTTTGAGTTTTCTCTGAATTGTAGTGGACAGTCCTCAGGGAGCTTGTCGATTTCAGGGACTCAGCACAGGCCTCAGCTTAGATACTGAAGTTGAAATGCAGCCATTGAAGGCCAAAAAAAAAGAGGAATAAAAGTTGATGAACTTCTAATCACAAGAATTTAGTTCACAAGTAACCCAACATATAATACTTACACCCATGGATTATGGTTGTGTAAAAAGGTCGGCTTTCTACCATGACCTCCCAGAAGTGTTGGTCACGACCAAGTTGTGCAAGCTGGTGCAGAAATATAAACTGAAGCAAAGTATGATACCCCCAAACTTGCCAGCAAACATGCCAGCAAGTCTGTCATGTTATACCCATCATGCACTTACAGCAGTTTGTTTGTTCCTCCCACTTGACATTAATAATTATCTTTATCTTAAGCTGAGGACACAACTAAAGAGTAGCAAAGACTGGACAGTTCACTCATGAAGACTGTTTTCACCAACTTGCACAGATTTGTAGTCTCTGACAGTCTGGAAGTAGCATACACCTGAACCCTGAGTAAGCTGGGGGAAAACACATCCAGCAATTGGTGGAGGTTTTGGAGATAGACACATTCCTCGAATCATGCAAGCATGGAGAATTCTCTCAACAATTATGGCAGCAGCTGGAAACTTTGACTTTTAACTTGCCAATTTAAAAGAACAAAAGACGAGAAGAAGAGGGAAAACGTAGCAAAATCCTGATTTTACAGAGAGAAAAAAGTTATAATACCTTTATAAAACATTCCTAGGTTAAGCTGTAGTACTGTATTCCCACCTCAGTTTTGAAATTAAAGGTCATCGTCATTTCATACAGGTTGTAAAAATTTACCTGTATGAAAAATGCTTTAAAAACAACTAACTGCGACTGTTAGAACTAAACATGAGACAGCACACACAATGACAGTCCATGCCGAGCGTCAGCCAGACTACCACTGACCAGGACCAACTAGGTTCAATAAATTGTCACAACCAAATTCATTCATTCCATACATTCATAATCAGCTGTTTAGTCATTAAATGTGGGCTCACTTTTAGTGCGTCCTTAGACGTCATGGGTGCACAACCCAATTCTTCGCTGTAAAGATATTTAAAGTTTATTAAGACACCTTTCACCAAATCTTCAAAGTCTTTAAGAGTTGGTCAAAATATAAAGGATAAAGACTTATTTACTAAGTGTGGCTTCTTCAATTCAATTTAACTGTATTTATATAGTGCCAATTGGAAGTCATCCCAGGGCACTTTACAAAAAAATAAAAGCAAGACTATACAGACATTTAAAGGAAACCCAAAAATCCACCTTAACCAGCCATAGGCAACAGTGGAAAGGAAAAACTCCCTTTAATGAAAGCAGAACTAGGCTCAGTGTGGGCGCCCATCTGCCTTGACTGGTTGGGGTGAGTGGAAAGTGGAGAGAGAAAGGAAAAGAGCAACAAGAGCAACAACGAAACGGATCTTCAGCTGCTTAAAAAATTGAATATATAGGAGCCTAAATTCTTACATCCCCTGAGCATTTTAAATAACTCTGCTGGATTCAGTTGATATGTTGACTCAAATGACCATCTCTCAAACATATCTTTTGATTTGTTTGAGAGATGGCTAATGGAGCAATTAAATTTGCTGCTTGTCAGGAAGGAGGGAATAATAATTTGAGGACTGTAATTTTTAACTATTGCAGACACCCCACTCTGTTACAGCAGCATCACAGCCTTAAACATTTCATCCACACTTCCTAATTCTGAAAGGCCATTGATAGAACATGAAAGAGCAGCCTTGATGATGTTGAAGTGTTGTAGTTTGCACTGCTTGTTGTTTATTTTACCTTTCTGTCGAGAAATGAGAAGTAAGTTTTTAAATGAAATCGTATCCATCATGATCTCTTTTGGGGAAGAATGCTAGGCCTCCAGGTAGAAAAGGGTTCAACAACTCTGCAGAAATATCCTTGAGTAACACACCACAGGCAATATTGCGGTCAGCTCCAAATGCACAACTGTGCTTTAGTAATACTGGCTTTTAGAGGGTCGAAGGTGAATATCCAGACAGAATGAAATCATGGGAATAAACATGTTTACATTAAAACAAAACAACACAAGCACAATCACACAAGTTTCCACCTACCTGTTTTTGTACATTTTCAGTTTGTGTATGACAAGCGCACAAAAGTCAACTGATGAGAAGTCAGCTTGACAGACAATTCAAGAAATGTAACTCTAGCGCTGACTCAAATGGCAGATGAAAATATCAGATACGTGTTGAAACAGTTGTAGCTCCAAAGAAAAGAGACAGATTCATCATGGTTACTTTTTTCTTTCGTGCTTCATCTGTGACTTTAAAGACGTATTTTAAGAATAATTTCGACTTTTTATAATTATTCTGAGGCTCTACTAAAATGGTTATTGTAAATCTACAAAACCAGATACTGTCTAAGTTTCCTTATAATGGGCCTTCATGTTGTACCTCTTCTTTAACTGTGTATAAAAAGATTCATTTTTTGCTCCTGTCTCCTTAAGGCCCACTCCCTCACCTTAAATCAACCCTTTTCAGACTGGCCAGCTTGTTGAAGCCTCCTGTCGGGCCAAGTACAACGCATGTAAGATGGAAGCTGGTGGGTGCCACCGTATACTTTTTACATAGTGAACATTTTGGGAAGAGAAAGAGAAAGTCTCTTTAAGTCTCAGGGTGGGCGGCCATCTGCCTTGTGTAATTTTTCTGCACACATTGAGCTCATGGTTTGGAGTGCTTCTGTATTTTCTTTAGCCAAACAAGTAGGAAATGTGAAAAATTCAAACAGTATGTGTAGCTGCATAACAAGAATAGTGACAAAGTGTTGAACTATACATACATACAATGGGTAAAAGGCCCAGGGGTCCCCTGATGTTTCAGGCCAGTGGATTCCGGAATTCACTGTTCATATTTCCTGTTTGACTGAATTCAATTAAAAAACAAAAATGGATACAAAGTGAAGCACAACTACCGAAAATAATTGCAGATTGAAATTAACACAATGAATTACTAAAGCCTTCTGAAAGAGGCACAAAATTACTAAAAGCTAATGTCCAATAAACATACACTAAATGATAAAAATGTATGCAATAAGACCATAAACAGAAGCATATTTAAAAGAAAACATAAATTGGCATTTCCATACATCCATTGGAGATTTTAAGTGAGAAATCACTTTGTGAGACTTGTGCTATAAAACCCTCACCAACAAAAACATACACACAGATGAGAAGCCTGTTGACACCAATACTAACTATGCACTCCTAAATAGGCTTTCATTAAAGAATAGTTCAGATTGTTATTGTATAAAAATTGTCACATAACTTATATCTCATATCTGTTTTTTTTTTTTATTTTCAGTCATAATAGATTTTTGAAGATATCTGGAACATGGTCCCATCACTACACTTGATCCAAGCTGTAATAAAACCGAATTTCCCTTTAAAGTTGCACACAGGCACACAGAAGCCATGCGTCTCTGTTGTAACCCTTAAGGTGGTTCAGCTTACCACAAAGCCATAATTAGGGGAAGTGTGAACACAGATTAACACATGCAAAGTCATACATATACCTTTTTAAATTAGTATAGAAATATACAGTATACAGTATACAGAAAATATACAGTATAAACAACTATCTGCATACGTTATTGATGCCCACAGGTATCTTCCTGTGGCTTGATGTGACACAGATGATTTAGGGATTAAATGGAAAACACGCACACACACACACAACCTGTGCATGAGGCATTTGCAGACAGGTACATCTTACAACACTACAACACACTGACACACACACAGTTTGACACACACAAGATTCACATGTGGCCCTGACTGTCCGTTTCCCTGGAGACACACAGAGCTGTATTAATTGTGTTTTTTTACAAACTGCTGTGCAGGGAGCAGTCAGTGGTGTGTGTGTGTGTGAGAGAGAGAGCCAGAGAGGAAAGAGAGTTAACATGTCATCAGTAGCTTTAGATTGCTGTGGGGGTGACTGTTGACTCAAGCGATCAGTCACAAAGAGAGCAGATGTCACTAAATAACAGACAACATGTCATGTTTGATGGATGATCTGGGTAAAGAATGGACTGTATGGATTTTCTTGGATAATATACATTAGAAGATAATGGATGGAAAATATTACTTTTACCTTCAAGTCAGAATCGTTAAGAATCTTTTTCTTTTCTTTTTTTTGCATCTCTCTTCTCTGCTTGCTGCCGATGACACGGTTCTGTGGATTACACTGGTCAAACTAACAGGTGATTGGGGTACACAGCTGCAGACTCCACTACTTTTTATCTATTATACAGGTTCTAGCAGCTGTAGTTAGGGTCACAACAACAAACCAACAAACAAGCAATTATCCTATTTACACAACCACTTGGGGCTTTCTGAGCACAAACGCTAAATGGACAACTAGAGCACAATTGAACTGATTGAATATGACAAGGTGTGTGATGAATGACTCTCACACTCTATAACTTTAAACCACTAAGCATCTACAGAAAGTACTTTTGCAGTGAAAGCCATAGGATCACACAATATTTCTTATTTTATAAAGTATGAAAGGGCAGTGGTAGGCCTCCTCTTTTTACTCTGGAAAAAAGTTACTGGATGCTGGACAGCAGATTGTGGCGTAGATCGAGAGTAGTGTGTGTGTGTGCTTATACTAGTGTAGTGGTGTGCTGTAGTCATGCTTCATTGGATTTTGTGATTCCCCTCAGACAGCACCTACTATTCACTTAACCCTCAATCCCCTCCACCACCACACACCCACACACTTTCCTTTATCTCTCCTTTACTCTCCTTTACCTTTCCTGTATCCGCTCTGACTTCTGTGTCCCATCCTGCTCTGTGATAACTGTCTCGCCTTACTTATGCATTTATCACCACCAGGTGATTTCACTTTTGAGTTTTAGCCAACAACTCTCTTATCTTATTACTTCACGCAGCAAAAAGCCACTGTTTGCAAATTCAGGCATTATATTTCTACTCATCCAATAAGGAGGCAAGTGTGCTTTTAAATGCAATTACACAAATGAGATGACCAACTACATTTGCCACAGCAGAACAGCAGCAACACATCTAGTCAAGGACGAGCAAATGTGGGCACATTTGAATCCAAATGTGCTTTCTCTTAGCATTTTCCACAACAATGAGTAAGCAAGGTGATAAACCAGCACTGCTCACCCACCTTGGGAGGCTTTCTGCGTAATTGGAGACCAGGATGGTGTCGACGGGTTGTCGAGCCAGGAGGGATGCAGCGGTGGAAAATCTCAGCACCACGGACAGCTCCAAAATAAGACTAGCAGGCATGAAGGGAGGGAGGGGTCACTTAATGTGGAATGTGAAAGTAGATCTATGTGGGAAAAGAGAATTTTTACACACTAAGAGATTATCCTTTAATCATACAGTATATGGGGAGAATATTTCATGATGTGTAATAATTTACAGCCTAACTCATGTCACATCTGTCTGTATCTGACAGTGACTGGCTTTATCACTTTGACCGAATGTACATGACATTGGGTACAAATAATATGTGTTTACTGCTGAAAGATTTAGTCTTTAAGCTCTGTTATTTGTTTGTTTTTTTTTTTTGTCTTGGTACCCTCATCTTAGGGCAGGGTCTAGATATATTCTGAGCAGTTCAACCATGCTTCACTTGACAGACATGAAATAACACACTTGCTATTTCACAAGAAAAAACTAAATTCAGAAAAAAAGTAGTTTGTTAATTAGTTAAATTATTTCAGGTTGAGGTAAGCAAAAGCGAAAAAGATAATTACAAAAACAGCATAGAACATAATCAAACTAAAAAAAAGGGTGTAGTTTGAAGCCTTTGTTATAAGTTAGGTGCTTTTAGTTTTTCCCTCCTTCACTCATTTTTTTGTTTGTGTGTGTCCCTGCAGTATTCCTCCCTTCCTTTGCTTGTTACCAGTGCACATACCCTTTGCCTTTCAACGCCATCATCAGTGCCTGTTATCATCATCATCAGTGCCTTTCATTATCATGATCATCATCAGTGCCTTTCATCATCATCTTCGTCACTCCTGCATTTTGTATGTAAGGCCTTGCATTAAGTTTTGGCGATGCTAGTGTGTCTGGGTTTGTTCTGGTGCAACTCCTTGATCCTGATTAGCTTTTCCCGATCTCCAGCGGGCAATCCTGTTCGTGAGTCTGTTGTTAGTTTTGATAGTCCGGGTTTCTTATTATAGTCTTAGTCTCTCTGCCTTTGAGTTAGTATCGTTATGTAGGTTAAAATTGTTATACCTTTTGAGGGAGTTAGTTATAGTCTCGGGCTCTGCCTTTGAGTTTATACTGTTTGATGATTTAATATTGTTAACCCTTTTTTGAGAGAGAGAGCTTTGTTAGAGTTTAGGTGTCTGTGCAGAGTATTACAGGATCAGTAGTGCGTGTGATAATTTATAACTGTCCCAGTAGTTCTTGTGCTATTATACCTGTTGCACTCTCTGCAAGTCTTAGCTTCTGCTTTTGGGTCCTCTAGTTACAGTAACTTATAGCCTTTGCTTATTTTTTGCTTATTTTTTACCTAAATTTACATTACTCAATAATTACACATTTTACATCAATTAGCCTGATGTACAGACAGGGCAGTGACATAATTCTTTCTACTGTCAGCATTATGTGTGACTGCAGGAAAACTTTCTTTCAAAGAGGCCAGTTCAGTCACAACATCAGTGTAATCCGGCAGAATTTTAATGAACTTATGGATTTTGTCCAAAGTTCATTGTAAAACAGGTTTTAGAACAACGTTTGCTCCTGTCAGATTTACTAGTGTTGCTTGTGTCATAGCCACTGAATTACCAAATGGTGGAATATGGGGAGTAGGCAACTACAGGGTCATTATAGACTCAAATTGTTTTATACCTATTGTATCTTTTAAGTTAGACCATATGTGACTGAAACAGTTACTTTTAACCAAACTATCATAACAATTCCTCTTAACTGACAGCATTACTTAATATTATTACTGTTTTTATAAACTTTAGAGATAATTAAAGCCGTATTATCATGTCTAGATTGACATTGTCGTATATACATTATAGCTAAAATAAGTTTTAGGAGAATTTTGAAGGAAACTTAAAGTGCGTTTACAACTGAGGCCTGGAAAAAGCAAAAGCATTGGGTCACTGTGCATGCAGAGTGGCAGACTTCTATTGTGAGTGGAGCAGGGTGAAGCAGTGCATCACACAATGGAAGCAGATCAAAAAAAGACCTATATTAAACATTTTTGCAAGTTTTTGCAAGAATCATTTTGTAGGATTTCTTTCATTTAGGGGACACTAATTAATATGTGACACAATATAATATGACACAATAGAAACGATGCTCCAAGGCGCTCTCTGACAATCTAAAACATGAAGCTGGTAAAATCCAGAAATACTTTTCCATTTTTTTCCCAGCTGGGCTTTTGAAAAAAGAAAAATCAATGTCACTGTTGCATGGGTAGAATGAGGAAAGCTTTGCGTCAGAGCCTTGTATGTCAAAATAAAGTAAACGATATAAGACTTTCCTTTGGCTTCCCACACAAAAGTACTTTGACATGTAGATATGTCATGTGGATATCATTTTCACACACATTTTCACACATTGTTTTTTTCCTGCTGTAAGGCTCCTGCCACAGAAAGTGCCCCTGCAAGTTTTAGGTCAAATCCTTTCAGCTCTGTTTTAATGGTGTCTCCTGTTCCCTGGTGCTCAGTAGAGATATTAATAGTTGGGGTTTGTGGATACCATGCTCAATACCCCACCTTTTGCTCTCACTGAGGGAAGGAGGCTGGAAGAAAGATTACTCCGAAAGCTGAGATTGTTTTATAGGCTTGTAAACATTGCAGTGCAGCGTTTCGACATTTATAAGCCATCTCACTTGCATTTAATTTATTAAAAGGGGGATGTCCTTCACATTGATGTATGTTAGCTTTTATGCCCGACAGATTGGGGCTGAATGTTCTGCACAAGGAATTTAGAAACTCCAAATAGTGTTTACTGATAAACCTGTTTGATTATAGGAGATACTGTATATAGATGGTGCGTGCATTTGTTGAAGAAGAGCTTGCTAAGCCAATGTAGTTTATACTAACTGTGTGTGTGGGTGTGAGTCTTTGAGGGTGACAGATGATTAGGAGATCTGAAGGCACTGCAGTGTGCTCGCTCGGCCCCCTGGGAAACCACTTGCTTCTCTGTACGTTAGCAGCCCGCTTACTTAACCCAGCACTGGCTGCTTCTTGCTCTCTATCCTCTGTTTAGTTGTGTTTGTGAAAGATGCAGACTGAAATGCATCCAGTACGAGAGGAGGGTTGGAATGTTTGTAATATAATGTCAATTCATTTCATGGCGGCTGCAGCCACCACTGATTTTGATGAGTTAGGGCATTGTTTAGGGAATACTCAAGGTGTTTTGGGACTAAATGTTTAAAGCTTTTCAGCAGTTTTTCAACTATACTTTCCGAAAATGAGATGGAAAAGATGTTTTAAAGTCAAAGTGTGACATAAAGAACTAATATCTTTGGCCCAACATCCGGACTAAGCAGAAGGGCCAAGGGACTCAAAAGAGAGCCAAAGGCAATACATCATGTCTGAGGTAGCGTCTGTTCCATTAGCATCAGTAACTCAATGCAATGCCCCATTAAACATTTTGTTCATCCTTCTTTACGCAAAAAATGAGCTGTGATCATTACTGCTTTGCATATTTCAAAACAAATCACCAACAACTACAGCACAAGCTATTTGAAGTAAAAACCTCAACGAATTACAGAAAGTTAATTAAACATTGGGTTTTCTTACATCTCAAATACTGCAGCTCCCATGAAACTATGAAATTGTTTGACAGAGGCAGGCTAAGGCTAAGAAACCTTACTTTGTCATTGTCTCACTGTGTCACTTCGTCATTGGAAAAACCTAAAACAACTCTGAAGTGACATCACCTTTCAGATCTATAAGGTCTTGTAAAATTCTAGACTGATGTACAGAACATTGTGACCCAATCATACTTTTATGTGAAAATCCATAATCAACACATATGCATGAATTTTAATTGATGTGTCCATAAATAGCACCAAACCTGTAAACCTCAGTCAGGCCATTTACCTACACTTAACTAGTCTACAGTTGACTTTCTCAGCAAAGCTACTTTCTTAACCGCCATGTAAATGGAAAAGCTGGTTTCCGAAATCAGAGGAGGAGCTCAGGGAAACCTGATATCCTCAGGTAGATCCTCATGCTGATTTCTCTGCCATGTTTTCACACAACCAGGATCGTAATAAGCTTTGTCCAACAGGCCATATACATGAAAAAAATCCGCAGACAGGGCAGTGAAAGGCTGAGTTAGAGAGAAATCATTATGGATTGGAGCATTTCTACCTAAAGTCCAGCTGAAAGTCAAAGTATAATTCTTGATTGCCAAAGGAAGGAGATTTCACTGAGTAACCTGCTGTTAGTATGACTACTTATAAAATATAACTCAAAAAGGCATTTTTAAACTTTTGTACTAGTCTCAAACAAAAAATGTTTTTAGGACAGCTGCCATTCAATGACACTACAACATGTGGTCAGTAGGAGCTGGGGATTAAAATGTTCGCCACAGCTCAGCAGGGGAAAACACGCTGTAAACAAGCCTGACAATCCTGACAAGCTCAAAGGAGGTTAGAAACGAAAGTGGTCTTTTAATTATGTAACTTAACCTAAAACTAAAAAAATTGTGAGCTATGCTGCATTAACTTGACATGGTGTGAGTATTTGATGCCCTTGATGAGCTCATTTCCAGTCTCCCGCTACACCTATCTTGATTCTAAACTGTTGCATATTGTGGCTGTAAATTGTAATATACAACTACTGAATTTGCAAGTTAACTGCAGACTTATTGATCGTCAAACTAACAGCAATCAAGTAGTGGCTGATTAGTCTCAGGGTCTTGTCACAGCTGGTTACGGTGACAGATTGGTTTGTCTTTGTGTTGCCTGTCATTTAAATCTCCCATGAGGCCTCACCTGTGACACTGTGGCCATCTGATGCTCATGTCAGGCTTTGGCTTTAAGGGGTCCTAAGATTAAAAAAGAATGGGGGACAATGGGGACACAGAGTGGAGAAAATGTGTGAAACATACAGGGATGTATTTATTATGAATTGCCAAATCTTCCAAACAAAAATATCTACAAATGCTTGGATTTTTCTGAAAAAAAAGAAAAAAATAGCTCCATATCCTAATAAGTGAAGTGTCTGTGGTCATAAGTTATACATACTGCACAAGGCCCCTTTATGTGAACCGATGTGAGATGCCCAATGGCAATGGGAGTCTGTGCTCGCAGCATGAGGCCACAGCTTGAAAAAGGAAGAAGCCTGTTGGTCTTTGAAGTCTGGACACTTAAAGGGATATCAGGTGATGGACAATCTCACTAGTCCATATTAATTAAATTCTGCAATGAAAACTACCTGTCTTCTTGTTGAAATCAAGACTAAACATTGTATTTTCTACCTTTGACAGTTGCATGGCAGAAAGGCAGCAACTGGCAGCAACTGGCAGGCCTTATAAAAAATGTGCTAACCCTGCTGTACTAACATCAAATCTAACTGTCCCTTATTTACACAAATACTGCTTTTCAAGCAAAGCCCGTGGTGAATTTTTGCTGGTGAAATTTATTTTGTACTATACCTGTACGCTCCTAATGTTCACTGAATACAAATAGATGTTTTTAGATGTACAGTGGCTGCTGCATAAACACAATGTTCCTTCAGGTTTCAAATAAAATTAAGAGCAATAATTGTTTACAAAACAGTCATGGTTTATCTAAACAAAACACAACCAACTAACATTTGCAAAGCATATTTATTTTTTTATATTTTTATTTTCCATTCAAACGGAAAGTTGTGGCACAGGCAAATCCACAGTCATCAGCAAAAACATCAGTACAATGGTAAAAGTAATGACTTTGTTGATGTAAGCTGCTTTTATTTTGGGGCAAAAAACTACCTGTAAAAAAAACACTAAACTCACTTATTTCTTATTCAGGTTTCTGATGTCATCACAGCAACACTGCACTCAATTTTAGATTAGTTGTGTTTTCCTGTATTCAGTGTATCTGCAACATAATGCAATGTTTACAAGGGTAAATCCAACCATTTTAACTGGGCTGCATTTAGGGCGACTGTGGCTCAGTTGGTAGTGTGGTCCTCCACCAATCCCACAGTTGTTGGTTTGATCCTCGGCTCCTCTGGTCACATGTTGAAGTGTCCTTGAGCAAGACACTGAACCCTGCGTAGTTGCTCCTGGTGAGTGTTGGCCAGCTGCATAGCAGCTCCCCCATCAGTGTATCAATGTGTGTGTGCTTGAGAGTGTGAATGGGTAGATATGAAGCAGAAAGAAACATCCTTTTTTAGGTGATATGAGAATTTGCTTCCTGTAGCTTAGTAAAACTGACCATTTGCTCTGTGTCAAATTAATGTTAATTAGTTCTGGTTGTGAACATGCATTTGCATAAACAGCAGACAGAGCTGTACTTCACATGGGATATGGCTGTCCTCCTGTCACTCATGTTTAGATTCTAAGTAGAAAGGTAAAGTACAGTAAGTAGGATAATTACTTATGGGGTTGGATTTATATTGGACTAACATTCATGGATAGATTTGAGCTGAATACATTGCAACCCCTTAGTTATTCATGTAATGTTTTTCTAGTGGCCACTTGTACTCCAAAAAACACCTCAAACAAGAATTAAGGTTGTGTTTTACTCTATGAGTTTTAATCCATAAAGGATTGAATTTTTACTTTTTTGGTTGCGATTTCATCACATTTTTTAAGTTGAGTTGCTGCAGACTTTATACATGTATAGTAGTCTAGACAACATGAAAAACAAACTTTTTTAATGGTTTTTGCTTCAGATTAATTAGTTATCAGGCATAGTTGGAATCCATGATCCAGGTGTATTTATGCCCTCCACGAGCATGCACCTACTTATGGCATATAGCAGTAGTGCTGATAACAAGATAGGAAACCCAGGGTGAAAAGCAGCTAATGACTGTCAAGTCAAAAAAGTGCTGATGTCAGGGGTTTATCTCAATTTGGCTCAGGCTTCTTAGATTTCTGTGGCCAAATTCCCAACTAAAGACACCATGACTTTAATGTTTGGGGGGTATAATGCTTCTGGCTGCAAGTTTTGACATGCTGCATTTGGATTTATACAGTATATGAATAAAAAAAAAAAACCTTTAATAAAATGTACTACGTTAAGTGACTAGAACATCTACAGTGAGTTTTTTAACTGCTTCTTTCGAAGCATGATAAGTGGTAACTGATTTATTGATTTATCTGACAATTATTCCTAATCAAAGCATAAACTCAACATTAAAACTGTAATTAAGTCATATCATTTTGACTTTTAATTACACATTTTATGCTGAAAACAGCTAAAAGTTAAAGAAGTCAAACCTCAGTCTTCTTCTACTCTGATCTAACTGCTACATTTAGGAGAAATGTTTCTAATACATAAGCGTGTCTTATGCCTTTAATCACCCAGACAAGGTCCTCTGGGTGTAATTGGCTTTTTGGGGGTGGGAAGGATGTGTGTTTTCCAAAAGCCTGAGAAAAAGAAAAAAAATCATCAAGAAACATCTTTCCCAGTAAAAGCAATTAAGCTTGAGATTGTTCTTTGTCTTCCTCTGTCGTGCCTCTGTGCCTCAGTGAGGTTATGGAGAAACAAAACAAAGTGTAGAGGGTGATGGGATCATTTGTAGAATAGATTGATTGAAGCAGCACAGAGAGGCGAGGCAAGGCTCCACCGCTCTGGCTGTGAACAACACAGTCTGTTTGTGGATTCACAGCCAAGTTGAGTTGGAGGATTTGCTCCTTTTTAATCTGCACATTTCTGCTCACTCTGACTTCACACATCAAACACAACATCTCGGTCAAAACTCACATATCCCACTGCACTCAAACACTAAATTTTCAGGTGAATTCTGGGACAATGTTGTCCCCCCCTGGGGTACTAATGGGAATGTCATCTAGACAAATGTCCCCATTTACTGCCCTTCCTCCTTCTGTTCTGCTGGGACATGGGTGCATGGAAGATGCAATGTGGGTGCTATAGAGAAGAAGCTGATTGGTGGGGGTGGAGAGTGTTTTACGGTGCCTTCCAATCCTCTGTTGTGCTGAATCCAGCTGGCAAAAAAGAGTGAGTGGAAAGCTAACATTAGAGTGGGGAGGATGAGGAGACTGTAAGAAGTGTTTAATCTCATTCAGAATAGAGAGGACGAGGGCACAGGGGTAAGTGGCACAGCCAAGTGCACTTGTTGTAAAACCCAATGCTGTCATCACCACTTCTTTACATTACATTTCACTTAGTTGGGTTGCTTGCACTTAAAGGTCATAATTCAACAAAATTCAGGGAGATAAAATAAATATCACAGCTAAAACAATAATAAAACAACATTTTTTAGTTAAAAAATATGACAAAGGTAACATGTGCATGGTGAGACTTTACTGTATCTGAGCTGGGAACTTTAAGCTAAGTGCTAACTTCAAAATGCAAGTGTAGCTGCAGCCAGATTAGATTTTATTTTAACATGAGAATATGTTAATTAACATAAATGGCAAGTTGTAAACACTAATATGAGACATTCACTAAATGCTACTAATGTTTTTTGTTTAATGCAAAATGTGCAGTCTTACAGTAAATCGCATTTTGTAGTTATTGGATTAATGAACATGCACAGAACTTGGTTAAGGTTAAGCATGGCCAGTTAGTTTGATGTTTAGCCTGGCTTCTAACCTGGGTGTGCAGGCAGCAGGCAGTTAAGATGTGTGGCCCACAGGAGTTGAACAGGTAGATTGTGAGCAAAGGTGACTGTGGCTCAGTTGGTGGTGCGGTTGTCCATCAGTCCCACAGTTGTTGGTTCGATCCCCGGCTCCTCTGGTCACATGTCAAAGTGTCCTTGAGCAAGACACTGAACCCCACTTAGTTGCTCCTGGTGAGTGTTGGCCAGCTGCATAGGAGCTCCCCCATCCTTGTATGAATGTGTGTGTGTGTGTGTGTTTTGAGAGTGTGAATGGGTAGATAAGAAGCAGTGTAAAGCGCTTTGAGTACCAACAGGTAGAAAGGTGCTATATAAGTGCAGACCATTTACAACTGACTGGTTCACTTTATGTAATATTAAGATGGAATACACTCCCTTGTAGTGAGTGTGTGGATCCAGGTTAAAAGGATGGTGGTTCTTGGATGCTGGATTACACTGTTGAGCCTTCTGTCTGCCAATGGCCCAACTAAATAAAGCTTTAGATATTAAGGGGGTGCCCTTGCACTCTCATTCTAATGCACAACTTTTTAAATGTTTCTTTTATTTATGATGGTGATATGTACAAATAAGACAATTTTTTCATCCAGAGGTGTCGCTATGTAGCGGAAATTGGCTACATTTTTTTAAACAGTGAGAGTTGAATGCCTGATTGGGCCTAGTTTTGATGATCAAGTCAAGCCAGTTGGACCAGCCACTGCTGTTTCACCTTACTAAATACAGTGAAGATAGCAGGCCACCAATAATATAGTTTAGGGTAAAAAGCAGATTAATACCTCAGGTAGATTAATGGTAGAAAATAGTGTTGCTCATGGTGATGCCCAGCATGACTCGATACCTCTCTGTGGGCCTAAATCACAAGTAAAAACATTATTTACCAAGAATACTGAGCTTCCATGGGCAATTCTCATCTAATTATTGGCAAAAAAGACTGTGGGCTGGGGTGCAGCACGGTGGTGGAGTGGTTAGCACTGCCACCTCACAGTGGATTGCGGGTTCGCCTTGGCCTTTCTGTGTGGAATTTGCACGTTCTCCTTGTGCTTGTGTGGGTTTCCTCCCACAGTCCAAAAATATATATATTAGGTTAATTGGTGACTTTAAATGTCTGTTAATGTCTCTCTGTGGACCTGAGATAGACTGGTCCTGTCTAGGGTGAAGCCTGCATCTAGCCCAACGAAAGCTGGGATAGGCTCTAGACTCCTGTGACCAAAATACATAAGTACAGAAAATATTTGGATGGACTGTAGCCTGGCGTAAAAGGAAAAGAAAAGTATAAAAATAGTATGTGACTTTACCCATAATGTGTTTATTTACTTTTAAACAAACCCACAGTCTTCCACTATCCTTAACTAAAGAAGACAAACTGGAGTCTCTAGTGTGCACTTTGTGTAACCCAATATTAAGCTCCTTCCTACAACTCAACTTTTTTAGTCACTCTATTCATGTTGGATTGAAACATAATCAGTCTAGGATATTACATTTCAAATAAAAACATGCAGTTTATTATCACAAGGATGTGATTTTTAGGACATGCTTGGACCATGACAAGTCAGCATATAGGCATATACTGATCCAGATTAATAATGGTAACATTGATATCAGTTTTGAATCATCCTTTAATATGAAAATACCTAACTCTCAAACCCCCTATTCTTAAAAAGCAAAAAATGTGCTGTTGTGCTGCTATGATTATCAATACACCACCAACCTGGCCTTTTACAGTTTATTTCCTACCGTGTTTCATAAAGCTGGTGCATTTCTTCTGCCATCTGAAATACAGAAGTAGGCCAAAGCATCTGGCCTTGCATTATAGGAATAAAATTACATGTACAGCTTTTGCTGCTTTTTTTTTTTTTTTTGGTAATCCAGACAATAAAATTTATAGTGATTTATAGTAACTTATAGTGATTGTAATGATATGTGTATTTTTTGGTTTTCACATTTAAGTATTCTGACTGTGTACAAGAGGACAGAATTCTCTTCAAGCAATTTAGACTGTACTCATGTTCATGTTTAAGTTTTGCTAATTATGCACACTGGGAGAGCCACACAAGTTTGTTGATAGGATCCAGGGAGTGCGGTTATTTCTCCCGGTAATACAGTGTTTTATGTGCAGTATGGTGCTGTAATCGGAAACCTTTCTGCTCTTTTCTTAAGAGAAATCGTTGTATTGCAAGGGGAACCACATTAACCAAAATGGGCCCAAAGATTCAGTCCTGCACTAAAAGTGAGTTAACATTACTTCTGCGATCGATAGTAAGATGAGGTGGCTGAGGACAGTCGATGGGGCAGAGAGGTGACTGACTGCCTTTTTCCAAAAGCTGTGTTGATAGAAGCAGGATGAGGGTAGCCCATAGAGGGACACCTGAAGGGCACATGATTGGTGCTTGTCTAAAGGATCCAAACTAATTATCTTACAGGTTGCAGGATGAGGCCACAGATTCACTGGAGATCTTTGAAAGGATTGGGTCAGTACAAAAATATGACAAGAATCACTTAGATAAGGTACTTCACTAATGCTTTTCTGAATGTGATAAAATTTATACTTCCTTTATTAAATTTATACACACCTTTAAACTATAACATTTTGTCTCCATAGAAACAGAAGACATACAAGCAATGAGGACTGTCATGTGACATGTAAGCTAAGCAACTTCTAAAATAGCAGCAGCGCTCCGCTCCTGATAGCTCTGCTCCAGCTGTTTTGTGCACTTCAAGAGACTATCCGCCGCTCTGAAGTGCCTTTACAGAGTATGAATCATTGTATCCTAGCTAACTGCCTGCTCAGACTGCTTGTAGTGTAGGATGGCACATCCAGATGCAATTTGCCAATTGCTGCAGAGGCATTAGTGACTAAGCTGAACAAAAATGTAGCCCACATCTTTCCATCCTCTGTCAGGTATTGTGATTCTAATGCAAATGAGCTAATTTGCTCTCATCATACAGTTTGAGCGATTGCGCATAAGCAAATCTGTCAAAGAATGAATTCTTCAAGTAACATGACTATCAGGTCAGATCACTTCTACAAGTATCTACTACTTCTTTTTACAGTACAGAACAATGTGATTCTGTATCATCTAAGTCATCTCTGATGAATTACACATGGCCCTTTAAGGCCCTCTGGCATCGCCAGTGGCAATGTGGTGTCATGTGAAGAGACAGAACTAAAAACCAAGGGTGCTCTATAGATGTTCAGGAAGTAAAAGATGACAGAAGGAAAGGGAGGGAAATGAGGAATTACTGGACTCTGATATTCTTCACATTACTACTCTTGGAGAGTAAAGTCCTACACTTTAAGTAAAAGCAACTGGTCATTTCAATAATAATAAATGGTAAATAGATAGTGTTTCATAAACCCTTTTAAAACTGAGATCCTGAGATTTAGGGACAAAGATTTAGATATGAAAACTTACACTAAATTCAAACAAGGCTGGCAAAATGCCACCTCAGATCTTTTCCGATGACGATGACCAATGGGGGCTGCAAAACTTTGAAATGATCCTGTGCAATGTGAAACTGTATGAATAGATTTTTTCTGACTTGAGTGACTGGGTGTCACCCCTAGAGATAAGGGAGAACAAGAAACTCAGACATCTTGGAGTCCCACATAGAATTAAGGGTCTTGAAAAGACATTTGATGCAGATATACTTTCATTGGCTTCCTTTACCAGTTTTATGCGCACATGTGACTGGGGGGACACCAGAATGCCCTAACCACAGCACATGTCCCACCCTTTTCAACTATGGTATATCTTGGTCCTTACAAGAAGATGTGACTGAAGGACATGTGGGTTTCCTTACTTAATATGCAGTAACATGATCTGGAATTGGAAAAATTGGTAAAAATAGACAGATGTCATTGCATTTGCATTATACATGTAGTAACTCTGTTGGGAACTGTTTACGAAAAGATGTGTGAACACTTTTGATATATAGCAATGTGTCAACCATGACACCTTTGTGTAGACACTGCGACCTGTTTGCTCTGATTCCCGACTGAAGGATTGAGTGTTCTGCTGTGAGTTGTTTGAGTCTGACTGTCACAACCAGATCACCACAGGGCAGCAAATGTCTTGGAGAGGTGGTGCATGTGTCATATAGGTAGGGTAAATATTCCCACCAGCATTTTGGATCAAAAAAATGTTTTTTACAGCTTCTCTCTGGAAGGCATGCTGTATCATTCCACTAGTCCAATCTGCAGTCAATAAAGCCAGGCTCTGACACAATCAGGCCAAAGCAGATGGCCATAAAGCCTTTATCCTGGGTACACCTGAGATTCCCTGAGCTTTATCATCCATTCCCATTGCATTGCTGTAAAAAACAGAAATAGATAGATGGCACTGAGGTGTTTCAAGCAAAATGGTCATTTTTAAAGGAAGATGTGAGCCAAAGAGAGGTCAGCATTGATGACCTGTCCATGTGTGAAGCAGATGGGAGAGCCACCTTTCTTTTTTTTAGCATTATGCTTTATAGGTTCATTGATTAGCCATACAAGTGTAGCATCCATTTCTGTGTTATCAAACCTAAACCTGGGACAACAGGAGTTTGGAATTCAACCTCCACGTGGAAAGCAAGGGGGAGGTAGACTGACCCGGCAATAAACTTTCTTTATAAAACAATCCAGCTCTATCCTCCCCAGGACCAGATAACACCAAAAGGAACTGAGTAAAACAAACAAACCACATCTGGCTTAAAGCCCCAAATTGACACTCATGCCATTAGCATAAATTTTGTCTTTTCATCTACCAGACCCAAGACTGTCTCCTAACTCACTTGCAAATGACGTTCTTATCGAGATGGTACCAGCTCTCTGGAAAGGAATTTGCAAGACAACCATAAAACTTGGTGGTGTGATACCCCTTAGACAGAAAGACTTGGTTTGAACTCAAACTGAAGCTTTCAAGCTTCATAAAACTCACACCAATGTGTTCAGAAGCAAATTTGGAACAGCCTGACATGATACCATCCTTTCTACGACGAGAAATGACGGAGTTATAACATAAACGTTTTAATTCAGAATGACGTGAAAGAGTAACACGGCACAACATTGCCACCCTTGGGTGGAAATTATAAATGCATCCCGAAGATATTCGTCTATAGAAAGAAACAAAACTGCATTAATTTGTTGTCTGAAAGTTAAAACGCAATGTCATATTCTTCTGTTAATTCTGTATATTACACATACATTTTACATATTCATGCACATGTAAATGTAAGCATTATCCTGTTATATTAACCCGCTGCGATGTCCAGATAATGCGTGAATGAATTTCTAATTGTTGTTGTGTGTTCTGACTGTGTATTAATATGTATTAGACAAAGCTAACTTTCCATGTAATAATCATTGGATTCCGTCTATTTGTCTAAATCAGGACTCTCACATGTATGTTGAAATGCGACATTGAATATTACACACAGTAATCATGTTGTTTAAGCATTTTAACCTCCACAGTATAACAATTGTAAGAAGTTGCTTTATTTTAGAGTATGAGATTTTGGGCTTGATAAAAAGAGAAATCTATATTTGACTTCGTGTGATTCGACCGAACAAAGATTTCATTTGATCTAGGAGGAGGGACTAGCTCTCCCCTCCGCGGTAAATTTAAATTTAGCAGCAACGCCTCATAGTCTGGGCGACGCCCCAACAATATAAAATAAAGTAGAAGTTCCAAGAAGTTCGAGGAGAGGAGTTCCTGAAGAGTTCCACTTCGAGCTCCATCCTCAAGAAGAAATGTGCCTCAGTTAAGAAAGCTTAGCTGATTTGTTAAAATTACTTTTATCGTCAATTCTCTCGTTTGTAACTCTTCGAACTATTTTTAAAGCGCGCACGTCTTTGCTGCCTATTTTTGTATTAGTTATTGTGACGATTGGAACTCCAAACCAAACTTCCATTTTTGTAACTAGAAAATCCGTCAAAGTTAGTCCAGACCGAGCCCGAGATTTTTATTGAATAGCCATATTTTTATCAACCAGTTTTGTTGAATTATCTCAATTCAACATTTCGGCTCCATTCCGGACCGGACAACCAGCGCCTCTGCAAGTCGGCTCAGCCACCAGCAGAACCAGACCACGTTATTCGAGCCTGCCATCTGACCAGGTGAACGCTCGTATGGACCGGAGAAATCTTTGTAGCCACAGCGGATCCTCGCTCTGATAGCTCGCCTGTTAACAGACCCGAGACGGTCCGTCCTGCTCTACAAAAGAACCGGTACCGATTGACGGCTAACCTGGCAGAACAACCTCCAGCGGCTCCCAGGCCAAGTACCAATATCTCTTTCATATTCTCTGAAAATTCTGGTGTCTGTAAAGCCAATAAACCATTGGAGCCTTTATGAAGTTTCTTTGTAGGGTTTCTAAAATATAATTTCCGCTACTTAGAGGTAAATAGTGACTCGAATCCTTTCCTCTAGCCCAAATTCATCACACGCATACCTGCACAATTTATCTGTTTACTTAGAATTGGTTGTTTCATGTTTTGTTGTCTATTCGTTTATTCAATTTATTCCATATATCCATATACGTACCCATACTTCAATATTCTCAGTAGTTGTAGGTTAATAAATAATTAAAACTGGTTCTGTGTTTGTCTTTCTTCAGTTAAGCAGACAGAAGTCACTGAAACGAAAAGAACTCATAACAAGAGACTGATCTTTGGGTTAAATTGTTGTCACTTAATTCTATTTGTCACTTTGGACCATCAACGGTTCAGGTAATATAATAATTCATAGCGTGATTCGGCTCAACGAATCTGGTGCCCCTAAATTCGAGGAAATTAATGTTTTATATTAATATCAAATCACCCAAATATACGAGTTCTCGCTACACAAGATATTTTATGAAAATGTATTTCTTACAATCAGTATTCTAAAGCCTAAGATGTGATTGCACTTGTTGAAAGAAATGGTAGTCATGTGGTATTTATGAGGTCTTGGTTTTAGCTACTGTAAATCAACTTTAACGCTAATGGCGGATCTTTTCTCAGTAGTATTTTTTAAACAGTAGTCGTGGTAATTATCCTTGCTGCAGTAAATCAAAAGCTCCCATCCCATGATAATTCGCTGCTCTTTCAAAAAGAAAGATGGGAAAGCTTAGATCGTTATGATTGTTCACTACCTGAGCTTTAACCCATTCTGGACATAATTTGGCACAAAATTGCTTAGGATGCAGCTAATAACCCTGAGTGATGTCCTGGCAAGGAAGCAAATTTGCCTCATGCTCTTGTCAGAGTGGTGGCATCATAATGCATTGTGGATTTCCACAGCAATGTGTCTCTGTTGCAGTGCTACACGTTGCACAGATAATCAAAAGCCCTGACACAGTCTTCACAGGCGGAAATGGCTCAATTGTCTATCTCATCTTGCCATCCTGGCTTCTTACCGGACTGCCCCCAAATTACTGGCTGAGCTCCCTAGGGCATCTGTATGTCAGCCAATCACTGATTGTCAAACCTAACAGTCTGGCCATCTGGCTGTCCAGCCCTGATCCAGTCTGACAGCATCTGTCTGCCTCAGAGTTCACTTCCTGAAGAAATCAGACCTTTAACATATCCAGACACATCCAGCACCTGTACATGTCCTGTGGCTTTCCTTCACCAAACCTGCCCTGCTATATCCTGCCACTAGCTTCACTTCACACAAGTCAGTGAGGAGCTGTGAAGGATACAAGTCTCAGTTGTAACACATCACCGGTTAACAGGTTGAAGATCTTCAGGTGGATTTTTCATATATTCATTATAAATCTGTTCTCTCATATCTATTCCTCAATTCTTGACTCTCTCGATTTGTCTTCCCTGAGACATGAGGAGCTGGGAGCAACCTTGACATATTAGGACATTAAATCTGAATCAGCACCTGTCGCTACCCTAAAGTGCTTCCACATTTCTCTGTTTTCTCAAGCGCATCATGGAAAATACAATTTTACCTGCAGTGTCTGTCTCTGTCACATCCACTCTTGAGACACTTAAACGTCCACCTTCCTCTCCCGATTTCTGTCTCTTATTATTCTCCTCTTTTTTTATTCCTTACTCCTCTAGTGGTTTATGCCCTTCTGCTTATATTATTGCAGCTTTATGTCCTCTACCATACGACTTCTCTGAGCAACTTCTTTAACCTTGTGTGTTTCAGAATCGAATGCGTATTGAGCCATGTGATATTAATGTGTGGAAAATATGTTAAGAGATTTTTTTTCCCAAAATGTTAATAATTTGAATGGTCTGCTGCCCTGCTTTTCACCTAAAATGTAATTTTACCAGGATTGTGGGATACACTGTGGGAGTGCAATAGATTCAATTTTTGTTCCAGCCCTTCCCTCCTGCCACCTCCTCCATCCTTTCCTCTCATCTGCTCCCCACTTGGTTGCAAAGTAATTACTTCTCATTAATCCAAAATAACTCCCTACTAGTCTAATAATCCAAAGGTCTGGACAACAGAGAGCGAAAATGAGTTATCCTATTAACTTAATAATTATTCTCACCAGATGCAGGGTGTACTGACTTTGCACACATCAACCAAAACTCCATATTACTCCTTTTGATGGAGCTATGTCTTCCCCTAGCACCTTGACTTATCTCCCCACAACTTTGCAACATTTTAAGAAGAATGTCACAGGACCAAAGCTGCCACATAACTTTTGTCAGACAAAATGGATGAAAAAGCAGCTTCCATGATAACAGACAGTTAATGAGGACAGAGAGATAAAAGGTTTGAAGAGTCACCATCCAGACGTTGAGATGTCTTTCTGGGGAGAAGGCTCATGCTGAATCTGGCACTCATGCCCTGTTCTACTAATGAAAGACCTGAATATGTATTAGCAGCAGCAGCAGCAGCAGCAGCAGTAGAAGTAGTAGCAGTAATGACAGAAATACTTGTATCACATCACTTTCATACAATTTTATCAAGTTGTAATATTAATTTGTTCATTCTTTATATGGTTGTTGTAAAACCTATAAGATAGCCAGCTTTTGGGCATCAGAGCTTATTTAAAGTTAAAAAAGGCTGTAAATCAGTTTGTGACACTACCTGGCAAAACTAGCAGCGCTAGCAAACTTATTAACAACCTTTTTTTACAAATGAGTTTTTTTTTAAATAACAGGTATAATGCAGTGAAAGCTCTATATACAGATACAATACAGCTGTGAGAAATGTCATCATATAAATGAGATAAAGTTCATTAATATTTTAGCTCTCTCTATCTGGCTTGGTCTCCACCAGCTACCATACATATATATCATAAATGAATGAATGGATATAAAACTTAGAGTATCAATACTATTACAAAATGGGGCGGCTCTGTCAAAGTGTGTGGGGCAAGACACTGAACCCCTAGTTGCTCCCAGTTGGTCAGATGAGCACCTTGCATGGCAGCCATTGTGTGTGTGTACCAAATTACTCTGTAAGCCACTTTGGATAAAGTCAGAACACATGGACCCCACAGAATAAATTATTTGAATTTGATAAATTTAGTTAAAGTAGCTTGTTATAATTCTCATGTTTCATTTGTTGTAATTACATAACCAGTTGACTGCAAAAAGGGGTAATTTTTGTTTTACAATCCTAAGCCATTAGGACTAGATACAAGTGAGGTTTTTGCACTTACACAGAGATAACCCAGCTTCATGAGCAGTTTCCTTACACGATTTACAAGTGGGATTTTGAGATAAGTATGAGCTTTGGCAGCTAACACAGCCATCATCACTAGATCTGCCCATGTCCTCCACGTGATCCTGTGTTAAATGTTGCACACAGGCCGGCGAGGATGATGAAAACACTTGCCAGTTCACCGCGGAGAATAAGCTCACCCCTGCTATGCCACTCCATTTTCTCCAGTTGTATCAGAGCACTCTGGGAGAGCTGATTGCTGAATGGCTTGGCAGGGCTTCAGGGGTGTATTTGTTTCATTGTGTGTGTCTTTCAGTGGTTGAAGTCCCACTGTGAGAAGGAGTAAATGCTCTCATCCTTAACCAGGCCAACGTGCCAGCTCATCATTCTCCTTTATCAAGACCTCTCCATCATGGCTCCCTCATGTTGAACCTTCAACCTTAACTAAATGCTGCAGCATCTCTTTTCCCATGTGCTTTGGATAGAAAGCTATACACTTATCACAACTTCAGTATGTGTAACAGTGCATTCCCAAAGCTCTTATTTTGTCAAAATCACTATTTGGTGACTTAGCCTGCCTCATTTCCATTATTTGGTTGATAAGTTTGTGTCCTGGATTAGTTTGATTCCTGACAGATACAGAATTTATTCATCCATATGTAGTCACCTCACTTCAGTCTTGTCGAGCCAAAACCTGTGTCGTTTTTTTTTTAACCTGTCACTAACAATCACCTTCACTCTGCTGGCTGGGTGTGACCAAGTCTGTACTGGAGAAACAATCCAGCAGCAAGCTATCAATCTCCAACATACACAGCACTCTGAACCTGCTATTAAAGCTGCCAAATTTGGGCATTGGCCAGTACTTCATTGCTAGTCTGAGGCAGACCTTGCATCGTCGTGTCAATGACAGGTTGTCCAGCCATTCCTGATTTGTCACCGAGCTCAGACTGCAGACCACAAAGTGGTTATATAGTGAACAGAGAGTTGATAGAATGCCTTGAGGGCAGTTTGAGAGAATAAGCAGGTCACCCTTTCCCTGTTGCTCTTTTGCAGATTTAATCTCTTGTCAACGCAAAGGGTTTTCATGGAACTACTGTTTTAATATGTAGAATAACAGTTTAACCAAATAGAATCAAAAACGCAGTTTTATTGACATTGTGCACTTCAGAATTGCAAAATATTCACCAATCACACCTACTAATTTGGTACTTTTTCTACTTTCAGATCTACAGACTATGGCACCACCTACACCAAACTGAACCTTATGCCGGGGACAACCATTGTGGTGACCAGTTTCTACATCTGCCCGACCAATAAGAAAAAGGTAGGAGGTTGTATTGAGTGTTGAGGTGACTGTGCCTTCTGTGATCCATAAATGACTGAATGTATTATTAAAAGCTTTTTGTTGCCATGTATACTATTTCATAAGTTTGCCTATATGGTTAAGGCAGTGGTTCTCAATCATGGTCCTCAAGGCCTGCTGTCATCCTTGTTTTCTAACTATACTTACCCTATCCACTACTGATTACCTGGATCAGGTGTGTTCAGTCAATCAGAAGCTGGAAGATACCATCTCCGGTGATTATGGAGGGGGGTAAGACAAAATTAGTTGGTATCTTCTAGCTTTTCATTAACTAAGGACAAGGATAATTGGAAAACAAGTGCAGAGCAGGGGTCCTTGAGGACCAGGCTTGGGAACCACTGGATTAGCATCTGCCAAATGACTAAATGTAAATATAATGTTAGGAAAGTGAAGCATTGCATCATCTTGTAAAGCTTAGCACTACGTAGCTTTCCATTTTGTTGCACACATCAAAATGCCAGATGCTCCACATTCCTGCTAGTGACCTTGCCTGTGTTGTATAAGGCAGGAAACTTCAAAATTAGAAGTAAAAGATACAAACTGTTTTTTGGTGAGTAGAACCCAGTGTAAAACTTCAGTCCGTTTATAAAACAGTCATCTCTCCTGGAAACTTTCCCCTTTTATTTCTTTTGACAATCCTGGAGGAAACCCTGATTATGACGTAGGACAAAATTAGTTTTCCACCAAAACAACGACCCTATGCATACACAATCAAACCTACACACAAATAGTTTGAAGAAAAGTTCATGTTTTGGAGTGGCTGAGCCCAGACTTCAATCCAACTTTGCCAGTGTTTGTGGCTGGACTGAAAAGGGCCTTCACTCACAATCGCCCTGCAGGCTAAAAGAGCTCACACAGTTTTACAAGGAATAGGGAAAAAATTGCATTGTCAGAAACTTCAAAGCTTGAGACCTGTCAGTGCTGGAGCTGCTGTTAAAGGGTGGTTAATGCTTGCTAACTAATGCAGTCATTTGACATTTTATAATTATATGTAATTGTATTTGCGTTGTGGATTTCTTTTTTTTACTTGACTCTGTTGTGACATGAAACTTGGGACATGAATATTTTTTTATAGGCACTTCTATTTTTATATCAGCAATTGAAATTTAGAAGAACCTGCAAGAGACAGATTCCAAAAATGATGAGTTGAAGCAGCAGGTGTTGATATATAAATCTTTAGTCTTTAATTATTGACATGCCAGAAGACTCTTCTGACTCTTGATTCTACAATACCCGCAGTGCAACTGAGTTTATAAAGCTTCTGCTGGGCTAAAATGACTTGACTGACTGTTCTTTGCAGTGTTTTTAATGAGTAGTGAACCTTGTGTGTAAAATATGGAATTCTTCTTTAAACACTGGAAAATGTAAAAATCATGGCTTCAACTCAGAATCACTGAATGGGCTGAAAGCAATACAAAGAGTGCATCAGTTTTCATTGCAGAAGAAATAGATAAAAAACATGTAATGTCATTTGAGAGATGCTATAATTATGTTTAATTTCAAAATCCACACAACACAAAACTTCATAATGATTCGCACATTTCTTGCTAATGATCTTGAATTGCACTCCCCATTTTTTTGGGACTCCACAGCACCCTTTGGCTGCATGCAGCACTGCTACCCACATTCCAGCTATTTAGCCCGCTGTCTGCCAGCTCCTGAACTCCAGTGAATTTCAAAAAGTAGACTGCAGACTGCAAGCTCTCCTGAGAGCCATGAGGTACACTAGGTGACTTAAGCTGAGATACGACTGGACTGCCAACTTTTGCGGCCTGTCTAATTGGCAGGCGTTATTACTGGGGTCCGGGGTCCTTCCAATCAATGAAGAGATAGATGGAGATCTGTTTAGGTCTCTTTGTTATTACTGGTGTTTAGAGAGAAAATGTTGTGCAATTTTTTAAGCGTAGGTATCATATGTGTGGATTTTGTGAGCGGATTTGATCAATAAATTCTATGATTCCTCTAACTAAATATCAGTATGCAGCAATGTGTTTACTTCCTTCTATTAGGCTTCCAAATTATGAGCGATTAGGTTCTAAAGGTGTCACTACACACATACGTGAGCACACTTTGATCAATACTGCTAATCACATCAGAAAACAGCAGACAACTGTGTCTCTGAGCTCTGTGAAGGGATTACACACAGCGTGTAGGATCACATGGAAAAGGTGTGAGGGGCCTCAGGTAATCAATAGAACTTGAGGCAATTAGAGAGAGAGGTGACTCTTCAGACGGAGACAATGTCAGCCTCTCTTTGTATCTCACTGCTACTTCAATGAAAGCTCTGCTAAAGATCCACTCAAGAACCTTAGCAGGAAAGGGCTCCCAAGGATCCTTGACACATTTCAACACCAACAGAGATGTAAATAAACTTTGGCTCACTACACTTTCTCTCAGCAATTTTCTTTAACGGTCAGCTCCAGAGGGCTGTTAGCTAAGCGAGTGCTTGCACAAGTTCAGAATCAGAATCAACTTTATTCGCCAAGTTTGTAAGGACAAGCCAAGACAAGCAAGGAATTGAATTCGGTCTATCTCTGTGTCTTAGTACTCTCCATTAATTAACAATTCTTTACATAGTTACAAAAATATAAACATATAGACATTAAAAAATATAATAATAATAATAATAATAATAATAATAATAAAAAGACAAAACATATTGCACACTATGTCACATTTGAGGGTTATTGCACTAGGAGTTCAGCTCGGACAAAGCCTGGGGGAAGAAACTGATTCTGTGTCTGGTGGTTCTGGTGGACATAGCCTGTAGCGCCTGCCAGAGGGGAGAAGCTTAAACAATTTCTGTGCAGGGTGTGTGAGGTTAGCAGCCCGTTTTCTGATTCTGGACTGATACAGGCTTTGGATGGAAGGAAGCTTAGTCCCAATTATCTTTTCTGCTGACCTGACCACCCGCTGCAATCTGTGCCTGTCTAGTGTGGTGGCTGAGCCAAACCACACAGTGATGGAGGTGCAGAGGAGAGACTGGATGGTGGCAGTGTAGAAAATGGTCAGCAGCTCCTTGGGAAGATTGAACTTCTTGAGCTGTCTCAGAAAATACAACCTCTGCTGAGATTTTTTGCGGACAGTGTCTATGTGAGAGGACCACTTCAGGTCCTGGGAGACTGTGGATCCTAGAAACCTGAATGAGTCCACAGTAGACACTGTGTTGTTGTAGATGGTGAGGGGGAGGTGGGGCAGGCGGTTTCGCCTGAAGTCCACTATCATCTCCACAGTCTTGAGCATGTTGAGCTCTAGGTGGTTCTGACTGCACTACTGGGCCAGCTGTGACTCAGTTACTGTAGTCCACAATTTTGCTATTAGAAATGCGAGAATGTTTTTAAGTTGGTATGGCATATGTTACATTGCCATGGAGCAGAAAACATCTGGTATTTGATGAGCAGAACAATCCCCTTCATTCGTAGTCCATTAATGGCTTATTCATATCTGATCTGTTGATTCAATGCTTCCTGGTAATTGAGCTTATTTTTTAAAGGACATAACTCAGAAAACATTTATTATTTCACCCCCTTACACATCGGTGCCTTATGAAACTTTCCTAACAAAACCCCCGTAATAATCCCTAAGCAGCAGGGCGTAGGGCATCAAGCCAGTGTTGTCCACTATAAGCAGTAACTATAACTACTATAACTATAGTAAACAGTCCACACCAGTGTTCCCTCTAATTTTTCCTGTGTCTGAGCAAACACATAGACTCCCTGAGCGGTCCCTTGGACCACTGTGAGCAACATCAGACATTTGCACTGTGGTCACGCCGGCATCGCATCTATCCAAGTTACATGTTTTATTAAAAGAATCAAATTACAGCATTTACATTTTTGTTAGAATACTTTTAATTAGGTGTTTTACCCCACTTGCCATGAAAATTACAAAAATCTAGTAGTGAGGGGATGTGCCACTGCCCGTTTTGCCATTATTATAAAGGGTCAACATGAGCAGCACTGATCAGCACTTCAGCATCATTAGCGTGTCACACACCGCTATGCTAAGCTAAAACCGGTGGCGGCACATAAGGACGCTGTCATAGCCTGTGAATGATTGATTAGCTGCGTAAATATGTATATGAATCGCATCATTGGCTGGAGCAGCCAGTCACCGGTCACTTACTGACTCACATTGCAAAATAGCACAGAATGAATTGTTATGTGTTTATTTTATTTTTAATTCAAGTTGGATTTTTATTATTTTTTGTGTGCGCAGCGCAGATTTTATGTGCATTGAGACCGTGTCAGCACTGTGCAATTGCGCATGTGCGCAGCTTAGAGGATACAGTGGTCCACACTACTTTCATTTTGCTTGAAAAAGCAAGTGAGGTAGTGGCTGGACTGGTCATTCTTTCAACTATTGAAGCGCTATACAATAGCTACACTTTGTTATTGTACTTTTATGATGTATTTTAGCATATAATAAAGTAATCCAAGGTCATTCTGGAACATTAATATTCAAATTGACCCGTTTATATGCATATATAGATAAACTAAACATCCGTTTGTCTAAAGAAAGTAAAGAAACTAAATATGAGCACAGGCACAAGTAAGAACAGGGAACAGGAGAGAGTCTTAGCACGACTAAACCTCAACCTAAAGGGGCCAACTAACAAACTAGTGACTATATGCTCAAAACAGACATCTCAAACCAGCATTGAAGTAGAAGGGTTGTGACAAATTAAGCTGCATTACATTGCTTTTGTATAAAAAATGTGTTGTGCTGATTGTAAACATCAGATCAACTTCTAAGTCTGCAAAAAGTTGCAGAGTCTATTTCAATGACATATACTTTATTGAATCTACTACTACTCTTTCGGCTTTTCCCATAGGGGTCATCCTTTTCCACTTCACTCTATCCTGGGCATCTTCCTCTCTGAACATATACTTTATTGAATGAGATACAATAATAGTGTGATAAGCATAAGAACATCTTGTATCAACTAAGTTAGCCCAGTTCAGAAGCCCAATTGGTTTTGGGCTTCTGAAAGTTTCACTGCTATGAACAGGCAGAAAGATGGAGCTTGGCAGAACTTGGCAGGTATGAGTGTTGATGAGGGTCTGACAAAGAGTCAGTGCAGAGGCCGACTATATAGTGAGCAATAATTGTAGCAGGAATTAGGTGTTTGTGGCCAATAGGAACCCGAGAAAAATAAGCCAGGTGAGTCAGGCTAGGGGTTGAGCCTGTGTAAAATTGTGAAGAACTTTTCCATGACATTGTGTGTTTAACCAAACTTTCTCTATGTATAAACACTACAGTTTATGTTTAATTTAGAGAAACAGTTTCTTAGTCTATAGCAGTGTTTCTCAAATAGTGGGGGCGCTGTGCGCTGCCGGGGGGGGCGCGTGAGACCGTGGGGAACATGCTTTTTTTGCCGTACTAGAATTGCACATCCTGTCCAATAGTTGGCAGTGGCGCTCTCAATGTCAGTGTGTGCGCAGGGAGGATTAGCTCTATGGTGTCGGGTTTATTTTGCACCGAGTAAACAAACGCTAGCGCTAGCACATTGAGCAGGTTAGTAGGACCAGTAGCTGCGCACTGGAGGACACACAGCGCCAAATCCGGGGATACCTGAAGACAGGGACAGAGAGACGGGGACAGAGAGGGAGAAAGACGACTACCTGACAAAGAAGATACAGAGTTAATGTCATACAGTGGTGAGAGGAGAGAGTGAAGAGAAAAGGAAAGTGGGACAGTGCAGAGTCCCCCAGCAATCTAAGCCTATAGCAGCATGACTATAACCAACTATAAGCTTTATTGAAGAGGAAGGTATTGAGCCTAGTCTTAAAAGTAGAGAGGATGTCTGCTTCCCGAATCTGGACTGGGAGCTGGTTCCACAGGAGAGGAGCTTGATAGCTAAAGGCTCTGCCTCCCACTCTATTTTTGGAAATTCTGGGAACCATAAGTAGGCCTGCATTTTGGGACCGAAGTGGTCTAGTAGGATGATATGGTACTAGGAGATCTTTTAGATATGTATGTAATTGTAGAGTATAGCAGAATGCACAGCTACCAGTATATGGCAGCTACCAAATTGATTCTGTAAAAGTAAATATAGACAGTGTAAGACAGATATGATGTGTGAGAGGCAGCAGGTCATGGTGAAGTTAGATTTTCTTTATGCCATGACATGATGCTTTTTTGCTTTCCTTTAGTATCCACCAGCTTTCAAAAATATATATAATTTTATGTTAAGCAGCTAAAAGCTATTCCGTCAGAGTACCATCAGCATCTGTAAAGGGTCTTACTGTAGCTTTCAGATCACCAAGACCTGGATGACTGAGAATATTAACAAAATCCAGCTAGCTAGATAACTTTTCTGTTTGAATTGGAACCAACCCACATCTGAAGATGTCCCATTTTAAATTCTGCAGCAAGGGGCTCCTCTCAGGGAGTGGGAATGATGGAAATGGTGAAACGCACCTAGTACAATACGGTTCACACATCATTTGACCCATTGCTAATATGAAACTATTAACTAGTGTTAATGTTCCTCTGATATTTTCCTAATGCCACAAGTATAGGAAAATTACCTTTTGGCTACCACATACAGTCCCTAATCTGTGCACAGTATTTTATAGGTCTTTGGGGATCAAGAGAATTGGAACAAAAGCAGTTTAGTCTGCTGTGTGTACAGTACATTGACAGCAAAGATATTTACCTTGACAATAATTTTCACATTCTCCAGGCTTTACTGTTCCATTGCCTTCCACTGTTTGTCAACTCTGGCTACAGATCACTGAAGGGCACAATAAATCAGATTGCCACAGTTTATTCTGATTATAGCATAACAATATTTTGTTGTTGCTTTCATTGCTCTGTTCTTTTCTCTTTCCACTTTCCACTCACCCCAACCGGTCAAGGCAGATGGCCGCCCACCCTGAGCCTGGTTCTGCTGGAGGTTTCTTCCGTTAAAGCAGTGCTTCTCAAATAGTGGGGCTGCCAGGGGGGCGTGTGTGACCCTGGGAAACATGCTTTTTTTGCCGTACTAGAATAAAGTGTAATTGCAGATCCAGTACAGTAGTGGCGCTCTCATTGCCAGAGTGTGCGCAGGGAGGATTAGCTTTTTGGTGTCGGGTTTATTTTGCACCGAGCAGGCGACATGAAGTGAGTAAACGAACCTGAAGACAACATGAAGAGATTTGAACAGGGATGAAAAGAAAGATAATGAGACAAAAGAAAGTCACCCGAAAGCTAAGACAAGGAAATATGACGAAGCATGTGTAGCGCTTGCAACACCACCCCCGCGAATTGTTTTCTTTTTGCTAGGGGGGGCGTAACAGAAAATAATTGAGAAACACTGCGTTAGAGGGAGTTTTTCCTCTCCTCTGTTGCCTATGGCTTGCTCAAGGGGGATTTGTTGGGTTTTCTTTAAATGTTTGGATAATCTTGACTCTATTATGTAAAGTGCTTTGAGATGACCTTGTTGTAAATTGGTGCTATATAAATAAAGTTGAATTGAAATTGAATAGAACATTAGCTGTGATCATCTTTGACCTCGCATTGATCACAGCTATTGACCCACATACTTCGTCCAGCTGGGCCTTTGTGTTTGTTCTCTGTGCTGCGACAGAGGCCACAGGGATCAGCAATGCTGCTCTCAGCCCTTCACAAGTTGGCCCTAAATGGATTGGCTGACCTCGATCCACCAATTCTGATCAATACGCAGCAAACCAGAGCTATTGACTCACACGGCTATCTGCTGGCTCACCCTGCAGGGAGAGCAGGCCCTCAACAGTTCGTCATGGAACTTTTGCAAGGATGTAAATGCTGCCCTGTACTTGTCTCTGAATTTTAGAGCTGTGTGTTTGCTGCAGTCTAGAGTTTAATGGGGTTTGGTTAATATTTCAATGCAGCTGAAGTAGACTGAAGAGAATATAAGAGTAGAGGGAGCATCAGTGGAGAACAGAAAGGAAAAAATACAAGAGCACTCTATGAAATCACTGGTTTTCAGCATTGTGCAGTATGTGTCACATGATCAAATTTATAATTTCATTTATCATTAAAGATAATTTGAATCAGCATTTTTATGTCATGCAAAGGAAATCACCTCAGCTTTGACTTAGCACTAAAACTGGTCTAGTTGTTTCAACACAGAGTCTAAAAATAAATGATTCTTGCTAATCACTTTATAATGTCCCTTCCTTTTAAAAGAGAGCCAAGTTTAGCTCAACGTCTCCCAATATGTCTGTGTTTAGAGAACTGTCAACAATACAAGTCATTATTGGCTTTTTAATATAGACACAATATACTCTAGGGCCATTTATAGATCTTCCAACAATACTAGTGTGGGAAGATGTAGTGCTGTACACAAAAAAACTGTGACAGGCTACATATCAAACTTAGACAAAAGAGCGTTTTGTAGTTTTCTTTTACCCCACCCAGCATCCATCCTTTAACTCTGAATTGTTTAGCCATCCTGTATAAAATAATCCCTCCCAGTCCATCATCCATCAATTCAATAGTTCAATAGTTCGAATCGTTCCCACTTCTGCCGACTCACCCTTTGTCTTCTCTCTTCTGCTTTTTCCCCTCCATCCATTCTCCTTATGGGAAATCTCTCTTTTTTGTATTCCTGGTATTTTACCTCTTCTGTATCTGCTTTACTCTGTCCTCACTATCTTTTACGTGTTTTTCAGGAAGTGTAGCGTCTTATGGTTTAGACTTGAGGAGTTTTCCTGCCTCCAACACGCAAACTATTCAGAGTTTGCAGTGCTGAAAGTCATACACTGGTCAAAAACAAATGTGCGCATGTTTGCGCATCTTAGAGTCAATCACCAATCACAGGGTCAGTTGTTCGATCCCCAGCATCTTCCATCTAGATTATAATGCCAATTTACAACAAGGTCATCACAGGGCACTTTACATAATAAAGTCAAGACTATACAAACATTTAGAGAAAACCCAACAAATCCCCCTTGAGCAAGCCATAGGCAACAGTGGAGAGGAAAAACTCCCATTACCGGAAGAAACCCCCAGCAGAACCAGGCTCAGGGTGGTGGCCATCTGCCATGACCAGTTGGGCTGTGTGGATAGTGGAGAGAGAAAAGAACAGAGCAGCAAAAGCAACAACAAAACATTGAGCAGGTTAGTAGGACCAGTAGGTGCACAATGGAGGACACACAGCGCCAAATCCGGGGACACCTGAAGACAGGGACAGAGAGATGGGGACAGAGAGGGAGAAAGACGACTACCTGACAAAGAAGATACAGAGTTAATGTCATACAGTGGTGAGAGGAGAGAGTGAAGAGAAAAGGAAAGTGGCACAGTGCAGAGTCCCCCAGCATTCTAAGCCTATAGCTGCATGACTATAACAACTATAAGCCTTATCAAAGAGGAATGTTTTGAGCCTAGTCTTAAAAGTAGAGAGGGTGTCTGCTTCCCAAATCTGGACTGGGAGCTGGTTCCACAGGAGAGGAGCTTGATAGCTAAAGGCTCTGCCTCCCATTCTATTTTTGGAAATTCTGGGAACCACAAGTAGGCCTGCATTTTGGGGCCGAAGTGGTCTAGTAGGATGATATGGTACTAGGAGATCTTTTAGATTTGATGGGGCTTGACCGTTTAAAGCTTTATAGGTAAGAAGAAGGGTTTTAAATTCTATTCTGCATTTAATTTGAAGCCAATGGAGAGAAGCTAATGAAGGTGAAATATGATCTCTCTTACCAATCCCAGTGAGCAAATCTTGCTGCAGCATTTTGGATTAATTGGAGGCTTTTTAGAGAGTTACTGGGGCAGCCTGAAAGTAGAGAATTACAGTAGTCCAATCTAGATGTAACAAATGCATTAACCAATTTTTCAGCATTGCTTTGGGACAGGATGCTCCTAATTTTGGCAATGTTCCGTAGGTGGAAGAAGGCTGTTCTAGAGATTTGTTTTATGTGTGAGGTAAATGACAAATCCTGGTCAAAAATGACTCCAAGATTCCTTGCAGTACTACTGGGGGCAAGAGTTATGTCATCTAAAGTAGCAATACGGTTAGAAAACATGTGTCTTAGACTTTTAGGCCCAAATACAATAACTTCAGTTTTATCTGAGTTTAGAAGAAGGAAATTGCACGTCATCCAGTCCCTGTCTTTTAAACATGCTTGTAGTTTGATTAATTGATTTGTTTCATCAGGTTTCATAGATAGATATAACTGCGTGTCATCAGCGTAGCAGTGAAAATTTACAGAATGTTTTCTAAATAATGTTGCCAAGGGGAGACATATATAGAGTTAAGAGTATTGGTCCTAACACAGAGCCTTTTGGAACTCCATAAGTAACTTTTGTGTATGTCGAAGATTCATCATTAACACGAGCAAATTTAAATCTATCTGATAGATACGATTTAAACCAATTTAGTGCAGTTCCTTTAATTCCAATAACATGTTCTACTCTCTGTAATAATATTCTATGATCAATGGTGTCAAATGCAGCACTAAGATCTAGCAGAACTAGTATAGAGACAAGCCAGAAAAGGATTGTTGGTTACTTTAATCAGTGCAGTTTCTGTGCTATGATGAACTCTAAATTCTTCAAACAAGTCGTTTCTTCGCAGGTGGTCACATAATTGCTTTACAACTACTTTTTCAAGTATTTTAGAAATAAAGGGGAGATTGGATATTGGTCTGTAATTGGCTAAGACACCTGGATCCAGACTAGGTTTTTTAAGTAGAGGTTTGATTACAGCTACCTTATAGGCCTTTGGTACATATCCTGTTTGTAAAGATAGATTAATGATATCTAATACAAACATGTCTAATAAGGGTAGAGCATCTCTGAGCAGTCTAACTGGAATAGGGTCTAGCAGACATGTTGTTGGTTTAGATGCCATAATAGTTGAAGTTAACTCAGCAAGGTCTATGGGCACAAAGCAGTTTAAAAGGGACTGAGGACTTAATAATGATTCTAATTCTGTTGTATTTTGGGGGGGGGGGGGTCTGGTGAATTTTATTTCTAATAGCTATGATTTTGTTTGTGAAGAAGGTCATGAAGTCATTGCTACATAGCGTTGAGGGAATACTAGTTTCAACTGAACTATGGCTCTTAGTCAGCCTGGCTAAAGTGCTCAAAAGAAACCGGGGGTTGTTCTTGTTTTCCTCAATTAGTGATGAATAATAAGCTGTTCTGGCTTTATGGAGAGCTAATTTGTATAAGTATAAACTTTTTTTCCAGGCTAAGCGTGATTCTTGTGAATGAGTGGAACGCCACTTCCTTTCTAGTGTTCGTGATGCCTGCTTTAAATTGCGGGTTTGCGAGCTATACCATGGAGATCGCCTATTTAGAATTATTGCCTTCTTTTTTAGAGGGGCAGGTAATCAACTTGTACAGAAGTAAAGTTAATGAGGCTACTCTCAGTTATATCGGTACTTGTTGAAGTAAATGATCATTTCCTTAAATTGGTTCACAGTGTTTACAGATAAACACCTACTGTAGCAAAACTTTTTTCTAGCTGCTGTGTAGTCCAATAAACTAAATTCAAATGTTATTAGGAAATGGTCAGAGAGAGCAGATTTATGAGGAAATACTGTTAGTTTATAAATTTCAGTGCCATATGAAAGGACAAAGTCTAGGGTGTGACTAAAACAATGAGTGGGTTCTTTTACATTTTGAGAGAAACCAATTGAATCTAATAATGAAGTAAATGCCGTGTTGATCTACATGAATGTTAAAATCGCCCACTATGACGACTTTATCTGCACTAAGCACTAAGTCGGCTAGAACATCTGAGAATTCAGTCAAAAATTCAGAATAAGGGACTGGAGGACGGTACACAATAACAAATAGAAGTGGATATTGAGTTTTCCAAATTGGGTGTGAAAGGCCCAAAGTAAGACTCTCAAATAAGTTATAACTATGTTTAGGTCTAGGGTTTATCGGTAAGCTTGAGTGGTAGATTGCTGCTACTCCTCCACCTCGGCCTGACCTTCTAGGAACATGATAGTTAATATGACTTGGAGGGTCGACTCATTTAAAGTAACATATTCTTCCTTCTGCAACCAGGTTTCAGTGAGACAAAATAAATCAAATTGATGATCGCTTATCAAGTCATTTAATAACAGAGATTTAGATGAGAGAGATCTGATATTTAATAATCCACTTTCAATTGTTTTAGTTTTTTGTTCAGTAAGAGGAGCAGTCCTGATTTTTATTAAATTATGATGAATAACTCCTCTTGTGATCATTTTTAGTTTGTAAATTTTTAGTTAATCGGGGAACAGACACAGTTTCTATAGGAATGTTAGAGTTGTGGGGGGGTGGCGGCTGTAAGGATACTGCAGAGAAGCGTGTAGGACTGGATCTCTGCGTCCTAGCCTCAACTCTGGATTGTCAGTCTTTTGGTTGTTTAATAAAGACATTAAAGCATGTTTCATGGATGAACTGATTAGAATTTGACTTTAAACAGAGCTGCATGTAAACAGTTCAAATTCTAGTCCTGTGGGATTGCCTTCATAACATCAGATTAAGTCTGAGACAATGATGAAACAACTCATAATAGAGGTGTTTATTTTATTTTATTTTATTTTATTTTCTATTTAAAGCCTGTAAAGTAACCGCTTTATATTATATGGCACATTTACTGACAGCACTTTATATTTAATACAAGCATGACTACTGTGACCGTGTCTGAGATGTGTGACATAAGAAGTTCTAATGGGATGGTCATGAGGTTTGGTAAATGGTAAATGGTCTGCACTTATATAGCGCTTTTCTACCTGTTGATGCTCAAAGCGCTTTACACTGCTTCTTATCTACCCATTCACCCAATCACAAACACAAATTCATGCACCGATGGGGGAGCTGCTGTGCAGCTGTCCGACGCTCACCAGGAGCAACTAAGCGGGGTTCAGTGTCTTGCTCAAGGACACTTTGACATGTGACCAGAGGAGCTGAGAAGCAGTAACCAAGAAGCAACATTTTACTTGAAAAACTATGTAATTATGCAGATACACAGATACAGAACAGATGGTAATATTAGCTGTCAGAAGGAGCATGGTTTAATGTGGCTCTTCATTTTTAGTATGAAGCTATCTTTATTTTTACTTTTTTCTTTCTTTTTTCTTTCTGTGTATTTCTGGGTATATATGTATTTCCCTTTTCTTACCTCATTCCCTTTCTTTCATATAGTGACTTCTGTCCACTATTAGAAATATTAACACCACACTACCTGCTATTTATATTTCAGTTATTCTCCACCCTCTTTCGTCTTCTCTCTTTTGTTTGTCTGGTTTATTCATTTTCCTTCTTCTCATCCTCCCCCTCATTCCTTTTCTTCCTCGCTAACTGCGGATGAGAGCCAGAATGATTGAGATTGATTGACCATGAGTGATAGCTTGTTTGTTTAGATGTGTGTACAGAATAAGGGTGTAAAGATAAATGAAGAGAAAGAAGATGGAGAGACTGATTAATTCAATAGAGGTGGAGGAGGGGCGAGTGTTTTAACCCTATGGCCACTGCTTGTGTGTGTGTGTGCACAACATGATGTCATTGAGTGTACAAATTTTAGTTTTAAATCACTGATCTGAAAACAATTTTACACAAAAAGGTCAGAAATAAAATCTGCTTCTAAAAGCTAAAGTGATAAGTATATAGTGTGACTACACCCTGCACAAAAAATGTGCATTGAAAGAACAAAAAGACATTGAAAAGTCGAGAGACAATAAGAAGTTCAACAAGGACCCGGCTCAACATCTGGTATCTGTACGAAGAAGAAGAAGTTGAAGAAGCCTGAAGAGAACTGACCTTTGTGGAAAGAGCAGCCAAGAAACCACTTGTTCGGAAGGGGAACAGGATGAAAAGGCTACAATATGCAAAGACTAAAATGAAAGTCAGTCGAAAAGAGTATTATGGCGTATGATGAATCGAAGTCTGAATTTATCATCAATATTTAACAAAAAGAGTTGGAAGAACATTTCTGTCATTTTTGTCAGTGGTATTGGTGATATTGTCCGAACTGATGGGATTATGGAAGGTGAAAAGTACAGACAGGTTTTTAGACTGTATATTTTAAAAAGTTGAAAACAGTTTAATTTATCACTATGACAATGATCCAAAGTACACTGCTAAAGGAGTTAAATTATGTTTAGGATAAAAAAAGTAAAGGGCTGACTTCAGAGAGTCCAGATTTGAATATAATAGAGGCAGTATGGGATCACCTGGACAAAGAGAGATATAAAAGAAAAGCTTTTGGAAGTGCTGAAGGAAACTTGGTAAAATATACTCTGGTAAAATATACCAGACAATTACTTAAGAAAACTCAAGAAAGTCTCCTCAAAAGCATTTAAGCTGTACTTAGTGGATGTGCTCTTGGACAAACTGCTGGTTTTATTTAGGTTTGCTGGGGCCACCAATTGTTACGCACACGAAAATCATGTGGTCCTTTAGTCCTAAGTTCCTGGATGCAGATATACCGGTCCTACTGTTTATGGGAACAGACTAAAACTACAATTTTTAATCATGCTGCACATTTTGTGATACAGATAAATTTGTCTGTGATTGGTTTATTAAGGAAAACTCCATAGTACTACAGAAATAGAGTTGGTAATTATGAAGCAGATCACTGAAGCTTTTGATAATTGGCATGACGTCAGTTATCAATGTTTTGTTAATAAGTGTAAAACTTCAGGCATTTTGATATTCCACTATATAAAAGTACACACCAGTTTGGGGCGACTGTGGCTCAGTTGGTAGCGTGGTTGTCCACCAATCCCACAGTTGTTGGTTCAATCCCTGGCTCCTCTGGCCACATATTGAAGTTTCCTTGAGCAAGACACTGAACCCCACTTAGTTGCTCCTGGTTAGTGTCAGCCAGCTGCATAGCAGCTCCCCCATTGGTGTGTGTGAATGGGGAGATAAGAAGCAGTGTAAAGTGCTATATAAGTGCAGACCAGTTAAAAGCATATGTTTAGAAACATTATAATTCATGTATTCCCCATAATAGAGCCATATGATACAAGTTAAAAATTGGTAAAGTCACCCTTCATTTAGGTTGACTTTAAGCAGCAGTGCCAAGGTTTTAATAAGTCATTTAAGTATTTTATTTTAACTCTACATGCACAAAAGCAGTAACAAGTTTTCCACTGAAGTATTGTGAACTGAATCATACAATGGAAATACTCATGAAAATAACATCATTATTTTGAAGTAAAAAGATGGCGTCGCGTGAGTGGCAGCGAGTGTTAGCAGCTCTGTCTGTCTGTTTCTATGTTTTTCTTCCAGTCTTCTTATGTTTATTTCCATACTGTATGTATCGTGTGTTTTTTCTTTAAACCCCTGTGGAGTTGTGCGACCAGGGGTAAAAACGTTATCACTTTTGCACTATGTTTTATCATCCTTTTTCAACTTTTTGAGTTGGCCTCGGGAGACCCTTTGAACTGTGGCTGTATTGTTTACACGCGGGACCAGCTGCTAGCTCTTAGCTTAGTTGAGCTTCTCCATGGGAGAAAGCTGGATATTCCAGCCAAGATACAGAGGAAAAGACGAGGCTGTAGAGCTGGCGTCAAGTGCCGGGAGAGACGACACAGATATAAGCCCGTATTACCATCTGTTATTATGGGAAACGTCCGCTCTATCTACAACAAGATGGACGAGCTAGCGGCGCTCATGAGGCTACAGCGCGTGTACAGGGAGAGCAGTTTACTATGTTTCACCGAGACGTGGCTCAGCCAAGACACACCGGACTCCGTGGTCTCCCTTAACGGATTCACACTGGTGCGGGCAGACCGGAGTGCGGCAGAGAGCGGTAAGAAGAAGGACGGCGGACTGGCGGTGTTCGTTAACAACAGATGGTGTAACCCCGTGCACTGTTAAACGACAACTCTGCAGCAAAGACGTGGAACTGGTGGCAGTGAGCGTCTGGCCATACTACCTCCCGCGGGAGTTCTCTCACGTGTTGGCGGTAACTGTTTACGTTCCTCCGTCGGCCGACGCCGCTGCCGCGTGTGAGCGCGTGCACAGCACTGTGTCGCAGCTGCAGACCCAGCACCTTCAGGCCCTGATCCTCATCTCTGGGGACTTTAATCATGCCTGCCTCCCCCTCTCCGCCACCCTTCTCAACTTCACCCAGTACGTTAACTGCCACACACGAGACACAAAACTCTGGACCTGCTATATGCTAACACAAAGAATGCATATAACTCCACCCCCCTCCCCCCTCTGGGACGCTCCGACCATAATCTCATGTCCCTGACTCCTGCTTACACCCCGGTGGTGAAAAAACAGTCACCACAGGTTAAAACAATGAAGATCTGGACAGAGGAGGCAAGTGAACAGCTGAGGGACTGTTTTAACATCACGGACTGGGACATTCTCCGCAGTCCACATGGGGAGGACATCAACAGTCTCACAGACTGTATCAAGGACTACATAAACTTCTGTGTGGAAAACACAGTGCCATTCAAGACAGTGGGGTGTTTTCCCAACAACAAGCCCTGGGTGAGCCCTGAGCTGAAGGCCGTGCTGAATGAAAAGAAGAGGGCCTTTCTCTCTGGGGATACGGAGGAGCTGGTCAGAGTGCAGCGGTAATTAAAATTCAAAATCAGGAGGTGCAAGGACAGCTACAGGAAAAAACTGGAGCATCGTCTGGAGCAGAACAACGTCCGTGAGGTGTGGAGAGGACTGAAACACATCTCAGGGCACGGTGAGGGTGGGGATGGTCGACAGGCCACGGGTGACCAGAGCTAGGCAAATGAAGTAAATCTTTCCTTTAACAGATTTGATTCTGCCCAGTCCCCAGCCCCCACTCACACGGCCCCCTCTTCACACCGCTCCAGTCCAGTCGTCTCCTCCCAGCTGCAGCTCTTCACACCTCAGCTCCATGCAGACCACTCTGCCCCTCCTCCCACTGTCACAGAGAGCTCCCAACAACCCACAGCTCCAGACCAGTCACCACCCACCCCCCTCTGCCTCACTGTGGACCAGGTTAGGAGAGAGTTAAGGAAGACTAAGGCCAGGAAGGCCACAGGCCCTGATAACAACAGCTCCAGGCTCCTCAGGGAGTGTGCAGACCAGCTCTGTGAGGTTGTTCTGTCACTATTCAACCTGAGCCTTAGACTGGAGAAAGTACCAGTGCTGTGGCGGACTTCCTGTCTGGTTCCGGTTCCAAAAGTATCACATCCCAAGGAGCCGAACCACTACAGACCTGTCGCCTTAACCTCCCACCTGATGAAGGCTATGGAGAGGATCATTCTTGGCTACCTCCGCACTCAGGTGAGCTCAGCACTGGACCCGCTGCAGTTTGCCTATCGACCTGGCATCGGGGTGGACGACGCCATCATCATCAACAAAGGAGTTAGTTCTTGACTTCAGACGAAACCCTCCACCACACACACTGGTGAGCATCCAGGGCTCAGACATTGAAGTTGTGGACACCTTTAAATACCTGGGTGTCCACCTAAACAAAAAACTGGACTGGACAAACAACACAGACTCTCTGTACAGGAAGGGCCAGAGTCGCCTCCACCTGCTGAGGAGACTGAGGTCCTTTGGTGTGTGCAGGGAGCTGTTACGGACATTTTACGACACTGTGGTGGCCTCAGAAGTCCTCTATGGTGTTGTGTGCTGGGCTGGGAGCAGCACGGACAGAGACAGGAAGAGACTTAACAAGCTGGTTAAGAGAGCCGGCTCTGTCCTGGGCTACACTTTGGACTCCATCGAGGAGGTGGCGGACAGAAGGATGTTGGCCAAACTAACATCCATCATGGATAACCCCTCCCATCCGCTGCACCACACTGTGGAGGCTCTGAGCAGCTCCTTAAACACTAGACTGTTACACCCACAGTGCAGGAAGGAGCGCTGCTGTCGCTCATTCCTCCCCACAGCCATCAGACTGTACAATGTGTCACTGCAGTGACACACAATGTGCAATTTTACTTGTTTATATTCTTATTTATTGTGTAATATTTCGTGTTCCAATGTAAATATGTATATATTTTTAGTTTTAAATGCCTTTTTCTGTTAAACTATATTGCACATTGTTCTGTGCAGACTCTGTGTCCTTGTCCATAGCTGCTAAATCACAAGAATTTCCCCACTGTGGGATTAATTAAGTTCTATTCTATTCTATTCTATTCTATTCTATTCTATTCTATTCTAAATTATTAGCCAAATTAAACAGCTGGTTGGGGACTCACTCTCGATATCCACTCACTACTCACGGGGGGTGGAATTTTACACATCACCTAATGTCTCAACTAAGACACAAACAGTGGTGTATTAGTGAGTTTACTATGTTTTCTCTACCATATCCTACCACATATATTTTTTGACAAACTCTTCGTAAAGCTGCTGTTAGAAAAAACCCAACGTTTTTATTACCCGGGGAAAAAGGACCTATGTGTTTATACTAACTTGTGATTTAATAACTTTGCCGTCGGCTGAATTATTCCATATTGCATCAGTGATAGAGAGCAAAGAGGACGGAATATGAGTTCATATGAAAAAGCTGCACATTACTTTAAAAAAAACTAAGCATTTGTAAAGTAATACCCCCATAAACAATATGACATACATACAGTACATGCACACTCGCTCCAAATCTCTTATTCAAAATCTCTCTTCTCTGCACCCTTTTTGTCATCTCCCAGCTTCTCTTTCTCAATTTTTCACTTATCTTTCCCCAATTCCACGGTGCAAGAGAGGGAGGGGAGAAGAGAAACTCGGGGTAAGGCAGTGAGAGAGAGAGGGCGCAAAGTGATGAAAACCAAGATCTAAAACTGGAAAATTGATCTTTTTTCTTCTTTTGACTGCGAGCGGGACTGAATATAAATTGATAAATTTGCCAGGCTGTTCTTGCTATGACACCCAAGGCAATCCAGGGATAAGATGTGGCTCCTGGCATATACAGATCAGGCAGAGGTGATCTCAGAAGAAACAGCTCTGCCATTTCTGTACCACCTACTTTCATATGTCACTCATGCAGCAACAACCCATGAGTTGCCTTTGAAGTTGAACTCTAATTAAAATTTACTGTTAAATCAGCATGTCGATCTCCTCAGTGCTGGTGTTTGACTTTGGTTTCACAAAAGAAGAAAAACATGAGCAGTGCGTGTGTGGGTGTAAGTAAACACCGAGGGCTATACAGACTAATGTGTATCGTAAAGGAACATTAAAAACTGGAATAGAATTTATGTTCATTTTCAGGTTTTAGGCTTTGAGTGCCAGACGCATCTGGCAACACGTGTGTGTGAAGTTTAGTCCTAGAAAAGACCCATCAAACAGATGTTGGATAGAAGTTCCAAAGGCAAATTTACCTGTCATCTGCCCCAGTTGGTTTCTCAGAAAGTATCAAAGCCACGTTAGATAGAAAGTGTTACACTGACAGCTCAACACACAACTGCTCAGTCAGTTGGCCAACTAAGCTGTCAATCAAATTTCACATAAGCATGTGATGGCTGCCTGAAAAACAAGCTGCTTGACTATTTGGACAGTGTCAAACAGATGCTATTTTATTTTATTGAAATAGTATTTGAATGTGTCAAAAGTGGAAGCAATCTAGTTTGTCACTATCGAAACCATCACCAGTCTCAACATCACACATTGCTGCTGCCTGTTCTGCACCACTGTGGATCTATTGCAAAGGATTTTCAAGCTTTCTTCCTTGTATCCCCCATGATCTGCATTTAAAAAATACATCCATGTGCTACTTTGTCTCAAGGATCGGGGCCTTGAAAATTGCCAATTTTCCTTGTCACGCTGATACACAGGCATACTTCATACTCCCCTCTGCATTGTCAATTTGTCCCTCTGTGGTGTTGGCAAAAATGCTCTTGTAAAATTAGGTAGGGCATGGGGAATGAAAGAGAGCATTATGGTTAAATTATGGCATTGAATATAGGAAACCTGTGTTGTTCTGTTTTTGTTTTTGTTTCCTTTTTGATGTTGTCATTTATGGAAATTGTCTCTGATCAGAAGAAGCGAACAGAAGGAAAAGACGAACTTATGAGGTTTGTGACTTACTACATAACCTACAATGCATTTCTTATTCGACATAATATTTTATATAACATAATATATGTATATATATGTTATATATGTGTGTGTGTGTGTGTGTGTGTGTGTGTGTGTACTATGTATACTATATATAGTGCATTATTTTCCAATGTATATCATATTAGTTTCCTTCATCTTTCGTTCCAACTGAAATTATGGTTGCCTTTAAAACTGGGGTGAAAGCATACTCTTACATATGTACAATAAATCATAAAACATGGCAATGGAAGTAAAGGGTAGTTTGTCAGTTTATACTAATCTGCTAATCAGCCATGACCAAAGCTCCTACCAACTTGAAATAAGATTATCAGTCTTGTATTTCCTATACAATTTTTTGATATAATTCATAGCTTTATTAACGATAGCAAACTGTCCTGGTCCAGTAGCAGCAAAGCAGAATTATTTCCTCACTATCCACCTCTACTTTAGTCTTCTTGGTCTACAAAACATACATGTAGTTCTTATGACATGATCTTAAGTGAAATGTAGATGGGTATTATTTTTTTTTAGATGTAGTGGCTTACTTTTTGGAACTCTTAGATTGTAGATGGTGTAAACTTTTCAAAGCTGCTAAGGATAAAAAAAAAACCTCTTCTTCTAAGATCTTCAGAAATCTCCTTTTTTCAAGCCATGACACACAAAGTCATTCAACACGTTTGTACCATCCGCCACCTTGTCTATCTCCCCACAATATCTGTTCATTTTATATACTACCACATTGCTGTAGGTCTCAATCGCCAGGATTTCCATTCTAATTCACTGAAAGCGCTGTGGGTTGATCACCAACACAAAGTGACAGCATGTACTGACTGAACTGGCTAAAGTGGGACTTTTTGAATACATGGGAATGAGAACAAGCTGACCATTTCAACTTTTAACTTCAGTCAATGTGTTTTCTTAGTTACATACTAACATTAAAGGTTGTACTAAAAATTTAGGGTTGACACAAGATTTAAATTGTGCATAGGTGGGAACACTGTGAAGTATAAATCCAGCTTCAACGTAACAAACATTCCATTCCAAGCAACCAAAATGAAGAGCTTGGTAAGCGTAGAGCGACACTTCGTCCATCAATCATGCATGTGCCTAACAAAACATCTTTTCTAAAAAACACACACTCAAAGACTCAAAGCCTGGCTCCGACTACCACTATGTGAACACCAGACAGTTCTGCCTCCTCCCTAAGCCTGGAGCAGACAGCCTGAGCAGCTCCATGACAGCTGTATCTACAAACTCTGCTGCATTTGGTGCCAACTTATCGGCATATCTGCTGTATTAGAACCATCTTGATTTTGAAGTTGTTTTCTTTGATATAAGAAAGCAAACATGTAGCAGCTGTAGGAGAAGCATAAACGCTAGTTTTCATCTTTTGCCTCTGGGGAGAATGCAGCAAAGGGTCACTGATATGAAATGGATGGGTTGCTCCAAGATAAAAAAAAAGATTGCCAGGTTCAACTTAGTCCAGCCAAAGTTGGATCAGGTTTTTCATTAGCTCAGTTTGATCTGGTGAATATGTAACACATAACACACAAAGAGGAGTCTGTGTCCTCTTGCAGTAGACCTGCAGCGTGGTTTGTATTCAATGGAAGTTTGCTGCTTCTCTTTCTTCAAACCTGCTCTGTCACCTCATTTTAGTCTATCATTCGCACTCTCTCCCACAATGCATCATCTATTTCTCTATCTGTGTGTGTGTGTCAGCTCTCCACATGCCCCTCGTTAGGTTCCAGCTGTCTGTATGCCAAGGGAGGAAACTAATGCTTATTATTTTATCACATTGTGTGAGGGTGACACGATTGAAATAATCTATCCACCAAAAGACACAGAAAAACTAGATATAATTGGGACTAGACATGCAAACATAAACAAAGAAGAAAGTGTCTCAATGTTGGGAATTTTTAGTGTGGTTGATCAGCTGTGTGTGTGTGTGTGTATGTGTGTGTGTGTGTGTGTGTGTGTCTGTGTGTGTGTTGGAAGTGGTGATTACCCCATTTGCCCATGACCATAGCATGTGTCTTGACATATCAGCTATATTGTAAGTTGACCTTGACTGTAATGACTTGATGGAATGGAGTTAGATTTACCTAAAATACAGTCATGTGTTTACCATAGTGATACTAACCCCATCATTTCTTCAGCACCTACAGTACCAGATGCTACAGCAAACATCACCATTGTTTTTGTGCTGATGTTGACTAAGGCTCAATCAATATTACAACTGGCAACACATTAGGCCAGAGAAGCAATATTTGCTTTTTATTGAAACTAAACTCATTCTTGTCTTCTTCATATACAAGACCTGATAAATAGCTGCCTCATTTTGTCCTTTTTGGTATGTTTTTTTACTAAGACAGCATTTACAAAATAATTTGTAAGTTCTAACTAACGTTAGTGGTAAAAGTGGGCTTTTATTATTTTTAGTTAAAAAAATTTTTGGAATGTAGTATTAAACTGGCTCAGAATGGATGTAGCTGACAAATTCTATAACAAACATGCTAGTGTTTGCTCAAAATAAAGCAAATCGGATTTTTACATATTTTGGATTATTGTGGAATATAAACATTGTAAGGTTTATACTTGTATAGCTCAAATTCTCAAACATGTATGTTTGGCAAGATAACACATATGAAAGCCATTTGTAAGAATTTTAAAGCCCATAAAACAATGATCTGAAATAAAAAAGTATTGTTAGGTATAAACAATACATCACCTCAACATCGCCACCACTGAGCTTGTAGTTTGCAATCTGATATAGCACACCGGGAAGCACACCGTTGGGTAGTTAGCACTGCAGCCTCACAGCTAGTAGGTCCCTGGTTTGAATCAATCGGCCCCCTGTGGCCTTTCTGTGTAGAGTTTGCTGGTCCCCCCTTTGTTTGTGTGGGTTTCCTCCCCGCAGTCATTGGTGACTCTAAATTCTCAGTAGCTGTGAATGGCTGTATGTCTGTGTATGTTTCTCTGTGTTGGCGCTGAGATAACATGGAGACCTGTGCAGGATGCACCCTGTTTCTTGCCGAATGTCAGCTGAGACTCCAGCCCTCCAGCCCCAAGATAATGGATGGATGGATTTAGCAGACATAAAAGATATTTTCTGTTACCATGACCTGATGTATTTAGTAATCATAAATATATACGCAACAACGCTTTAAAAGTGGAGTAGTAATGAGAGGGTCTCTGTTTTCAGCATTGTCACATGATATATTTCCATATGATATATAAATTTTGCCATAGATTAAAACATCTTAATAACCAAAAAGCCAAATGTGCAAAAACTATAAAACTATAAAACAATAGAGCAACATCCATTAAGTCAATATTGTTTGCGATTACTGGATGTTTTGAAAATCAAACATCAGCTTGGACTTTCAATTAAGCACAAATTAAATATATGAAGTGTCTAAATATACTGTGCAGGTTCCTTAAATAAAAGCAGGAAATGGGGCCTACACATAGCCACTCATAAACTCCTCTATAACCCATAAACCCCTCAAACCTCCCATAAAGGTGTCATATAATGCTTTGTCACTGCCCTCAAACCTCTTAAGTAGGGGCCTTTCTAGGCACTTTATGACAGCTGGATATTGTTAGGTATGACAGTCTAATCTGGGGGGTCTTACAAGCCTTCTTTACCTGGGGGCCTACAGAGTTTAAAATTGGCACTGATAGCTGCAGCAGTCTCGTGTTGTACCTTACGTTCCTATTACTTATCCCTTGTGACATACAGTATCCTTAAAGCTACATTACTTTTTGCCTCAGTACAAAGGTGGAGGTGAAAGTAAGTTGAAATTCTGTTTTGAGGAGTTTTGAACATACAGATGCAACGATGCCTCAACTTTTGAATCTAATTCAGGCCAATGCATAGGGCAACATTTGAGCCGGACAGCTCACAGACCGTACCCGAAGCCAGTCATCCATTATGTTCACACTCAGCCTGTTGGTAACCACCTTCACATACAACAGTTTGACATTTTTGAAACGGACTTCAAACCCGGCAGTGACACCAAACTGTCACTTTGGGTTAGATTGCTGTTAAGTGTTCACATCAACACCTGTCTTTAAAATATCAGAACTGCTGGGTGTTCTGAGGGGAAGAAGAGGTGGCAAAAAATGCAGAGGGCTAAAAAGAGACAAAGAGTGATGCAGAGGCGATGATGTGAAGCCCCTTTCCCCATGATAGAGATGGGGAATTGGTGAGTAGGAGGTATAAAGGAACAAGGAGGCAACCTGTCAGCCTAAGTGTAGGGGGAGAGAGTGACACAGATGACAGAAGCAGGGAGGAGGAGAGACTAGCAGTGGCAGTGACTTTCAAACAGGGAGAAGAGAAGGCACTGCAGAAGTTCTCACATTTCTTTTTTTTGTGCTTGTTGTGTTGTTGTTTGTGAGCAATGAGGGGGAGAAAGAAAAGATAAAGGTAAAGTCTCAGTGATACTTTGGTACTGTCACAAGTAAATGCTGACAAGAATGCTGCCGGTCTTTGTGTGGTTGGACAGAGATAAGTTTGATATTTTAACATTTTGAGTTTTTTGCTATGTTTGAAGAGTGTTATTTGAAGCAGGATGGCCTGAAATACATGAGCATACACAACTTTATTAACAGAACAAATTGTGAACAGATGTATTTTCATTTCATTGACTGGCTCATAGTGAACAGCCAAGGTACATTTGCTTGTTCTTGCTGATTACTTTGTGCTGGATGCCTGGTCTCATACTGAATCCTTGCAGTGGCTCTGTGATGGTGGCTACAGGGGTTTTATTTGTTTTGAGTAACAATATATGAGTAACAAATCATAATGTAAATCTGGATCGAGCTTTTAGACTCCTGTTTACTTAAACATTGTAAACATAAAACTTCAGCACAGTTTAAATCTTTGTAAAAGCAAAACACAAATACTAATTTCCTCCATCCACAATGGCCCAAATTACTGTATTTTACTCTAAAGTTTTGCTAGTGTAAGTAAAGTGTAGTAAAGTAGGATTGAGGCAGCAGCACTAACCACTTTTTTAAGGTGCTGCTCCCTGAATAAAAGTAGTAGCAAGGGGTTTAAATATTTTTTTTTTTACTTCTGAAATTCTGAGCAGATCTGAGCAGATTAAATCAACAATTGTTGATGGTTTGGCTCCTGGGGGGAGCAGAAAAAGCTGCAAAGGTAACATATCAACTTATTAAGCAACTAATCAAATTGTAACATTGATCAGTTAGTTAATACAATGACATGACACATTTCTTACCCATGTAGCCACACTGATATTTATTTGGAGTCGTTTTTCTGGCCATACAATAAAGTCTAATATTCACTCCCCACCACCTCGCTAACCTTATGTCTGCTCTGTAGCTGAAGATTTTTTGTTATATTGTACAGACACTTAATTGGATTTATCAAAGTTTCCCACTGTACATATCTGTCTGATGCATCTGAATTTTAATTTAGTGAAATTGCAGACTGAACCAAACAACAGCAGGCTGTAAAAAGGAACCACAGACTGAAAAAAAAGCAGCAAAGCTCCATAGACCAAAGAAACTGCAGAATTTGCTGAATTGTTTCACAATTCATTGTGGTCATTTTCCATGAGTTATCCCTCATAAATCCCACACAGCTTTAAACACAGATATTCTTATTCCTTAATAAATATGTGACATACTAATCAAGTCTCTTAGCCATATTGCACAAGGCTTGATCTGGTGTATTGCCAGGCTCACTCATGGAATCTCCAGGGAGAAAGAAAAGGAAAAGAAATCAGACTCACTTTTCCTTCTAACTCAAGTAAGCCCTGAGTGCACTTCTTTCCCCTTTGGTAATATGAGAATGCTGCAATTGTACTGAAAGCTTTTTTTTTCTTTTAAGGACATGTTTTCTGGTACATTTTAAAACAAAGTCTGGAACATTTGAAGTAAAGAAAATGTGGTGTAGTTATGATCCCACCAGGAAGGAATCTCTGGATTATGAGTTCAGCAAGCTAAAATGTATGGATTGAAGTCCAGTTCAACCCTGGTAGAAGTAATTTCGTGCAGTACATTTCTAACCAAAGGAAGAAATGTCTCATGAGAGTTCATTAAATTATTCCTGATTTGCTGTGCAAAATAAACATAATATTGTGTAAAGCCAAATGTTGGTTAGATTGAAGAAATATTTTAAATGATACCAAACCCATGTCCTTACATTCCCTTACTGTCACGGGCATTCACACATTTTACATATGGACAACATTTCAACTGGCTGAGATTTGACTTCCATCTGTTTACTTCCCGGTGAATTTATTTTCGAGGTTTATAATTTTGTTAACAAATAGTATTAATTTGAAAGACTGAATGAACTTTGATGAAATACAGTGAAGCCTGGGCAGCAAAATTTAATACTGTATAGATAGTGGCTTTCTTACGAATGAGTTCATGTTATTACAGGTTACAGGGAACACAATAACCAAAAGAGAAGCAAAAAAACCTAAATTAATTTTTCCACTTGCCCCTATTTTGGGGCAGTCTTATCCCATCCTTCAAGCTCAGTTCTTCTACCAGAGGCCTGGGATCTTGAGGGTTCTGTGCAGTATCTTAGCTGCTCCTATGACTGCACTCTTCTCTACAGATATATCAGATGTGGTTCCTGGAATATGCTGGAGCCACTCTCCTACATTGGGGTGAAACCCCCTAATGTTCCCTCTGTATGTAACCCCTCTCGCTGGGGTTACTTGTAGTGTCTCTCACCCATGAACTTCTTGTTGTTGTTCCAGTAGCCAATGTCCCAGTCTGTGTAACTCTTGTGTGTCCAACTCTCATTAGCAATGATGTAGGCGGGTAGTAATAAGGGCCTTGCCTAAAGACTCATACTTGGATACTGACCACAAATCAAACCTGCCCCTAATGATCACGCCCTAATAAATCTGTATTCAGTGGTTTTTGTTTATTGTAAATGCATTTTGATTTACTCACAAAAAACTGTTCTTATTTATACTGTTAATGTAATTTTAACTGAGTATTTAAATTAAAATATGAAAAAGATGGCATTAATTTTACTTTTACAAACAGCTAATTAGATTTAAAATTCAAATGAAAAAAAACATAGTAATACGTAGCATGGCATAAATTAAACAACACATTTCCAGATATAGTTAAGTAAAATAAAAATTTTGCTTTACGGTGTCCGAGCCAGTGTGAAGGCCCTGCACAGGCCTGTGTGCATTACAGTGTCAGAAAGCAAACGAAGGAACTTGAGCGCATTTAAAAACAACTAAAAATATCAAAAACTTGACTGTAACATTTTCAACCAGCTCATGAAGTATGCCTTATTTTTCCTTTTTATATGTGTTCTAGACTCTTTAGCCAGTGAGGTTGCTTCTTTATTTATTTATTTTTTCCCAGGTCTAAGCCTCATTCTTTTAGCACCACGCATTATGCAGCACACATTAGGGGCACATTTACCACCAGTTTAAATAATTAATTTTTAAAGTTAATCAGCTGGAAATAGTGAAACTGAAGCCATTTGGGCCTATGAATCCATAGATAGAAGGGTGAGAGAATCAAGACTCAGGCCTGGGTTTAAGGCTAACACTGTCTAAACAGCAATACAGTACATGTGTATTTGTGTCATGTTTAATAGATTCATATTTACCAGACAGTGGGTATATGTGAGTATCTGTAGTTTCTCAAACTGGACACATGTGGTGCAGGCAGCTCTCCTGAATGGGAGAATAAATAAGGAGGCAAGTGGGGCCACTGTGGGATGGTGTGAAAAATGGTCCAATTTGTTGCTGAGCTGAAATCAATGGGACAAACTGAGGTGCTGGGCTCTGACGCCACAACAAGACTTCTCCCTACAGCTGCTGCCTCTCGTCTACTGCCTCCGTACACCTCCCTCACCGTGCATTTCTCTCTCTATCTTTCTCAGCTCATTCTGCAAGATCCATGCTTATCAGGAAGGGCTGTGCTCAGAGACATCCCTTTCCCTAGACTTTTTCTCGCAGTGATGTAGTGTCTCACTCAAAGAAACACAAAGAATTACTTACTGTAGTTAGGTGGCTTCTAGTAATGAAGACCTAAGCCACACACCCACTCACTCAGGATCCATTAAAAATTTGTTTTTTTAGTATTACATATTGTTTGTGCAGGTCTCTGGTCTATATCTCACAGCTCTCTTTAAGCACTATTAGTTGGTACTTCCTTGTGCTGGCATCACTGTTGGATTTGTTAGGACCTGGCTGTCTTTGCATCCTTTTCAGATCAGGTCGAAAATTGTAGACCCATGATGACTTTAAAAGAGGCAGGCTGCCTGAAAGTCCGAAAGTTCAGAACTCCTCAATATAAACTGACATTACTGAACAACAATACAGTTATGAGAGGAAAGATTTCCGGCCAATGTGAAAGCAAACATGCTTAGAAAAAAAAAGCAGATAATAAAAAGTTCCAGCACTTGCTGCAGATGGCCATTTACACTCCCAAGTCCTTCACATAACATCTGTCTCCTTCATTTCTGTGTAAAATACGATCCTTATGAACTCTGCTTGGAGCAACTAAAAGTGTATAAAAACATTTTAGATGGTGTCTGATGTTGTTTCCGATAGCAGCAGAGACAAACCAGATGTTGGAAAATCCAATTTCAGAATGGCAGTGGCATCACTAAATCGAAGTTCAGATTTGTGTTGGCAATTTGTAATGTTTTGTTTGTTAAGACAAAACTGTTTGCCCTAAGAGTAGTTTTTATTTCACACTCTCCCAGTCTGCAAAAGCCTGCCTGGGTGGTTAAGCTGCTAGTACTATAAACATTACTATGCAATACAATACAAATAGGTACTGTAGAATGGACTTTGATCTTTTTATTCTTTGCGGTCATTTTCAAAAATAACAACCTTTTGTAAAGCAAAGCATAGGCATTTCTGGCACAGAGATCCAACAGACAGTCAAATGGCTGACAAAAACAATCTCATTGTGAGACCTACGTGCTTTGGCTTGTGGATAGATGATCCAGATGAAGGGAGAAGAGGAAATTTTTTTTTCCCTTATGCTACCATGTCCCTGCTGCAGAAAGATTCAGTTAACCAGGGTCAGTGGAGTGATGAAGGTTTCCAGATTTTGAGGGTGCATTGCTGCACCATCTATTGCAGATGGTGTGGTGCAGGAGGAAATATGATTCATCATATTTCCTCCTCTTAGCTTTCGGGGGACTTTCTTTTGTCTCATTATCTTTCTTTTCATCCCTGTTCAAATCTCTTCATGTTGTCTTCAGGTTCGTTTACTCACTTCATGTCGCCTGCTCGGTGCAAAATAAACCCGACACCATAGAGCTAATCCTTCCTGCGCACACTCTGACAATGAGAGCGCCACTGCCAACTACTGTACTGGATCTGCAATTACACTTTTTTCTAGTACGGCAAAAAACGCACGTTCCCCAGGGTCACACATGCCAGCGCACCGCGCCCCCCCAGGGGGGTGGGCCCCACTATTTGAGAAGCACTGGGTAAGGGGGTAGGAATTATATTATGTCAACGAGTGTCCTCACAAATATATAAATACATATATGTGTGCATTGTCACTATTTTGCCTCAATAGAGGATTTAACAATGTTTCAGTGTGTATACACACCACGTGTGTGACCATTTCTTGCAAAATACATGCTTAAGGTGAGAAATGTTTGGCTGCTGAAAGAGACAATGCATATAACCTTCTCTGCCTCTGTTGGTGGCTCACTACAACCTCTGGTCGTGTGAGAATCAAATGAGATCCTATCAGTGACTAATAGAGGAGGACACCATAAGCTCAACCTACTGATGCCAATGTATCCTCATTGAGGTGGCTATGACAAAGTGGGTTAGTTTTATGTCTCCTTTCGTCTACTTGCTGATTACACTTTGTCATAGTATTTTTTCTCACTCAAAAGCTTTTCATAGAGCTTTTAATATTGTTTGTTCGCAATGGTTGCATGGCTTTATGATGGAAGCTCACAAAAGGCATTTCTAGATTTAAAGTCTGTCGGCTTTATTGGCCCAAGCTGTTTCATATTCTAAAATGACCTGTCATTGCACTCTTGCTTTGACATTGCTCTTTCCAACTGCAGAATAAATAACAGTGAGTGATTCATGTGTTTGGGGAGTCATGCTAAACTCCAGGCTCTGAAAGCTTCGCCTGAGATCTGCAGACCAGACGGAACACATTGCATTTCCTCTGCCAGGACTGAGAGATGATGAACAACATGATGAGAGAAGAATAAACATTGTGGCAGGGGAGGAAAGGTGATGCAGATTTAGCTTTTTGTCAGCTCAAATGCAACATTTGCCATCTTGCGATAGCTCTGAGAAAGAGAGTGATGGAAGGAGGGAGCATGACAGAAGTTTCAGAGACAAGAGCAACAGACTGAAAGTATAGAGTAAAAAAGAGAAGTGGTTGGTATTCTGTAGCTGGCAGAGGAGTGGTGATGACAAGCAGCCTTATTACTCTCATTTAAATGTCAGCGGCTGAACCTCAGCTCATTTGTTTTGCGGCCATTTAAAATGCCATCCTGAGGGCTCTGATCCCTTCACCTCCACTGCTTTAATTGAATCAGATGATAAACAGCAGAAGAGTGTTAATTTGCAAGTTTGAGTGTATGTGTGTGTGGGTTGTGGGCGGGGATAAAGATGATATACTGTATCTGTCTATAGTGTCTCCCTTGTATTTAGAAGTGTTACTGCAGATTGCGTGTCTTCATACAGAATGGAGCTGGGACTGCGTGTATGTCTCGAGGCCACTTGCTGACTGAGTGCACAAACATTGCTGGTTGTTGAATAACCAGTTGCAGATTGAGAATTTGAGCCTAGGGACAAACTACACAAGAGTCTGGATTTTTGTTTAACTTCCACTCTAGACAAATTCTAATTTTGGGATGTTCTGTTTACGGATACAGTTTTTCCCACAATGCAAGGCAGACAGATAATGGAGGATCTTTTTTGCAGCTGGAAAACATGCACACTAATTGTGGATGGCATTCATGCAGCTCCAGCTACATTTTCATCTCTCTCTCCGTCAAGATTAACTGGTAATTGGATTTTAGACAAACAACAGACATATATCTGCTTGACTGGTATGGTTTGTAGCTTCTTATTTACTAGACAGAATGTGGTGGACAAGCACCTACAATGGTGGCAATTTGCTTTACCAAATTGTTTTCCGGATTCAGTAAGTTTTGATATATAATGTGTTAAATAAATGTAGTTAATAACCAGCAAACCAAGAGCACAGTGATCAGCTTTTGCTCCGTTTTCACTCTAATCTATTTATTTCAGGTAAAAACCTCACTCTCAGCTTCTGTTTCCATTATCCCAATTTGCTCTCGCCCAGGTGTCGCTGAACTGCATTACAATATATATGCAAGTATGGCTTACTGAAACTGTTTTTGTGTTGTTTACAGCAGTCGTAGAGAGTGACTTAAGGGAAATGTCACTAGTATGCCACTTTTTCCCATACTGAGCACATTTGAGTACCTGCTTATACCGAGCACTAAAAGAAGTACTAAACTTTTGCTTCTAGTACGAGTTGCTGGACACTTCATTGCAGTCAAGCTAAATTTGGGAAAACGAGAACTTGAACGTTCTTTTGCCAAAAGAAATATGGCGCCAACTGGTGTTTAGTAAACAGACACACAAAACAGAGAAAAGGAAAATGAGACAAACAAATCAAAGATTTAGGGTGAGATCCTAGATGGGGAAGCAGAGAAAAAATGTACTGTAGAGTTTATTAAGGAATATGAAGGGAAATAACTGTAAAACAAAATAAACTGCAGGTGATGTTCTAGTTACTTTATATAACCCTCATTGTTGTTCTCAGCAGCAAATATGAAAAGTTTTTTAAGACTTTAGCACAAAATAGGTTGCATTTGGCTTTACTTTTGTCATGAATAATTATCTTTAAAGAGCTCTAAACCAGCCATTTTCAACAGGATCAAAAAGTTCTATTAGTTTGAGTACCAATGCCGAATACTAGTATCTAGTAGTATAACGTGGCCAGACCAGAGAAAGGAAGTGTTCTGAATTGAGTCTTTTATTGTTCAATTCTATTCATTTTGTAAAAGGAATATTGTGTTTTTTATTGTGTTTTTGCAAACGTTTTCCAAAAAAGTTTACATATTATACTCTATTAATGTATCACTGTGGCTTGATTGTCATCAGTGGTGTTATTTTTTAGAATCAGCTTTATGTGTTATGTATCAATGTTAAAATCAAATACTTCCAATAAAATAAATTTAGTTCTCTCATCATGACATTCTACTTGGTATACATGTTTAACTGTGTCACATTTGTAAGATTAAACACCAGCTGAAATGGCAAGCCTAGTGCAAATCAAGAACTGTCAAACATTGCCTACTGATGACTCCGAGTTGTATAAAATCTGCCTTTAGGCAAAGAGGAGAAATGTCAATTAGATGCCCATTTTTTATCACTGGAGGCATGTGTCAAAAACATGATGTATTTTACATAATTCTAGCTTAACTTGAATTGTGAAGCTCAGAAGCAGCAGAACAGTACGTCCGAAAACACAAACGTATACAGTATATAGCACGACAAGATAAATAAGTAGAAGTAATGCACATGTTCCTTTTTTTTCCACTTACAATTTTAGCTCCCTATTTATCATACCTGCTCCAGACATTGTTTAACAGCCCCTAACACCTTCTGTTTGATTTTTGTTGATTCTGTTATTTGTATGGGTACAAATAAGCAGAATTTGGCTTAATTAGCTTCATACACGTTGCTAGTTGTGGCTCACCTAGTCCTGCATTTATTGTGAAAGAGTGAAAAATCATAATCCATGAGACTCTACAACCAATGAGTACAATTTCCATATGAAAGATATTCCATGATTCGCGTTGCCTATCATGATCTCCTGCTATGCTAACACAGGTGGTGTGAACAAAACACTAGGCAATTTGTGCGAAGTGTGATCTCCTTCAAAGCGAGTTTGTTGATCCTCATTTGATTCAGTATCGCTCCGTCAGTCTCCAGACCCACTGCCATGTTTTATTTATGCCATGAATAAATAAGCAAATTAATAATGAAACAAAAGTATGCTTTTTTTTCTTTACTGCACCGTGCACCAGGGCCTTGTTGTTTTTGTGTGACTGTGTGTGTATGCTGGCCTGGTAATGAGCTCAGGGATATGCTATGTGAACAGGGATAGAATGGTGACAGTGTATGGAATGGAGATGAATGTGCACTATGAGGATGACTGGCAGTGCTAACAACAGAACAAAGCAAGACAGGCCTCTGATCCTCTCCAGCTCACAGCTCAAACACAAGCTGCTCCCTGAAAACCCCACAAATCAATAATTCAGGCCGATAAGCTCTCAGACGTTTTATATTCCTTTTAATTGCCTGACATTCTAGATGTTAAATTGAATAAAAAAGCTGATTAAACAGATTCAAACGCTGCCGTGGTTGTGGGTGAGTTATTTGTGAAAACTTTGTTCAGTCAAGATTAGATTCGATTGGGCTAAATAGTGCTTCTGCTTTGATACAACACTGGTGGCTTTTGAAGCACTTAGTCTTACATACTTGTCATATTGTTCAAACACTAACACAAAGGTCAATTAAGAAATTAAGCCTTTGCATGGCAGTTCCTGTATAAGGCACAAATAGGGAAAAAATTAAGCAGATTTTGAGCAAAAATATATCGTAGTATCTATATATTAGGAATACCTGTCAATCCTTAGAGCCCGCATATCTTATTGAAATATGTGGGCCTTCGTTAACTTGTTCTATTTGCCTCTTGGTTCAGCTTTCTTAAATACTTTAAAAAATTCAAACAAATCAAAATGCCTCACTGCATGAAATAGTCTTATCCACTCATTGCTTGATTTGATCGGGGGGAAAGTAAACATAGGAAAAAGATCCTGTTCCATAACCCTAAATATTTCTGAGTAATAATTTCTCTGCAAAATTGAACAACGGCACAACTGGCATTTTTTAAATTGTTGTGCCTATCTGGGTGATAATACAAGTAACTGGCTTGAAAAAAACAGACCGCGCCTCATATAGATCATACAGCAACATTTTGTAAGGAAAATTTTCTCTCAGATGTTTAGCAAAAGCTTGCTGACTTGGGCTGGATTGAAGTCACATCATCTTGTCACGACAGATTAACTGCTCTAGAGTTTGTTTAGGACTGGTGTAAGACCTTATCCTCAGTTGCTGTCTTTAATCCTGCACAAATGAACTCCAAAAAGGATGCAACTGAAGTAGAGTTACACACACATTTTGAATTTAAGACAAAGTTTCAATACTTCCTGAACCCTCCTATTTAAGGTTTTTTTTTGGAGGTAGGTTTAATGCTTGGCATGTTTCACATATGGTAATTGGTAAAAACATGGTTATAAAAATAAGGAGGTGAGAAACCCAAAATTTTCCTCAGAGTATAGAGGTAGGAATCACAAAATGTAAGCACTGTAATTTGAAAGCAAGGTGGGGCAGTGACTGACCCGACCTGTTACTCGCTTTGTATTACATGGTGACACTTAAGGTACCTGTTTGCGTCGATGATCGGCGCATGTGAGCATGTGTGACATTCTCACTGTATGTAGTGTTTTCTTTTAAAGTAAGTCTTCTTGTACCTTGCCTCTGTTGATTTCCCTAATGGAGTCTTGGTGTATATGTAAAGTTGTTCCTGTGGTGTCAACTGGTGACTCTTCTGGAGTGTTCTATACCAACACCAAAGTGCGCCTGTAGCTTCAATATCAGATACCTTTGTTTCCATGGCGTCAAGTAGTGGCTCTCCTGGAAAGTCCAAAAGTTACACCAAAGGGGACTTGTGGCATCAATATGATACGCCAAAAGACTTGCTTCCTAAGGGGCAATTCTGTGTCATTATTTGATGCTGTGGATTGAGAATGTGTTGGTCTCAACTTGTGCAACTATAAATATAGTGAAAAAGACAAGTGCATGACACCCCCTGTTAATGCTTACCTTTGCATGTCCATGTTTTAAATCAATTTTTAAAACAAAGGTTTAGACAAAACTGCATTTTGTTTGCACACTTTTTGGATCTCTAGAGCTTAAATATGACTACATTCTTTGTTGTAAGACGCAGTTGACATATTGTAATTAGATTTTTTGCATTTGATTAACTCTGCTTTTGAGGGTCTCAGAAACTAGACCTATGAACTATGTCCTGGCTGACATTGGGCAACAGGGTGGACAGAGTACCCTGAGACCTTCAGGGGAACATGATATGTGCGGCATTAGAAGCAAAAACCTAGGCCCAGCGGGTGTGCTGTATTGCAAAAGGTGTCCCTCGCATTAAAGAATACACTGGTTTAGGTAATCTTGCTGCCTAGACTGCCACAGTTTGGTCTTAATGTATACAAGCTAAAGACGAGAAATTTCTACACAATCTCTCTTATTAGAAGAACTAATGTAGAGAAAAGTGCTGTCTGGACAGAGATCTGCTCTCTCTGGGTGCTTTCACTAGTAATTTTTATGGTGTTTCCTGGTTTCAAGGTGACTCAAGTCTATTAGAGCTGAAGAGTATGCAATTTGGAGTGTATGAGGAACAGGAAGTATCATGTGTAAAGAAGAGGACGCTGAGTACAGCTATCATGAGACCTTGCTGAATAATGAATGTGTTTATGTCTCTGTCCAGACTTAAGTCCCTGCTGGGATTCAGCCTGATGCCCTACGCAATGCTGCAATAACTCTCAGCAAAACACAGCTCTGCGGTGTAAGGTTCTCCATTTTATACCCTTACAGGGATTGTTTTCTTTGCTGTAAAACGCCGCTTTGTTTACTCCACTGTAATGGCAGCGTTGAAAACATACTTATGCATGTGGCAGAGGATTTATACATGTGGCACAAGATTTTTCTTTTTTAAAAGTATAATTGAGAGACCTGAAATGCTCAATACCCATCAAGGCAGAATGAAATCAATCAGCATTTTATCAGCAACACCAAATGCTGCTTAGTGTGTTTTTCAAGCTGGAGGCACTGATAGCTTCTCTAGGGCTCATTTCATGGTCGGTAAGCCTTTGCAAACAACAGACAGTATTCATGTTTGCTGTCACTTAATTACTGCTTTTGTTGTCTGATCACTAAAGGCAGTAAAGTGGGAAAACCCAACAGCGCAAGCATGTAATCAGAGTTTAACAACACGTGAACAACTACAACAGATCCCAGATGCCCATTTTCAATTAAGACACCACAGAACACAGATCAAATGTCTACATGTGTAAACACATCAGGCCTGACACGTGTGCTTGTGAACTGAATGCTTCCGGGCTAGGCCAGATTAAATGGAGTTCGGAAATATGTAAAAAAAAAAAAAAACAGTGCTCATGCCTCCATCATTGATATCAAGGTGAAGCCATTTATCATGGTCTCCAGTGGTGCTCTGTAGCCAGCAGGTCAAACTGTGGTTGAAGTGGAAAGCTTTCTGGTGTTTTCTTGGCGCTGCATCCCAGTCCTACCTTTAATACATACATAACACGGTATCTGCTCTCCACAGCTCACGACGTCTCTACATAGGCCATGTAGCAAAAGCAGCACATCAGCAGTGCAGCAGCTGTAGATTTCCATCAGTGTCTACACCAGAACTGCTCAGTTACACCTCACAGAGAAGACTTTTAATAGCACTTACCCCATCAATGCAATAACACATAAACACTAAATCATGACAAAATAACTTGGAGCTTAAATAGATGCATATTAATATACACAGCAATGCAGTTATACATCAGTGTGCTGTAAATTAATACCAGCACAGGGCCAGTTAGAGTGTAAACATGAAATAAACAGAAATAATAAATGAAAAAAAGAACAAAACAAAACAGTGTGTTCGCTAAATGGCACCATAACTTCAGTGGAAAGACCTAATACACACATCTAAAAACAATCCACAGTAAATAATATACAACATATGATTTTGTGTGTCTCAGTAGCTTCCATGCCACACACTCTTTATGTTTTGCTTGGATCATTTTCATCTATACTGAACAAAAGCAGTAACATGCTGCATTCTAAACCGGTTCATTTTGATGCCCGTGCAGGATCTGACATATTGACTCACAACAACCAGAGATATACACCCACTTTACACGATGCAAAGCATTCATCATTTGATGCGATGCACTATACTCGCACAGAATAATTTTCTAGCGGAGGGTTGCTTTGAATCACATACTTAACAGACCATGAACCTTCTGGCCTAATAAAGTTCTTCCCCTCGATTCCTCCTACATGTCTGCCTCTATGTTAATTGACATGAGCTTCTTCACTGCTCACTGCTCCAGGGGCGTCCCTTGTTTTGGGGGGAAAACTAGCAGGGGGTCGGTTTAATGATCCTGATTTATGTCTATGTGAGGGTGTGTGGTGTCAGGACAGTGCAGATGCTTTGACGTAACAGTTTGTTCTGTCATCTTCTTGCTCCGTCCCAAGGCTCAGCTTGCCCTGCATGTCCCTGTGGAGCTCTCTGTGGAGCTGGAGTAGAGTGATGGGGCCAGTTCTACAACCTAAAATTAAACTTACTTTGCTTTTAATGAGCTCATATACAAAAAATGCTCTTTGCCTGTCAGTGAGCTTGACCTACAAAGTCCCTGTGGAGTTCTCACTTAATAATCCAGTATTCAACTATAGAGTCAGAACTGGTCTTTTCTAAAGTGCTGCATTTTTGTGTCTGTTCTAATAGCTGAACAGTGTGATTTGATGCAATGCCAAAGCACAAATGCTTTAACTTCAATGACTGCAGAACAATAAAAATATGATGGGGAGTAATTACTTTAGGCTTTAAGTGCATTAAATTTCTTTAGGTGTTGCCTATATAGCTTGACAAGGTATCATACTTAACGTATACATACAAATAAACTCTATGGGATAGTTGGATAACTCTGACGAAGTGTCTTTGGGCAAGACACTAAACCCCAAGTTGTTCCCAGTGGGCCAGATGAGCACCATGCATGTGTGTACCAAATTACTCTGTAAATCGCTTTGGATAAAATCGTCTGCCAAATGACTAAATGTAAATGTAAAGAACGTCTCCCATGCTTTCGTCCAGTCAAGTGCAAGATTGTATGCTAACACTTGTTGTTGAAGATGCTGTGAAAAGCTTTTAAATATTGGGGAGCACTAGTTGGATTTTGAAACTCACCCAATTTTTAATCTATGTCTCACTATGCGACTAAAGAAGTCAGGGAAATGTTAGTTGCATTAAAAAAATGTGTTTTAAGTCTATGAATGCAGCTAGTCTGGCCTGGGTTGGGAAATCTCCTTATCTTTATCCTTACTTACCCACTGTATATATTACAGTTCTTCACATTGTCAATCATCTCTTTAAGTATTAATAATTCTCTTTCTTTCGCTGGTCTTTGGGGTCAGCCAGAGTTTATAACTAAGCAACAAAGAAGAAGTGTGTGAAGGAAGTAAGTGGGAGCCAAAGAGGTTGAGAAACTTAGTTGAGGCTAATGAGGCTTCATTAACTGTAGCTAATTGCTGCTTTAACCTCTGGCTGCGGCTGTCATGATGCTTCTCTTTGGCAGCAGGGAGACTCATGGGAATGAGAGCAGAGCAGACATTCTGTCCTCTGACGTTTATTTTCACCTCCCCCTGCTTTCTCTCAGTCTCTCTCTCTCTTTCTCACACGCACACACATACACACACACACAGTATTTATCTTCTGCTGCTTTGACAGGCGCCACTCACACAAACTTAATTTCACCAAGTCAATGTCAAACCTTGGGAAAGGTGAGCAGAGGTGGGCTAGAGAATAAGCCAGTCATAAAGAAAGCGAAGCAGATGAAAGGAGGGCAGAGACAGGAAGAATATATGGAGGTGAAAAGAATGTATTAGGTGAAGATGAGTGAGGTTTGAGTTTGTGAGCCTTTATTCATCTCTCTGCAGGGCAAACACTTAATCAAATACAAACGAAGAGCCTGGCGCCAAATTGATTTTTGGTCTCCTTTGCAGACTGGCGGGCCAATCAGCACAGGTGAATAGTTTGATAGATGGTTTGGGAGACCAATAAATGAGCTGTCAAGCCATAGAAATATCAGGGATGAAAGGCTTTTTACTAAGTGCCATACCTAATCTTCCGCTCTGTACTGCAGTTTAATAGAACACGCAGCAGTCCTGTGAAATGACTTCAAACACTGTGTTTGTCAAAGTATTTTTTATTTTGCAATAATAGTAATAATTTCCTGTTTCTACAAAGCCCCATGTTTGATGTGCTTTCTAAACGTAAAAAATAATAATTTTATTACTATATATAAAAGTTACTGTCAATGTAACTCATCACATGAGTTTTTGTGAAACCATCGAAGTTGCTATTAGATTATTAAATATTTTTGTGTTATATGTTGAAGCTAATTGAATAGTACATTTCCAGTTTTGTTGTCACAACCTATTCAATTCAACTTTATTCATATAGCACCAATTTACGCCAAAGTCATCTCAAGGCACTTTACATAATAAAGCCAAGACTATACAAACTTTTAGAGAAAACACAACAAATCCCCCTTTTGCAGCTATAGGCAACAGTGGAGAGGAAAAACTCCCTTTAATGGAAGAAACCTCCAGCAGAACCAGGCTCAGGGTGGGCGGCCATCTGTCTTGACCAGTTGGGGCTGAGTGGAAAACATTGGGCAGGTTGGTAGAACCAGTAACTGAGCACTGGAAGACACACAGCTCCAAAGCCAGGGACACTCTCTCTCTCCCTATCTTCAGGTGTCCCTGGATTTGGCGCTGTGTGTCCTCCAGTGTGCAGCTACTGGTCCTACTAACCTGCTCAATGTTTTGTTGTTGCTTTTGTTGCTCTGTTCTTTTCTCTCTCCACTTTCCACTCAGCCAGACCAGTCAAGGCAGATGGCCGTCCACCCTGAGCCTGTTTTTGCTGGAGGTTTCTTCCGGTAAAGGGAGTTTTTCCTCTCCACTGTTGCCTATGGGATGCCTATGCCTAAGGGGGATTTGTTGGGTTTTCTCTAAATGTTTGTATAGTCTTGACTTTATTATGTAAAGTGCCCTGAGATGACCTTGTTGTAAATTGGCGCTATATAAATAAAGTTGAATTGAATTGAATTGAACCTGAAGACAGGGACAGAGAGAGGGAGACAGAGAGGGATACTTTAGAACTACGGGAGAAAGAAGGAAGAAAGAAGACAGAGAGTTAATGATTTACAGTGGTGACATATAAAGGTGGGGTGAGAGGAGGAAAGTGTCTCAGTGCATCAGGGGTTGGTCCCCCAGCAGTCTAACCCTGTAGCAGCAGGACTGGAACTAACTATAAGCTTTTTAAAAGATGAAGGTTTTGAGCCTCATCTTAAGTCTACTGACTTCAGATGGGGTCATAACAGCTCATCTTATTAAATTTGTTTTTTTTAGAAACAAAACTCTTTGGTCATTTGGTAGATGTTTTTATCCAAAGCGACTTACAGAGTAATTTGGCACACACGCACACACACATTTTAGGAACATTTAGTTCAGAATATACTATGTTGTTGCTCATACTAGGCCATGTTTTCAAGAGCTCCCCCAGATAACATTATCTGAAGCCGTATTGATGAATCATACGGCTTCAGATAATGATCTGGAGGAGCATTTCAGCTAGAAGAAAGGAAATATTTTAATGTAGGGAAGTCAGAGGCAAGTTTTAAAGCATTCATGTACATTTACACACTAAACCAAATTGTACTGACTAAACTAAGCTACTTCAAATTGAGCGAGTGTTTAATTACACATTTCAACAAATAACATAACTTTGTCATATTGATTCATAAGCAAACATCTCATGCAAGAAGATATTTTGGTGCATCAGTGGAAGTTACTTTTAAATTCTTTGCAAAGCTAAGTAGAAATCAGCCAGCAGCTTCCTGTTTTTAGTTGCAAACGCTGATCATTGCTGTTTCTAATAAAAAAAAAGACCAACTAGAGTGGACTGTGGTTCTGTCCTTTCAACAAGTACGAGATGTCTTCTCTTTACTTGTTTCAGCTGTCAAAATTTTGTAATTAAAATATAGTCATATTATACCAAAGTTATGGTTGGTTAAAATAATACTACAAAAACCGACAGATTGATGATTTTAGTAATTTCTATACGTTTGTCGGTGGTTACAAATACAATTCATCACTGTATTTGGGGTGTACAAATACTATACATTTTCATTAATCAGCATATTCCCCCGCCCTCATTTTACTAACTTTATGTTGTTACCTTGATTTGTTTTAAGCTTTGCAACTATCTTAGAATATTACTAAGGAGCCTTGGCATCTGCCTATTTGTTGTGTTTACAATGAGAAAAATTTGTCAACTTTTTGGACGCATCTTTGGAATATATATCCTTGTTCTTGTTCATCACATTCTGTTTACAAAAAGTACTTCAGTGCCACAGTTTTTAGTTCTTTTTGCAACTTTCATAGAATAAGCAAATGCACCAGCAGCTATAAATTACCATGAACTGGCATTTACTGCTACTGGTAGGAGCTCAGTATTCCACTAACGAAACAAAAATGCATTTCTGTTGCTTGCTATTCATTTGAAAATCCATTTTATTCAGCAACCACGTTTGCTTAATTTAATTCACAGTATTTAGACCATAATGATGTCTGACTGTCTTCACTGTTGTAAACATCATTGGCAAACAATGCATGATTACAAAGCTTTGCTTTTCTATTATGAATATGTAAATGTTATGAATGTGCGAGTGTGAGTGTGTGAGTTTCTAATACTTACTGTTTGCAATAGCTGTGGCAAAAACTGAAAGGCAAATGGGAAGAGAGTACTTTCTTTGTCGTAGGGCTACGCTATATGCATATAAAATAGCTTATTATATAAATGTCAAATTAATAAGAATAATTTTGCAAAGTTAACATTAACAAAAATGATTATATTCCAGATGGGTGTCATGCTTCTTTTTAGTTCTCTCTCTAAAGTCTCTCCCCGTGTTAGTGGAGAAAGAACTGCATTTTCACTCGTCGAGACTACTTTAATCCTGTCAGTTTGGGAATTGAACTAGTGATCTGCAATGGTCAAGCTTGTGCCCCATTAAGTGTAATAGCCAAAGATGCAGAATATTCACTATATCAGTCTAAATTGTAGTCAGAAGGCAGTTCCCTTTGAGCTTAACTGCTGAACACTGAAGCAACAGATTGGAAAGTAATACATCAAAAGCAAGAAATCAAGATGATGTATTATGCATAATTCTGTTTAAAACATCAAACACACAAATGATTTTACATACTTTTGAATAAACTAATGGGTTGAAAGTTGTTGATATCACACAGCTAAAGCTAAATATCCTGACACAGCAAACACCAGACGGCCTATACGGTACATTTGCACCTAAAGTGCATGAAGGATAGAGACACTTTAAGACAAAATGAAAGAATTAGCAGTGACTGTTGTGCTGGCTCATGTTGCCTTCATCTGGGCTGAAAAGGGCCCCTGAACATATCGCAAAGATAGGAGCCAATGCCGAGCAAACAGCTCCTCATACTAGCAGGTGGCTATAATCAGAAAGGTAAAGTGGAAGAGGTAGGACTGAAGAGACAAACTTCAGTTTCTGATTCGAGATGGACATGTCATCATAAAAATAAGCAATTATTGGAATGTTCAAATGAGATCAAATGAAATGGGTTAAAATGTGTCTTGATTTGGTTTGCTTGCTTTTGTCTCCATCACTAACATGCAACGCTGCAGATACAACAATTGTGTGAGCCAGTGTTGCCATTTTGGAATTTTTTTAAGTGTCTAGTGACACTACTTTTGTAGCCGTGTGTTTTTTGTGACATCTAGTGATTTTTCCAGTGGGTTTTAGCTATTTTACATTGAAAATAAATGGCAACACTGGCTAATGCAATTGTTAGACAGATGACTGCTTGGTGTGTGACAACCCTTAGTTGGTCTATTCTGTGAATAATCTCAGCAAAAATCTTTCCATACCAATAGGTTGTGGTGTTCAAAAGAAATGTGATTATAATACAACAATTTTCCATAAATTGATTTGAAATTACGTTGAAAAGCTACAGTTATGCACTCAAATGTGATAATTCTGTATGACTTCAAAACTACTTAAAATAAACTTGCATGTAGAGTAATAGAGAATGAAAGGAGGAGATTTTCATATATATGATTCAACCATATGTTGACAGTGCATATTCATAGCATAAATAGATTGGGGACTTCTTTATTCGCCTTAACATGAATCATAAATTAACCACACAGCAGTGTCTGTCATCTTAATTAATATCTTTGTTGAATCACAACGCTGTGAGTCAGTGTCTGTCCCAGCATGAGAGAACCCAACTCTGACTCTTAATGTGCATTTTACAGCTTGTGTGTGTTTTCTCTGGTGGAAAAGGTCACAGCTTCCCAATTAAATACAATCTCCAGACACACAGTGCCTGCTTCAAGGCATGTAGCAGCTTCCAAACCAAAATGTAACCCCTTGCTCTGAGTAGTAGGGAACTGTGTCAACGCTGCTGTTCCTCTTTGTTCTTGGGAATATGTGCCAGTTCTTAATATTCTAACGAGCTCTGGCAGCAAGAAAAACATTTTTAGCACTTGTGAAAATGAGAGTAAACTGATGATGAAGAAGTGCTTGAACCTTTTTACAGTAAAAAGGACACTGCAATTATATGGGCACACACCTCATATATCAGAGAGCATAATTCAAATTATTTTAAGTTTAAACATGTAGGTTTAAACTGTTAACATGATATGAACCAAAGAATAACTTGGAAAATACAAATTCTGCAAATTCTGTATTCATGCCTGAGAAGGCATCTTGACACTAGAGGGTTCTTTAACAGTTTACAGAACCCTCTAGAGTCAAGATGCCTTCTCAGGGCTGTCCATTGTGTGAACATGTTCACTACAGGACTTTGTTCTGTCCTCTTTTATACATGTTTTACTACATTTAAAAAACTGTATCAATAAGATTAGGAATCATCATACCTTGAAATTTGTAGATGACACAGTTCTTTTTAGCCAGTGAAACAGTGATGTGGTCCTGTCATAAATCCTTTCTTGAGATGAACATAACCAAATTTAGAGATATGTGTAATGTACAAGGTTCTGTCAGGTATAACAGCACTGAACAACACATTTTTGGTCTGCGATGGCTAAACTGTCAGGTTGATAGAACTTTCACAGCTTTCTTTGAAAGTGCCCTTACATTTTCTTGTATTTGTTGGTTTGGCTTGCTCAGCGTTAAATAAAAAAAAAGCCCATGAAATGGAATCTTAAAGTTAGCAGTAAAATCATTGGAAATCAACTAAGCAGCCTGTCTGACCTTCATAAAAAGCGGCTACTAAATAATGTGTGGACAGCTCCCGTCTCCTTCATTAAGAGTTCTATGTCTTGCCTTCTGGATCACTCTTTAGGCACTATCTAATGCTAAACAACTTAGTTGTCCGTTGAGCACAACTAACTTATTCTAAGCTTGTATAAAATCTGATTTTGAATGTACAGTGATATTTGCTAGTGATGCAAATTATAATGTTAGAGTTTAACATATCAGTTTTTACCTGTGCAGCAGATGATTTTACTGTAGCAACAGAAACTAGCAGGTTGAGATTAACAAACCATGTAGTTAAGTATGAAAAACGATTGGAGTTGGATTGGCTTTAGCCAAAGATGGCTTTAGCCAATGCTGGTCCTTGATTAGTGCTGGATGCCTGGATCAGCCTGATTATGGTGTAGAGAACTGGTATTGGACCACCCTTACTAGTTATTTTAAACTATTTTACTTTAGGTACTACGTTAAATATTTATTTAAAGCTGCACTAATTCATACTTAATAAAGAAACTAATTCATATTTTATAACAGATCAGACGCATACATGAAATGTGAGTGGAGTTCCTTGAAGGTTTCCTAAAGAAAATAATATTTTGACACTACTGAGTACAACTCTGTGGAGCTTTTTAAATCATAAATGGTCTCTATAGTGCAGCGGATAGCTGCAGCTGAAAAAAAAGCTGTCTTAACCCTACACACTACTGTACCTGCCCAACAACAGCAAAGCAACAGAGAGTCACTGGTGAACTAAGTGGGGTTTATATTAACTAAAGTGCTGAATATATTCTCTAAAATGTTTAAGGAGACTATAGAGCAAAATGTAGTGTTGATATTGGAATGGCTTTAAGACCTTCTCTCCTAATAAATGATAATTTTCTTTTTACTAAAAATGTGCTCCAAACTGCATCTTATTGTGGAGAGGTGTGGTTGACACATACTGTGGCTTAGACTCATTTAACAGCACTAGGAGCAGTACAAATATTCACTTATAAAACGTTTTTGGGAAGCTCACTGTCCTAATCAGTCAGAGAATTTCAATGATGAGTAAGTTCTGCAGTATTCCTTATTCACTGTGATTTATGATAACTAATGTCTGTAGGGCTGTGCAGAGCAGAGTGCATTAATTTGAGTCTTTTGCTAGAGGGACCGTAGCTTACAGTAAGTCATAGATTGCATGTTTACGTTGTACCGGCACAATATTTACCAAAAATACACTTTCAGTGGTGATGCATTTTGGTTCATTGAATTCAGTTCAATTCAACTTTATTTATATAGCACCAATTTACAACAAGGTAATCTCAAGGCACTTTACACAATAAAGTCAAGACTATACAAACATGTAGAGAAAACCCAACAAACCCCCCTTGAGCAAGCCATAGGCAACAGTGGAGAGGAAAAACTCCCTTTAACGGAAGAAACCTCCATCAGAAACAGGCTCAGGGTGGGCGGCCATCTGGCTTGACCGGTTGGGGTGAGTGGAAAGTTAAGGGAGAGAAAACAACAGAGCAACGAAAGCATTGGGTACGTTGGTAGGACCAGTAGCTGCGCACTGGAAGACACACAGCTCCAAAGCCGGGGACACGTGAGGACAGGGACAGAGAGAGGGAGACAGAGAGGGAGAAAGACGAGGACGGGACAAAGAAGACACAGAGTTAATGTCATACAATGGTAACATATAAATGTGGGGTGAGAGGAGAGAGCGAAGAGAAGAGGAAAGTGGCTCAGTACAAAATTCCCCAGCAGTCTGAGCCGCAGCATGACTCTAACTAACTGTAATCTTTTTCAAAGAGGAAAGTTTTGAGCCTAGTCTTAAAAGTAGAGAGGGTATCTGCTTTCCGAATCTGGACAGGTAGCTGGTTTCACAGGAGATGAGCTTGATAGCTCTACCTCCCATTCCTCTTATGGAAATTCTGGGAACCACTAGTAGATGGAGCTTGACCGTTTAGAGCTTTATAGGTAAGAAGAAGGGTTTTAAATTCTATTTTACATTTAATTGGAAGCCAATGGAGAGAAGCTAATGAAGGTGAAATATGATCTCTCTTACCAATCCCAGTCAGTAATCTTGCTGCAGCATTTTGGATTAATCGGAGGCTTTTTAGAGAATTACTGGGGCAGCCTGAAACTAAAGAATTACAGTAGTCCAATCTAGAAGCCACAAATGCATGGACCAGTTATTCAGCATCACTTTGAGACAGGATGCTCCTAATTTTGGCAATGTTCCGTAGGTGGAAGAAGGCTCTTCTAGACATTTGTTTTATGTGGGAGGTAAATGACAAATCCTGGTCAAAAATGACTTTGAGATTCCTTGCAGTACTACTGGGGGCCAGAGTTATGTCATCTAAAGTAACGATATGGTTGGAAAACATGTTTCTTAGACTTTTAGGCCCAAACACAATAACTTCAGTTTTATCTGAGTTTAGAAGAAGGAAATTATATGTCATCCAGTCCCTTATGTCTTTTAGACATGCTTGTAGTTTGATTAATTGATTTGTTTCATCCGGTTTCATAGATAGATATAAATACGTGTTTTCCAATAATGTTGCCAAGGGGAGACATAGTGTAAAGACTATTGGTCCTAACACAGAGCCTTGTGGAACTCCATAAGTAACTTTTGTGTGTGTAGAAGATTCATCATTAACATGAACACATTGGAATCTATCTGATAGATATGATTTAAACTAATTTAGTGCAGTTCCTTTAATCCCAATTACATGTTCTAGTCTCTAAAATAATATTTTGTCATCAATGGTGTCAAATGCAGCACTAAGATCTTGCAGAACTAGTATAGAGAAAAGTCCATTATCTGAAGCCAGAAGAAGATTGTTGCTGACTTTAATCAGTGCGGTATTTGTGCTATGGTGAACTCTAAATCCTGACTGAAATTCTTCAAACAAGTCGTTTCTGCGCAGGTGATCACATAATTGCTTTGCAACTACTTTTTCAAGTATTTTAGAAATAAAGTGGAGATTGAATATTGGTCTATAATTGGTACCCTGGATCTAGACAAGGTTTTTTAAGTAGAGGTTTGATTACAGCTGCCTTATAGGCCTTTGGTACATATCCTGTTTCTAAAGATAGATTAATATCTAATAGGAATGTGGATAATAAGGGTTGAGCATTTTTAAGCAGTCTAACTGGAATAGGGTCTAGAAGGCATGTTGATGCAGTCTAAAGACAATGCAGTCTAAAAGGGACTGAAGCCTTACTGATGATTCTAACTCTGTTGTATTTGTGGGGGTCTGGGGAATTTTGTTTCTAATAGCTACAATTTTATTGGTGAAGAAAGTAATGAAGTCATTGCTGCATAGTGTTGAGGGAATACTAGTTTCAACTGAACTACGGCTCTTAGTCAGCCTGGCTACAGTGCTGAAGAGAAACCGGGGGTCACTCTTATTTTCCTCAATCAGTGATGAATAATATGCTGTTCTGGCTTTACGGACTGCTAATTTGTATAAGTATAACCTCTTTTTCCAGGCAGTGTGATTCTTGTGAATGAGTGGAACGCCACTTCCTTTCATGTTTTCGTGACACCTGCTTTAAATTGCGGGTTTGCGAGTTATACCATGGAGATCGTTTTTTTGCCTTCTTTTTTAGAGGGGCAACACTATCGAGTATTGAACGTAATGATGCTGCATAATTATCAGTCAGGTAATCAACTTGTGCAGGAGTACAGTTAATGAGGCTACTCTCAGTTATATCGGTACATGATGAAGTAAATGATGAAGGGATCATTTCCTTAAATTTGTTCACAGTGTTTTTAGATAAGCACCAACTGAAGTGGAACTTTTTTTAGCTGTTGTATAATCCATTAGATTAAATTCAAATGTTATTATAAAATGGTTAAAGAGAACAGAATTATGAGGAAATACTGTTAGATTATTAATTTCAATGCCGTATGTAAGGACAAGGTCACACCCTAGAGGGTGTGACTAAAACAATGAGTGGGTTCATTTACATTTTGAGAGAAACCAATTGAATCTAATAATAAGTAAATACCATGTTGAGGGAGTTACTGTCAGCATCTACATGAATGGTAAAGTCTGCGACTGAAATGACTTTATCTGCACTAAACACTAAGTCGGCTAGAAAATCTGAGAATTCAGTCAAAAATTCTGAATAAGGGACTGGAGGACGGTACACAATAACAAATAGAAGTGGATTTTGAGTTTTCCAAATTGGATGGGAAAGGCTCAGAGTAAGACTCTCAAATTAATGCCACTGCAATTGTCTATGACTAATAATATGAAAAACTTTGTGCTATTACTTGTATAATGCCTCTCTAAAAGACAATGACTACTAAGACAATAAAAACTGTTGCTCAGTGATCTTTCTTTAAGTAGCAGGCAGTGTCTGTAGTTATTCAAAAAATGAAATTTCCCAGAAATCTGTGGAATAAGTGTGATGAATAGCTAGGGTTTGCCCAACAACACAATATTTTATACAAATCAGCAGTGACTGAAGGTTTGGAACCAACAGATTCTTCCAAACCTGACACCTAGCCTGCTTCACACAACTTCTGACCTCCCTAAATTTGAAGTACAAAGTGATGGCATGACACAGTTGCCAGTTCTGAATAATTGATTGTTTCATTAAGATGGGATCAACATATTTTTTTCAGGGAGCATTAGTTTAGGACATGACATGACAGCATCCCAAAAACTCTGCATGACCGTCCCATAGCTTCACACCTGCTCACCCCCCAATGCAGACGCATTTATCCAAAGTGACTTACAAGTGAGGTACAAACCAAGCAAAAAATCTAAATATTAATTTTTTCCATATAATTATCATATCATATATCATATAATTTCAATGTATTTGTATTTGTGGTTATTTCATAACAAGGACTAATTAAGCACTGGGCAGAGATTTTTGGAGCATAACAGACTGAAGCCGAGTGCAGCAGAGCAGGAGGAGGGAGAGCTGGGTGGAGTTGAGTGGATTGATTTTGAGTTTCACACTTGAGTAGCATATTGTAGCTTTTAGTCTACAATTACGTCAAAAGAAGACAAGTTGAGAGCAAAGTAGAGTCAATAAATGTGGACTGGAGGTTGTCAGTCGGAAGCCCCTGCTGTGAAAATGTGGTAGTAAAATAAACTATGTAAGACTCTTTAAATAGCTATCCATGTGCACTAGAGTATGGCTGTTTCTAGTTTATCCTTGTTCTAAAAAAGAAGAAGGCTATTTATTTAGATATTTATGTGGCAGATATTTATGTTGGCTAAAAAACTCACATTGTTGTCCTGCCAGTAGCAACATTTTTCTTGTGTGCTACTATCTCTCTTATTTGATAAAGTCATCCAGAACTCTTACTTTCTTCTAGCTCCTCTTCTTTCTCTATTTTATCTTTGGATTAGAAAACATTCTTGCTGAGGGACTTTCCACATGTCTGTTTACATCCATTATTTTTTTTCTTGTGCTGGAGCAGCCATTTGAAAAGAAACATTTCAAGAGAAAATGAAACACAGCTGGGTCACATGTAAGTCAGCTTTAACTGCTATATGCATTTCCTTGTATTTAAATATGTAAACTGAAAAGGAGGAGGAGTCAATATGTTGAATCAGATGATTAAATCAAGTCAACTGGACTTCTTTCTTCTTGTATAGAAAGGTTTCGCTACTCAACGAGTCCTTGTGGAGGCTGAACACCTAAACACAAGAAGAATAACATAACATAGTTCAGTGCAGGGAATAGAGCTTAGAGGTTTAGAGGCTCTACACCAGAGAAGCTAAACAGGATCCACACGAGTGTATGGCCCAGCACAGGAGAAGCAACACCTTAGGACCAGAATCAGCAGTTTACCTACAACTGAAGGACAAAGGACACTCATTTGAGGTTGACAACGTACACATTTGGACAGAGGACCCAGGAATGAGAGATGAGTATGTGAAACCATTTATGTTAAGGAGAATCGTTCTCTTAACAGAGGAGGAGGCCTCAGGCACCACCTGTCTCCCATTTTTCATGCTGCCCTTTCATCCATCCCTAAGAAGATTAAGACCATTTCACACAAGAGGGCCACACCTAACAACTCTGTCTAGAGGATTAGGGTTGTTGGGGTCGTAGTCATTACATGTTGAAGACTCCACCCTGTTTTCTCCTCCTATTTTCCATGTAACAAGCCTTTTCAGGCCATGTGTAGAACAAAGCCCACAGGATATACCTGGGACATGATGTAATGTTCGCATAAACATATCTGGATGGCTGAGAATCTTCACCGCTAAAAACGTGCTACACGTTCCATGACGGCCTCACGCTGGCTGGCCGATTTGGCAGTCCCCGAACATAACAGTGTGAAAGGCTTTCTGCATGCAGGTCATTGCTTCTCCTGGATGTCAGAGGCCTGGTGATTTCTCCTTTGCAGGCAGGCAGGGAAAGAGCAAAGCTACTTGAAATGAGAGCAGGTTGCTGCTACAGCACATGTGAAAATATGACCCATGCGCACACAGCTCTCTATGTAGATGTAAATCTGACAGACAGGTGTGTATTTAGACACGCAATGACTGCCAAGAAATGTGATTAGCATACGCACAAAGCCTGGGGACAGAATGAGCTGTTGTCAATGTTTGACCTGTAAGTAAATGTGTCTGTGTGTGTTTGTGTGTAAGGGATGGAGGGTGGGAGGAGAACAGGAAGCAGTGCTGACGTGTGCAGGCTGCAGTCAGGCGTGTGTCTGTGGATCAGGCTACATCACATACTTACTGGGCTTATCCTAGAGCTTAGCGTCTGCATACATGGATCTGGATGTTTGGAGAGCTTCCAATGCGGCTGAATATTGGTGTGACAATTTGATGTGAGCAGCTGTGCACACACCTTCACCTGGTTTTGGGAAGGGTGCACTCGAACTTTCAGTCTGATATTTGTCTGTCAAAATAATATTTATCATCATACATAATGTCTTTGTTAAAAGAATGCTTTTGATGACAGTTATTTCTGTAACTTTGTGCTCACATTCGGAGGTGTATTAACTGTTCAGCCTTAATTTCATTATGCTATGATATATAAAGCAGGTATGCGTTTAATGCCCTGCTGGTTTGTAATTCTCAAAGTGATTAATTGATTGATTGTTTGATTGTTTGATTGATTGATTGATTGGTGGATTAATTAGTAAACTCGCTGGCAGCTCCTTCCCACTTAGCTGCTGCCGCTGAGAGTGACTAACAAGTGGACAGTCTGAAGCTAATTGGGTTAGGCAGTAATGTTCAAAGATAAATGGCAGAGGTGCTGCTAATGGTGCAGCTTCTTATCAAGCAGTGTTGGTTCAGGAGGAATTACAGGATTTGTCATACTATCCAAGGCCATTTGACTTCTCACTGAGAACACAACACAGTTAGCATTCTTTTTTTATTATTTTTATATTAGGCTCAATGCTCATTTGCTGCTGATTTTTGCTGTCATTTACTTATTTATGCTATGGCACTATGGGAAGCTGTCTTTTATATTTTTGTCTTTATCTGTTATGGCCACTTTGGGGCAGAAGAAAAAAAAATAAACCTTTCACAAAAAAATTATTCACACACAAGTTTCAATGGCCAACAATGCCTATTTAAGCATAACTGACCTTGACTCTTGTTTTGATCTTCATCAGCTCCTCTGAAAATTATCAAATGCTCAAGAGGCACCTGACTGTGGTGACCACATGGTTTAATTTTAACCTTAGTCAGAAGCTGTGCTGGAAAGTAATAAAGTAGTTTCCAGTAATTTTTTCACATATCTGTAAGTAAGTTTAACAATGGCTACTTTGACGAAGCGAATATCTATACTTTTTACTTTACTAAATTTCTAATGAAAATTGCATTACACATTACATTCACATAACTTTAACATTTCACAATTTAACACTTTTTAAAATCTTTTTTTAAATGAAAAAGGATCACTTGCGATACAGGAATCACTTTACTAAATCAGGCTCAGGTATAGAGTCAGTTCCACCCTCTATGGTATTATTTAAAAGACTTCTTTTACATACAGTATTCATAGTGCTCAATGTGACCGGGTATGCAGTAATTTTACTCTTGGGTATCTTGTGCTGAGTTTGGCCTGTCTACAGATATCTGGATGCATTGTCCAGGAGTGAAAACACCCAGACTAATGGTCTATTTTCATCATTTAACGCAGTGTCAAATTCACTGTTCCATGATAAAGTTCATCAAGCAATAACGAGAATAACAACCTGTGTCCTAATGTTTTCTTAACTTGAACTTGGCATTGCCTCCCTCTCCTTTTCTCCTGCAGAAAGGAGGAGATGTAAAGCAGGTCTATACTCTGCCAACATTATTCATTTTGCCACTTTCTCTGTACATAAACTATCACTTGGGGCATAAGATTTGTTTACGCAAACACCTGCTCTCCTGAAATAATTAAACAAACTAGCTAACGCTAACCAAACTTAATCGATCTAGCTTCGTTAGCCTAGGACCTAGCAATGGCTTCTCCGTCTCCTTCTCTCTCTCCTCTGACTTGCTCTGTGTGCCACATGTTTAGTTTTTCCTCTGCCTCCTTTACTGATAACGGTACTTGTAATAAGTGTAGGGTTCTTGCAGCTTTGGAGGCGAGGGTCTCTGAATTGGAAGCATGGCTCCGCACCATGACAAACAATGCAGCTAGTCAGGCCCCGGTAGCTGGTGCGGACCAACCTACCATAGCCACTGTTAGCTTAGCCAGTGTTAGCTGTTCCCCAGGAGTACCCGAGCAGCCGGGAAGCCAGGCCGGCTGGGTGACGGTTCGTAAGCAATCTAACGCTACACAGACGCCCCAGGTTCACCACCAGCCGGTTCACGTTTCTAATCAATTTTCCACAATAAGCGACACACCCGCTGAGGAACGAACTCTGGTAATTGGCGACTCCATAGTCAGAAACGTGAAGTTATAGACGCCAGCGGCCATAGTCCAATGTTACCCTGGGGCCAGATTTTAACCTTGATATGACTTGATATGCGATCATCAATTCAATTTATTTTGTGTCACTGAAACCTGGTTACAGAAGGAAGAATATGTTAGTTTAAATGAGTCGACCCCCCAGGTCATATTAACTATCATGTTCCTAGAAACTCAGGCCGAGGTGGAGGAGTGGCAGGAATCTATCACTCAAGCTTACCAATAACACCTAGACCTAAACATAGTTATAACTCATTTGAGAGTCTTACTCTGAGCCTTTCACACCCAATTTGGAAAACTCAAAATCCACTTCTATTTGTTATTGTGTACTGTCCTCCAGTCCCTTATTCTGGATTTTTGACTGAATTCTCAGATTTTTTAGCCGACTTAGTGCTTAGTGCAGATAAAGTCGTCATAGTGGGCGATTTTAACATTCATGTAGATCAGCAGGGCATTTACTTCATTTTTAGATTCAATTGGTTTCTCTCAAAATGTAAAAGAACCCACTCATTGTTTTAGTCACATCCTAGACCTTTGTCCTTACATACGGCATTGAAATTGATAAATTAACAGTATTTCCTCATAATTCTGTTCTCTCTGACCATTTTCTAATAACATTTGAATTTAATTTAATGGACTACACAGCAGCTAGAAAAAAGTTTTGCTACAGTAGGTGTTTATCTGAAAACACTGTGAACAAATTTAAGGAAATGATCCCTTCATCATTTAATTCAACATGTACTGACTAACTGTACTCCTGTGCAAGTTGGTTACCTGACTGATAATTATGCAGCATCTTTACGTTCTACACTTGATAGTGTTGCCCCTCTAAAAAAGAAGGCAATAATTCTGAACAGGCGATCTCCATGGTATAGCTTGCAAACCCGCAATTTAAAGCAGACGTCACGAAGACTAGAGAGGAAGTGACGTACCACTCATTCACAAGAATCACGCTTAGCCTGGAAAAAGAGTTTATACTTATACAAATTAGCACTTCGTAAAGCCAGAACAGCATATCATTCATCACTAATAGAGGAAAACAAGAACAACCCCCAGTTTCTTTTCAGCACTCTAGCCAGGCTGACTAAGAGCCATAGTTCAGTTGAAACTAGTACTGAACGCTATGTAGCAATAACTTAATGACCTTCTTCACAAACAAAATCGTAGGTATTATAAATACAATTCACCAGACCCTCCACACAAATACAACATTAGAATCATCAGTAAGTCCTCAGTCCCTTTTAGACTGCTTTGTGCCCATAGACCTTGCTTAGTTAACTTCAACTATTATGGCATCTAAACCAACAACATGTCTGCTAGACCCTATTCCAGTTAGACTGCTCAGAGATGCTCTACCCTTATTAGACATGTTCGTATTAGATATCATTAATCTATCTTTACAAACAGGATATGTACCAAAGGCCTATAAGGTAGCTGTAATCAAACCTCTACTTAAAAAACCTAGTCTGAATCCAGATGTCTTAGCCAATTACAGACCAATATCCAATCTCCCCTTTATTTCTAAAATACTTGAAAAAGTAGTTGTAAAGCAATTATGTGACCACCTGCGCAGAAACGACTTGTTTGAAGAATTTCAGTCAGGATTTAGAGTTCATCATAACACAGAAACCGCACTGATTAAAGTCAGCAACGATCTTCTTCTGGCTTCAGATAACGGACTTGTCTCTATACTAGTTCTGCTAGATCTTAGTGCTGCATTTGAGACCATTGATCACAGAATATTGTTACAGAGACTAGAAAATGTTATTGGAATTAAAGGAACTGCACTAAATTGGTTTAAATCGTATCTATCAGATAGATTCCAATTTGTTCATGTTAATGATGAATCTTAGACATACACAAAAGTTAGTTATGGAATTCCACAAGGCTTTGTATTAGGAACAATACTCTTTACTCTATATATGTCTCCCTTTGGCAACATTATTAGAAAACACTGTAAATTTTCACTGCTACTCTGATGACATGCAGTTATATCTATCTATGAAACCTGATGAAGCAAATCAATTAATCAAACTACAAGCATGTTTAAAAAACGTAAGGGACTGGATGACGTATAATTTCCTTCTTTATTGTATTTGGGTCTAAAAGTCTAAAAGGGTCTAAAAGAAACATGTTTTCTAACCATATCGCTACTTTAGATGACATAACTCTTGCCCCCAGTAGTACTGCAAGGAATCTCAGAGTCATTTTTGACCAGGATTTGTCATTTACCTCACACATAAAACAAATCTCTAGAACAGCCTTCTTCCACCTAAGAAAAATTGCCAAAATTAGGAGCATCCTGCCTCAAAGTGATGCTGAAAAACTGGTCCATACATTTGTTACTTCTAGATTGGACTACTGTAATTCTCTAGTTTCAGGCTGCCCCAGTAACTCTCTAAAAAGCCTCAGATTAATCCAAAACGCTGCAGCAAGATTACTGACTGGGATTGGTAAGAGATATTTCACCTTCATTAGCTTCTCTCCATTGGCTTCAAATTAAATGTAGAATAGAATTTAAAACCCTTCTTCTTACCTATAAAGCTTTAAACGGTCAAGCCCCATCATATCTAAAAGATCTCCTAGTACCATATCATCCTACTACACCACTTCCGTCCCAAAATGCAGGCCTACTTATGGTTCCCAGAATTCCCAAAAATAGAATGGGAGGCAGAGCCTTTAGCTGTCAAGCTCCTCTCCTGTGGAACCAGCTCCTAGTCCAGATTCAGGAAGCAGACACCCTATCTACTTTTAAGACTAGGCTCAAAACCTTACTCTTCGATAAAACTTATAGTTGGTTATAGTCATGCTGCTATAGGCTTAGACTGCTGGGGGACTCTGCACTGTGCCACTTTCCTCTTCTCTTCATTCTCTCTTCTCACCCCACATTTATAATGTCACCACTGTATGACATTAACTCTGTATCTTCTTTGTCCCGTAGTCGTCTTTCTCCCTCTCTGTCCCCGTCTCTCTGTCCCTGTCTTCAGGTGTCCCTGGATTTGGTGCTCTGTGTCCTCCAGTCCGCAGCTACTGGTCCTACTAACCTGCCCAATGTTTTGTTGTTGCTTTTGTTGCTCTGTTCTTTTCTCTCTCCACTTTCCACTCAGCCCAACCGGTCAAGGCAGATAGCCGTCCACCCTGAGCCTGGTTCTGCTGGAGGTTTCTTCCATTAAAGGGAGTTTTTCCTCTCCACTGTTGCCTATGGCTTGCTTAAGGGGGATTTGTTGGGTTTTCTCTAAATGTTTGTATAGTCTTGACTTTATTACCGTATTTTCCGGACCATAAGCCGCTACTTTTTTCCGACGTTTTGAACCATGCGGCTTTTACAGAGATGCGGCTTTTCTATGAATTTTTCTGCAGCCCTCAGATGGGCGCTGTAGATGGAAGTGCAAACAAAAAAGCGCCAGTTTTTATTCTTAGCGCATGCAACCCAAGACGCACAACAGCAAAATACGGTAATATTTTTACACCCTCACCCCTTCATAATGGAAAACACGCGAAGAAATTCCTATGATGCAGCTTTTAATTTGAGGCCATCGATCTGGCTATCCGTGAAGGAAATCAAGTGTGACAGTGGTTTCAATGCTCAGGAGGAAGATGAATAGCGATTTGTGGTTTCAGTGCACGGGAGAATGAAGCAACTTTAATAGTTGCGCAGTTTCGCTTTAACAGTACGCAGGAAGAAAAAGTGACAGTGGTTTGGTGTTCAGTGGTTTCAGTTCGCAGGAGGAAGAAAAATAAAGCAACTTGGTTTTAGTGCACAGAGGAAGATTAATAAAACTATGACTTTTCTGTTTTGTGTGATCAGCACTTTTACTGCCGTGTTACAGGCACCATTCAGGTTCAGGTGTATGAATAAACACTTATGGTACAAAATCTTTTGTTGAGCACAGCAACTCCTGCGTAATTCGTGAAGAATAAGAGACGTCTTCTCCTTTGGCTATGGAACAAGCCGTTTATTTATAACAAGGACGTTTTTGTTGGTTCTGTACATTCGACATGTGTTATACCAGCCACACATACACGTAAACGCACTCTTTAGCGCACAGAACATCCTCATGCCTACTGTGAACAATGAGTAGGAGCGCATACAACAGACATACAGATCTTAACATCTTTCTATGTAAATATTATTTCTCAGCCTGGATATTGGCGGCTTATAATCCGATGCGGTTTATATGTGACAAAATATATATTTCTTTTAAATTTTAGCGGGTGCGGCTTAAATTTAGGTGCGCTCTATAGTCCAGAATTTATGGTATGTAAAGTGCCTTGAGATGACCTTGTTGTAAACTGGCGCTATATAAATAAAGTTGAATTGAATTGAATTAAAGTCTACTAAATCTTGCAGAGTTTCTCAGTCCTTCATGTTTGTCTGCAACCAGATACTCGTGACTTGCTTCAGTATGTTCACCAGCTTGTTACTAACTTTTTTTTTGTCACAACACACTACTTGTCCACTTTGATAGAAGACTATAATAATGAAATATAACAAAGAAGTCATGACCCGAATGAACAATAAAGCAGGCTAAAAAAATGAATTCAATACACACATAAAAATACTGACTAGTGTAATGCTGCAGTAACGGTTACAGCTGAAAAGTTAGCAAACCCTTGGAAATTCATCACATAAAGAAAGTAATAAAACTATTTAATGGAAACTTGATAAGAAAATGTTGATTGGTAAATGCCAAGCACATTTACTTTTGTTCATGTAGCTCAGTTAGATAACATGTAAATCACATTCATTCATGTCAGAGGACTGCAGCTACATTGTTGTCTTTCTTTTTGCACATTTGGTCACACTCCAGTCTGTGTTGTCACAGCAGGTGTTTTGCCTTTTACAGATCAATAAATAACCTCCATGTAACATTCCTTTCTGGGGTGTGGCCAATGTGTAAAATGCTTTATATCCACCCCACACTAGAATTCAGTCCTGCAGTAAGGTTCTAAACTGTCCACTAATTATACAGGTTTTATTATCTGTAGACTCTCTGCATACTGCAAAGTGGGCAAAATACAGTAAGGTGGTAAGGCTTTTGTTGGTATGTCTCAAATGAAATCTTGTATGATTTTTAGTGGAGTACACTATTCCACAATAGAGCTTTCATTCGAGTCAGATAACTACATGACTGAATATGCTTCCCTAACTACTACCCGTGTTTTGTTATAGAAAACAGCATGGACACCCTTCTAGTGATGCAGGTCAGAGTGACACAAGGCCATAAACAAGGTGCACAAATAGATTTTAATGGCTCTATCCTCCGTTGAAACCACATTCAGTGAATGTACATGGATGTTGTTTCTGTCATCTGCTATCTGACGCATCAGTCTTTATTGCTTCGTAATGCTGATTACAGCCATCATAACACCCTCCACCTCATTTGTACATTCTGGCTCACGCAATGAAACACTCTTTTGAAGGCGTTTTATTAGTGCCCAAGAAAATGTGATCTCATCACCAACCCCTGAAACTTTCATGTCGACCTGTACCTCATTTATTCTCCACTTTTCGTCTCTAATATGGTGAATAGGATTCTGTATTTTTCAAGATAAAGATTTTCATCAGTACATATGTTTAGTCCTTTCTGCAAGTCGTCTGAAACCACCAAGGACTGAACATAAAGGGACAGACAGGTGAAGAGATAAAGCTTTTAAAGTTCTTTATAAATGTAATCAAGTCGGTCTGCTTTGCAAAAAACTTTCTCACGCTCTGTTCCTTCTCACTCATTTATTAATCATTTGTAAGACTCTGCACCTGACTGTAATGTTATCGTGCATGCAGTTTTCTTTTCAAACAGCACAACACGCTGTTTCATTTAGTCTCATTGTGTTGTCACCAGAGGAGGCACATCAGCCTTTAGTTGATGGTGAGCTGTTTCTTTGTTGGTTTTAAATCTGCAAAGAACCTTGTTTCACTGCGGGTGCCAAACTGTTGAGCTGGAGAGAAAAATGAATAGCAGAGTCTAGGCGCACGATAGCAGTGTTTGATCAATTTCACGTTTCTCTCCCCCTGAGCTTAGTCTTGTGGTTTGTCACTATCATTCAGCAATGAAAGACACTTTTTCACTAAATACAACCTGTGTGAACACAGGGCACACTGTATTTTACTTTTACTGAGGAAAGAGTGGCATCTATTTACTGTCCTGATAGCTGAGTTCCATTTAAGGGCTGAACTACACTTGCAGCTGGCTCCATTCATGGGTTTATTGAGGCATGAACATGGCAGGACCAGCCTATTAAGGAGGCCTATGGTAAATATTTGCTGATGGACCGTTTCTGTTCATACCTTCAACCTCTATGGTGTTTGTACGCTGTTGCTTCAATTTAATTCAACTTTAGTCATTTCATCAAGTCATTTCAATGCACTTTACATAATAAAGTCAAGACTTTATATATACGTAGAGAGAACTCAACAAAAACCTTGCACCTATAGGCAACAGTGGAGAGGAAAAACTCTTTTTAACGGAAACTTCCAGCAGAACCAGGCTCAGGGTGAGCGGCCATCTGCCTTGACCAGTTGGGGTGAGTGGGAATCACTGGGTAGGACCACTAGCTGGGCACTGGAAGACACACAGCTCCAAAGCCAGGGACACCTGAAGACAGGGATAGAGATAGGGAGACAGAGAGGGAGAAGTACAACTACGGGAGAAAGAAGACAGAACTAATGTCATAAAGTGGCGACATATAATTGTGGGCTGAGAAGAGGAAAGTGTCTCAGTGCATCAGGGGTTGGTTTCCCCAGCAGTCTAAGCCTATAGCAGCAGAACTAGAACTAACTATAAGCTTTAACAAAGAGGAAGGTTTTGATTCTAGTTTTAGAAGTTCTAAAACATCTGCTTTGGAAGACATAAGCTGTTTTTGAAAATGCATCCCGACCCCCATCTCTAAAATTTGTCCTTCTTTTATTTCAAATCAGTTTGATTGGACATTACTTGGACTTACCCTTGAAGCTCTCTACTACAAACTCTTTGTCCTCTCCAACTTAGCTCATGTGTGAACAGGGCAGTGAATGAGTGGATGTGTACAATGACATTTACATTCTCTACATAGACGTCCCCCTTCAACTTAATGAAACAGGAATATTTCTAGGAGTTAAGAACATGTCTGCATTTGCAATTCCTTTGATGTGCTACTTGAGTGAAAGAAAAACTCTATCCACTGTTTGGACGAGAGTTTGTTGACAATCTGAGCACTTGCTTTAGCATCTAAGGTCTAGAATTAGACATTGTGCAACAATAAGGCAATTAAACTGAAGGGCAGTATGCTCCTTTGCCTATTTGGATTTTCCAGCTTTGGACCAAGTCAGAATGTGAAGCATTTTTTGCAAGAAAGAAAAACCAATGACTTTTTTTTGGATAATGAAAATAAGTCTCACAGCTAAACTGAAAGCCAAAATGAAATTGCACAATCACAAGCTACATTGTGATGAATGGCCTAACATGTTAGCAAGCAGCAATGACCACAATTAGATAAAAATAAGAGAGAAAGAACGCAAACTACTGAGTGCTAAATTATTTGCCATTAGAGCTATCTGAGATGCCCAATAATCTGGGAAAGTTAGCTGAGCACTATGCTAGACAACGGCATGGCTCATTAAATCAACATGTCTTCACTGGATTTCATAGGGCCCCCTAGAAGCATAACGCTGTGATTTACTCAATTTATGGCCATTGTCCTGCTTAGGAAATGGGTGATCCTCTGTATCGTCTTTTAATGTTGGCCTCTGAAAGCGTTGGAGGTGTTTCTCTATGTGTATATCATCAAAGTGACTGTCAGATCATTGGAGGCATTTGTCATTAATTATCATAAGTTTAGCTCAAGCAAAAATGAAACCATCACTCCCGACCTTTTGTTCTGCTGCAACAAGTTATTTATAGAGGACTTTTGGCCGATGATGCTGTGATTGTAAAGCAATGCTGGCTACAAACCGCTGACTCAGGTCCTCAGCCCCCACAGTGGAAATCTCTTCAAACCACAGCTTTTGTCTCAGCATCTTCCGATTAAGGCTCTGTATATACTTATATATTATGAATATATATCTGCTGGATAAACCCCTTTATTCTTTCTACAGCTGAGAAAGTTATCATCACAGGGCAGGGGTTCCTATAAGCTGCTGTGAGAATGAAAGCAGAATCCTTGGGCCCAGATGAAAGACAGACCTAATGTAACATTTGCCTTCGGATATCTGATTTTACAATAATTTCTTTACACATCTCATGTATTTGTAATCTCCCTCGGGATATGTTAAGTAAGACTTCAGGAAAAACACATGGTCAGTCATGTGTAATAGGATTGCAGGTCTTGAACTTTTATTTCATACTAATTTCTCTTGGTTCTGTACTGAGGTGGTACAGTATTATTAGGATTTGACTGTTTGATATAAAACATTTTATGATCCAATATTATTTTTGATGTTGTCATCATTCAGCTTAATGTGCACACATAGCCTTTGATGACATTTTATAATATCCATCGCTCCATCTTTCCATTTTCTGTAACCGCTTATCCTCTTCAGGTTCACGGGTGGCTAGAGCCCATCCCAGCTGTCACTGGGCAGTGAATTCTTATAATATTTAGCATGTAAGGTTGTTATAATATCCACAGATTATGTGATGAGACTGAAACTGGGGTACATAATTTCTTGCCACCTAAAGTTCTTTCGAGGTTTTCTTCATCTGCAAATTTAAAATTGATGCCAGGAGACCATTTTCAAAAAATCAGAGCTGCTCTGCTTGCATTGCTTTCTGACACAGTCTTGCTGTCTCGTGCAAGACTGTGTCAGAAAGTGCATCGAGTCCCCCAGCAGACTAAGCCTATAGCAGCAGGACTATAACTAACTATAAGCCATATCAAAGAGGAAGGTTTTGAGCCTAGTCTTAAAAGTAGAGAGCGTGTCTGCTTCCTGAATCTGGACTGGGAGCTGGTTCCACAGGAGAGGTGCTTGATAGCTAAAAGCTCTGCCTCCCATTCTACATTTGGAAATTCTGGGAACCACAAGTAGGGCTGCATTCTGAGACCGAAGTTAGAAATTAGAATTATATGGTACAAGGAGATCTTTTAGATATGATGGAGCTTGACCGTTTAGAGCTTTATAGGTAAAAAGAAGGGTTTTAAATTCTACTCTACATTTAATGGGAAGCCAATGGAGAGAAGCTAATTAAGTTCACCTTCATTGGTCTTCATTGAGCTCTCTTATCAGTTAATTGAAGGCTTTTTAGACAAGTTACTAGGGCAGCCTGAAAGTAGAGAATTGCGGTAGTCCAATCTAGAAGTAACAAATGTATGGACCAGTTTTTCAGCATCACTTTGAGGCAGGATGCTCCTAATTTGGGCAAAGTTCCGTAGGTGGGAGAAGGCTGTTCTAGACATTTGTTTTATGTGTGATGTAAGTGACAAATCTTGGTTAAAAATGGCTCAGATATTCCTTGCAGTACTACTGGGGGCCAGAGTTATGTCATCTAGTACTTCTCTTTCGCCTTTTCCAATCAGGGGTCGCCACAGCGAATGATCCGTTTCCACCTCACTCTATTTTGGGCATCTTCCACTCTGACACAAGCTAACCTCTTGTCCTCTTTTAGCACATCCATATATCTCCTCCTTGGTCGTCCTCTTGCCCTCTTGCCTGGCAGCTCCATCTCCAACATCCTTCTACCAATATATTCACTATCCCTCCTCTGCACATGCCTCTCTTACTTTGTTGCTAACGCAGGCAACGTTCGCTTTCCCTCTGATGTGCTCGTTCCTTATTCAGTCCAAACTTGTCACTCCTAAAGAGAACCTCAACATCTTCATCTCTGTTGCTTTCATCTCTGCCTCTTGTCTCTTTCTCACTGCTACTGTCTCTAACCCATAGAGCAGAGCTGGTCTCACCACTGTCTTGTACACCTTTCCTTTGTGTCTTGCTGACACTTATGTCACACAACACTCCTGACACTTTCCTTCACCTACTCCAACCCACCTGCCCTCGCCTCTTCACCTCTTTTCCACACTCCCCATCACACTGAACTGTTGACCCCAAGTACTTACACTCCTGCACCTTTTTCACCTCAGCCCCCTGTAACCTAACTCTTCTACCTTGCTCCCTCTCATCTAGACACATGTATTCTGTCTTGCTACGACTGACTTTCATGCCTCTTGTAGAGGCCGCCTTACGCGTGTCCAATGGTCCAAAAAAGATCCACTTCAGAGATCGATGTATTATAAAAAACGATTTATTGAACTTCTGTGTTCTTCAGTAAAGCTAATAACAACAGTTCTAGAATCACGCTAATATAATACCTAAACTTCACTCAGCACGGTAAGAAAAATGTATGGCTCCACAGCCAAACACTGGTCTAAAACAATGACTTGCTGCTCCAGTCTGTTTCTAACAGCCAGAAAAGCAATACATTGGTTTCCTTGAAAAGCAATACAAACATTGGTTTCCTTGGCAATTACTTGCAGGCACTATTTGATGTTGTACTTACATTAGCTACTAGTTGTCTATCTACTGACACAGCATAATTGCAGAAAAATATATAAGCATGGAACAAACATTTGAGAAAGATAACATTGGCTCATACACACCCGGGCCCTAATTGTGCACCAATATTAAGGAATAGTTGAATTAATGTTGGAAACATTTACAAAATCATAGTGAACAATGAAACATTTGAACCCGCATTAGGTGTAGCAAATGTGTAACAAGTAATAGTAAATATCTGAAGTCTAACAATGAACATTAAAACCAATTTGAAGAATTTAGCTTGAATATCTGAAAATTAAGAGAATACATTTGTAATAATGAACATTGAAACTTTGAACATTGAAACAATAAAGGCCTAACTATGGCATTATAATCAAACTTGAAGATCTTCTATCTTCTTACTTCGGCGTCACAGGTCTCTAGGACTTGACACACCGTAGGAGAACAGTCTTTACCACTGTCTCATTCTGATTCTTGGAGAAGACAGACCTTAGTTACAGGTCTATCCAGCTCATTGGTTTTGGTCTTAATGCGAACCTGGCGAACTAAACCACGGTTATCCTTTATTGCATCGATGATATTTCCTATGATCCATGAGTTTCGAGGTGCTGACTCATCAACGATCAACACGATGTCCCCAGGAATGAAATTTCTCTTTGCATGTGTCCATTTTTGCCGTTTTTGAAGGTTAGGAAGATACTCCTTTACCCATCGTTTCCAGAAGAGATCCGCCATGTGTCTGGAAGGTGCAGTTATCCTTTGGATCCTCCCCACCATGAGCTGCGACACTCGAGTCTTAGGCAGAATAAGAAGGTGTTTGGATTCTTCTGTCACCACAGTAGACACCAAATGAGGAATGGTCATGGGCTTTAGGGGGGCAACTCTTGCCTTTCCAAACACAAAGGCACACTGAACATCATTACTTCTGTTTTTTTAAATCAGGTACGTTACTGTTCCAAAGCCCACCTCGCTGGCGTCTGAAAAATGATGCAGCTCAGCATATATTGGCTTACCAAAGTTCTCTGGCTTGAAGCATTGCTCTATTCCAAAGTCGCGTAACTGTTGTAGAACAGTCTACAACAGTTACGCGACTTTGGAATAGAGCATACAGTAGAGGGTACAGACCCATTGGAGCCACCTTTGGCTGAGATGTTCTGGTACGGTCTCATCCCATCCTAATTTCTTCCTGCAAAGCTCTTGCATAATATTCCTGGCTGCTAAAATCACGGGTGGTAGTATTCCCAAAGGATCATACACTGAGCTCAACATGGGAAGAATTCCTCTTTTAGTGGGGGGTTTACTTTGGATGGAAATTCTGAACTTGAATTGAGCTGACTGTATCCACCGTTGCAACACCCTCTCCATTGGAAGCGTGTTTTGATCTACATCCAGGTCCTTTACTTCCTTCGCCTTCTCCTCTTCTGGTATTGCCGCCAACACCATTCGATTATTAGAGATCGACTTATTTAGTCTGAAGCCACCCTTCTGACATACAGCCTTCAGACTTTGGTAGAGGGCTTTGGCTTTGTCAACAGATTCGACTGATTTAAAGCAGTCGTCGACGTAAAAATTCTGCAACACTGTATTTATTGCACAAGCTTCGAACAGATGTACGTTATCTTCGGCACAGTGCCTGAGAGCATAGCTTGAATTCAACCATTGGCTGACTGGTGTCACCGTCTGGCCACCACAAGAATCTAAAGTCGGCATCTTCTTGCCTGGTGGAACATGGCTTCCACGTCAGCTACTATCGCCACAGGTTCTTGACGAAACCTAGTTAGAACGCCAATTATAGTGCTAGTAAGGTTTGGGCCTTGAAGAAGTTGTTAGTTTAATGAGGTGCCCTGTTATGATGCCCCACAATCAAATACTACACAAAGTTTGTGCTTCTTGGGATGATACACTCCATGATGAGGAATATACCAAACCTTTCCATCGCTGCGGCCAAGATCCTTATCCGGAACTTTAGCTGCATATCACTTAATGATCATATCCGTAATGAAAGTGATGTACTCCATTCTAAATGAGGGATTCTTGAGAAATTTCCTTTTCAGATTCACTGCACATTGCTCTGCCATGGCACGATTGTTAGGCATTGTGACGTTCAAGTCCTTTAATGGTAAGTTAATGCAGTAGTAGTCGTTTAGTATTCTTGGAGATTGCGACACCCTTTCCATGAATAGGTGATCTGTCTTAGACATCTCCTGATCCTCTTCTTGAGCACCTTCAGGAAAGTCATATTTGAATTGTTCTTTCCACAGATTCTCTAGCTTGGCTACAGATATGGCTACTTATTTGATAGAACTGTTCTTATTCCCTCTTTTTTATTACTACAACCACCCTCTCTCGGCGGCCCATTGACTGTCCATCCCAGCCTGGTTCTGAAGGCATAAGGCCCCTTATTAAAGCCAGGGATGACTACCTTTAGTTCTAATGCTTCTGCAACTTTAGTTCCAATTAGAAGACCTATGTCAGCTTTGATGTAAGGTATTTTCACTCCTCTAAGATGTGGCCATTTGTCTATGTCCTCGATGTGGGATGATGTTCTTGTTCACTGGGATATTGCTTCGTGAAAAAACTTCTTTTAGCTCTATGAAGTCGTGAACATGCAGGTGACTCACTTCTAACTCTGTCACCACGTTGCTAGTGACAACACCACTGTCTCTCATCGGAAAAGATTGACCTTTTTCCCACGTAGATTCAGTTCATTAAGAACTTTATCTGTGCAAAATGTAGCATTACTGCCTGGATGCATCTAAGAATGCATATGACTGAATTACTTTGTCACCTTTCTTTGCCTTTACTTGGACAGGAGCTATGGCAAAAATATCATCTGTGTCCCCGGGCCCAGTATCTGAATTCTGATTAAAACTAGTACTGACGAAACCACTGGAAACTTTCTGTTTGTCACTTTCATCTGACCCTACTTCCTTAACTGCAGTATTTTCTTGGTGTTTTATGTGCAGCAATGTGGGGTGTGCCTTTGAGCAAACCTGACAGTTTAATCTCTCCTGGCAGATTTTACTCATGTGACCCAGTTTCAGAAAACTGAAGCATAGTCCATGACTTCTGAGAAAGTCGACCCTATCTTTGTGGGGTGAATTGAGGAGTTTTGTACATTCATTAAAGATATGCTGACCATGGCAAAAAAGACAAGACTCATGCACGGCCTTGATGTTCTTACTAACGCCTTTCATGTTAGGGCTTGGCTTTGAAGTCATGTCCTTTTGAACAGTCCTTGGTGTTACATGGGTGGTGAAACTCTTTTTTACACCCACTTGTCTTCCTGACTTATTATCTGCAGGATTTTTTACTTGCCCTTTGGATTTATCCACAATGTCTCCGTACAAAGGATGCAACTCCTCCTTTGCCATTTTGTTTACGAATGCCACCAAGTCTTTAAATGTAGCCCTACGGCTGTCTTTCTTCTCAACTTTAAGAGCCACACTCCTCCACCTCTCTCTCAGGTTATATGGAAGCTTTACAATGATGGATATAAGCTGAGTACGTTATCTAACTCTGCTAGATATGCAAACTCTGATACTGTAATTCCACAACTAGTTAGGAAAAGTGCAAATGAATGGAGAGCTTCACTATCTTCAGCTCTAATTGTTGGCCAATTTCAGACCTTATCCATGTAGGCTACAGAGATTTTAAATTCATTGCCAAAATGCTCTTTTAAAAGTCTCCTGGCTTCTCTATATCCACGACGTGCTTCCATGGGAAGACAACTTCGCACCAACTCTCTAGGTTGCCCTCTTGTATACTGCTCCAAGAAGTAGAGCCTATCACGATCGTTATCTATCTCCCTTTCAATATTATGTTCAAAGGCCATTATGAGGGGTCTGTACTCTAAAGGATCCCCCCAAAAATGAGATATACTCTGCGAAGGTAGAGTACCTGACCTTTGTTGATTAGCCATAGGTTCAGAAATGTAATTCTGGCGCTGTGATGCCTCATGCTTAACATCTGCACTAAGATACTGTGGAGCAGGGTATTGCGCTCTGGCTTGTAAGTTTCCATAAGACCCAGCCCCAAATTGCTCTTTCTATGGATGCGGGTAACGTGCTCCATACCCTACATGGGAGCTCTCCATTTTCTTTGTCTCTGAGTCCTGATCTATCTCACTGGACTCCGTACAGGAGCGCCCTATTTCTAAGTCTTCATTTTTTATCACTGTGCTCCACTCGGCACCACCAGGAACGGTGGAAGCCTCAGTTTGCTCCTTCTTGGAGCAAACAAGCCAATGTTAACTTTCTCAAATGTTTATTCCATGATTGATGTGCTCGTTCCTTATTCAGTCCAAACTTGTCACTCCTAAAGAGAACCTCAACATCTTCATCTCTGCTGCTTCCGTCTCTGCCTCTTGTCTCTTTCTCACTGCTACTGTCTCTAACCCATAGAGCAGAGCTGGTCTCACCACTGTCTTGTACACCTTTCCTTTGTGTCTTGCTGACACTTTTCTGTCACACAACACTCCTGACACTTTCCTCCACCTACTCCAACCCACCTGCACTCGCCTCTTCACCTCTTTTCCACACTCCCCATCTCACTGAACTGTTGACCCCAAGGGTAGGGAATCCTTTAGCAGTCTAACTGGAATAGGGTCTAGCAGACATGTTGTTGGTTTTGATGACATAATAGTTGACGTTAGCTCAGCGAGATCTATGGGTAAAAAGCAGTCTAAAAGCGATTGGAGCCTTACTGATGATTTTAATTCTGTCAAAAAAAATCCATGACGGATGATCAAGCCCATGGAAACGACATTTTCACTGCATACTCTCAGTGTGCAACTTTCATATGAGGTAACTGGTGCTTTCCTGAAAGTGAAATGCAATTTACCTTATACATCCATTTTAAATATCCAGTTTTAAATATCCAGAACAAATAAAAAGTCCCTTAACACTCCTGAACAGATGCAAAAACTTAGTTTTTTGTATGTCCAGTAACAACACACACTGTGTTACTCTAATGTCCCTTTCAGACATGCACTCTAAACGATGTTTGGCGGAGAAGGTCAGACATAATTTAGAGGTTCGCTTTCAGACAACAGCTAACAGCGGGAGATTGTTCACACGTGTGAAAAAATAATCCAGCTAACTGGGTGAGGGGTGGTGCTGGGTTGGCTTGCGTTTTCCCTGCCCATGTTTCCAAGCTGTGACAGTGCGTTTTCTTTCTTGACACAAAGACCAGACAGTTTTTCTCTACTTTACTCTGAGGAGAATGTGCTCGTTTCATCTTTCCGGGTCACGATAATGACACCTTTTACTGTTGCCACTCAAGAAGTTGGTAACAAGGTCTTGATTTGGTTGTGGAGGCTGGAAAATATGTAATAAGAGGTGTAAAAATTGAAGAGGATAGGAAGTCAAAGGTTGACGATTAGGAGTAGAGTAGCTTTTAACATTTCTAGGCTCAGCCCAGAAAAAGAAGACAATCATTTTGTGACATTTTGAGTAAATTATTACAGCAAAACGGTTTTTGAGATGGCATTTTGTGCAGTCTTTTTTACCTCAGACACACAAAACATGTAATTAGAGTGTTCAGCTTTTTTCCCCTATCTGCCATTTGAGGGCAAGTGGTGGCTATGTTCTCTTAAATATTTCAGGCTTGACGAGGCTGTGTAAGAGAGGTTGTGTGTCTGGGGCAAATGGAGTGATGATAGTGGGAATGATTGAAGCAAAGGAGGGCAATGGAGGAAGGTGACTGCAGCTGATGGTGAACTTTTGCTGAACTTTGGGGGCAAATACAGTCTGCTTGACACCATTGCCAGCCACACAAAAGTAGATGAATCAATAGAATCATTGTTTTCTTTCCAAACTTTATGATTTATTTCAAACTTCTTTGTGTACTTGTGTATGACTGTCTATGACTATATACATTATATATATATATATATATATATATATATATATATATTACAAATGCAGACGCTCTTTGGCAGATGCTATTATCCAAAGCGATTTACAAGTGAGGAACAGGCAAGCAATAAAATCTAAGTTAAGGAGAAAAACATCGAAGTAAAGTGCTATCAAAGAAGTGTTTCGGGTTCATGAGATGCAAGTACAGGAAAAAGAAATAGAAAAGGAGGAAGTTTTTTTTTTACATTCCTTTTCTACAGTATGGTTTATATATGGCACTGTAAGATGCAGAATCAAAAGTCTTACATGCATGTACTGGTTTAATGTATTGTGGATTTAAATCCAGCATGCCTCAAGAGCTACGTGTGTATTTTTCAATGTGCAATGTGTGGATAAAGCATTGTTGGTAGGTGTTTTATGCCTAAGTACATTCTCATTCCCTCTGGATAAAAGAGGCCAAAAAATCCACCCCCTTCCTTTCACTTTTTATTGAAAAATATCCTCCTTTTGGCAAATCTCCCTCTCCCACTTCTCTTTGTTTGACACACATGTCTTTAGGAATATATCCCCTCAATCCTGCATTGTCACATTATACCTCTCTGGCAAAGAAGCAGCCACAAAAATACAGAGGAATCTCTAAGGACAGTTATTCACAGGGAGACATACATCTCAGTCACTTATTCGCTTTGCATCTCATCTCATGAGTGTGTGGCACTTACAGTGATGAATAGCTGTGATTCTCCTTCTCTGTGGCTTAGGGCCGCTTCAAGCCATCAGCCGTGCAAATATAAAAGATCAAAAAAACGAAGAGGAAATCCTCACTCATATCTCGGGTCTCTGCACCCTCATCATTTAAGCTATTAGTTTAAATACACAGTCAAATCATAAGCCCTGTCAGGTATAGCGGCCTATGAAGGACATGTGGTATAATAAGGCAGGCGTGATATACCGAGATTGCTGCTTCATCGACCTTTCGCAAATGAGAGTGATGACTAATGACTGAGGCAGGACACTCTAGATGCAAGGCTCATTGAACTCAAACTGTTCAATCCTACTGGGGTGACAGGTGATGAGTTAAAGTCTATGGGAGGCTGACATATAGATGATATGTCTCTTGTCTCTGCTTTTTTACATGTCTGTCCTGTCCCTTGTCTTCTTCAACACCCAGGTAAGTGTAACAACTTCTTCATTTTCAATTACATTGATTTAACTTTGCTCCAAAGTAACTTACTAACAAGTAGCAGATACCAGGGACAGCTGTGGGATTCAGTGTCTTGCCCAGAAACACTTCATATGTCAACAACAGGCATGGAACCTACAGCTACAGCCTTTCACACATGGACTGGAATCTTGAAATTCTCCAGACATTATCTGGAGGAGGTGATGTGGATGTAAGATCACAAATCCATCAAGCGCCCTTCAATCGTAGTTATAGAACCTTTTTTTATTAGATGCACAGCTCTGAGGTTTTCTGTCATGTTATGACTCCTTTGTTCAGTGGTCATGCACTGAAATCAAAGTGCGTTTCACTTTGGCAATCTCCCAATGTGTGTTCAGGTGTGAAACACAACTCCGGAAAATGTCAGAGGCTTATTTATCCTGACAAAAACAGGCTTAAGTGACATGCTACTGACATATCCAGGTTTATATGCCGTGAGCCCCCCCTTGTACAAAGTCCAAGTTATGTGCATAAGTTTGTGCGTAGAGCTGCTTTTCCTCAAATTGTCAGAAGGATTTTGTGAATAGGCGTATTGATGACATTTTTAGTAGTAGTAGACTGCCATGGTGTTATTTTTATTTTAGATGCACAATTCTATGCTATAAGCAAATCACTATTTCCTGCAGCAAACTCTTTATATCATGTTGTGCCCACTGTATGTGCTGACCCCCCACAGGTGCCTCTCCCATGAAGTTGCTTCTGACTTAAACAACGTTTGTGGGACACATGCGAAACACAACCCTGGATAATGTCCTGAGGTGATTTCTCTGGACAATGTCTAGAGTTCATTTGTAAAAGAGGCTTCGGATACAATTTCTGAAAACATAACTCAGGTCATGTGCGAATAGTGCTTATGTAGTACACAAGACATATGAGTTTTGGATTAGAGGGCAAGATTTTATTTATTTGTTTATATGGAAAATCATGAAAATACCTGGAGTAAAATCTATATAGAGAGTTAGAATTTTATAGAGAACTAGTCCAACATCTAAGTCAACTTAATTCTTTTAGTACATACAATTGATTTGTCACAATGATTGGCCTTCTGTTGTGTGTTTTGTGGGAGCAAAGTGTTGGTCAGTCTGTGGTTTTTGTTTGCATTATAATGCAGAATGGTTGCAGAACCCCAGCATTCATAACAAAGATCAGGGAATTGTATGTTTTCATCCAGCCTGCCCTGAAAGTGTTGGCAATCTACTGCATAATTCTATATATCTAAAAAAATCTCAATTTTCTTCCCTCATTTACTGAAGTGTTTATTTAAGGAAAACCATGCAACGTAAGCAAGCTCTCATCAGCAGCTTGGGTGTGGGGTGTTCAGTGGAATTCAAATTTGCAAAAAAGTTGTTGAGTTTGAACAAAATTGTTAAGTCGAACAAAATTGAGGGGGTATTGATTAAATTTGCGTTAACTGTTCCTGTCACTATATGACAAAGTCCTGGAGCGTCTGTTCAAGTGCACTGTTAAGGAGGCTAGGGCTTTAGAATTATCTATTGTGTGCTCTCACCTCATAACATCAAGAACTTTCAGTTGACTCTACATTCCACATAGAAATTTATATCTGCACCACTGAAACGGCATTGTAGGATTTAACTTCCAAGTCTATTGCAGCAATCGTATGCTGCTAAATCCCAGGGCTTTAGAGAAAAATCGAAATAAATGTAGTATTAACCATAAACTTGTCACGATCTGGCAGTTTCTATTATGCGTTGAGTATTTGTAAAGTTCAAGTTTATCACTGGTATTGGCATACCTTGTTATCAGTTTAGGGGCACATTCTTGGCAGTTTAGATTAGTCTTCTAGTCCTCTCCAGAAGATCATGTCTGGGGAATCTGGACCATGTTTTGGGGCAAAGCTTTTGAAGCTTTGTGCACAACTGTTGCAACCTTTAAACTTTATAAGTATAAGCACAGAAGGTTTCAACACCTATTTTTACTGTACAGCCATATTGGACACAGTGGGGGGGCGACTGTGGCGCAGTAGGTAGCGCAGTTGTCCACCAAACCAAAGTGTCTTTGAGCAAAACACTGAACCCCCACCTAGCTGCTCCGGGCAGCGTCAACCGGCTGCATAGCAGCTACAACTAGCAGAGTGTGAATAGGTAAATAACAAACAGTGTAAAGCAGGTAAAAAAGCACTATATATGTGCAGAACATTTACCATTCACAAGAAACTTTCCCATGATCTTGTACGCTAATGAGCGAAGCCTATCACCCTGAACTCACAGCTCAGCAAAAGGCTACTGTAAAACATCAAAACTCTCAATTCTGAGCCCTTAAAGGTGTTCAGCTATAGATAGCTCTTGAACCTGAGTCATTTATTTTTCCCGTGTCTTGCTACATGGCTACAATAGTGGGGAAAAGCCCTCATGGTGATGTAGACTGAATATTTATAACTTCTAGAAGGTTGGGAAGAAAGGAATTAATGGCTATAGCTGTCGTTTCAATTCCCCTCCACCAGCCTCCAGCATTTCCTCTATTGCTTGTGTGAAGAAACACATCCTCTCAGCTTTTCAGTAAGAATGATAAATTTCATCATTCCACAGAGGCAGTAATCACTGACTCCAGAACTGTGTGCTTTCATCATTCCTAATTGGCTAATAAATTACTCCACTGATGAAAAACGGTGTGTGTGCAAACTTGTGATCAGATTCACTTTGTCTTACAAAGTAAGTCAAGTTTCAAGCGTAGATGGAGAAGCAGGGTGCTTTTTTGAAAATTCATAAGGAGGGAGGTTTGATTGATAAAACACAATGGAGAGTGAGGAAAGATTATAAGATTTATGAGATTTGAAGATAAACTGATGTGTGTTTAATTTAGGGGACAATTAAACTGACATATCTCTGGTGCTACACCGCTGCACATTAGGCTAATCCCCATGGAGATCGTTGGAATGTTTATTTGGACACCACCCCTCTGGGACAAGGACATGCAGAGGGATTTATCATGTGTACAGCACATGTGCATGCATATTTGTACTTTTTGACAGCTTTCCAACCTTGATGGGTATAAAAATATGTCTTTGTTCTCTGATGTAAAGAGAATTGGGTTTTAAATTGTCTTCATAATATCAGCTAACATAATAAATAGGTTTATTCAGAGAAACATATAGGAAGTGTTACTGAGTAAACCTTAACTTTAAGTAGACTGGTTAGGGTAGACTTTAGCCTAAAACTGACACTAAAACTTATCTTGTACCCATGTTGACCAAGCTGAGTGCAACTATTGCCTCCAAACATGAGACCCAAACCCATTACAATTGCTTCACCCATTACTGACCTTTAGGTAGCAAAGCCCAGTGCCATTCTGATAACGTCTAATTGAGTTAACGTGTGAATAGAGCAACATACACTGAGTGCGTGGGGTTTTTTGTGATATTTCTATATTGGAAGTGACACAAAGCATTAATATACAAACATCCAAGGGTGAAGGTTGGGGATTTTTTATTAGTAGTCAGGAATTTAATCCTGCACTGTTTGTTTATCATGCTCTACCCACCTAGCTACGAAGGGTCATGTAGACAAAGACACCATAGAGAATATCTCACTGGTGAAACAACATTCTTGTCTATAAAGACCAACAAAATCAAGTACGAGCAAGAGGCTTGATGTCTCCATTTTCTGCATAGTGCCTTTTGCAATGTCCTGCCTCCTGCATGTTCAAATCCATGTGCCACCCATCAGCTAAACTAAACAGAGTATTTCTGAAGGGTGGGAATCAGTCAGACATAAATGATCCCCTACTGTGTGCTGTTTATGTGATAGGGCCATTGTGCACAATGTCGAGTCCGGATTAACTGCACATTGTCTGGAGGAAGAAGGATTTCATATATATTAGCAACTGCCAGGGGACAACCTAAATTATAGCTTAAGTACCCATCTTCTTGTATTGCATCTTTAACATGGCAACAACACAAAATACAAAACTTAGAATAGTTATATGATATAAGTTCTCCCTGTATCACAAAAATATTGTACTGTTTATTATAATATTTACCTATTATTCATATTATATCCTTCCTCTTATTATAAGTCTGCATATCATTTAGTTGCCATGGTTTTTGTTTTTCATTCCTGTAAATACATCAGACACCTTTTCCTGCCTTTTAGCCACTAACACTGCTTTAAGGGACTCCCCACAGAATTTCTGTGTTTCCATTACCTACCCATTCACACTCTCAAACAAAAACACATTCATACACTGATGGGGCAGCTGCCATGCAGCTGGCTGACACTAGCAACTAAGCAGGGTTCAGTGTCTTGCTCAAGGACAGTTTGACATGTGACCATGAGCCAAGGATAAAACCAACAACTGTAGGATTGGTGGACCAAGCCGTTACCAACTGCACCTCAGTCAACCAAGAAGTTTGTGAGAAAAATTCTGGCAACCCTAATGTGACAGAAAAGAATCATATTCATGTAAAATGCATGTAGGAATTGAGGTGGAAAAAATATTTGCAGTCAGATAGGTGCAGAATGTTGGACACTGCATATCATGAGGGAACATTTGTACTTAAAGAAAGAAATTTAATACAGGATATTCAGCAAAGTTTGCAGACATTATGTAAGATTTCATCATGGATCATCTGCTGCATGAAACACACACATGCACAGGTGACATTTCACCAAAGTCTGCAGATATATTGAAAAGGTGCAGTTTGATGCCATGGGTTGGGACCCTCCTGAGAAACCTATAAACCCCCTTAGAGAATGCAGTAACGATAGTTTGCAGCAGTGGAAACACAGTGGATTTGCGCTGATTTGAAGTAGGCAAAGGGCAGTGCTTTGCTTTCCCACCAATTACAACCACAGCAGGTGATTGAGTGCTCAGCTGGTAATCCTTCATTGCTTCCTTTTATCCCTGCTTCCACTTTTCAGACCCACAGTTCATTCCTGTTCCACCCTCCTCTTGCAGATTTTATTCTGCCGTATGGTAGTCAGACCTTCTAGGTAGGTTGTTGCTGTAAGCTCTCTTGTTAATGCTATCATGTACAACACTGATCACCCACTGATACAGCCCAGTGTTTTAATTTAAAAAAATCATGTTTTTTTTATAAATATAATAAACTAATATAAACTGATTTATTGTTATTGGTTAACCACCTGTCAGCACATAAAATGGGTAAAATCAGCTCCACCTTTCCCAATAGTGACCTTTGACCTTTGAATGAGTGTACATGTTTTGCCACGATTACCATGATCAGTATTGTTTACAATACATTCTTTTCTTAATGGAGAATTGTACTTTTATGCTTTGTGTGGAATGATGGTAATCTGCCTAGTAAAAGATTAGCATTCTCACTGAAACCATTACAATTGGGTTAGAAATGCAGCTTATTTATATTTAAGTATATAATGGATAATTACAGTTTACTCTTATTTTTGTTTGTTTGGACTACTCCAATGTAGTGCAGCAGTACTACAGCAGTACTAGCCATATTACCCACATTATGACCCCCTCTAAACATTAGTCACGGTTACAGAACAACTTCTTGATCTAGTTTTCCTTTCAAATAACTGACATTGATTATCTGTCAACTTTTAGCTTGTTTACAATCTACCATTTATCTGATTTAGCCTTGGTTTAGACTTCCAAACCACATATTCCATTTGTTTAGTCATTTAAAAAGTTGGTGTTTGTTCTGGGTGAAAAACTACCAACCAACTGCCCCTATGACCAGCACTAAGCTGTGAAGCAATTATGGCATTATGGCTAAACTGCAGTACTGAAGTGGCTACAAAATACAAGAGGACCACAAACCTCGAGAATGTACTGTTATTGTGAGAATTTGATCCATTCGGTCAAGTATGATTTGGTAAGGCCGAAAAAGTTGTAGGAATATAATTCAATTCAATTCAATTCAACTTTATTTATATAGCGCCAATTTACAACAAGGTCATCTCAGGGCAATTTACATAATAAAGTCAAGACTATACAAACAGGTAGAGAAAACCCAACAAATCCCCCTTGAGCAAGCCATAGGCAACAGTGGAGAGGAAAAACTCCCTTTAACGGAAGAAACCTCCAGCAGAACCAGGCTCAGGGAGGACGGCCATCTGCCTTGACCGGTTGGGCAGAGTGGAAAGTGGAGAGAGAAAAGAACAGAGCAACAAAAGCAACAACAAAACATTGAGCAGGTTAATAGGACCAGTAGCTGCACACTGGAGGAGACACAGCGCCAAATCCGGGGACACTTGTGGACAGGGAGAGAGAGAGGGGGAAAGAGAGGGAGAGAGACGACTACGGGACAAAGAAGACACAGAGTTAATGTCATACAGTGGTGACATTATAGATGTGGGGTGAGAGGAGAGAATGAAGAGAAGAGGAAGTGGCACAGTGCAGAGTCCCCAGCAGTCTAAGCCTATAGCAGCATGACTATAACCAACTATAAGCTTTATCAAAAAGGAAGGTTTTGAGCCTAGTCTTAAAAATAGGGAGGGTGTCTGCTTCCCGAATCTGGACTGGGAGCTGGTTCCACAGGAGAGGAGCTTGATAGCTAAAGGCTCTGCCTCCCATTCTATTTTTGGAAATTCTGGGAACCACAAGTAGGCCTGCATTTTGGGACCGAAGTGGTCTAGTAGGATGATATGGTACTAAGAGATCTTTTAAATATGATGGGGCTTGGCCGTTTAAAGCTTTATAGGTAAGAAGAAGGGTTTTAAATTCTATTCTGCATTTAATTGGAAGCCAATGGAGAGAAGCTAATGAAGGTGAAATATGATCTCTCTTACCAATCCCAGTCAGTAATCTTGCTGCAGCATTTTGGATTAATTGGAGGCTTTTTAGAGAGTTACTGGGGCAGCCTGAAAGTAGAGAATTACAATAGTCCAATCTAGAAGTAACAAATGCATGAACCAATTTTTCAGCATCGCTTTGGGACAGGATGCTCCTAATTTTGGCAATGTTCCGTAGGTGGAAGAAGGCTGTTCTAGAGATTTGCTTTATCTGTGAGGTAAATGACAAATCCTGGTCAAAAATGACTCCAAGATTCCTTGCAGTACTACTGGGGGCAAGAGTTATGTCGTCTAAAGTAGCGATATGGTTAGAAAACATGTCTCTTAGACTATTAGGCCCAAATACAATAACTTCAGTTTTATCTGAGTTTAGAAGAAGAAAATTATACGTCATCCAGTCCCTTATATCTTTAAGACATGCTTGTAGTTTGATTAATTTATTTGTTTCATCAGGTTTCATAGATAGATATAACTGCGTGTCATCAGCGTAGCAGTGAAAATTTACAGAGTGTTTTCTAATAATGTTGCCAAGGGGAGACATATATAGAGTAAAGAGTATTGGTCCTAATACAGAGCCTTGTGGAATTCCATAACTAACTTTTGTGTATGTCGAAGATTCATCATTAACGTGAGTAAATTGGAATCTATCTGATAGATACGATTTAAACCAATTTAGTGCTGTTCCTTTAATTCCAATTACATGTTCTAGTCTCTGTAATAATATTCTGTGATCAATGGTGTCAAATGCAGCACTAAGATCTAGCAGAACTAGTATAGAGACAAGTCCGTTATCTGAAGCCAGAAGAAGATCATTGGTGACTTTAATCAGTGCGGTTTCTGTGCTATGATGAACTCTAAATCCTGACTGAAATTCTTCAAACAAGTCGTTTCTGCGCAGGTGGTCACATAATTGCTTTACAACAACTTTTTCAAGTATTTTAGAAATAAAAGGGAGATTGGATATTGGTCTGTAATTGGCCAAGACATCTGGATCCAGACTAGGTTTTTTAAGTAGAGGTTTGATTACAGCTATCTTATAAGCCTTTGGTACATATCCTGTTTGTAAGGATAGATTAATGATATCTAATATGAACGTGTCTAATAAGGGTAGAGCATTTTTGAGCAGTCTAACTGGAATAGGGTCTAGCAGACATGTTGTTGGTTTAGATGCCATAATAGTTGAAGTTAACTCAGCAAGGTCTATGGGCACAAAGCAGTCTAAAAGGGACTGAGGACTTACTGATGATTCTAATTCTGTTGTATTTGTGGGGAGGGTCTGGTGAATTTTATTTCTAATAGCTATGATTTTGTTTGTGAAGAAGGTCATGAAGTCATTGCTACATAGCGTTGAATACTAGTCTCAACTGAACTATGGCTCTTAGTCAGCCTAGCTACAGTGCTGAAAAGAAACCGGGGGTTGTTCTTGTTTTGCTCTATTAGTGATGAATAATAAGCTGTTCTGGCTTTACGGAGTGCTAATTTGTATAAGTATAAAGTCTTTTTCCAGGCTAGGCGTGATTCTTGTGAATGAGTGGAATGCCACTTCCTTTCTAATCTTCGTGACGCCTGCTTTAAATTGCGGGTGTGCGAGCTATACCATGGAGATCGCCTATTCAGAATTACTGCCTTCTTTTTTAGAGGGGCAACACTATCAAGTATGGAACGTAAAGATGCTGCATAATTATCAGTAAGGTAATGAACTTGTACAGGAGTACAGTTAATGAGGCTACTCTCAGTTATATCAGTACATGTTGAAGTAAATGATGAAGGGATCATTTCCTTAAATTTGTTCACAGTGTTTTCAGATAAACACCTACTGAAGCAAAACTTCTTTCTAGCTGCCGTGTAGTCCAATAAACTAAATTCAAATGTTATTAGGAAATGGTCAGAGAGAACAGAATTATGAGGAAATACTGTTAGTTTATCAATTTCAATACCGTATGCAAGGACAAGGTCTAGGGTGTGACTAAAACAGTGAGTGGGTTCATTTACAATTTGAGAGAAACCAATTGAATGTAATAATGAAGTAAATGCTGTGTTGAGGAGTTACTGTCAGCATCTACATGAATGTTAAAATCGCCCACTATGACGACTTTATCTGCACTAAGCACTAAGTCGGCTAGAAAATCAGAGAATTCAGTCAAAAATTCAAAATAAGGGACTGGAGGACGATACACAATAACAAATAGAAGTGGATTTTGAGTTTTCCAACTTAGGTGTGAAAGTCTCAGAGTAAGACTCTCAAATGAGTTATAACTATGTTTAGGTCTAGGGTTTATCGGTAAGCTTGAGTGATAAATTGCTGCTACTCCTCCACCTCGGCCTGAGCTTCTAGGAACATGATAGTTAATATGACTTGGGGGGGTTGACTCATTTAAACTAACATATTCTTCCTTCTGCAACCAGGTTTCGGTGAGACAAAATAAATCGAATTGATGATCACTTATCAAGTCATTTACTAACAGAGATTTAGATGAGAGAGATCTGACATTTAATAATCCACATTTAAGTGTTTTAGTTTTTGTTCAGTAAGAGGAGCAGTCCTGATTTTTATTAAGTTATTATGATTAACTCCTCTTGTGATCATTTTTAGTTTGTAAAATTTAGTTAATCGGGAACAGACACAGTTTCTATAGGAATGTGGGAGTTGTGGGGGTAACGGCGGTAAGGATACTGCAGAGAGGCGTGTAGGACTGGATCTCTGCGCCTAGGCTCAACTCTGGATTGTCAATCTTTTGGTTGTCTAATAAAATCAGCCATATTTTTGATAAGAGAGAGGCACCGTCCAAAGTAGGATGGATGCCGTCTCTCCTAATAAGCCTAGGTTTTCCCCAAAAACTTTTACAATTGTCTATGTAGCCCACATCGTTTGCTGGACACCACCTAGACAGCCAGCGGTTGAATGACGACATGCGGCTATACATGTCGTCACTGATCAGATTTGGCAGGGGTCCAGAGAAAACTACGGAGTCCGACATTGTTTTTGCAAAGTTACACACCGATTCAATATTCGTTTTAGTGACCTCCGATTTGCGTAATCGTGCGTCATTTGTTCCTGCATGAATAATGATCTTACGGTATCTACGTTTATCCTTAGACAGGAGCTTCAAATAGGATTCGATGTTGCCCGCTCTGGCCCCAGGGTAACATTGGACTATGGCCGCTGGCGTCTCTAACTTCACGTTTCTGACTATGGAGTCGCCAATTACCAGAGTTCGTTCCTCAGCGGGTGTGTCGCTGAGTGGGGAAAATCGATTGGAAACGTGAACCGGCTGGTGGTGAACCTGGGGCGTCTGTTTAGCATTAGATCGCTTACGAACCGTCACCCAGCCGGCCTGGCTTCCCGGCTGCTCGGGTACTGCTGGGGAACAGCTAACAGTGGCTAAGCTAACAGTGGCTATGCTAGGTTGGTCCGCACCAGCTACCGGGGCCTGACTAGCTGGATTGTTTGTCATGGTGCGGAGCCGAGCTTCCAATTCAGAGATCCTCGCCTCCAGAGCTGCAATAACCTCACATTTATTACAAGTACCGTTATCACTAAAGGAGGCTGAGGAAAAACTAAACATGTGGCAGACAGAGCAAGTCAGAGGAGAGACAGAAGGAGACGGAGAAGCCATTGCTAGGTGCTAGCCTAACGAAGCTGGATCGATTAGGTTTAGTTAGCGATTAGCTAGTTTGTTAAGTTATTTCAGGAGAGCAGGTGTTTGCGTAAACAAATCTTATGCCCAAGTGATAGTTTATACACAGATAAGTCACTGATTTAGAAAACAAAAGCTACGATTAACCAGTGAACAATCCTTCGGCAGAGACCCGAAACAGTGTGAAGAAACAGGAAGTGACGCAATACGCTTACCGCAGGAGGAGTCCTGTTCCTCCAGGTTGAATGTAATAATGCTAGTAAGATCTCATTTATAACTAATTCATTAGGGTGGCCAATCAAAATGTAATATTCCATTTCAAAGAGGAAATAAATCAGCATGACCCAGGTGTTAGCCGGAAACAATAAAAAGGAAATGACTCTTAACCACTACTATATGTACAGCACTTTCTTCAACATTGTTTAAAGGGCTTAACAAATAAAGTTACACTTACAGTTACACTAGGAGGTTTGGCTGTTAAGCCTTGCACATTTCCACTTTCCTGAAAAGCACATCCTCACAGATTCTTCTCATGTTCCAGGGGCCAGAGCAGGAAGCCCCCGCAACATTCACACAGAAGAGTGGTTGGTCAAACTTCCAGTAGGCCCAGTTTGATCCTCAGTCTATGCCCTTGTTTTTACTATGACAGATCAGGTCAGTCAGGTGAAACCCCCCAGACCATCTCTGCTGCCGCACACTGTGAGTTCTGTCCCTCATCCAACACCTCTCTGTCCTCACCATGTGACAACCAAAGCAGGACAGGAAGGAGAATAACCATCATTGCCCTTAAGTACTGTGTTACACCTAACACGAGAAAGTTAGGGTTGTTAGAACTAAGTGATCAGCTCTATTCCCTGACATACAAGAGCCAGCATAAGCTTCCCAGTGTGTCAGCATTGGTGGGTGCATATGCCCCCAATGCTTGTTCTGTGAATTGAAATACCAAACACATGTGACATTTTGGCAAAAAGAAACAGCAGTTGGAGTCTTTTCAAAAAAAAGGTATGTAGATTACCTGAAAAATATAAACATTTCGAAGTAGCAGAAAGCTAACAGGCATGGAGCATGATATTATGAATTAATGATTTAGTAGTGTTTAGGAAGGTTACTGCTGACACTGAAAAACACCAGCTTTATAACTTATAATAAATAGTAATGTATATATATTTAGTATATATATAAATGATTTAAGCAAAAACTGACACAAAAACGGCAAAAGAAGTACAGTAGCATGTTTTTAAACTTCCAAACTCGCTGAATGAAATTAGTTAGATGGTTAATGGTATTTTAGGCTTTGCTTTTATTAACATGTTTTATTTGATATGTGCTTCAAGTTTTGTTGGCCAAGAAGGCAGCTAATTAGTAATTAATAGGTTTCACAACACAAGATCCCAAACTTGAAAATTGGATGAGAACATGAAATGTTAATTAAATGTGCAAATCTGACTGAAACATGGTAGAATTCTACAACTTAACGAATGTCAAACCAATTTTAATTAGGTACAGTACAGCTGATGCTGGATGCATTTGCCCTATTTGGAAAAAAAATACAGAGCCACAAAAGTAGCACTTGTTTAATGTGAGAAAGCTGCAGCTATAGTAGTTTTCATTCTAATATACATCTTACATTTAGCATATGTACTATAGTAGGCTTGTCTTGTTACTCGTATCTGCCCAGTAAAACTTTAAATCATTTTGTATTCTCATCTATTTCTTGTTCTAGTAAGAAAAAGCAACACTGCTACAACGTTAAATAAGAGATCCATTAGCATTAGAGGGATTCTGGGTTGTTTGTCAAGCTGGGACCGGATCCAAAATTAAACTGGTCATTGGAATCAGACCCTGGAGATGCTGCAAGGTGGTCGGCATACAAAGTGTCCCGTCTTTATTTCTTTTGCCTAAACATTGGAAAAAGCATTTGTTTTCTTAATATTTTCCAGTTCCTTTATTTCACGGATCTGTTAACTATTCATGTGCATAAAAGCAACTAGCATCTAATATATCCCTGCTCAGGCCTTGTTTGCAGTCTGTTGAAGCCCTCCCATCTGACAGCGCTGCTGTTTAGCCTTCGATCAATGTTGTTTTTCTTCCTTTCATCCAGTCCCAGTCACGCCTTGTGGCTGTGACCTGTTACCACTCTAATCAATAGCCAGCAAGTTTTGCACCATCATCATTTACATTTAATTATAGGAACCCAGAAGTGCATTTTTGTGGTAGCGAAAGTGTGATGTTGTGGGGATGCTTTGCTACGCCAGAGCTAGGGCAACTTACCAATTATATGCATTAATTGCCATAACATGAGTTTTACTTTTTATCAGAGAACTGTAAACAAAAACCTCAGTTCTTGGGTGAGTAAGTTGATGCTTAAAAGCAAGACAATCCTAAGAATAAGAGTAAGCTGACATCAGAATGACTAAAGTCCAGACCTGAAGTATCTATTAAGTTCAGGGAGACAATTACTTTTTCCAAAATTGCAAATGTAAGTGTCGGATACCCTTTATTCTTTGAAAAACTCAATTATCATTGCAAACTTGCAATTTGACAGGGTCAGAGTTTTTTTGTTTTATTTAACTACAATGTATATTACAAATTAGATGAGACATTAAATAAATAGGCTTACAACACATTATTTTAAAAAATGTGAAGATGCAGTTACAGTAAATCTGTTCATCATGATGAAGCCGCACTATAAATATAGTTCATTATTGATTGTGGTTTGCACAGTATATTGTGCGGAAGAGGTAAAACTTGCTATTTTTTTCCATCCAAACATTTTCCATCACTTCATTCAAAGGCATTTGTTCAGATTAAGCAAACATCAACACAAAGTAAGATGAGCATGTTTATATATTTTTTGTAGCAGATGTGAAGTTACATGAAATTATAAAATGATATGCTAATTTGAATTATCCTCAGCCTGTCTGCTGTGAGGAATACAATCATATTCATCAAAGACTCATATTTTCACGAACACACACAAACACACCTGCCCACACATGCTCATACATAGAAACATCGACACTGAATTAAGGAAATTAAACGACTGCACCTGATTTGAAACTGTTCTCCTCTAATTGTCACTGCACCTGTGTTGTTACATCACAACTATTAGAATAACAATATTCTCAAATGCATATTCTTCTACTTTGTGTGTAGTAGTAGCACATCAGCAACAGGCAAATTTCCAGGTAATAAAGTTTGAGTTCATCTTTTCATCACAACAAAGTGTAATGTATTTCTGCTTCTTCAAATCAAATCTTGATAGAAGTGTTAGTTTTATTGTGGTGGCTATCTAGTGTGTGTATGGATAATGCTTCAAGGCAAATTTTGTGTTTAGTGTCACTAATAAAATACATTTTCATGGCAGAGAAATTCAAGGGGCACTTTTAGATTAGGCCTTTTACTATTGCTGTTAATTTGTTAACTTTGGTTTAATTGTATTTGGACCATCTATTACTGCCATTTCAATGATAACAAATAATAACAAATATTAATTGAAGCCACATTCTTGTGTGATGTGTGAATTTTCTGTGTGATAAAAGCACTAATTGTGATTTTTTTCAGAATATTTCAGAAATATTTTTGCTACCATTCTGTGGCTAACATATTTGTGTATTTTGTATCTTTAACAGGCACAAAGAACATCACAATTTTACCATTTTATTAAATAACTTTAGTAGTTATAAAAAATGTAACTACTAGATGAGATTAATTGGCTGAATGGAATCATTTTGAGTTAATTGGTCACAAGTTGTGTTGAAAACCATTTATAAAGAGAATGAAATTATACAATTAAAAATATTCTACACAAGGAAGTTTTTCTATACTGCACTGTTAATTTATGTTCAATAGTATTACCTGTAAAGCTCACACTAATGTAGCGAACTCGTTATATTTGGGTGATTTGATATTAATATAAAACATTAATTTCCTCGAATTTAGGGGCACCAGATTCGTTGAGCCGAATCACACTATGAATTATTATATTACCTGAACCGTTGATGGTCCAAAGTGACAAATAGAATTAAGTAACAACAATTTAACCCAAAGATCAGTCTCTTGTTATGAGTTCTTTTCGTTTCAGTGACTTCTGTCTGCTTAACTGAAGAAAGACAAACACAGAACCAGTTTTAATTATTTATTAACCTACAACTACTGAGAATATTGAAGTATGGGTACGTATATGGATATATGGTATAATGGAATAAAAGAATAGACAACAAAACATGAAACAACCAATTCTAATTAAACAGATAAATTGTGCAGGTATGCGTGTGATGAATTTGGGCTAGAGGAAAGGATTCAAGCCACTATTTACCTCTAAGTAACGGAAATTATATTTTAGAAACTCTACAAAGAAACTTCATAAAGGCTCCAAGGGTTTATTGGCTTTACGGACACCAGCCTTTTTCATAGAATAGAGAGAGATATTTGTACTTTGCCTGGGAGCCGCTGGAGGTTGTTCTGCCAGGTTAGCCGTCAATCGGTACTGGTTCTTTTGTAGAGCAGGACGGACCGTCTCGGGTCTGTTAACAGGCGAGCTATCAGATCGAGGATCCGCTGTGGCTGCAAAGATTTCTCCGGCCCACAGGAGCGTTCACCTGGTCAGATGGCAGGCTCCAGTAACGTGGTCTGGTTCGGCTGGTGGCTGAGCCAACTGGTTGTCCGGTCCGGAATGGAGCCGAAATGTTGAATTGAAATAATTCAACAAAACTGGTTGATAAAAATATGGCTATTCAATAAAAATCTCGGGCTCGGTCTGGACTAACTTTGACGGATTTTCTAGTTACAAAAATGGAAGTTTGGTTTGGAGTTCCAATCGTCACAATAACTAATACAAAAATAGGCAGCAAAGACGTGCGCGCTTTAAAAATGGTTCGAAAAGTTACAAACGAGAGAATTGACGACAAAAAGTAATTTTAACAACTTCAGCTAAGCTTTCTTAACTGAGGCACATTTCTTCTTGAGGATGGAGCTCGAAGTGGAACTCTTCAGGAACTCCTCTCCTCGAACTTCTTGGAACTTCTAACAAAGGAATTTTTACTTTATTTTATATTGTTGGGGCGTCGCCCAGACTATGAGGCGTTGCTGCTAAATTTAAATTTACCTCGGAGGGGAGAGCTAGTCCCTCAAGATCAAATGAAATCTTTGTTCGGTTGAATCACACGAAGTCAAATATAGATTTCTCTTTTCATCAAGCCCAAAATCTCATACTCTAAAATAAAGCAACTTCTTACAATTGTTATACTGTGGAGGTTAAAATGCTTAAACAACATGATTACTGCGTGTAATATTCAATGTCGCATTTCAACGTACATGTGAGAGTCCTGATTTAGACAAATAGACGGAATCCAATGATTATTACATGGAAAGTTAGCTTTGTCTAATACCTATTAATACACAGTCAGAACACACAACAACAATTAGAAATTCATTCACGCATTATCTGGACATCGCAGCGGATTAATATAACAGAATAATGCTTACATTTACATAACTAAGGTGTGCATGAACATGTAACATGTATGTGTAATATACAGAATTAACAGAAGAATATGACATTGCGTTTTAACTTTCAGACAACAAATTAATGCAGTTTTGTTTCTTTCTATAGACGAATATCTTTGGGATGCATTTATAATTTCCACCCAAGGGTGGAAATGTTGTGCCATGTTAACTCTTTCACGTCATTCTGAATTAAAATGTTAATTTTATAACTCCGTCATTTCTTGTCGTAGAAAGGACGGTATCATGTCAGATTGTTCCAAATTTGCTTCTGAACACATTGGTGTGAGTTTTATAAAGCTTGATAGCTGATTTGTCCCTGTTTTGGGGTTTGAGTTTAAACAAAGTCTTTCTGTCTAAGTAGTTTTACACCTCAAGTTTTATGGTTGTTTTGCAAATTCCTTTCCAGAGAGCTGGTACCATCTCGATAAGAACGTCATTTGCAAGTGAGTTAGGAGACAGTCTTGGGTCTGGTAGATGAAAAGACTCATGGCAAAATTTATGCTAATGGCATGAGTGTCAATTTGGGGCTTTAAGCCAGATGTGGTTTGTTTGTTTTACTCAGTTCTTTTTGGTGTTATCTGGTCCTGGGTAGGATAGAGCTGGATTGTTTTATAAAGAAAGTTTATTGCCGGGTCAGTCTACCTCCCCCTTGCTTTCCACGTGGAGGTTGAATTCCAAACTCCTGTTGTCCCAGGTTTAGGTTTGATAACACAGAAATGGATGCTACACTAATTATATTTTCAGTTTACATGAAAGACCATTAACAGCTTTCGTTTTTGTGAACAACTCTTGAACCATACATTTATTAATTCCTAGGTAATAAAATTTGAATGCAGAAAAAATGCAGTTTAACAAAGTACATGTTCTTCTGTCAGAGGGGATGAATTTATGGAACAAACTTGATGATGAATTAAAATATGTACACACTGAATAACTGCAATAATTTAGCCTAACATTTCTTTGTTTGTAGGATTTTCGTGTGTTTAATTAAATTTTTATTGGCTTGATAATTTGTAGTTAGTTGTATATCCTTGTTTCCTATTTTAAGATATTAAAGGTATTTATCGATGCCCATTTGCTTAGGTGATTACAAAGGTGTAGGGTTTATATAAGGATTTATGGTTCAGCCTACTTTTTTTCAGTTCTCAATGAGAGGATCATCATGTATTAGAGCACTGACTGTAAATTGTCCAAAGATAAAATATGTATGATGAATATTCATGCAATTATAAAGACTCAAAATGAAAAAAAGCTCCAGAGGTCAGTTCTAATGGAGTGTGTCTGTCAGCAAAACAAGAATTAAGTTGATATTTTAATACGAGTGTCCTTATGTAAAATATGACTAGTTATACCAAAGATAAATTTCACTTTTTTAGTTAGGTCTAGTGTCTATAGTAAACGTTGTCTATAGTAAATAAAACACCTAGTTTATAGACCTATAAGTTTGTAAGGATGAAGCTAGGGTAGATGATTGGGTCAATAGAGAACAGGACTTACCTACATGAAAAAGTGATTTGAATTACTGTTTCTGTCAGCTCGAACCAGTCTGGCCATTCTCCTCTGAGCTCTGGCATCAACCAGGTATTTTCATCAAGAGAACTACTGCTCCGTGAATAATTTCACTTTGTCAGATCATTTGTCAGGTGATTGTTTCTCAGACATAGTTTAACTTGTTTTTGCAGAAGTATAAAAGCATTAATTTCCTAAGCTCCTGGAATGTATCTACTAAATAATTCTCTTTTAGTCACACAGATAATTGTCCACACTTTTAAAATGTTTCAGTTTTATCCTCACAACTTTAAACTGTAAGATCTCAGTTTTTTAGATGCAGCAAAAATCTCCAACCAATCTTTTCTAAATTGTGGAAAGTATTTAATATCTTTTCTGTTAGATTCTTGTGTATTGCATGTGAGTCTGGTCAAACCACATTCTCTCAGTACTTGGGAAGTTCTATTACAGATGTGAAACAAAGGTAAAACTAAAGCTCCTCACCCTGTACTTACAGCATATTTAACAGATCCTCATTGGGTAACTGTACTCCACAAAGGAGAATGGTAAATGGTCTGCACTTATATAGCGCCTTTCTACCTGTTGGTACTCAAAGCGCTTTACACTGCTTCTTATCTACCCATTCACACTCTGAAACACACATTCATACACCGATGGGGGAGCTCCTATGCAGCTGGCCGACACTCAGCGGGAGCAGCTAAGTGGGGTTTAGTGTCTTGCTCAAGGACACTTTGACATGTGACCAGAGGAGCCAGGGATGAAACCAACAACTGTAGGATTGGAGGACAACCGTGCTACCAACTGCGCCACAGTCACCCAGACAGAGAACAAGCAACAATAAAAAAAATATACAACACTTGTGAGTCAGATGGCAGTAGTCTGCTTAAATTGGCAGTCAGTCTACTCTGAGTGATTCTTCAGTTCTTTTTAATTACATTGAAATAACCATTATGAAGACACTGAACCCCCAGATGCTACAAGTGGTGAGGTCAACAGTGCAAGCTGTCAAATTCATCTAATTTGAAAATCGTTATTGATATATCTCCAAACATTCAGGAGAAACCTATGAGTAACATCAATCTAATATATCATCCTAAGTTTTAGGGGTAATTTGTCTAAAAATGTATCTTAGAGAAATATAGACCAACAGCTAAGGCAGAGGGAAACGTTCAGACATAAGTGAGCTCAAAACAAGAATTAGATAACTGCTCAGGTGTCACGGAGTGAGGATTTTAAAGACCCAGAAAGACAACAACGAGAGGGAGTGCAGATCGGACGAGAAACTTTATTTGTAATAAGTCAAACCAAAGAAGACACCAGGGCCAAAAACCAAAAACCCAAATACCAGAAACCAAATAAACCAAACAGGCAGAAACCAAACAGGCAGAAACCAAACCTGAGAGAGCCAACCTCAGTATATGGGAAAACGGGCAATGAGTCCAAAAACTTGAAAGTCCAGAAATCCAAATAACAGGGTCCAAGAACAACAACAACAACACGGGGACAATGACGACAACAAGAATCTGGCCCCGAGCTGTGGTGAATTCCAGGTATAAGTAAGCAGGGGGAACAGGTGAAACCAATTGGGGACAAACGAGGGTGGTGAAGTTGGCAAAGTGACTGTGGAGCAGGACAGGATGTGGAGAGGAGCGGGAGACAAAATAAGAGTCCGGGGGGAAGTGGAGCTGAGGGACCGAATCATGACAGAACCCCCCTCTCAAGGGCTGGATTCCAGACGGCCCAAAACAAAACAATGTCCAGACAGAGCAGGGTGGGTGGTGGGGGTCCGGAGGAGGGATAGGGTAGGCAGCGGGGGTCTGGAGGAGGGTCCGAGCCAGGCTGATGATGGAGACCGACGGCGACGTGAGGTGCCCCTCCGGAGGTCGGGCAGGACGTCGAGCTGGGGGCCGGCGTCGACGATAGAAGCCCTCCGGAGATCCAGCCGGGGGCCGACGGCGACGAGAGAAGCCCTCCGGGGGCCGGGCAGGACGCCGAGCTGGGGGCCGGCGTCGACGAGAAAAGCCCTCCGGAGATCCAGCCGGGGGCCGACGGCGACGAGAGAAGCCCTCCAGGGGCCGGGCAGGACGCCGAGCTGGGGGCCGGCGTCGACGAGAGAAGCCCTCCGGAGATCTCGGCGCAGAAACTGGCACCGGACGAGCCGCCGCTGACCTCAGCTCAGGAACTGGCGCCGGTCGAGCCGCAGCTGACCTCGGCGCAGGAACAGGAGCTGGCGCCGGACGAGCCGCAGCTGACCTCGGCGCAGGAACAGGAGCTGGCGCCGGACGAGCCGCAGCTGACCTCGGCGCAGGAACTGGCGCTGGCGCCGGTCGAGCCGCAGGAGGCTGCGGCGCAGGAACAGGAACTAGGCCAACAGGTGCCGGACGCGGCGCAGCTGACCTCGGCGCAGGAACAGGAGCTGGCGCCGGACGAGCCGCCGCTGACCTCAGCTCAGGAACTGGCGCCGGTCGAGCCGCAGCTGATCTCGGCGCAGGAACTGGCGCCGGTCGAGCCGCAGGAGGCTGCGGCGCAGGAACAGGAACTAGGCCAACAGGTGCCGGACGCGGCGCAGCTGACCTAGGCGCAGGGACTGGTGCGGGAACTAGACGGACATGCGCCGGACGAGCCGCAGCTGACCTCGGCGCAAGGACTGGAACAGGAACTGGTTCGGGACCGGTGCACTCAACGGCCCCCTCGGAAACAGGACCAGAAACAGGAACGGGTGCGGGGCCGGTGCACTGAACGGCCCCCTCGGAAACAGGACCAGAAACAGGGACAGGTGCGGGGCCGGAGTCGTCCACGGCCCCCTCTGAAACAGGACCAGAAACAGGGACAGGTGCGGGGCCGGAGCCGTCCACGGCCCCCTCGGAAACAGGACCAGAAACAGGGACGGGGCCAGAGCAGTCCACGGCCCCCTCAGAAACAGGACCAGAAACAGGGACAGGTGCGGGGCCAGAGCAGTCCACGGCCCCCTCGGAAACAGGGACAGGTGCGGGGCCAGAGGAGTCCACGGCCCCCTCGGAAACAGGGCCAGAAACAGGGACAGGTGCGGGGCCAGAGGAGTCCACGGCCCCCTCGGAAACAGAAACGGATGAGGTTGAAAGCTTGGTCTGAGGTTTGGTTTTGGACCTACGTCGCAGACCTCGAAAAAAATACGGATCAATGTGCCGCTGGGGGCGAATAGCAAGACGGGTGCCCTCATAACTGCCCAGATGACCAGAGTGACTGTCAATCTGGGCTCTGTAGGACACCCAGAATGCTATCACCTCCAGCGGGTCCATTGTAACAAAAAAAAGGAAAAACTCCCTCACCGTGTTGCTGGGTCTTGTATGGCCAGATTCTACTGTCACGGAGTGAGGATTTTAAAGACCCAGAAAGACAACAACGAGAGGGAGTGCAGATCGGACGAGAAACTTTATTTGTAATAAGTCAAACCAAAGAAAACACCAGGGCCAAAAACCAAAAACCCAAATACCAGAAACCAAATAAACCAAAAAGGCAGAAACCAAAAACGCAGAAACCAAACAGGCAGAAACCAAACAGGCAGAAACCAAACCTCAGAGAGCCAACCTCAGTATATGGGAAAACGGGCAATGAGTCCAAAAACTTGAAAGTCCAGAAATCCAAATAACAGGGTCCAAGAACAACAACACGGGGACAATGACGACAACAACAAGAATCTGGCCCCAAGCTGTGGTGAATTCCAGGTATAAGTAAGCAGGGGGAACAGGTGAAACCAATTGGGGACAAACGAGGGTGGTGAAGTTGGCAAAGTGACTGTGGAGCAGGACAGGATGTGGAGAGGAGCGGGAGACAAAATAAGAGTCCAGGGGGGAAGTGGAGCTGAGGGACCGAATCATGACATCAGGAGACAAATGAAAGACAAGTAGAGTTTTTTATTTGGCTGCATAGTAGGGTTGTCTGACTTTACCTACTAAAAACTGTGGCTGCAACAGCAAACTAACCCAAAACACGAAAATTGTGGGGTTAAAAACCAGAAACAGTGAGTTAGAAGAGCGTAAAATGCTGTTGAACTGAGGGCATATGCCAGATTCTCTGTTAGCTATAGCATTATGTTTAAAATTCCATTTGTGCTACAGAAACAGCAATAATAATAATAAATATACTTATAAGTTTGTCGATGGCAGTCACCAAGGCAAATATTATACAGTATAGACCTTGGCTTCATGGGTGATTTCACTAGTTTGTATCTTTGGCTCTACTTTTGGGAATACAGGTATTATAATGCTTCAAAACCTGTGGCAAAATGTTTGCCATCCCTATATTTAAAAATATGTCTTTAGTTGAAAAACTCCTCCAGATGATGTCATCAGTTTTTTATCATCAGGGGTTCAGATGACGAAATTGACTGGGATTGAAAACACTGTGGGGATTGATAGAAAGAGAGGCTGTCATTAGAGAGCTCATGGCAATCAGACGAGGGCTAGCTGCCATCTTGATGCACATTTTGGGAAAATCTCAGTGGGGTACCGGCTTTGATCACTATCATTTCCTCAGTGTGTGTATGTGTGTAGTGTTTGATCACACAAGGTTTGTGCTCAGTGCATCAGGCCTACTGCCTGCCAGCACCGATGTGCAAGTTTAGGTAAATTTACTTTTGTCCTCTGAGTTTTTAGGTATCTGTCAGGGTGTTTACTCATGTGTCAGCTTCCAGACATGGGAGACATTTCTTGGGGTTCACGTGGACCACTCCACCTCCTACTTTTAGCTGTTTATTTATAACGAGGCAGAATCAGTAACTGCAGGTTGTGAGCCCACAGTGTTGTGGTGACCAACTATCATGTCAGCAACGGGTCTGGTTTAATGACAAGTCTACATTGTCTTGAATATGGGATCAGCACAGATGTGTATCTGAAGACCTGCTTGCAGACTGTAACCTTTGGGTTGAAGGAGAGTGAAGGAGAACGGGCTGAGGATTCAGATAAAAAAAGATGGTGGAAAAAATTTGGCTCTGTAAGCCTGAGGTTTTTAAACTTTTCAGAAAGCCAATAAATGAAAAACAATTAACATTGACAGCAAGGTAACACACACGCTGCAATATAAGGAGCCTACAGATCCTCATTCCTTATTCCCATACAAACCAGCATCAGAATAAATTTGTTATTTGTTGGATTAGATTTATTTGTGTATTCTACAGGCATTTGGAAATTTTTGTAGAACAGCAGAAAATCGCCATATCTTTACTGGAGCTTATATTCACTATACTGAAAAAAATGTCTTCTGTTGTTGTAAGATAACCAAAATTGCCTATTGTCCCTCAGACTAAAGAATCTACTGTAATTGCTGATCAGAGAGTGTTTCCAAATAAGCAGAAACGATGTCCAGTTGACATGACTCAACTTTCTTGTCTGGAAAACCAGTGATAATGTCGTTCCCAGTCAGTATTGTGGCACACAAACCAGGAAGGGGCCCATATTTAACTTTTATTAACCGTGACAGTGATTTTCCCTTAACATACTTTGGATAGAACAGGAACAGTCTTTTTGTTTATTTTCTTTTAGGTGACCTCTTAGAGGAATTGAGTGATGGCAAACGTCATCACATATGTCATCGTAACAAGCTTCGCTACGCAAAATATTTGCATTATCTATATCTGCGTTACCCGCTACATGCTCTAAACCCTTGGCACTGTATGACCCATCACTAGTTGTGACCCTTTGGATCATTTTTATTGGCTTCATTTATTTTTATTGGTTTTGTTTTCAAATTGTCTGATGAAGTAATGCCACAAATTGGGGAAATTAGATTAAATTTGTGTCATGGAAATGATCTGTTTGGCTTCGGAAGATTGTAGGCCCATGTAAAGGGCTCTTTGTGTAATCCATAATGCACTGTACACTCTGTTCATAATTCCCACTGCCCCTTCTGTGATTCTCATTTGATTTAATTGTTATGGCTGTCTAGGAATTGCACTGACACACACATACACAGAGTACATGGCTGCCTATAATGAGAACTGACCCTGACACAGATACGCTGTCATAGCCTCATATTGTACACCACAGCCTGCTTTCCGTTTGTCTTTCTTTTTCTCCATCTTCCTCTTTCTCTTACCCACAAACACTCCCTCTCCCTCATCTTATGCCCACTCTGTCATAATTTGTTGAATTATGCAGCCGTCAGATTTCTCCAGGATGACAATGAAACCCCACCCCACCCAAGCCTCGTATTTTCAAACCTTGTCTCACCTCCTCTCATCTCCCCACTATCCAATAAGCCTTTACATCCAGCAGGAGGGGGGCTACAGGAGGTCACACCTGACTTTATTAAAACACAGGCATCTATTAATCTGCAGTCCAAATCACATGGAAAAAGAGCAGCAGGAGGAGGAGGGATGTTGAGAGGAAGAAATATAATAGAAAAGGTTGATGAAAGAAAGTTTTATATAGGCAAGAAAACGAAAAACGAAGGAAAGCAAGGAAGATAAAAGGAAAAAGAACAATGACTAAAGACAGTTTACTGCTTCAAGTTAAATCTTAGATTCGTTAAGCTGCACAATCACATATTCTCTTATTTCTGTTCTTCCCACTTTTCATTAGCGTGTGCATATGATTTCATAACCCATGTAAGCAAATTAGCACTCTGCCACTGCTTTTGCTTGTAGTTTAATAAAAATAAGAACACTGCATTATTTGACTTCCACACTATTTAGTTCTCTTAGCTAACTGAATTTACTTGGTTACACAGATTTTTCTAGCTTTTGTTATCATTATGCGAGACTGTGGGGAGTTTGACCAAAGTGAAGTCCTTGTAACCCCATGTTTTCCAAAAAATGCTGCATTCATTAGATTACTTGAAATAGGAGGCATTTTGATGTGAAATTTATTTTCCTTGTAATAATATTTCATGTCAAAGAAATTTGTTTCCTTAAATGTTCACCCTACTCACCTGCAAGCATTTAGTTAAAAAAATACTCCAACCCAAACAACGCTATACCATGCAATGGGTGTGTATTAAAATTGCACCTCTTTGGTGCCAGGCTTCAAAATGGACATCAACCCACAGCATCAGATAATATTGATGCCACAGTTATGCTTTGGCATTGCTATTAGACTACAGGAGAGACACTATCTGACACCAATGAAATGACTTTATATAAACACAAAACCTGCGCTAGGGTTATGGAAAAACCACAAGCTCTTTGTTTTGTTGACCTACCTAAGAAGTTTATGCATCTACTGCTTTACATTTAGCAGATGCTTTTATCAAAAGCGACTTACAGAAAATTTTGGTACACACATACACGATGGCTGCCACATGGGGCTCTTCTGGCCAACCAGGAGCAACTGGAGGTTCAGTGTCTTGCCAAAGGATACTTTGACTCACAGTAGCTAGGTACCAGGGATTGAGTCACTGACCCTGTGATCCGTGGACAAATGCCTTACCAAGTCGTGCGTCTCTTTCCCATTTTCTTCTTCTGGTACAAATCATTTAGAGTTGCATTACAAGGGGACAGTCTCTGTTGATGTTGAGTTCCACTGCTCACCAATAATTTAACGTCATGGGTTGATAAAATCAACCATCAAAAAAATAAATTACTTAAAATGTTTCAAATTTTAATCAGAGACAATGAGAACTAAAACAAGGTCTGTGGTAGCACATAAAAGTTGAAACAAAACCCGGAAGTAAGTCTGTCAGAATCATAATGTTATTGACTCATCGTACAAAATATGAACAAAAATTTGAAAAATTTGCTTTCTCTCAACTCAGAATAGTAGTTGGAGTGGACGTTTTAAATCTTCATGTTGTATAACTGACTGTAACTGGGCCATCTCCTTTTGTGCGTGAGTTTTACATTACAGAAACACATATACTCTACGGTTTTTGTACAGTGTGTTGAAACTCTGACTAAACACAGAGTTAACCAGAAGTCATTGGCTCTTTAGTATTTCTCAACCGATGATGGATTCACAGGCTGCCTGAATGAGCCTAGGTTCTTCCTTGTTTCGGGAAAACAGGAAGTAACACACAGGATTTTCTGTGAAACCGGAAACAGTTGTCTTTACTGCGAGATAATCTAAATGTATTACATTAGCAAACTTATCTTAATGTAAAGATTTTATTATTATTATATACATAATTATAAACATTTTAGCATAACACCTTGCATTAAACAAGCTTAAAGTGCCAGTTTACAAAAATAAACAGGAATGAAAGATTGCCCTAAAGGCAACACTCCACGCATGACCTTTGTAAGGTCACTGAACATCAGAACATATCAGACAGTTACTCCTTCAGTCTTAAGTTATGAGTAGAACAAATTCTCCTACTGGTCTCAGGAAAGTCTTGGCAGTTATTCTGGCCATTGGCCAGAAGTTGTGTGCAGTCTGCTAATCATTCAGTAGAACCAAGTCTCCGACTTGAAGGTTCTTTCAAACTTCCAACTTCCAAAAAAAATACAGAATTATACAGTAAAAAATACAGTATTTCAGTAGTACCTGTTTTACCAACCAGTTTGTAGAAATGAAAACTAAGCCATATCATTAAATCTGTATTTCTATACAGATACTATAACTAACCAACTCTTTTCAAAGAGCTCATAACAAATGCTATATTCATGTAATCAAAACCTTTATTTTATTTCATATTTCATAGAAAATGATAAATGTCATAAATATTATTTGCTGTTTGTTCTCTTTAAGTTCTACAAATGACTTTCAGGTACAACAGAAGGGAAAGCATGAAAGCAAGCTCCTCTCCAGCTCTCTGCCCTATTTAAATTAGCAACAGACGGTTGATGTCAGGCTGTCGGCTGCCATTTTGAGTGAGGGCAGGAAGGCCAATCTGCCGTAATGATTGTTTGATGATGACTCTATTTAATTAGAATTAGCCGGATCACATCCTATGTCCTTTTATGGGTCCCACTGAGGTAATAAGACAGATTTCCCTGAAAAGTGCTGGAAAGTAGAGTATATCAGGGAGAGGAGGGAGCAAGAAGGACAGGAAAGGAAATGACATAGAAGAGTAGGAGAGAAAGAAGAAGATATAGGAAGAGAAGGAGGAGAGGGTGCAAGAGAGAGATGAAAGACACAAGGGACAGGAGGGGAGGATGACATGATAATTGGAGGGGGGATAGTTGAGGTGAAGGAGGAACAAGAAACAAAAAATGGATAGGATAAAGAGAATAATAAAGGAAGAGGTGAAACTTTAGATAAAAATAAGATAATTGAGAGAAGTTTGTGTGTATGTGTTTGGGGAGGCAGCATAGGAAATAAGCAGAAAATAAAAAAGTCGAGAAAACAGGATCGTAAGAAAGAGGAGGCAAGAGTGAGGGAGCGAGTGGAGAAAAGGAGTCTGATTGTAACAATTAGACTGATTAAAACGAGTAGCACTCTGTAACTGTTCACCCTTATCCTTCACCTAATTTACTCTGCTCTGCTTTATGACATGCCTGGGAGGGTAAACAAAAAACAGTCCTGCCAAGAAGAACCCTGCACACACACACACACACGTACGCACACTTTTCCTCAGATGTGATAAACACCCACTTAACCTCCAAGTTTTCTGTGTATAACCTGACGAGCCCTGAAGCTTCAAAGTGTTAATAATGTTTTGTTGTGTTTTTTTTTTTTTTTTTTTTTACCAAGGAGGGAGGTGGCTATTGTCTGCGAAGCTAATGGCCAGAGGGAGCAACTTTCAGTGTCTTTATTGGATTTAAAATAAAACTGGCAGAGCCTAGTCTCTCCTATGGACGGTTGGCCTGCTGTGAGGTTCACATCGAGGTTGAAATAAATTCAAGAAAATGGGATCGCTTTTTGTGACTTCAGGTAACTGGAAAAGTATCAACAAAACAAGCCCTCCTAAGACACACTAATGCAAATCTATGGGAACAGGTGCAGGCAGAAGACAACAAGAAGCCATAAGGCTGATAGCTGGCAGCCTGTCACAAACATTTCCTGCAACAACATGCTGCAGTTTTCTATTACAGTCATGCTTTAGCAGTAAAGTGCACACAGTTCACTCTGCATGTATAAGGAGTTGCTAGCATAACTTGTACTAGCAACAATAGCTGAGCTTGTACAGTGCATAACGATCCATTCAAGACTACAACCTCATGTGTCAACGAAGTCTGTTCAAAGAAAGTACACAAAGCCCCTCATCAAACACTTTCTACCAATAGAGTATGACTGTATAACACCAGTCATGGAACTATTAGAAATAGCTTCTTTCATCGGCTATCTGCATACCTTACTGTATGTACACAAAGCTGCGTACATATAAGTAAACAAATAAATGGGAAAAACTTGCTAATGTCAAAGCCAGTGCTTCTATTCACATGTAGTCACAATTTAAAAGGACTTTCCATTTAATTCATTTTTTTTCAATTCAACTTTATTTATATAACGCCAGTTTACAACAAGTTACATAATAAAGTCAAGAGTATACAAACATTTAGAGAAAACCCAACAATTCCCCCTTGAGAAAGCCATAGGCAAAAGTGGAGAGGAAAAACTCCCTTTAACAGAAGAAACCTCCAGCAGAACCGGGCTCAGGGTGAGCGGCCATCGGCCTTGACCGGTTGGGCTGAGTGGAAAGTGGAGAGAGAAAAGAACAGAGCAACAAAAGCAACAACAAAACATTGAGCAGGTTAGTAGGACCAGTAGCTGCACACTGGAGGACACACAGCGCCAAATCCTGGGACACCTGAAGACAGGGACAAAGAGAGGGAGACAGGGAGGGAGAAAGATGACTACGGGACAAAGAAGATACAGAGTTAATGTCATACAGTGGTGACATTATAAGTGTGGGGTAAGAGGAGAGAATGAAGAGAAGAGGAAGTGGCACAGTGCAGATTCCCCCAGCAGTCTAAGCCTATAGCAGCATGACTATAACCAACTATAAGCTTTATTGAAGAGGAAGGTTTTGAGCCTAGTCTTAAAAGTAGTGAGGGTGTCTGCTTCCCGAATCTGGACTGGGAGCTGGTTCCACAGGAGAGGAGCTTGATAGCTAAAGGCTCTGCCTCCCATTCTATTTTTGGAAATTCTGGGAACCATAAGTAGGCCTGCATTTTGGGACCGAAGTGGTCTAGTAGGATGATATGGTACTAGGAGATCTTTTATATATGATGGAGCTTGACTGTGTAGAGCAGGGGTCTCAAACTCAATTTACTTGGGGGCCGCTGGAGGCAGAGTCGGGGTGAGGCTGGGCCGCATCAGGTTTCCACAAGAAAAACTTTTAAATAATTTTAATCTTCTCAAATGTCTTTATTTTTTATTTTTAACACAAAATAATATGAAAAAATAAATAAACAAATTAGAAGAAAATAAATAAGAAATTAATAAGAAAATCAATCAATCAATCAGTAATAAGTAAATAAAATAATAATAATAATTATAATAATTAGGATTCAAATGTCTGTATTAACATTTCTTTAAGCTTTCTTCTGAACATGAATTGTCAACATAAGTGGAACATTGAAGAACATGAACTGCTCTTCTGAACATGGCCCCTCTTGCCTACATCTTGCTGCTAGAGACCTGGCAGCGCTTCTTCTCGCATAACTGAGCCACATTTAGCTCACAATCAAGTGTTTAGCCGGCGCACAAAGAACATCATTTCCGCAATGTACGTAATTTCCGTTCCGTGCCGTTCATAACAAACTCGCGGGCCGCACTAACATTAAACTTTAATAATAAGGTGGGGGCCACAAACTATCGGCTCGCGGGCCGCAATTGGCCCGCGGGCCGCGAGTCTGGGACCCCTGGTGTAGAGGTTTATAGGTAAGAAGAAGGGTTTTAAATTCTATTCTACATTTAATGGGAAGCCAATGGAAAGAAGCTAATGAAGGTGAAATATGATCTCTCTTACCAATCCCAGTCAGCAATCTTGCTGCAGCATTTTGGATTAATTGGAGGCTTTTTAGAGAGTTACTGGGGCAGCCTGAAAGTAGAAAATTACAGTAGTCCAATCTAGAAGTAAAAATTTGCATGGACCAGTTTTTCAGCATCACTTTGAGGCAGGATGCTCCTAATTTTGGCAATTTTTCTTAGGTGAAAGAAGGCTGTTCTAGAGATTTGTTTTATGTGTGAGGTAAATGACAAATCCTGGTCAAAAATGACTCAGAGATTCCCTGCAGTACTACTGTGGGCAAGAGTCATGTCATCTAAAGTAGCGATATGGTTAGAAAATATGTTTCTTAGACTTTTAGGCCCAAATACAATAACTTCTGTTTTATCTGAGTTTAGAAGAAGGAAATTATACGTCATCCAGTCCCTTATGTCTTTTAGACATGCTTGTAGTTTGATTAATTGGTTTGTTTCATCAGGTTTCATAGATAGATATAACTGCATGTCATTGACGTAGCAGTGAAAAATTGTATTTTCTAATAATGTTGCCAAGGGGAGACATATATAGAGTAAAGAGTATTGGTCCTAACACAAAGCCTTGTGGAATTCAATAATTAACATTTGTGTATGTGGCAGATTCATCATTAACATAAACAAATTGGAATCTATCTGATAGATACAATTTAAACCAATTTTGTGCAGTTCCTTTAATTCCAATAACATGTTCTAGTCTCTGTAATAATATTCTGTGATCAATGGTGTCAAATGTAGCACTAAGATCTAACAGAACTAGTATAGAGACAAGTCCATTATCTGAAGCCAGAAAGAGATTGTTGGTGACTTTAATCAGTGCGGTTTCTGTGCTATGATGAACTCTAAATCCTGACCGAAATTCTTCAAACAAGTCGTTTCTGCACAGGTGGTCACATAATTGCTTTACCACTACTTATTTTAGAAATAAAGGGGAGATTGGATATTGGTCTGCAATTGGCTAAGACACCTGGATCCAGAAAAGGTTTTTTAAGTAGAGCTTTGATTACCTTATAGGCCTTTGGTACATATCCTGTTTGTAAAGATAGATTAATGATATCTAATATGAACGTGTCTAATAAGGGTAGATCATTGAGCACTCTAACTGGAATAGGGTCTTCAGACATGTTGTTGGTTTAGATGCCATAATAGTTGAAGTTATCTCAGCAAGATCTATGGGCACCAAGCAGTCTAAAAGGGACTGAGGAATTGCTGAAGATTCCAATTCTGTTGTATTTGTGGGGAGGGTCTGGTGAATTGTATTTCTAATAGCTACGATTTTGTTTGTGAAGAAGGTCATGAAGTCATTGCTGCATAGCGTTGAGGGAATACTAGTTTCAACTGAACTATGGCCCCATTGTCAGCCTGGCTACAGTGCTGAAAAGAAACCGGGGGTTGTTCTTGTTTTCCTCTGATAGTGATGAATAATATGCTTTTCTGGCTTTACAGAGTGCTAATTTGTATAAACTCTTTTTCCAGGCTAAGTATGATTCTTGTGAGTGAGTGGAACGCCACTTCCTTTCTAGTTTTCGTGACGCCTGCTTTAAATTGCGGGTTTGCGAGCTATACTATGGAGATCGCCTGTTCAGAATTTCCACCTTCTTTTTTAGAGGGGCAACACTATCAAGTGTAGAACGTAAAGATTCTGCATAATTATCAGTAAGGTAATCAACTTGTACAGGAGTACAGGTAATACTGTTAGTTTATCAATTTCAATGTCGTATGTAAGGACAAGGTCTAGGGTGTGACTAATACCAATTGAATCTAATAATGAAGTAAATGCCTTGTTGAGGGAGTTACTGTCAGCATCTACATGAATGTTAAAATCGCCCACTATGACGACTTTATCTGCACTAAGCACTAAGTCGGCTAACAAATCTGAGAATTCAGTCAAAAATCCAGAATAAGGGACTGGAGGACGGTACACAATAACAAATAGAAGTGGATTTTGAGTTTTCCAAATTGGGTGTGAAAGGCTCAGAGTAAGACTCTCAAATGAGTTATAACTATGTTTAGGTCTAGGGTTTATTGGTAAGCTTGAGTGATAGATTGCTGCTACTCCTCCACCTCGGCCTGAGCTTCTAGGAACATGATAGTTAATATGGCTTGGGGGGGTCGACTCATTTAAACTAACACATTCTTCCTTCTGCAACCAGGTTTCAGTGAGACAAAATAAATCGAATTGATGATCGCTTATCAAGTCATTTAATAACAGAGATTTAGATGAGAGAGATCTGATATTTAATAATCCACATTTAATTGTTTTAGTTTTTTGTTCAGTAAGAGGAGCAGTCCTGATTTTTATTAAGTTATTATGATTAACTCCTCTTGTGATCAGTTTATTTTTTAGTTTGTAAAATTTAGTTCATCATGGAACAAACACAGTCTCTATAGGAATGTGGGAGTTGTGGGGGGGTGATGGCGGTAAGGATACTGCAGAGAAGCATGTAGGACTGGATCTCTACGTCCTAGGCTCAACTCTGGACTGTCAATCTTTTGGTTGTCTAATAAAATCAGCCATGTTTTTTGATAAGACAGAGGCACTATCAAAAGTAGGATGGATGCCATCTCTCCTAATCAGCCTAGGTTGTCCCCAAAAACCTTTCCAATTGTCTATGTAGCCCACATCGTTTGCTGGACACCACCTAGACAGCCAGAGGTTGAGTGACGACATGCGGCTATACATGTCGTCACTGATCAGATTTGGCAGGGGTCCAGAGAAAACTGATTTGCGTAATCGTGCGTCATTTGCTCTTGCATGAATAATAATCTTACTGTATCTACCTTTATCCTTAGACAGGAGTTTCAAATAGGATTCGATGTCGCCCGCTCTGGCCCCAGGGTAACATTGGACTATGGCCGCTGGCGTCTCTAACTTCACGTTTCTGACTATGGAGTCGCCAATTACCAGAGTTCGTTCCTCAGCGGGTGTGTCGCTGAGTGGGAAAAAACGATTAGAAACGTGAACCGGCTGGTGGTGAACCTCGGGCAAACCATCACCCAGTCGGCCTGGCTTTCCGGCTGCTCGGGTACTGCTGGGGGACAGCTAACAGTGGCTATGCTGACAGTGGCTATGCTAGGTTGGTCCGCACCAGGTACCGGGGCCTGACTAGCTGGATCGTTTTCCATGGTGCAGAGCCGTGCTTCCAATTCAGAGAGCCCCCCCTCCAAAGCTGCAATAACCTTACACTTATTACAAGTACCGTTATCACTAAAGGAGGCAGAGGAAAAACTAAACATGTGGCACACAGAGCAAGTCAGAGGAGAGACAGAAGGAGACGGAGAAGGCATTGCTAGGTGCTAGGCTACTGAAGCTAGATCGATTAAGTTTAGTTACCGTTAGCTAGTTTGTTTAATTATTTCAGGAGAGCAGGTGTTTGTGTAAACAAGTCTTATGCCCCAAGTGATAGTTTATGTACAGAGAAATCACTAATTTAGAAAACAACAGCTACGATTAACGAGTGAACAATCCTTTTGCAGAGACCCGAAATATTGTGAAGAAACAGGAAGTGACACAATATGCTTACCACAGGAGGAGTCCCCTAAACCTTTAAATGCAAGAAAATTCAAATGGATGTGCATTCCCATCCACAGTTGTTATTGGTGATACTAATAGTTCAACTGTGTCCCAATAAACCAACACAGGAAGATCTAAATAACAGTTGAACCTCATATCCAAAGACAAAATTACACATTTTCCACCCCATTCCATTTTGTGCTTTGTTAAATCAGCCCGTTCTCATTCCCGAGGCATCAAAAATTACTGTCCTTTCTGCGCTATATGGGGATGCTCAGAAAACCAGTTTATGTTACTGATCGATGTGCTGACCTTTCAGTGTAGTAAAATGAAAACATGACGCTTCAATAATTGGCACTTAAAACAATGAAATAGAATATAAAGTGAAAAAGTCTCACAGGGATTTTAACTGGTGGCAGACCGTACAACATGAGAAAGGACATTTCCACAGCAGGCTGGGTTTGGTTTGAGCCTTAATGATGATTGTAATGTGGCCCATGTGGTTACAACAGTAAGTAATTTATCTTCTAACTTAACTATAAGCTGGAGTTCTTGTATCTACCCCATTTATTTCCTAACGTATTCTAAAGTTGTTTTCCCTAACCCTGACTTAGTTTTTTGTGTATATAAAGTCCTATGGCGATGCCCCTGGAATATCCTATACTGACGCCAAAGAGGACCTTTAACATATTGATGTTAAGGTCCTCTTTGGCGTCAGTATAGGAAATAAGAGACTCCAAGGGGGTCAAACAGTGGTGGTCCTGGAGCCTCCAAAAGTAACGCCAAAGGGCTTCAAAACTGGCGAGATTTGACAAACAAAATCTCGCCAGACATTGCCAGTCAAACAGGAGGGTGTGGGATACACCAATTTTCATTGGTAAATCTGAACAAATGGCCTGTTAGTTACAACTATGAACACTGTTTTATTGTCCAAGTCCTCTTATAGAGCTCATGCACTGCCACAGGTTTCTGTCATGCCATGATTTGTGCCCACTCAATGCCATTGATTCGCAGTAATCGACTAACAATTGTTTACTGTAGCAGAGCACTGGAGGCTTTATACTGTGTCAGCCCACGCCTGGTGTGTGCTTTGCACAGGAACATCTATCTTGACTCTAACATAGGAATTCACCCAGAGCAGTTTTTTGTTTACAAAGTGCCGCAAAGCTGAACTTGGAGAAAGATAGTAGAGAGTCTATTATGGTTTTAGTTTGAGGCTCACAGGCTTGTGTGTGTTTCAGTGGGTTTTGTGACATAAATGGCATAAATGTGTTTGTGACTCCACTGTCACCAACTTACAACTTGTTTGGGCCCATTGCCTGTTGCTTTAAGAACTGGAGGTGGACTCCCTCTGTTTTTGAGCCAGGAGGCAGGAGAACATGGACACATATTTGCACTATGCTGTTGATATGTGCATCAATAGAGATGCACATATCAACAGTTTGGAAACATATGCACTGCAAAACATAACGGCAACTCTGAACAGTAAAAACAGTCAGAAGAAGCACTCCTTTGTTCAGATACTCACAGAAATGAGATTTATATGGTAGACACTGCAGCAGCCACACAAATTTGAAAAGTAAAAACTGGCCTTTGGACTCAAATTTAAAAAACTAAATGCTTAAATTCAAAAGACTCATTAACAGGAACCAAACAAAAATAAGGGGCAAAGGTGAGGTTATACTGAGATCATTCAGAATTACAGTAACCACACATGCTATGATTTATAGATATACAAAGAAAAAAATAAGTCCCACAAGATAAGATTCATCAAGTAGGTCATGAAAAAGTTTTTCACACATACCCTTCTCTGAAATTAATTCAATATGGAAATTTACAAGAATACCTCTTTGCTTCCTGTATTTTATTTAAAAAAAACATATAGATATTACTAAAGTCAAAAGGAAAGGAAGTAAGGATGTTACTGGTGCCATTATGTGCATGGCCAACAGGTTGTCTAGTAAAGTACGTGCTACATTCATACCAAACAACAGTCACAGGTGGCTGGAAAAGATCAGAGTAATGAAATATGCTGTAATACTGGGGCTACCATAAACGCATGCGCTCTCATAGCCCTAACAGATAACAATGTAAATGTTAATAAAACCAATCAATATAGTCTCATACTACAAGTCATCAGTGACTTTATCAATGCCTCAACAAGACCACAACAGCTGTGCACTATGTACCCCCGACCAGAGGTAATAAATTACTACCAGTGCAAATATGTATAGTATTGAGGTACTTTTTTTTACAGATGTACAGTAGATTTATTAAAACCTATGAGCAGCTAATAAATGCCGATGTATTTTATTGGAGGAATCACCTGTCTGCATGAAAAGATTGCAAATCTTAATTTTCTTAAAAAAAATAAGAATTAAAATGAGTTCATGAATGTCCTTTTTTGACAATTAAAGTTTAAAAACTTCAAGAGCTAAAAATTAGGCACACCTCCTGCCTCTTCTACAGAAGTTAATATTTTATTTGACTACCTTTTGACAATACTCCAAAAACACACAAGAACTTGTTGCTGTCAATTAACTTTGGTGAAGGCAAAGTCAACCACTCAGTGAAGATCAGAGCATGTTTATGACTCATGACTGGTCTCTCTGCTTCTTTGTGTACCTGTATGAATTTATATATTTTTAAATTTTCAGTGAAATGCTAATGAAATTGTTTTTTGCACATCAATGCTGTTGAGGTTGCTTGCCACAAAAAACAGTGAAAACTTGCATCTACGCATGTGTTGTAGCAGCACTCAAGAAGCTTTGTTTGGAATATATAAACTGCCTATGTCTTTCTGAAGGCAGAAGCTAGATAGTTGACAATTGTAGGTATTAGCCCTCTGTTTTAGGACCGATATTTGGTCTGGGTTTGATGTTGGATTTTGGGGATGTGTGGCTCCTGAGAAAGGTTCCAGAGAGCAAAATATCTCTCTAAGATCTAGATTATATGTCTGCAAACCAGACTTTCCCAGCTGTGGGAGTCCTCATGCAATTTAATCCAGAGACACTGTGTTGAGAAAAATCTTTGATCCGCATGTCTACAGCAGTTTAAAAGTATTTAAAATTCCATCCATTATCTGTAACTGCTTACCCTGTTCAGTGTCACAGGGGAGCTGGAGCTTATCCCAGCAGAGAGACAAACACAGACACACAACCAGTCACACTCACACCTACAGCAGTTTTGAGTCACTTATTAACCTAACATGCATGTCTTTGGACTGTGAAAGGAAACCCATACAAACCCATGGAGATCATGTGAAGTCTAAACATAAGAAAATCCAGCTGTTCTTTATTCTAACTGAGCACCTTCTAGTTCTGAGGCAGCAGCACTAAACACTTTAAAACCATATTGCCAGTATTTACAGAAATACTGTAAAATGCTATTTTTTATAAAAATTACTATACATTGTCTAAATTCTTCCTTTCAGTCCAGCTGTTATTTTTAGCTGCTTGAACTACTCAGAGGTTAGTAAAATCTATGGTCCCTTTTTAAAATCATGTTTGATTAATATTATGTGAAATACCTCCAGAGCCCTTTAAATCATGTTGAAGTTAAAAGAGCTAAAGAGTTAAATTAAGCAGAATTCCGTAACTTCCAAATCTGCATGACTGCATACCAAAAGAGGTTCAGTTGAGTTAGTTCACCAACAGAAGTATTTAAAAAAACACTGCAATACCTTAATCAAAAAATATTGGACTAAAACCTATACAGGTGTATTTTACAAGAGGACAGACATGGGCTCTGTTCAGGGCAAACTGGGAAATCCATTTCATCACGGAGCAGGCTTTGTACTCTATGACCTATTAAAACGAGAATCTGCTGAATACAAACTATTACAACAATGTTGGTGGAACACTAAGTACAATCAGAACCCTTAACCATATTGTGTAAATTTGTTTGTAACTTGTTACAACAAAAGACAAAATGCGCATCTTGTTCAGAAGAGTATTGTAATTATGAATTTGTTGACTTCACAGGTGGAGCTGCTATGTTCCAATTTATTTTAAGTCCATTTTTGTTCAGACTTTTTTCAGTGTTCCCTTTGGTGACAACCCTCACTGTTCTGTTCTTTTTATTCAGAACTCTTGGATTGCATAGTTCACAGACTACATAGACTTCGTGTTAGAAACTTAAATTAATCACTAGTCGACCACTACCTAGCTTTGACCTTTCATGTCATTATGAGCCTGAGATTTGAACAGATTACAAATAGGAGAACTGAAGTAAGATACAAACTCAAGTTTCTTTCTCCCACTGGAAATCTTGTAGGGGAAAAAAATTAGTGTCGCAAGGAGAGTCCTCCCCCTTTTTTTGCAGTGGGGATCTCCCTGTTGATCGTAATGTCTCTCCTGCTGCAGGAGTCAGCATGCCGCTGCTGCTACCTCATTATTCCATCTGTCAGGGAGGAGTAGAAATCGAGAAATAGAAGAGAGTCATGGAGGAAAGATGGCAAGGTGTTATCAAACTCAAGGATGAAGGGTCAATAAAAACAGATGGTGTTGAAAAGCCACTTTGAAAAGCCTGATGCTCTGAGCAAACAATGCGAGAATCCATTTTAGAGAGCAGAGAGGTCACTTTTACCTCCAATCCTCTCCCCGTAGTTGTCTTCTCTCTCCTCCTGTGATTTTTTCAGTGTTTTTGTCATTGCAATCACCTCCTATGACCCATGTTGACAAAGCAGATTCATGACTATGACTATCAAATGATAGCAACAGTTTGCCTGCAAATCATATTGATAAAATGATAAAAACATTTTCTTCTTTTAGTACTCTTGGTACAAATTGTTATAATGGCTGTTTGTTTAGCCAGGCATGAAGCTTTAACAAGGCTGAACCCTGTTTTTACCCTTTTGTCTGCCCGTATCAACAGCATTTTTTACTATTCAGTCTGTCTGTGCTGAACGATGACAAGCCTATTTACATTGTGTATCTGATTGATAGCCTAGGAGTGTATTACATTTCTCTCTGGAAGTCGAGTCGGGGCAACCAGTCTTCTTTCTTGTGCTCCTTCAGTGACAGATTGTTACATCCTAAATGCCTGAAGGAGTGATATCTGAGGTCTTTTTTCCCTGTTGCTGTCAGACTTTATAACCGGAGCTGTTCCCAGTGAACCATTATCAATATTAGTCACTTTAACACTATATTTTCAAACTGGTGAAACTGATTATGTATGTATGATTGTGTATATACTGTATTTTGTATATACTAGACTGTATATACTGTATTTTTGGATTGTATATATACTGTATTCTGGTAATTCTTCTTTGCTGTACTCGGAACATTCCTTGCTGCTGTAACATGGAAATTCCCCTTTATCACAATAACTCATGACTATCCTATAGTCATGAGTTCTACAACCTCTTGTACCTCAAAATGTGTCGCTAAGTGTGACCTCTCCGGTGATTGCATGAGGTAGTTTAATCTTCCTGGGGATGGATGATAAGTCTGAATGCAAAATAAGATTCCATCTTTGTTAAAAGAAGGATTTTTACTTAAGCATAGGTGGTTTCTTTCACTTCTTTTTCAAACCATCAATTGTCTTTGTCCAAAGTGCCTAGATTTTCATCTTCAGTTGATTATTGCGTGTCGTTCAGATGAATATACACTGCTGATTCTGGTCCCTCCTATGTTGGTGTCCCATTAGCCCTTACAACACTGTTAAAGACTCTCACCAGTGCCTCTCACCTTTACATCCATTTGTTCCTCTACTTACTTTCTAATAACTTCTCTAAGCTTCAATGTTCCACTAATTCATTTGAGCTCCAGTCAGAGCCGATACAAAACAAACAGCTTGGCTAAATACCATTTCATTGACTCCCAGTTGCTCTTCTCTCTCTGTTGTCAGATCAGCAGCTCTTTGCTGGCTGTGTGAGAGGCGTTTGTTTGACTCTAGTTACAAAGTAAACAGAATATGGTGGAGACATGGTCAGACACAGGGAGACAAAGTAAAGCCATTTATTGAAGTGTTGACACCAGATAAGAGTGTGATTATCTTTGCACAAAAGGTTAGGCTCTAGTAAATGGTATCATACAGTAAGGTCACAGAATACATGTTTAAAGTTTCGGTAAATGTAGACTTACACATTATTCCCAAGGGATGTGTGAGGTTTCTCCAAAAAAACTTCACTATAGTTTTGAGTCTGTTTAAAACACATTTGTGACCCCCTTCTTCAACTACTGATTAATACTGTCTGCTTATTTTGCATTATTCTGAATCAGTTTCTAACAGAAATAATAGATTCTAAAAGTATTTTTTAGGAGATGAGATTCTACTCTATGAAAAAGATCTATTTCTTCAGTGTGATTCTTAACCTTGACCTAGGTTGATTAAATATTTATATTTACATTTTACATTCTCGTTAGGGTCACATTAAGGTGACTTTGTGGGAGATATTTTTCACAAATTTTAATTTCATAAAAGTTGAAACATCATGTAAAACATTCATAAAATCAAATGCAATGATTTATAGATAATGTAAAATACATTTTAATATTAAATACTTTAAAATAATGTGTCATGTTTACACTGTGTTGCATCACATCTTTTATTATCACTCTGTTGGTGTTTGGGAATTAAGGGTTTTATATTTAAGGGAAGAGTAAAAGCCCAGACAATGGGCAGATTGTTGTTTGACATAGTGTTGCCTTCTCTGGAAAAAGACATCATCTAGATATCAACATATGACACTCCAAAACCTTTAGATGTTTAGAGTCTTCCCTAATACACAAGTTACATATGCCCTTTGCATCCCTGCACCTTTAAAAATACTTTTTAGATGGTTGCTAATAACACAACAGGTTGTCCCTCTCCAGTTTAGCGTGTCTGTGTTTCGTGGGGCTGGACCCGAATATTGAAGTATTCAGACTGTTTGGGGATTTCTTTTTGTTTATTTTCCACTTTAAATGAGCTTAGTCTCAAAGGATCTGGATCTTGATCATATTTGGTTGTTTCTATGCATGATTGAGTTTTAACTTGAACTTGTGTATGCAGTGACAAATTGTGTTTCTAAAAATGTTTTTCAGAGGTGTCCTGAGCTCATGCAGAGATTGCCCTACAGAAATAAGTTGTTTTTTTTAATGCAGTCCCTCCTGAGGGCCTGAATTTACATTTCGTTTACATTTTGCTAAACACCCCACTTTTTTGGAAATGGGGATTGTAGTTTTCAAACTCAATTTGCTGATCACACTCACACAAAACCCCTTGGCACTGCTGAGAATTCTATTTTTTTCTTAGTAAAAAAAACACTTCTTGTCATATTTCCCAAAACACTGTCAATCAGCCAATTAAATACTCCATATCTGCTGAAATCAATTATCTCCACCACACAAATGCCCTACAACACTGTTGTGAAATTATTGAGTTAATGGGTTTTTTTTCCCACACAGACAGTATCAAATCTCTCGGCAGCAATTAAGAACATTATCCACCCTCGTGTTTTAGTTTAAACCCATTCCAGGTCCATTTTGCTAACTGGCAGGCTCAGTTCTGATTGAATTTGAAGCTACAGTAAGAGCACATTGTGTACTCTCAGCCTTGTTAAAATACATTAGGTGACCACAAATGCACAGTTCAGCTGTTGAGAGTTGTGGTCATTTAATTGTGAGAGCTCTATAGCATGAATAATTGACCTTATGTTGGAAAAAAAACAATTAGTACTTCAAGCTGATAATACTGTATATAGTTGAGGTTATTGTGAAGTGGCTTCCTGGCTGACAGTGTAGACAGTCACTGCAGCTTTACTGTTCAGCAAAACCATGAAGGTGCAATACATATCCATACATGTGCTTAAGGTTTCTTCTCATATCTGCAGCAGGGAAAATTTGCACATTCATTATTTAACTTTTTAAGTTGCTTCTGTTTATCAGTGTCCTTTACTACAGAGGCAAGTGACCAGTACGTAACTAGACGACTAGTTGTTTGTAATGGTGACACCTGAGTTTTACTGTCTAACATTTAGCGAAGTACTGTATGTAAGGAAAACTTTAATACAGTTGTATGCAACACTGCCTTCTAAAAACTACAGTCCTATGCAACTGAACTGCAATCACAATTATGTCTACTGTGTATAGAAAATGTAACACTCAGGAATACATTTAGAGTGAAGGTAGCACCAAAACATCTTGGTTCAGGATAGAGAAACATCAAGGTTTTGTTCAAAGTTTATTACATATGTTGTCTGAACTGAGTTTTTCATTATTAAGTCAGACCACAATCTTCCTCTAGCCTCAACTAAAAAAGACAATAATTAAAAAGTTTAACAAAGCTGTAGTCATACAAACGGAATGTTGCCCTGCAAGATTGGATATTTTGGCAGAAAGGACATTTGCAACTTTTCATTTACAATAAAGGTCTGTTCATAAAAGAAAATGTACTCCGTTGCAGTTGTATTCCCTCCAAAAACATGTTTGCGGTATATATACATATTTTTTTAATCTGGCATATGTAGTTACATTGTATATAAGTATTACTATTGCATTCGTTCTGGAGAAACAGGTCAACCTAGACTAAAGCCACTGTAGTATGTGCTACCAGATGTTGTAATACATGTAACGCAGGGGGAATACCAATCTTGTACATGTTCTCCCTGCTTTAGAACCATTGGAAGCAAATTATTGAAGTGACCCAAGATAAAAATCAGACATTTTAATTCCAGGAGGGAAATTGACAAACTAATCATCAGTATATGTATAACATTATACATTACACAACAGTATACTGTTGTTTTTCTTTAATCCTGTTTTTTGTTCTTTGTTCTTATTGCTGCTGTAACTCAAGAATTTAACGACTGTAGGATCAATAAAGTCTTATCTTATCTTATCTTAGCAGAATGAAAACAGTACATCATTAATTACAATCCAATAAAGCAATATACATTAATATACATAAAGCAGTATACATTATTATGAAAATGACTCAATCTAGATAAAGAGTTGTTGGTACAATAAGTATAATCTGCCCATAATCTCTAAACTAAAAAAATTAGCTGCAGTTGAATAATGCCATGTCCTGAATCAGCATGGTCCTCCCACCCATTTTTTGTTATTTTCTCATCATCTCTCTGCAGGTTGGCACTTTCTGCCGTTTTAAAGTCTGCCACTCACTTTCCACAGTCGTTTCTTTTACCTCTTTCACTCAGCCAGGCATTTGCTGAAGCAAACTCGCAAGGTCAAAGCAGTTCACGCACTCACGCTCTCTGTCTCTCTCTCTCTTTCTGTGTTTCTCTGACTTTGTATCTCTGTGTAGGACTCTTGTCCTCTGCCTGTCGATGCACCCTTGAGATTTTGGCAGTGGCAAGTTGTGATGGTTAGTTGATTAGGCTAGCTAGTGCAGCTCCTGACAAACTGTCCTGGATTATGTCAGTGCCAAAGTCTGATCTCCCACTCCCTCACTCTCTCTTTCTCTATCTCTTGTACACAGACAAACACTCTCTGCTACCACTCCCATATTTAAGTAGAATTTATTTTCAACTTTCAGCATGTACTGTATTCTGTTTTTGTTTTATAAGGCACTTTTCAAATTGAAATTAAACCCTTTGCCTTGGTTATTTGAAAAGAAAATGCTTTGAAATTGTCCTATTTTATTTTCCCTTGCAAGTTTTAATACTTCATATTACATTAACACCACATATTACAATAACGTTTATAGCACATAGTACACTATGCAGTGGTATTAATTATATGTCTGTTAGCCTAAATCCCGCCTGAATGACACATGTCCTACAAAGATGAGAACAACGTTAAAGTTTTCGTATTGGAAATGAAACAGGGGCAGAAATTGAAAATAAGATGTCTTCTTTCAATCTTATCTCAGCTTCTGCAGTTTAATTAAATGACTCAAAAATAAAAAACACAAAGTCAAATTATTTCTTGTGCCTCTGTGGCTTTTGCTGATGAGTTTGTGGAGTTATTTTCAGTGTCTTTGAAATTAAACAGGTGTGGCTTAGCAATGTCAGTTTCACAGCCAAAAGGTCCAATCTGATGCTTGACTGAGGCTGAGTGTGAGCATGTGAATGCAGTTCATGTAATTATGTCTATCACTTAACAGACTGTTTATGGTGTATCCTACCTCCTACTCAAAGCATGCTAGGAAAGACACCAGCTCAGTATGACCTTAGGCAGAATAAAGCACAAAGTGCTGAAAATCAAGTATGGATTGCATTATTTTACCCAGAATTTGCCCAAAATGTGTGGAGTCACATGTAAGTCACATGAAGTCCTGAAACAAAGTCATCTCAAGGCACTTTACATAATAAAGTCAAGACTGTACAAACATTTAGAGAAAAAAAACTCCCTCCTTTAACGGAAGAAACCACCAGCAGAACCAGACTCAGGGTGGGAGACCATCTGCCTTAACCGGTTGGGGTGAGTGGAAAGTGAAGAGAGAAAAGAACAGAGCAACACAAGCAACAACAAAACATTGAGCAGGTTGGTAGGACCGGTAGCTGCGCACTGGAAGACACACAGCTCCAAAGCCGGGGACACCTGAAGACAGGGACAGAGAGAGTGAGACAGAGAGGGAGAAAGACGACTACAGGTTAAAGAAAACACAGAGTTAATGTCATAGAGTGGTGACATATAAATATGGGTTGAGAGGAGAGAGGGAAGAGTAGAAGAAAGTGGCTCAGTGCAGAGTCCCCCAGCAGTCTTAGCCTATAGCAGCATGACTATAACTAACTATATGCTTTATCAAAGAGGAAGGTTTTGAGTCTAGTCTTAAAAGTAGAGAGATTGTGTGCTTCCCGAATCTGGACTGGGAGGTGGTTCCACAGGAAAGGAGCTTGATAGTTAAAGGCTCTGCCTCCCTTTCTACATTTGGAAATACTGGGAACCACAATTAGGCCTGCATTCTGAGACTGAAGTGGTCTATTAGGATGATATGGTACGAGGAGATCTTTTAGGTATGATGGAGCTTGACAGTTTAGAGCTTATAGGTAGGAAGAAGGGATTTAAATTCTATTCTTCATTTAATGGGAAGCCACTGGAGAGAAGCTAATGAAGGTGCAATATGATCTCTCTTACCAATCCCAGTCAGTAATCTTGCTGCAGCATTTTGGATTAATTGAAGGCTTTTTACTGAGAGTTACTGGGACAGCCTGAAAGTAGAGAATTACAGTAGTCCAATCTAGAAGTAACAAATGCATGGACCAGTTTTTCAGCATCAGTTGTTCCGATGTTCCGAATCAGTGACAAATTTAACAATGATGTGGCATCAAGTTATATAGCATTCCAAAAATGTTCTATATTATGCTGGAGCCCCATCTGACGTTTTTTACTGCTTGTGCACATGAAGAGTATTATTTGGTCAGCTGGAAGTTAACCTTTTGGAGTTTCAGCTCATGTGTAAAGAGATGCTTTCTATATGCTCCAATCATTACTTACATTTCATTTGGGTAGTGACCATAAGCATAAAGCACAGACAGGATACTAGTTTGGACAGACAAATTGAAGCATGTGCTGCTGTCTACTCCCTCAGTGTGACATTTGATGCTATTCAGTGGACTGTTTCTACCAGCATATGTATACTCTTTGGCATGTTCTTGTTTGACATGTCAATAGGCACAGTAGGTGCCACTTCACAAAATACTAAACACAGTTTGTTTGATTTTTCTACATTTAGGCACAAAGAAAAAATGTATTACAGGCACCAAAATTACAATTATTGCACATTAGGAATCATGGTTTTTGGTTTTACACACTGACTGACAGTATGAAAAAGTTAATCAACTGGTGTCTCTTTTTTGTGTTTAGTCTCCCAATTCTTGTCTTTATAAGTATTTTTAAATTGCCAACAGCAAATATTACAGCCACCATATGCAGCTAAAGTACCAAAAATATTGATAATGGTAACTGAACCCATCAACTAGCTAAAAATATATAACAATTGTGTGAATTTCAGTTTATATCAGTGGTTTTATATTACTGTGATAATAATATTCTCATGCCAAGAGTTGGATGCTGCCATGACAAAGACATGTACGCAGAGGTTTGACACTTGAGTGGCAGCCATCCATAACAGAATGAGGTCTTCCAGGTGTAGACGCACATAGTGATGCTCTTTCTCTTACACACACTCATAGCTTCTGGCAGGGAAGGTTTTTTTTTATAGTTTAGTTAATTAAGTCTAGAATAATTGCTTAGAGGTTCCTTTTCTTCTTCTCCTCCCTCTCACTTACATTTCCTCTTCTTTGCTTGAGAGAGGAATGTAATTAAAGAGAGAAAGAGTTTTCCCAAGGTTTGATCATTGTCTCTATCCTCTAATGGCGAGCTTATTCCTGCTGTCTATCATCGACAGCTAGAGAGAGACACCTAGGAGAGAGCAGGAGGAGATGTTGGAAAAGCAATGAAGATAGATAGATCTGTCAATGAGAGGAGAACAGAGATGGCTAAGGCAAAGCGAGCATCAGACAGAACGAGAATGTGAAAAGAAGTGGTGAGAAAACATCCAGGAGGTGAGACAGTAAAAGGGGTATTAAAGGTGGGTTTACACATTGCACAGTTACACATTGGGGACCCTTGTGGTAAAACATCTCAAATGAAGAAACACACTATTTGGTCATGTCCATGGTCTAGGCAGTGAGATTTCACCAAGTATTAAAGGAGAACTTCTGTTTTCTGTTTTCTAACTCAATCAATACAATGTCCACAATCACAATACAGACCTTAGGTCCACTGATTCTCACGTTTGGTTAATTGTCAATCCGTGGCCCAGATTTACTAGTTTATTGAGGCCATAGACGTCCAATGTTGTCCAAAGACAATTAAAAACACACCAGCTCCGTTCTTGTTACTCAGAGTTGCTTCAAAGACAACATCCAAGTGCTTCTCCTTGCTTCTGATGGCACTTTAATTTCAGTGTCTCCTCTCTAACTTCGAATTTTCATTGCATTGTACCGGATTTGTAAGTCACTTTCGATAAAAGCGTCTGCCAAATGTATCAGTGTAAATGTACAAGTTTAGAAGTGGTCTGACAATTAAAACTAGAAATTCAAACTGGACTTTTTTTTTTCAAAAATCATTAGTTGGTTCATTCATATATGATCTTATATATTAAAATTTGCCATCACATAAATCCACTTTACAGTTATCAAACATGGCATCTAATGCATAAATACTTATTGTGTGTTTAATGGTTAATGCTACATTAATCATGGAAATGATGTCACACCTGAGCTGACCAGGTTCAATCACACTAAGCAACGTCAACTTAACCAATACAAGTTGAAGCTAGTTGTTGTTTATACCAGCACATTACATTGTACTTAGCAACTTTTAAACACCATAGCAACATGCCCACAGACAGTCAAACAGCATGTTGTAGAAACTATGACTACCCAGTTCAAATGGAATGAACTATAACACCCTGTTTTTTAGCAATTAATGTAGAGATTTAACTAAAGATAAATTTTGGCTAAACCAGTTGTTTGATCTCACACCCCAAGTTTAACTGCTGCCTACAATTTCAAGAATCAACTGTCATTTGAAATTAGAGATTTAGTTAAAGTAGCTGGGAAAATAAAACTGCTGATGTAATTCTTGATCACCACAGAGCTCTATAAGATTATTGTTTATCATGCCAATACATTGATATATGGGGTAAATCAAGCCATTGTCTTTGAAATCAATGTATTTTTTTTATTTGTTAGTTATTTCAACCTTTATTTTTAATTTAGCCAAGTCACACAGAACAGACTCAATTTTTAATTTCAAATAGTTTTAGACACATTTTTAAAGAAGTCATTTACTAAACAGCTGGCTGGAGATGCAGCTGTAGAGAACTGAATAAAGAAGAAAATGTATGAGTCCTTGTCAACCACAATCTTTACACTTTGTGAGGTTTCGTACAGCAGCAGTAGCTAACAGATAGCAGGGCTAAATCTGGGACAGGAAGAAGCACACACACACGTCTGTACCTCTGTACTTGTGAGGACACTCATTGACATAATGCAATTCCTAGCCCCTTACCCTTACCAAAATCTAATTCTAACCCTGACTTTAAAACCCACTCTTGACCCTCAAACATCCCTTTAAAGATGTTTAAAGTTTTAAGGACCTGCCAAAATGTCCTCGCTTCCCAAAAATTTCCTCATTCTCTTAGTAAAAAATGAAATTTGGTCCTCATTAAATAGCATCTACAGGAACACACATAATACACACACTAGAATATATATTTCTGCTAAAACAATTTATCATCAAACTGCAGAAGAGTGGGCCTACATGCATGTGTGTGTTAATGCAAACATTCCAAATTCTTTAATAGACATTGGCTATCAGATGTTTGTATGAGTGTTTTCCTTTGAATGTGGGCCAACATATTGGATTATTCCAGACTGGGCCGTGTTTGCCTTTCAGTACCACTGTATTACAAATTCAGCAGCCAAGAAGGGAGTTAATATGTCTAATGCACATGGACACCTCCAACTAATGCATTTGTGCTGTAGCCAAGGTGTGAGAAAATGCTCTCAGACCTCTCACCTTCTTGGATCCAACACCTCACAAAACAACCTACATTTACATTTACATTTAGTCATTTAGACTTACAGAGGAAGTCGCTTACAAGTGCTTAACTGCTTCTCCATTCCAGCAAAACATGTATCATTTCTCACCTCACCTTCAGAGAGGTGTAAGGCGATGAGGCAGATGAGGTTAGCCACGATTGAAGACTTGTGACTAAATCTTGTTTTTATTGAAGAAGTGGGAGCAAAAACATGACAGTGAGGGAGGATAACTTCTCTTGTTTCTATTGTGAATCAACTTGTTGGAAGGATTAACTTAATCCAGTGACATTTTGTTGATACATGCCTCAGTCTGACTTTATTGAAGATATCGACAAAAGTGAGACTGCACTTGAATCAAGTGAAATTATCTTGCAACACTGACTGTCTTAAGGGAGGAGAGGTGTACAAACAAATAAGAAACAAAATGCCATGACAAGAATTCCTTCTCCTTAATGTTTGTCTCTAATAATGTAGACGTTTCGAGTTGCTTCTTGACTTAAAACTCTAGTCTCTACTCAAGGATTTTTTGTAGCTTGTTGCAAAACTAGTATGATTTAGATTCTAAGTTGACAGTTTTTTAGGCAATGTTGTAGAGTTTATCTGTAAGATAAAATCTAACATATTTTTTTAAATCTCAATGATGTCCACCATTCAACCAATCAATTAATCACTCAATAATATATGATGAAAATAAAAATGAAAATAAATAAATAAACCAATAACACACTATCTAAAACTGCCCTGAGTTGCAAACCTGCAAAATTAAGTCAATTATTATTAGGAGCCTCTTGGTTTCTTTCTCCACTAAAGCAACAGATATTGATTTAACAATGAATATCTGTCTCTTGCATCAGGTCTGATGTAGTGCCTGTTTGGTCTGTTTACAGAAAACCTATTGTCAGAACGAAAAGATCTTTTTCCAGGATCATAACTTGTATGTCTGTCATTATTTTTTTAAGGACTTTCAAGACTGATCTCATTCCCATGTCATAAATAACTGATGTTTTGTCAACCACTTTGGCATTTTATGTTAAGTCACTGTACACAAAATGATGCCTAGAACAATGACATGGTTATTAATATAATAAGCCATGAAGTCCAAATTCAAAAATACAAAAGTTCAGTGTGAAAAGTGTGTTCTAACATGACATTATTTTTAGCTGAACTAGGTTTTCACTTATCCTAACCCTGCATTTGTTTGATTTGATCCCTGGCTCCTCTGGTCACATGTAAAAGTGTCCTTGAGCAAGACACTGAACCTCCTACAACCGCCTAGTTGCTCTCGGTGAGCGTCGGCCAGCTGCATAGCATCTCCTCCATCTGCGTATGAATGTGTGTGAATGGGTAGATAAGAAACAGTGTAAAGTGCTTTGAATACCAGCATGTAGAAAAGCACTATATAAGTGAGACCGTTTACTGTTTAATCCTAACCAGTCAACCAAACTGTGATGTTTCCACAACAGCAGGCGCGCATTTCTGACTCTCGTGATGATAATAACACACACAAGATACAAAGCACCTTTAATCAAACTGTTTTTGACAGGTCTAGGCCAAAGGTCAAGAGGAGGGGGTGGTGGGCGTGGGGATTGTTCATTGCTCCCATTGAAGTGCCACACACCCCTATAGAGCGATAATTGAAACTTTAATAAATGAATCCCCTGATAACCCAGAGAGTCAATTCCGCTCGGGACTGTTTTATCAGGACTCAGCGGGTGAGATGGATTCTCATGTGGTTATAAAAGGGCCCAATAGAGGTCTTACTGAGACTTATCTACCCATTCACACTCTCAAACACACATACATTCATACACCGATGGGGGAGCTGCTATGCAGCTGGCCGACGCTCACCGGGAGCAACTAATCGGGCGTTCAGTGTCTTGCTCAAGGACACTTCGACATGTGACCAGAGGAGCCGGGGATCGAACCAACAACTGTGGGATTGGTGGACGACGCGCAACCAAACATCTCTCTAAACAACAGACAGGCTTTTCTAAGAATGGCTGCGTGATTTTTACAGTAAAGAATCGCTTCTTTTTTAAAGTCAAACCTGCGGTGCCAAACCATAAATGACTCTCTGTTTTTGACACTCATCTGATCAGCGCCATAACACTCTGTACCTGGGTATGGACCTACATAGTCAAAAGTGTTCTCTGAGCTGAATTTGTGAGGAAAATGCCCCTTCACTGCATCCTGAAAGCCCATGGTTTTGGGTAGGGTTACTAAGGGAAACGGTAGGAATGCTGCTGAATCAATAAACCTCAGCCCGTAATTGGGCTCTGTACACAAGATCAACTTTGACCCCTGCAAAACCATTTTTGGCATTATGACCAGAGAAAGCATAGTTTTAACTATGATGTGTCCATCAAACCCTCTTGAGTTATGCGCTAGAAACACAGTGTCTTAGTAATAGGGAGTGCGGAAGTGCAGCAGAAATTTCATGCAACAATTGGGCCCCCACCAGTCCCACTTTTCATTGTTCCCCGTTTCTACGCTTACATAAAAGGGCACATGCACACCGTTTTTATCAGGGTAAGTCTCAAAGCCATAGAATATTAATTTCTTTTCAGGGATTTGTGTCCATTTAGGGTGCATGCGCAGCCACACCTTCTCGGGCTCCTCTTGAATTGAATCTGTCGTGTTCAGATAATCCCGTTGCTCTAACACTTGTTTATATATATAATCTGAGACAATTCACAAGTTAAAAACTCTACTTACTGCTGGATGACGAGGTCCAGTTGCCAACTTCCGTTTAGCGGCTACCTTTCTATTAGCCGATGATGTCTCTGGTTGGTCGTGTGCCTGGGTGCTTGAAGATAGGCTATCGGGTTCCGGCCCAACAGTATGCGTTCCGGTGACTGAGATTTCCTCCTGGCTATTAGCTGTGTTATCTACAGCCGGATGGTCATTCTGGGGCTGAAATAATGTCCTCGGGTACATCAGTGTCCGGCACGGCTGCATCAAAGTTAGTTCTGTATTCCTTCAAATGTAGGAACTCGCTCTCTTGAAATAAAAAAATACATGGTAAGTCAAAACTATTACTTTTTATTTTAATTAATAATTATTCATGATTACGCATAAATAGCAGCATATCACTTATTATCAAGTAATGCCTCTGTCACGATTTGGCCTCTCAGCTTCACTTCCTCCCCTGGACTTTTATTTTGTTACCCATTTTTCTCCATATCCTGTCCGTTTCTACAATTACTCAGCCCGCTTTACCACCTTTGATTGACCTCAAATGGTTTCACCTGTTCCCTCCTGCCTATTTATACTTGGTCTTCACCACAGCTCTCTGGCAGATCGTCTTTTTGCATGACTGCCCTGCAGTCCTCCAGAGAGTTTTTTGCCACACTGGCTTTCATGTTTGGACCCTCTTACTCTGCATGCCTGCATGCCTGTTCCTCGGTTAACCTGCCTGCACAGTCACAACTCATCTGCAAGTCAGTCTTCTGCCACAATTCTTCTTCAAGCCGTCTCCTGGTAACCTGCCTGCACAGCCAACTCAACTGCAAGCCAGTCTATTGATAACCTGCCTACTCTCCTCTATTCAATTCAATTCAACTTTATTTATATAGCGCCAATTTACAACAAGGTCATCTCAGGGCACTTTACATAATAAAGTCAAGACTATACAAACATTTGGAGAAAACCCAACAAATACCCCTTGAGCAAGCCATAGGCAACAGTGGAAAGGAAAAACTCCCTTTACCGGAAGAAACCTCCATCAGAAACAGGCTCAGGGTGGACGTCCATCTGCCTTGACCGGTTGGGCGGAGTGGAAAGTGGAGAGAGAAAAGAACAAAGCAACAAAATCAACAACAAAACATTGAGCAGGTTAGTAGGACCAGTAGCTGCACACTGGAGGTCACACAGCGCCAAATCCGGGGACACCTGAAGACAGGGAGAGAGAGAGAGGGGGAAAGAGAGGGAGAAAGACGACTACGGGACAAAGAAGACACAGAGTTAATGTCATACAGTGGTGACATTATAGATGTGGGGTGAGAGGAGAGAATGAAGAGAAGAGGAAAGTGGCACAGTGCAGAGTCCCCCAGCAGTCTAAGCCTATAGCAGCATGACTATAACAAACTATAAGCTTTATCAAAAAGGAAGGTTTTGAGCCTAGTCTTAAAAGTAGAGAGGGTGTCTGCTTCCCGAATCTGGACTGGGCGCTGGTTCCAAAGGAGAGGAGCTTGATAGCTAAAGGCTCTGCCTCCCATTCTATTTTTGGAAAATCTGGGAACCACAAGTAGGCCTGCATTTTGGGACCGAAGTGTTCTAGTAGGTACTAGGAGATCTTTTAAATATGATGGGGCTTGACCGTTTAGAGCTTTATAGGTAAGAAGAAGGGTTTCTATTCTGCATTTAATTGGAAGCCAATGGAGAGAAGCTAATGAAGGTGAAATATGATCTCTCCTACCAATCCCAGTCAGTAATCTTGCTGCAGCATTTTGGATTAATTGGAGGCTTTTTAGAGAGTTACTGGGGCAGCCTGAAAGTAGAGAATTACAGTAGTCCAATCTAGAAGTAAGAAATGCATGAACCAATTTCTCAGCATCGCTTTGGGACAGGATGCTCCTAATTTTGGCATTGTTTCTTAGGTGGAAGAAGGCTGTTCTAGAGATTTGTTTTATGTGTGAGGTAAATGACAAATCCTAGTCAAAAATGACTCCAAGATTCCTTGCAGTACTACTGAGTTATGTCATCTAAAGTAGCAATATGGTTAGAAAACATGTTTCTTAGACTTTTAGGCCCAAATACAATAACTTCAGTTTTATCTGGGTTTAGAAGAAGAAAATTATACGTCATCCAGTCCCTTATGTCTTTTAGACATGCTTGTAGTTTGATTAATTTATTTGTTTCATCAGGTTTCATAGATAGATATATCTGCGTGTCATCAGCGTAGCAGTGAAAATTTACAGAGTGTTTTCTAATAATGTTGCCAAAGGGAGACATATATAGAGTAAAGAGTATTGGTCCTAATACAGAGCCTTGTGGAATTCCATAACTAACTTTTGTGTATGTCGAAGATTCATCATTAACACGAGCAAATTAGAATCTATCTGATACAATTTAAACCAATTTAGTGCAGTTCCTTTAATTCCAATAACATGTTCTAGTCTCTGTAATAATATTCTGTGATCAGTGGTCTCAAATCCAGCATTAAGATCTAGCAGAACTAGTATAGAGACAAGTCCGTTATCTGAAGCAGAAGAACATCGTTGGTGACTTTAATCAGTGCAGTTTCTGTGCTATGATGAACTCTAAATCCTGACTGAAATTCTTCAAACAAGTCGTTTCTGCGCAGGTGGTCACATAATTGCTTTACAACTACTTTTTCAAGTATTTTAGAAATAAAGGGGAGATTGGATATTGTTCTGTAATTGGCTAAGACACCTGGATCCAGACTAGGTTTTTTAAGTAGAGGTTTGATTACAGCTACCTTATAGGCCTTTGGTACATATCCTGTTTGTAAAGATAGATTAATGATATCTAATACAAACATGTCTAATAAGGGTAGAGCGTCTTTGAGCAGTCTAACTGGAATAGGGTCTAGCAGACATGTTGTTGGTTTAGATGCCATAATAGTTGAAGTTAGTGCAGCAAGGTCTATGGGCACAAAGCAGTCTAAAAGGGACTGAGAACTTACTGATGATTCTAATTCTGTTGTATTTGTGGGGAGGGTCTGGTGAATTTTGTTTCTGATAGCTATGATTTTGTTTGTGAAGAAGGTCATGAAGTCATTGCTACATAGCGTTGAGGGAATACTAGTCTCAACTGAACTATGGCTCTTAGTCAGCCTGGCTACAGTGCTGAAAAGAAACCGGGGGTTGTTCTTGTTTTTCTCTATTACTGATGAATAATAAGCTGTTCTGGCTTTACGGAGTGCTAATTTGTATAAGTATAAACTCTTTTTCCAGGCTAAGCGTGATTCTTGTGAATGAGTGGAACGCCACTTCCTTTCTAGTGTTCGTGACGCCTGCTTTAAATTGCGGGTTTGCGAGCTATACCATCGAGATCGCTTGTTCAGAATTACTGCCTTCTTTTTTAGAGGGGCAACACTATCAAGTATGGAACGTAAAGATGCTGCATAATTATCAGTAAGGTAATCAACTTGTACAGGAGTACAGTTAATGAGGCTACTCTCAGTTATATCGGTACATGTTGAAGTAAATGATGAACGAATCCTTTCCTTAAATTTTTTCAGTGTTTTCAGATAAACACCTACTGAAGCAAAACTTTTTTCTAGCTGCTGTGTAGTCCAATAAACTAAATTCAAATGTTACTAGGAAATGGTCAGAGAGAACAGAAATATGGGGAAATACTGTTAGTTTATCAATTTCAATACCGTATGCAAGGACAAGGTCTAGGGTGTGACTAAAACAATGAGTGGGTTCTTCTACATTTTGAGAGAAACCAATTGAATCTAATAATGTAGTAAGTGCCGTGTTAAGGGAGTTACTGTCAGCATCTACATGAATATTAAAATCGCCCACTATGACGACTTTATCTGCACTAAGCACTAAGTCGGCTAGAAAATCTGAGAATTCAGTCAAAAATTCAGAATAAGAGACTGGAGGACGGTACACAATAACAAATAGGAGTGGATTTTGAGTTTTCCAAATTGGGTGTGAAAGTCTCAGAGTAAGACTCTCAAATGAGTTATAACTATGTTTAGGTCTAGGGTTTATTGGTAAGCTTGAGTGATAGAGTGCTGCTACTCCTCCGCCTCGGCCTGAGCTTCTAGGAACATGATAGTTAATATGGCTTGGGGGGGTCGACTCATTTAAACTAACATATTCTTCATTCTGCAACCAGGCTTCAGTGAGACAAAATAATTCGAATTGATGATCGCTTATCAAGTCATTTACTAACAGAGATTTAGATGAGAGAGATCTGATATTTAATAATCCACATTTAATTGTTTTAGTTTTTTGTTCATTAACAGGAGCAGTCCTGATTTTTATTAAGTTATTATGATTAAATCCTCTTGTGATCATTTTTAGTTTGTAAAATTTAGTTAATTGGGGAACAGACACAGTTTCTATAGGAATGTGGGAGTTGTGGGGGGGGTGGCGGCGGTAAGGATACTGCAAAAAGGCGTGTAGGACTGGATCTCTGCATCCTAGGCTCAACTCTGGACTGTCAATCTTTTGGTTGTCTAATAAAATCAGCCATATTTTTTGATAAGACAGAGGCACCATCCAAAGTAGGATGGATGCCATCTCTCCTGATCAGCCTAGGTTTTCCCCAAAAGCTTTTCCAATTGTCTATGTAGCCCACACCGTTTGCTGGACACCACCTAGAAAGCCAGCGGTTGAATGACGACATGCGGCTATACATGTCGTCACTGATCAGATTTGGCAGGGGTCCAGAGAAAACTACAGAGTCCGACATTTTCTTTGCAAAGTTACACACCGATTCAATATTAGTTTTGGTGACCTATTTGCGTAATCGGGCGTCATTTGTTCCTGCATGAATAATAATGTTACGGGGTCTCTACCTTTACGTTTGTGACTATGGAGTCACCAATTACCAGAGTTCGTTCCTCAGCGGGTGTGTCGCTGAGTGGGGAAAATCGATTGGAAACGTGAACTGGCTGGTGGTGAACCTGGGGCGTCTGTTTAGCGTTAGATCGCTTACGAACCGTCACCCAGCCGGCCTGGCTTCCCGGCTGCTCGGGTACTGCTGGGGAACAGCAAGCTAAGCTAACAGTGGCTATGCTAGGTTGGTCCGCACCAGCTACCGGGGCCTGACTAGCTAGATTGTTTATCATGGTGCGGAGGTGTGCTTCCATTTCAGAGAGCTTCTCCTCCAAAGCTACAATAACCTTACACTTATTACAAGTACCGTTATCACTAAAGGAGGCCGAGGAAAAACTAAACATGTGGCAGACAGAGCAAGTCAAAGGAGAGACAGAAGGAGACGGAAAAGCCATTGCTAGGTGCTAGGCTAACGAAGCTAGATCGATTAGGTATAGTTAGCGTTAGCTAGTTTGTTTAGTTATTTCACTAGAGAAGGTGTTTGCGTAAACAAATCGTATGCCCCAAGTGATAGTTTATACACAGAGAAATCACTAATTTAGAAAACAATTGCTACGATTAACCAGTGAACAATCCTTTGGCAGAGATCCGAAACAGTGTGACGAAACAGGAAGTGACACAATACGCTTACTGCAGGAGGAGTCAGGAGTTCTACCCGCCTGGTCGTTCCCTATCCTGTCTGTCTGCTCAATCTGTCTGCTCATCCTCGTCGCCCGCAGCCTCCTCACTTCTACCCGCCTGGTCGTTCTACATCCTGGCTCTCGTGGTTCTCCCATCTATTTGGTCTCTCAACACACTCCTCACCTCCTGGTTTACTGTATTCATTCTGTTCCAATATCAAAAAACATTCACAATCTTCCTCCTGTGTCCTGTACTTCTCGGTCCTAAGAACATAACCCTGTTAGCCTCTGTTAATAAGTTGACTGTGCACGGCATCTTCTTACTCTTCATTTAAACAGAATTTTGATTAAAATTACATAATTTACATGACATTTTGCTCTTATAATTCAATGTTTGCAAAATGATTTACCGATTACTTTAGCCTCTTGTCTTTCTGCCGCACTATACTCAAAGTTGGTGTTACCTGTTTAAAAAGTAAAACATTTCATCATCTAGAGAACGGCTTTTCACAATCATGTTACTTTTAATGTTTTAAAACAACTGTATAAAAAAATAACATCTTACCTACCTCTTCAGCAATTTCATTAGGAATGGTGATGTTCGGATAGATCCAGGCTGATGTAAATACTATAATAATTTTTATAATAATTATTCACATTAACACATATTTTTAACAAAAAGAAATTGCATGTCTTTCTTAATTCACAGCTTTTGACCTGGACCTGTCAAAAACAGTTTGATGAAAGGTGGTTTGTAACTTGTGTGACAAAGCAGCCACTATTTTGGTGCTATTTCAAGAGACAAACATGGTTCATGCAAGTACAAGAGTGCTTTGAGATATACAATGTGGATTTCATGCACAGATGAATTTTAGAGCAGTAACAAAACAAGCAGTAATTCCACAGGGGAACCCACGTGTGTGCCAGCTGGTGCAGGTCATTTCCACAGGCACACTGTAATAACCTGTGTTTGCTACCTCGTTCCTACAATGTCAACAACTGCTACTATATATATATATAGAGAGAGAGAGAGAGAAAGAGAGACATATAAATATAGACACATAAGACACTAAAAAGACTGACAACAAATATTTGAGCCAATGAGAACAATTAAAATTCTTAATGCTAAGACTTATCAGAAAATTGCTGCTAGGTTTTAGTTCTTGAGATCTTTCAGTACTTTTGTTGTGGACACCCTAGTTGCTACCAAAAACCAGGCCATAGCAACTTAACATCCCATCTGCAAAATATTTCTTACGCTATCTGGGGGTGTCTTCTGGGCTCCCATACTCCATTGGTCTCCCAGGTTTTTATTCCCAGTAGACCACAACTCAGTGAGATGCTGTTGCGCAAGGCCTTCAGTCCCACATTTGTAATTGATTGGAAAGTGATTATAATAGAGAATATTCACTGTAAGAAGCTATTGATATGCATTTATTTTTTTTTGTGTATGCAAATGGGAATGGAGTGTTGTGATTTTATTACAACTTGGGTCTTATTTTTGTAGATATATTTTTTTATTTTACACCAGTCTGCCAGATAATGAAATTGGTCTGCACTTACATAGCACTTTTCTAGCTGTTGGTATTCAAAGCGCTTCACACTGCTTCTTATCTAACCATTCACACTCTCAAACACACACACATTCATACACCAATGGGGGAGCTGCTATACAGCTGGCCAGCACTCACCGGGAGCAAATAAGCAGGGTTCAGTGTCTTGCTCAAGGACACTTTGACATGTGACCAGAGGAGCCAGGGATCAAAATAACAACTGTAGGATTGGAGGACAACCGTGCTACCAACTGCGCCACAGTCACCCAATTTTACATGTTGGATAAAAAAGTACTACTTCTCTTTCTGCTTTTCCCATCTGGGGTCGCGAATCATCCTTTTCCACCTCACTCTGTCCTGGGCATCTTCAAATCTGACACAAGCTAACCTCATGTCCTCTGTTAGGACATCCATATATCTCCTCGTTGGTCGTCCTCTTGCCCTCTTGCCTGGCAGCTCCATCTCCAACATCCTTCTACCAATATATTCACTATCCCTCCTCTGCACATGTCCAAACCATCTCAGTCTGGCCTCTCTGACTTTGTTGCTAACGCAGGAAACATGCACTGTCCCTCTGATGTGCTCATGTCTTATTATGTCCAACCTTGTCACTCCTAAGGAGAACCTCAACATCTTCATTCGAGCTGCTTCCATCTCTGCCTCTTGTCTCATTCTCACTGCTACTGTCTCTAGCCTATAAAGCACAGCTAGTCTCACCACTGTATTGTACACCTTTCCTTTGAGTCTTGCTGACATTCTTCTGTTACACAACACTCTTCTACCTTGCTCCCTCTCATTTAGACACATGTATTACCACGACTGACTTTCATGCCTCTTCTTTGCAGAGCAAACCTCCACCTCTCCAGCTGTTCCTCCACCTGCTCTCTACTCACTGCAAATCAAAATTTCATCTGGAAACATCATTGTCCAGGGAGATTTCTGTCTGAGCTCATCTGTCAACCTGTCCATCAGCATAGCAAACAAGAAAGGACTCAAAGGCGATCCTTGGTGTAGTCCCACCTCCACCTTGAACACCTCTGTCTGACCTACAGCACATCTCACCACCGTCATACTCCTCTCATGCATGTCCTGGACTAATCTGATGTACTCCCGACAACCTCATACAGTACCACAGCTCCTCCCTCGGCACCCTGTCATACGCCTTCTCTAGATCCACAAAGACACAATGCAGCTCCTTCTGACCATCTCTTTACTTTTCCATTAACATTCTCAAAGCGAAAATGGCATTAGTGGTGCTCTTACGGGGCATGAAACCATACTGCTGCTCGCAAATGTCCACCTACTTCCTAAGCCTGGCTTCCACTACTCTTTCCCACAGCTTCATTGTGTGGCTCCTCAGCTTTATTCATCTGTAGTTGCTGCAGTTCTGCGTGTCACCCTTGTTCTTAAAGATCAGCACCAGAACGTTTCTCCATTCCTCAGGCATCTCTCACTCTCTAAAATTTTGTTAAACAGACTGGTTAGAAACTCTACTGTTGTCTCTCCTAGACACTTCCACACCTCCACAGGTATGTCATCAGGACCAACAGCATTTCCGCTTTTCATCCTTTTTAGAGCCTTCCTCATCTCATCCTTTCTAATCTCTGCTATTTCCTGCTCCACATTTTCCTTAATTCTTTCCCTGTCATTTTTCTCATTCCTCAGCTCCTCACAATACTCCTTCCATCTTCTCTGCAAACTCTCCTGGGTTGTTTGCACCTTTCCGTGTCTTTAATCACCTTTATCTTTTACACATATTTCCCATCCCTATCTCTCTGTCTGGCTAGCCTGTACAAGTCTTCTCTCCTGCCTTCATGTGTAACCTGTCATACAGCTTATTGTAAGCTTTCTGTTTGGCCTTTACCACCTCCCTCTTCACTCTGCGCTGCACTTCCTTGCATTCCTGTCTACTTTCCTCAGTCCTTTCTACATCTCAATTCCTTTTAGCCAACCTCTTCCTCTGGATGCAGTCCTGTACTTCCTCATTCCACCACCAAGTGTCTTTATCATCTTCCCTTCTTCCAGATGACACACCCAGCACTGTTTCCCTGATTACCTCTGCTGTACTTTCCCAGTCATCTGGACGCTCTTACTGACCTCCCAGAGCCTGTCTCAACTTCTTCCTGAATTCCTCTCAAGTTTCTTCATTCTTTAGCTTCCACCACTTGGTCTTCTTTTCTGTCTTTCCTCTCTTATTCTTCCTGACCACCAGAGTCATCTTTCACACCACAATGCGGTGCTGTCTCGGTACACTCTCTCCTACCACCACTTTGCAGACACTAACTTCTCTCAGATGACCTCGTCTACATAGAATGTAGTCCACCTGTGTACTCCTACTTCCACTCTTGTATGTCACTCTGTGTTCTTCTCTCTTCTGGAAGTAAGTGGTGACTAAAGCCATATTCATCCTCTTAGCAAAGTCCACCATCATCTGTCCTTCTGGATTCCTTTCCTTTACAAAAAACCTGCCCATCACCTCCTCATCACCTCTGTTCCCTCGCCAACATGCCCATTGAAGTCTCCTCCAACAACTAGTCTGTCTCCTCTGGGGATACTCTCTATAACCTCATCAAACTCACTCCAGAATCTCTCCTTCTCTTTTAACTCACAGCCAACTTGTGGAGCATACCCCCTGACTACATTCAGCATTACCCCTTCAATTTCTAGCTTTAGGCTCATCACCCTGTCTGAGACTCTTTTCACCTTTAAAACATTGTTCACAAATTCCCCCTTCAGGGTCACTCCTACCCCATTTCTCTTCCTATCCACACCATGGTAGAATAATTTGTACCCCCTCCAATACTACTTGCTTTGCCGCCCTTCCACCTCATCTCCTGCACACACAGTACATCTATCTTCCTTCTCTCCATCAGGTCTGCCAGCTCTCTACCTTTCCCTGTCATTGTGCCAACGTTAAGAGTCCCTATTCTCAGATCTGTGCTTCTGCCTTTCCTCTTCTCTCTCTGTCCACGAACCCTTCTGCCTCCTCTCCTTCTTCGACCTACAGTAGTCCAATTTCCACTGGCACCCTGTGGGTTAACAGCACCGGTGGAGGTCGTTGTTAACCTGGGCCTCAACCGATTGGTCTGAAATTTCTATGAAAGATTTGCATGGTTGTTTTTGGCAAGTCTTATGACGGATACCCTTCCTGAGGCAACCCTCTCTATTTATCCGGGCTTGGGACCGGCACAGAGGTCACTGGCTTGCAACCCCTGTGGCTAGATTGTTGTATGGAAAAGTGATTAGTAATAAATTAGGCTTACAGCAGAAATGGCAAATAATTGCAATTAATAACAAAACATGAAAATTGGAATCATTAACTCTGCTACATCAACACAGCAGGACTTACCTCCCTGCCAGAATGAGATTGTGACTGAAAGATTATCAGATTTTGCACGTCTGGTAGCTCAATGGGTTGAGACGCTGGAGAGTAAAACAGATGATACAGGATAAAATCCCGGTGTGGGAAATCCCATCCTACCTGTAATCCCCAGCCTACCCAAAGGCGTCTCCCTGAGCAAGACACCCAGCACTAGCTCCCCACGCACCAGCTGGGGCAGCCCTCTGCTCCCTCAAGAGGGATGTGATGAATAAAGGTTGTTCTTCTTCTACAAAAAAATTTAAAAGGGCTAACTGTTGTTTCTTTAAAGGAATAAATCACCCATTTACAATGGGGGTTGACCCTAAATAAGTCTGGTAGTATTTAAGAATGAAGAGACACTACGTTTGCTCTATATATTCTATATAGAGAAATTCCAATGTATTCCAGTGCATCAATCCCCCAGGCCAGTTGAAGATAACAAAAAACACGTCATTCTTAGCTGCCCTGGTGAATTGCAGTGGACTCACAGACTACAACTAGTGTTTCCTGGTTTTTGCTGTACCTGCCCCTAGGAACAGTCAGGCGGAGCCAACCAGCTACAGCTCAACCGGTGATTGTGACTGTGCACCACCACCTTAATTACATTCTCAATTTTTATACTATAAGTATAATTAGTCTTTTTAAATTGATAAGTTGTCATTCATAAAGCAGTGAGTTTATGGTCATACCTTCTAACACATCTATCATCTAACAGTAAAAGTGGGATAAGACTTCTTCCAATTTGTTTGTCATGAAAGTAAAAACCAGGGAATGCATATGCTGTTCTTACAGTCACATAATGATCAATCTATTGGTTGAAATAATCATACTATGTAATACTATGTAATCCTATTAGATTACATTCTGACTAAAATTAGTAGAAAGAGACATTTATAATAGATTTGGTAAACAGTCATCACCAATATGGTGTACAGTGACATGCACAGTACAGTGTCATCACTGCACCATCTTTGTTACAGTGTTTGTTGTCAGAGTTGGCTGGGGAAGCTGTAGAGCCTGCATGGGACTGCTGATTCTCACTGTCTGTCTAAAACCTTTTTTGGACAAGTTTGTCAATGGATTGTGTAGTGTGAGGCTTGTCAAACAACCACTGTTTTGACCTTTTGCAGAACACCTGATTGAATCATGGTCCTCCAAAAAATAGAACAAAAAGACATGAAATGTTTAAAGCCACTTTTTTGTTTGTCTAAACATTTAAATTAAGCTTTAAATTCAAATCTTGAATTGGCCTCAAGCCTTCAGTGTTTAATTTCAAATTCAATGTAGTGGTGTACACAGGCTTATATGAATAAACAAGATTTGAAAAGAAATCTTAATAAAAAAAAAATATGAGTCAAATTAAATGTAGCTCAAATGTCTTTTCAAAAAGGTGGATATGTACAACAGATGTAAGTTGTTTTTAGTCTTGTTTATAAGCCTACTCAACATTGCAGAAAGACTTGTAGCCCACACATTTGTATTTATTCTTTACATCTAACATAGACGTTATTGTACTACAAGAGAATGCAGTTTGTCACACAAGCAGTTTGCTTGTTTTGCTGAGAGTGGGGGTTGGGTGGAAGGTGGGAGAAGCTGGACCATCTTCCACCCCCCCCCACAGTGTCGCTGATGTAGCTGCTGAGGCAGCTGTGGAACCGGCTGTAGTGGATGCAAGTGGGGCCTACAATTATACAGGAAATACAGTTTGATAAATAGCATGGTTTAAAAGCCACAAGCCACAAACTAACACAGAAAACTCTACTAATTACTGAGCAACAGTATTGTGACTTTACCTTTGAGCGAGTCCGCTTCATGTCCGGCGAAGCAGCAACAGGAGGTCCCGGTCCCACTCCATCCAAATGTATTGAAAGAACAACAGTTTCTCTGTAACGACAAAACTGCATTGAAAGTCCTCTGGTTTAACTACGAACTTGTGGATTTTTCACGTTTTATATCCCACTGTTGTCTCTGTACGTCAGACTTTTAACAACCTTCAGCTGCAGCTTACAGCGCTTAGCATCCGTTGTCGGCAAACGCTAACAACTAATTCCACTAGCTTTTTTCAGTCACTGATTTGCATCCTGGTACAATGCAGCTTGACACCATTGTGCCTTGAAAGACATTTAGAGCAAAAAGTACAAGATTAAAAAGAAAATTAAACTAGCAATGTCCGAATGTTTATGTGTAAACCAAATTCACGCTACATGTAAACAGATGCTCCCGAAAGGTGGTTGCACAGGTCTGACCAATTGCGGCAGTTTGTGGAGTGGCTAGGGTCAGAGAGCAATCCATTCTGGGTGTGGTAGGAAATCACAATTTTTAGACACAGCAGATAAAACTTCCATTTCTCACAGTTTTTTGCACATCTAAAAAAATGATAAATTTTTCTAACACAATTTGCTTTTCAGCAGTGAAATATTTAAGTCCCCCCTGTGTCACACCCCATTAAGTCTCCCAAGCAGGCACAGGAAGTTTGGAGCCTTTTTATCTCTTTGCACACAATAGCAGCACTGTGCACCCCAAAAGCTTAAGCTATTACTCTGAGGAAATGGTTATGAGGCAAATGTGTATCAAAGTCTTTTGATGAAGATCATAACAAGTGCTAAAAGAGAGGAATTGTAATATATGTCTACATTCTGCTCAATCATGTGTCGTTATAGCTCACCCCAAAAAGTGATATGTCTTACGTAATACAGTGACTCAAGTTCAGTTTTCACTTGATGGTCTGAAGGCATGTTTGCTTCTAGTTACATAGAATTTGACAAGAGTGCCACTTGTTGGGAAGCCAGGTTACTGCGTGACTGAGGTGGTGCATTTATGCCAAAATCTTTTTAGAAACACTTTAGTTTTTAGTGTATTTACTGACTGAGATTTATAGATGATTTAATATTTAATACAATGTAATTTAATATATAAGTGTGTCCAACGTTTTTCTGTTCAGTGGGACTTTCCAGCCTGGGAGAGAAAAAAGGCGTCACTATGTAAATCTAAGTGATTGATACTCAAAGCTCAAAGACACTGCCTACTGCATGATGGGGCATCATAGGTACACATTGCTTTGCTTTGCAGCATCACAAAGAAAAAAGAAAGCCAGTGATTCATATATGCACTGTGGAAAGTTATAATGTTCCATTGGCTTCATCACTTTTTATAAGTTCAAAACTAGCTCTTTCATTAGCTTAAAATTACTTACTGTCTTTAAAACTACTCAAAAACAGCTTAAAGGTGTCCTGCTGCAATTCGGTATAGGAGTCAAGCTTGAGGCTTATTGAGATTATTTTCCTGACAAGGAAAAACCTATGCATTGCAAACTTTATTCCATCAATGTGTAACACAGATTTCAGATTATTAGCTTCTTTTCGCTGAGTCAAAGTATTAATGAATACATTGTGAAAACATTGTCACATTATCACATACATAACACAACAATTTGTTGATATGCAAAAACTTTATTATATATGCCGAGGTCTAAAAAACATACCGGACCCTCCTCCTGGTTTCATCGCTTGAGCAAACACAAAATACAAAGAAATAAAGAAATGTCTGTTCTTTCAACAAACACTGACTCTGAAATGTTGAATGATGGAATTTTGTAGAATTTTATCTCACTGTACATTTCCTCTGAGTTTGTGTGTGTGTGTTTGTCCTGAGGATGTCCAGCTGTCAGAGCTCAACTAGGTTAAACTGAGCGATGTCCTTTAAATAGAGACATATTGGCAGGCCAGCTGACCTGATTAAATCCCTAAAACCATTGCAAAGAGCTCTGCTTTCATTGGGAAAATACACTAAAGGTCCCCTTGAGCAAGGCACTGAACCACAAGCTTTCTATTGGGAGCTCTTGGCTTTAAATAGCAAACAGCTTCCGGGTGAAAAAACAGACATGCTCACTCCACATTTACAAAGTGCCTAAAAAGAAAAAAAAAGTTCTACAAGGGACAATATTCCTCTTCTCTCAGCCTCTTCCCTCCTGCTCTTCTGACTTTACTACTCCACTGCTCATCTTCATTGTCCTTCCTCTGGCAGCAAAACAAACGCTGGGCCTTTAATTTACCATTTTGTTCAGAGATATGTGGTCAGAAAAAAAAGTGAGTTATACACACACATACAGCTGTCAAGTAGTGCAGCCAGCAAGATGTGAGGCAGGCTATACATGTTTACTAATTGCAGACATGAAAAAGCTATGTGTGTATGCCTGTTTTTATCTTTTGAAAAAACCGTTCTCCTACGGTTGGTCTTTTAAGTGTGAAAACTGTCAGCCTCACGTGAGGGAGAATTTGATGTTGTAGCATTAATCAAATAGCCAGAAATTAAATCTTGAGGAAAGTCCACCATATTCAAATTCTTAAGGACGACCCTAATAAGATAAAATGCTGATTGGTCTATTTATTTATAACTTTACATGTCGCTTCTCATTCACCTATTAATGCACACTCAAACTGCTCACCTGCTCCACTAGAAGCAAGTTAGGGTTTCCTAAGGACAGTTAAACACATACAAAAGAAGGGATTGATAGACAAATTGCTGACACTCTGGTCTGCGGACGACTGCCTTACGAACTGAGAGACAGTAACCAGACAGTAACCCAAATTAAATGGGTCAAATGTACTAGTAATAAATTAAAAGTTTTAAAGTAATATGTATGTAAAAAAATGAAAGCTATAAAATGAAAATCAATGTAAAATTCACTGTCATTTTTAAAAACTTTAAGGAGAGCACTCAGCTCTGTTGCAAACACCCCTGCAATCTTAAACTACCATACATGCAGAGATTTAAATAAAATGTGTCTTACAGATTACAAGACATTTTATGATTTTTAGTTTTTAGCATTTACTTTTATGAATATAAAACTAAATTAGTATTTAGTTAGCATTTAGTTTTATATTCATAAAACTAAATGCTTAGTTTTATGAATATAAAACTAAATGGATTAACAAAATGAAATAAGTTAAGTGAAGATATTTAGTTAACTTGGCTGTTTAGACGTAAGATAAAATGACGTGAAGATAAAGTCACTATATGTTTTATTTCCTTCTGAATTTCTCAACGCAAAAAATCAGTTATTTTTCAGTTAAAGGATCGGCAACAAAATTGTTTTGTCCTAAAGAAGCAGTGTACAAAATTGCGAGGCAGCTGTGAACTCCTGAACTCCTTGCAGGAATGAAAGCAAACCAACCTCTTTTCCTTCTCAGGGTTGCAAAGCTGGTTGATGGCCTGGGTTTGTGATACATGCACAACTCCTTGTGAAAACAAGGGTATATTAATTTTAATATGTGGTAAAGAGTAAAAGTAATATAAAAACTAGTGAAAAAACAACTGGAAGTACATTTTCCCAATCACTGCTTGTGATTAAGCGGCTCAGTTATGTTAAGTAAGATACTTTGTAGAACAAAAGTACTTTTGTTGAGCAGTGCTGAATTTCATTAAAAAATGCATTTACTTTGTATGGATAGTGCATTTTGGGGAAAAAAGGACTGAAGGCAACATCTGTGATATTCATTTGCTTTATAGAAAATATTCCAACACTCATCCTAATGTAGACATCTGCAGTGGAAGCTTCCTGAAGTTTATTCAACAGCATTTGCAGCAGCGCAGAGATATTTTGGTCTAAAATTTGGTCATTTTGAGTGAGGCTTGCCCTTCTGACCAATTAGAGAAAAGCAATGAGTTCTGCCGGATTAGTCTTTATATGCTTCTCATTTATTGTAATTTGAGAATTTACACTACCTGCAAGGCTGTGCAGAGCATGGCAGAGGAGGGACATGGGCAAAGTAGAGAGGTCAGATTCTGAGTCTCACATTAGGTTTCACACTGTAGCTTAAACCCAATTTAATGAATTTAATGAAATCGCTGCAGTTCATTCATTCAACTCAATGATTTTAGTTTAAAGGGTTCAACTCATATCAACTCATGTGTCACTCATGTTGTTGTAGACATTTAAAATTAGATAATTTAAATTTAATCAACTTGAACTTATTTTTAGTAAAATTATGAATGATGTTTAAATATGGTTTGGCTTAAACAGAAGACTCTCCACAAATGTCTAACAATTTTGAAACTTTCACATCTGATCACATACCTCCATATCTATTTATTTATACCAGACTATGAGTGGACACTGCTGCCTGATGATGACAGAAAAAAAAACATGAATTTCTGTCTTATTTAAATTTGGTTTGTTTACACATTTACTTAGCTCAAGTTTGGCATTAACTCAGTGGTTCTCAATCCTGGTACTCAAGGACCCCTGCTCTGCTTGTTTTCCAACTATCCCTGTCCCCTACCCACCTGGTTCATGGTGTTCAGTTAATCAGAAGCTCCATCTTCTCCCCTCTCCATCCCCATCTAAGCAAGTATCTTCTAACTTCTGATTGATCAAAAACAATTGATCTAGGTAATCAGCAGTGGGTAAGGTAGGGATAGTTGGAAAACAAGCAGGGCAGCGGGCCATAAGGACCAGGATTGAAAATCACTGTACTGTACCTAGTAAAACACTGTGAAACAGTCCCCATTTCTTCCATTTTAGTGGAGCAATGAATCAACTCTGAGTTCATTCATAAGCATGCAAAGATAGAGCCTGTCTTTTCTGAATAGTTAAGGAGTGAATTCCCCAAACCATTGGCTGTTTCGCCCTAGAAAAAAAAAAAACAATAGCTAACTTCTTCCACTTCTGACATAACTGAACATCTGTGGTTCTAAAAACTGTTTTTATTTGTCCCTCTTTGATAATGTCCATCCTGTATAATTACTGTATTTGTGTGCAAGCATAACACATATAATTAATGTTACAAATAATCACTACAAGCTGTACTTTCTTTTTTTTTTACACACTTTATGTCCTTTTACTGCTTTGCATCTATTTATCTTTAACTTTGGCAACAGAATTAAACAGTTGTTTAGAAAGAACACAGCTGTCAGCGAGGGATTTTCATTATTTGGTTGACTAAAGAAACAGTTAAAAAGGGAGTGTACTTTCCTAAATACTTTGTGTACAGAGTAGCTGTGAACATCATAATGATGATAATAAACAGCAACACCTTAAAAAGCCTCATTGGACTGCTTCCCACCTCTCAGGGAATCATAATGAATGGGATTCCCTCATTAGTTCCTATTGAGCCAACCCACCTGGAGCCATACAGTACTTTTACCTGAGTGTCCAGGACATAATTGTGATTGGTGGGTTGGCAGGTCAAGGTGTGGCTCATGTTTAATGTCTCCAATTTATTGAGCTATAAAAGTCTGAATAGGCCATTGATACAGCGTCACCATAGTTTAAGAACATGTAAGGTTGATAGAAAGTTGTCATGGCCTGAATCAATGCATATGCCTGGTTATTCATGCAATTATATTCATCTATTTTCCAGTGTAAGCAGGGGACTCAATATATATGTATTGATATGAGGATGACAGCATGTCTTCCACAGACTGCTGACTGGGCAATAAATACATCTCAGGACCTCCCTGACCATTTCACCTGTAACCCGCATCTTCTTCTTCCCTCCCTCTTCCTCTGCCTGTCTCTCTCACAGGTGGTGCTTGTGGGGTCATCCATGAATGAGCGGGATCAGATGCTGTTTATCAGCACAGATGAGGGCTCCTCCTTCCAGCGACAGTCCATTGCCTTCATCCCAGACACACTCATCTTTCACCCCAAGGAAGAAGACAAGCTGCTGGCCTACTGCAAAGAGGGCAGGGTGAGCTGCAGGCACATTGAAATAAATACTTGATTCTGTAAATGAAAGACAAAACAAGTAGTCAGCAGTGATGTTACACCAGTACAACATCTCTGCTGTCAGTGAAGCAAAGCATTAAATTTCAATTTTCACAGGCGGCAGCAGAACCTCTGAGAAAACATGATGTGTGATTTACTGCACAGCAATAAATGGAGGGTAAATTTTCTTTTGTGACTAGAATACAGACAAGAAAGCTTGTATCCAAAAATTTGTATTGAAAATATGACCCAAATTACATTACTTTTTCTTAAATTGACTGAAAAGAAAAGAAAATCTGGATTTAAATGCAACTTTTTGTACCTCAATTCCACTAATATCAATTTTGGTCAGTGTTAGTCTTTTATAGCGTGAAACACAAGCAGCCAGAGGGTCAAAAAGATTGTGCATAGCACCAGCAGTTTAGGCAGACTGACTTTCACCATTTTATTTATAGCAGCTCACCCAAATTATCATTAATAATACCTCAACACAAGCCTGGATGCAGCCACAACTAGTACAATTACACACTGTCAAAACTGAACCAAGAAATTATTCTTTGACTAATGGTTTTGCTGTTTGCCTTAATCTTCCCCAAAACAATTTTTTTTGATTAGATTAGCAAAAAACTATGAACTAAAGTGTAACATATTGGAATTCTGTCAACATACTGCAAATTAGAAAGTATTAAGCTGCCAAGCAGTTTGACAATGTTTTATTTTTTAATGAATCTTATTTTGGAGAAGCTAGAGAAGTAAATTACTACATTAAAGCTGCCTCATATCAAAAACAGCAATGTAGCACTTACTATATTAAACCATCTTTTAAATATGCATGTTTAGTATTAAAGTACAATTGTTTACCAAATAACATCATGTGCTATGCTACCTGGACACAGGAATCAGAAATCTGCTATTGCCAGGGACAGTTAAGTACACTTTAGGGGTTAAGTAAATCTACAGAACGAATGAAACATAAGATAAGGGTAATGTACAATTTAGGCAACTGTGGCACAGCTGAATAGCAGCTCCCCTACCGGTGTATGAATATGTGTGTGATTGTGATTGTGAGTGTGAATGCGTAGAAAGGAAGCAGCGTAAAGCGCTTTGAGTACCAACAGGTAGAAAAGCACTATATCAGTGCAGACCATTTACAATGTGAGGTAGTAGTACAACTTGAAAAAGTTAAAAAGGTCTGGACATCATCAAATATTAAACAAAAAACTAAACAAAACAAGAAAAAACCCAGGAAGGGCCACACACTCTGATCTGATAATCTGATACTCCTGAACTTCAGACATTATTCCCCATTTCATAGGTTTATAATACTGATTTCCAAACCAGGGACCAACGACCCTCTGAGGGCCAAATCTTAATATTTTTAGTTTTAAGAGACACAAAATGTACATAAAATGCTTCATGGTTGCTTGCTTTGATTTATCCTCCATCTTCTCATGCCTCTAAAGATCCTTCAAATAAAAGTACTTTAGTAGGAAAGGTTTGCTTTTTGGTGAAGCTATTCATATCTTAGAGGATGTGCAGACACATTTACATCATAACCTGTTGTCAGGCAATACACATAGACCATAAGTCAAAAAAAGATAAGATACAGTACATCCTGGCTGCACTTGTCAAAAAAATGCTTGTTAGAAATCATCTAAATTGTCAGGGGTGCTGTTCTTAGCGGCTAACAAATGATGTGAAACCAAAGAAAAAATTTGTTTTTAGGAATGTTGTCTCAGTTGTTTATGATGATCACACATGTAGCACAGTAAATTTGCTAATCAACTGATCTACGTCGGGATCTGTCTTGTCTAACCATGGCAGGGTTTTCAGTTTTTTTTTTTCAGAACAGTTGTATCTTATTTTTAACATATAATAGATAGTCGTCAGCATAGAGAAAGAACAACACTTTAATTGGTCTACTCAGTAATTTATTTCTAGGTATAGTTCAAGTTGATTAACGTTTATTCACCGACAGCACACATAAGATAAGATAAGATTTTTTATGGGACAGCTTTTTCCTTCTCTATCATTTAACATCTACTCATTAGCACCAGAGGCAAGCGAAGAGTTCATTCAAACAGAAAAAAGAAACCTTGTCAGGGTGGAGACAGCCTTCTACCAAGGTCTGCCTTAGAGTTTTTCTTACAGCAAAAAAGTGCTTGTTCATTTGTGACTTGTGTTTTCTGGTGAGCGTGAGAATTGTTGGTATGAACTGAATGTAGACAGGATGCAATGCCTCAACAGCTACATTTTTGCCATTAATAACATGTTTCGCAAGTTTTTGAAAGTGTGTTTGGGTTTTTGCATGGTTTTCAGACATCAAGGATACCCTGTGTGTGTGAATCAATAGACTTTCATTATAAGTTTGATCTATACCATATAAGCTCAGACAAGACACACATACTCACTGCTCCTAAAATATTAGGTATTACTCACACACACACAGACACAAACATACCAAACCTGCTATGAATAATAATTAATTGAGCTCAGTCTTAATTTGGTGAACCATGAAATTCATTGGCTTGATTGGGTGAACTTATTTTTTCCCCAAACAGACTCATTGTAAAGGACACAGTTGGTAATAGGATTCGGGTTAGGCTTTACAATTTAATGCTACACTCTTTGAGTGTGTTTTTTTCTCTTCTGGTTTCTAATTGTGGTTCTTCCTCTTCGTGTTATCCAGCTCTTCGCTTCAACTGACCTGGGCCGCAAGTGGACTTTGCTTCAAGAGAGGGTGACAAAGGACAAAGTCTTCTGGTCAGTTTAACTTCGTTCTCATTGCCCTTAGATGAAGAACTTAAACTCTTTGTCAGATTGGTGGTAATGTATGGAATAAGGACCCAGGGTGGTGATGACAGCGGGGTGTGAAAATAATTTATTTAAATAACAAAACTAAAGCTCTCCCCAAAAGGGAGTACAATAAACATACAAACAAACCATAAACAAACTAGAAAAAACTATATGGAAAATAAATAAAAAAAAAATTCAAAAAAAGAGAGAGTGAACAAGAGTGTGAAAGAAAGACGAACCAACAACCACTGAAGGGGGAACAGGGTTTAAATAAATGGGAAAGACAGGTGAAAGCAACCAAAAGAAACTCACAGGAAGGAAAAGCAGTACTACAAAATAAAACACCAAGACAGGAAATGAAAAAAACCTAGACTAACAAAAAGGTCCTCCAAAAAAACCACCCTGACAAAACGTGAATGAGTAAACCATGTACATGAAGTCTTTCTTTTTCTCTTTTAAGTTTTTTGTACATGCAATTTGTGAAGGAATGAAATTATTTTATTGTACCTTACATGGAGGCCTTGTGACCCCTGGACTCACTATCTATTAAATTCACCTGGGCCATGAAACAACAAAATGCCTATGGTGATCTTAAGCAATCCTCATTGCGCAAGAGCTATCTTTTTCACTCCTCACTCTCAGCTTCATGTTATTTTTTGTTATATACTGCTATCACTTCATTTAGTCCATTATTCATGTTGTGTAACAATTATCATTAAAGTGCACATCACACATCCCACTTGAACCCCAGTTTGAAAGTATAAATTGTTGTAATATTCACCACCCTGTCCAATACCCGTTCAAGACTTTTTAATTTTATATACTATGTCATTGCTTAAGACAGCAAAAACTGCTCTGTGCAATCACCACCCATGCAAACGTGCTTTAGCATGTAGGACTGGAAGGAGCTATACTTTTTGACACTTTTGGAGTGAGCTGGGCCTATATTACTGTGCAAGTACTACCGGACACCTCATTGTGACAACGCTTGGAGAAACTTTACATAGAAGTGTCAAACCCATTCTAATCCCCCTAAATACACAACTTTTCAGATTCACCTTTCTTTTTGTTTAAAGAAGTTTGTCTAAAAGTTACATGGAATTCTTCTGTGTGTGTGTATGTGTAAAAGTTGTTTAAAGCTATCTATGCTTCCAGAGATACTGCAGCTTTGTGGCATCTGATAAATGACCTCACTTGAGTGTTTGGCCTGAAGAGTACAAGTTTGAAAATGTTGCACTGTGGGTTTTGAAAGTGTCAGATTTCAATATGATGAATGTAGGCAATAAAAACAAAAAGTTCTCTAGTTCTACTGAGTAAATGATGAAGAGCAGTTTATCATTTGGAATAATGGATTAAATGACTTTGTGGAAAGTAGTGTGTAACCCAAAGAGAATGATCACCACTGGATTTTATCCTATTGTTTAGGTTCTGACCTATTCTCTCGGTTTTACAGTCCACAGCTTTATAGGTCTGATTTCATCTTATTACTCTTATTGACTTAGTGTATAGTCTTTTTTTCTCAAATGACCAACCATTACTTTAAGTTTTGCAAAAAATTGACTTTGCACATCTGAATTTCATTATATTCTAAGCTTGAGTTTTTGGAATGTTCTGGCTAAAGCTGTATCAGAACTAGATTATTTTAACATTTACATGAGTGTCCCTACTACTTTGAAACTGAACCACAACTTTCCATTGATGAATTTGGGTCAGGTCACATTCCCTGCAGCAAAGGCATAAACAAAGGTATTTTGGTTTGCTTTGAGTCAAGGCATTGAACAGCTTCTTATGTAAAAAAGTGTGGACATGCCCTTGCATTTGCATAAACTGTACCTGTGTGGTCAAAGAGGACAGGGAAGCGTAGACTTAACTGGTTTTTAGCTCTGACTTTAGCTTTGCCTGTGGCCTAATAGTCATAAAAGCAACACAAGGGCAGGAATCTGGAGACCAGCTTATATAAATCTTCTAGAGAACATCACATTAAAAACCAAAGTGCTGTTGGGGTGGTCTGAATATGTGTTCTGCTGGACCTTGTTTTTGTGACAGTGCTCTTTAAAGTTTATCATCTTAAATGAAAATAAGCAGCAGCCTTTGAACTTAAACTGGCATCAAATAGGATGCCCACTGACAACAAAAGCAAACATTTGAGAACGTAAGATAAAAATTAAATACTGTGAAGGGCGCTTGGATAAAAGAGGGATTAAATGGCAGAGAAACCTGAGCTTAGATATTACCAAATTTCAACCCAGGGAGGATGTTTTTGCAGCACGTTTCACTTTCTCCCTCTCTTTTCCCTTTAAACACTTACCTTTTCTCAATTTTTCCAACCTCCCATAACTGGTCTGTTGATCAGTTGTGTATATGGGTCATTTTATTTCCCCTGTCTCCCTTTTAGCCCTCTCAGAATGTCTACTTACACTTCCCTGGAAAGAAAAGGAAATCCCACACACCCACACAATGTGATGAGCCTTCAACTTGAACCAAAACGTTGGCAGAATGAATAAATGATGTGTCGCCAGTGCAGGGTGTGCTTTCACCTTCAATCTTATGCATTTGCATTTCAAGCATGCAGTTGAAACTTTTATCCCGAGTAACCTGCCCTGAATGATGAGGCTGAGGTTCAAAGTCTTGATCAAGGAGACTTTTGCAGAAAAAGTATATAAATCCGCAGGGTCATAAGGTGCTTGATGAGTTTCGGTTCTCTCTTAAATTATTTCTCATTACCCAATTGCTGGCCTCTTGCAGTTTTACAGATAATTACTTCAACCATGCAGGGTGAAGTAGCCATGATGCACCCTTGACAAATGGGCAAATGCATGTTTGGTATAGACCTTAGCCCAGAATGTTTGACCCTACACTGAGGGGATGTGGTGGCACTGTGATGCCGGGGTACAGTTCAGTAAAGCATTGTGATCACCATTATCCTATCATATCCTTACAGATTTCTTCTGGTGGGAATAGTTTCTTCTAACATGACACCTTCTATTCTTGGGGCACAGAGAAGGGATTGGGTTCAAATGGGAAGGTTTTGTAGAAGAATCGTTTACTAACGTTTCAGAGTCTTGTAGAATTTATTGTATTCATATTCGCTATAATTTAGAGGCAGTTAGCATATTTTCATTCAGTGACTTCAGTTAGTGGTTACATTTCAGAATAAGATTAATACAAAAAATGCTACATAAACATTAACCTGCAAGATGTGTTTTAATTCATGCAATTCATTATTGCATTTAAAAAGTTTATCAGTCATTAAAAGGCTCCCCATCATTAACAAAGCCAACATGAAATCAATGCAATTATTAATTAATCAATAATTACAACCCAGTTTTATTATAATCAATTATGAATTGCATTAAAAAATTGTTTTGGTACAAACATTTTATGAGTTAACATTTTGAATGCTGGAGTTTTACCTGTAACAGAGTATTTCTACATTGTGATATTGCTATTTTCAGTTAAGTAAACACCTGCGTACTTCTTACACCACTAGTTTTAAGTGATTTTTTTAAAATAAGGCTAGTGTGGTATTAAAATTAGTATTGGCTAATTATAATTATGCTAATGGAATGCAACAGTTGCATATTCATTACAAAATTATATGAATGTGCATATTTCAAACATGATGAGACAACCAAAGTTTTTCCCAGCAAAAAAACTACAAATTGTATCCATATTGAATACCGTGGCACATCTTGTGTTGGTTACATATTGTAGCTTTAACTATGTCAGACATCATCCTGCACCACTGGCGGATCCTGTATCGTATACATGGTCTCTCTGACTTTGTTGCTAATGCAGGAAACGTGCGCTATTCCTCTGATGTGCTTGTTACTTATTTTGTCCAACCTTGTCACTCCTGAAGGAGATGTTGAAGGAGAACCTCAACATCTCTGCCTCTTGTCTCTTTCTTACTGCTACTGTCTCTTACCCATAGAGCAGAGCTGGTCACACCACTGTCTTGTACACCTTTCCTTTGAGTCTTGCTGACACTCTTCGGTCACACAACACTCCTGACACTTTCCTCCACCCACTCCAACCCACCTGCACTCGCCTCTTCACCTATTTTCCACACTCCCCATCACACTGAACTGTTGACCCCAAGTCTTAAAACTCCTGGACCTTCTTCACCTCAGCCCCCTGTAACCTCACTCTTCACAATTTCATTTGCAAACATCATTGTCCAGAGAGATTTCTGTCTGACCTTGTCTGTCAACCTGTCCATCAGCATAGCAAACAAGAAGGGACACAAAGCCGATCCTTGGTATAGTCCCACCTCCACCTTGAACTCCTCTGTCTGACCTACAGATCACCACCGTCATACTCCTCTCATACATGTCCTGGACTACTCTGACGTACTTCTCTGCCACTCCCGACAACCTCATAGGTGTCACCCTTAAAGATCGGCACCAGAACGTATCTCCTCCATTCCTCAGGCATCGTCTCACTCTCTAGAATACTGTTAACCATACTGCTTAAAAACTGCTGTCTCTCCTAGACACTTCCACACCTCTACAGGTACAACATCAGGACCGACAGCCTTTCCACTCTTCATCCTTTTCAGAGCCTTCCTCACCTCATCCTTTCTAATCTCTGCTATTTCCTGCTCCACAACATCCAACTGAAATGACCTCATCTACATAGAATGTTGTCCACTTGTGTACTACGACTACCTAAGATAACTCTTGTAAAATAATTATCCACTGATTACGTTCAAAAAGCAACTACTGGAAATAGCACAGTCAAGACACATTAAATAGAAATTATACTGAGGAGGTCTCATTTATTTATTATTTATTTACTATTAAGGTTATCTATTATATTACTATTAAATGTCAGTTAAATGTGTTCCTCTCTCTTCTGGAAGTAAGTGTTGACTACAGCCATTTCCATCCTCTTAACAAAGTCCACCACCATCTGTCCTTCTGGATTCCTTTCCATCAAACCTGCCCATCACCTCCTCATCACCTCTGTTCCCCTCACCAATATGCCCATTGAAGTCTGCTCTAACAGCTAGTCTCTCTCCTCTGGGGATACTCTCTATGACCTCATCAAACTCACTCCAGAATCTCCTTCTCTTCTTACTCATAGCCAACTTGTGGAGCATACCCACTGACTACATTCAGCATTACCCCTTCGATTTCTAGCTTTAGGCTCATCACCCTGTCTGAGACTCTTTTCACCTCCAGAACATTGTTCACAAACACCCCCTTCAGGGTCACTCCTACCCATTTCTCTTCCTATCCACACCATGGAAGAACAATTTGTATCCTTGTGCCAACATTAAGGGTCCCTATTCTCAGATCTATGCTCCTGCCTTTCCTCTTCTCTCTTTCCAAGAACTCTTCTGCCTCCTCTCCTTCTTCAACCAACAGAAGTCCAATTTTTTACCGGCACCCTGTAGGTTAACAGTATCAGTGGCAGTGTGGCAGTCGTTAACCTGGGCCTCGACCGATCCAGTATGAAGTTCCTATAAACGATTTGCATGGTTGTTTATGGCAAGTTTTTGGCAAGGTCACTGGCTTGCAACCCCTGTGGCTAGATTGTCAAACATATGACAATCAATGTTAAATAAAATATTATAACATCTACAATTTAGTATTTACTTAACTGACATTTAATAGTAATTTAATAGTACCTTAGGTATACCTTAACTATAGCTGAATAGTCAGGGTTAAGTCATTTAAATTCATTCAATCATTTTCTGCATGTAATGTAAACTGAAAATGAGACCTCCTCAGTATAATTTCTATTTAATGTGTCTTGACTGTGCTATTTCCAGTAGTTGCTTTTTGAACGTAATCAGTGGATAATTATTTTCTGATGCAACTTACTTTCTGGATGAAGAAAGTGTCATATATAGTCATTATAGTGAGTTCCCAGTGGTTGGGGAACATGGTGGGAGTATCAAAAAAAAGAGTCATGCTACAGTCCCAAGTTCAACTAGGGGGTCAAATTAGAGAAAGATTGTGGCAAGCGAATCAATGTATACAAAAATAATTTCCGTTTGCATTTAATCTGTGTTGAAATGTAATTTTTAGGAGACAAGACTGAAATGTTAGGATCATGTGGTTCCAAATGAACATTTTTGAGTATAGGCTCTGTCAAACGTCAGAAATGCCACAGAAAATAATAGAGTCATCTTTTGTGTTCCAGGTCTGTATCTAGTGTGGATGTGGATCCTGATCTGGTGCACATGGAAATGCAGGATACGAGTGGAGGTACAGTGAGCTTCTGCTTCCAACTACATATAAAGTTATTAAGGGGTAATCACAGGTCAAAAATACATTTTAATGGATTTACTGTTCTCTGTTAATCTGTTAATGTAAAGTTTGTGCATACATTTTCATGTTGAATTTTATCATTGGCAAAAACAAACCATGAAGACCAAGTAGAATCTGAATCAGAAAACTTTTTGTTTTCTGGAATTTGTCCTAGTGTCAGTTGCAAACACAAAATCTACACAAAAAAGTTAAGGTGCAAAGGTGTTACACAATATGAAATATGTACAGAAATAGTATGGTAGACATAAAAATAAAAATAAGACAAGTGAGATAAAATGTGAGGTAGTACTACTTGGAAAGTGACTGTTGGGGGGGTCATCTTAGAGGGATTTTCCCACTGTTCAGCAGGATGACTGCGGCGTGAGGTGCTGGTCTTAATGGACTGGAGCCTCTTGCCAGAGAGGAGGGGCAGAAAGAGTTTATATTCAGGATTAGAAGGGTCGGCTGCAATCCTGGCTGCACATCTCCGGGTTTGTGCAGCTCCTGAAGACGTGAGAGGTTGCAAACAATGACCTTCTCAGCAGTTGATGACACACTGCAGCTTGGCCTTTGTCCTTTACCGTGGCTGCAGCAAACCAGAGAGTGATGGAGGATGTAAGAATATATTTGATGATTGCAGTGTAGAAGTTCACCAGCATCTTTACAGAAAGGTGAAATTTCTTTGGCTGCCACAAGAAGTACAGCCTCTGCTGAGCCTTCTTGGTGAGGGAGCTGATGTTCTGCTCCTACTTGAGGTCCTGGGTGATGATGATGCCCAGGAAGCGAGAAGACTCGACAGAGGTCACAGAAGTGACGCAGAGGTTGACGGGGCGACTGGGTCCTTTCTGAAATCCACCATCATCTCCACTTTCTTAAGAGCATTGAGCTCCAGGTTGTTTGTACTGTACCATGACACCAGGTAGTCCTCTGACTCCTGTCGCCTGACTCCTCTACCTCAGAGATGAGGCCAATAAGAGTGGTGTCATCTGCAAAATTCAGGAGTTTAACAGACTGATGTGCAGCTGTTGGTGAGTCAGAGACATGGTTCCCCTACCTCACGGACCGCTGTCTGTCGGGAAGTCGATAATCCACCGGCACATGGTGTCAGGCATTTTTAGCTGGGATTTCCTGTCTCTGAGCAGAGCTGGAATGATTTTGTTGAAGGCAGAGCTGAAGTCCTGTAATAGTATCCTGAAATAGGATCCTGGGGAGTCCAGATGTAGGAGGATAAAGTGGAGTGCCATGTTACAGCATGCTGGCTCTGTAGGTGAACTGCAGGGGGTCTAGAAGTGGCTCTGTGATGTCCTTGAGGTGGTAGTTACAAGTAGTCACTGTCTCAAGCACTATCCTTTATTAAATGAAAACATAGTGGTTTTATCTCCTCTGGTGTGATCAGGCATTTAAAGTTTTGAGTCTCTCACCACCACACTTGGTAGGTAAATGGTGATAATTCACTGACTGTGTCTCCAGTTTTCACACACTGTACTGTATGTTCTACACTGATGTGGAGAATTATAATGTGCTAGTCTTGATATTGCCTGCAGTGTTAATGCATGTAATAGAGCACATGAATGGTTGACCTTGATGGGGAGGGTTGTTGTTCTTTTTGTTGGCAAGGGTCAATAGAAAGTTAGTTAAGGAGGGGAGACAAGGGGGCCCCTGGAGCAACAAGATCAAATCTTGATTATCAGCTGAGTGACATACAGACAATTTATGCTTAACTCCCCAACTTTTTAAGACCAAGATGGTGGCGCACACCCTGCGAGGCTCAGTGTCTTTCCAGTTTCTGCATTTTTGCAGTACTTTTTCTGCCCATTTGTGGTCTGTTCATGCAGAACAGTAGATCATTTACATTGTACACCCGACAGGAGCTTCTGGATATTGGTTTGAACATTTCCCATAGTTTTATCAACAATCTTCGACTTATTCCTGAGTCCATTCACATACACCACAGCAAGACACTCTGGAACTGCAACGTCATAATCTTCACCAAAACTTGGCTAAACAGTGGTATACCAGACAACGCTATTGCCCTAGCTAACCACCACACGTTCTGGGCAGACAGAATGGCAGGTGACTCCGGTAAGACCAGAGGAGGAGGACATTTATGGCATTTATTTTAACAAAGCTTGTTGCACGGACTCTGTCACTGTTGGGAGACACTGCTCAGCTCACCAAGAGTTTCTCAAGTGTAGACCATTTTATCTGTCATGGGAGTTCACCTCCACCATTATAACTGTTGCTTACGTTCCTCCCGATGCTGATGCCAAGCTTGCTATGAATGAACACCACTGGGCTCTCAGCAAACAACCGACTGCTCACCCGGAGGCTGCATTTATTGTTGCTGAAGATTTTAATCACCCTAACATTAAGGCAGTGCTCCCCAAATTTCCCCAAAATGTTTCTTGTCACACCAGAGGAAACAAAACGTTGGACCATGTATACACACACATGGCCGAAGCCCCCCCTCCCTAACTTGGGACAATGAGATCACCTTTCTTTGTTCCTCACCCCCAAGTACTCACCCCTCATCAACGGTGTAAAGAACCATCAAAGTGGGGGCAGCGTGGGCTGAATTCAGGCTCCAGGATAGGTTATAACAAACAGCTTGGAGTATGTTTGCTTCTCAGTCCACCAGTGGCTCTCACATGGACATAACACCTACACTTCCTCTGTTCTGGATTACATTAATGCCACCATAGACAGTGTTATATACCCAAGTTAGAAGCCATGAATAAACAAGGAGGTGCGCCTCCTGCTGAAGGAGGCTACAGCACTTCCAGGGCAAATCTGAAGAGCAGGGCATCCAGGCCATTACTGACTACAAACGCAGCAACTCCATCCTCGCAGACACAAATGTCTCCTTCCTGAACCAGCTTAATGACTGAATGTTCGCTTTGAAGGAGACAACAAAGAACTTGCCACCAAAATCACTCCATCAACCAACCACTCACCTACATCTACACCACAGCTTACTGGGGTATTCACAGACATTTTTAACATGTCCCTTGACCAGGCAGCTGTGCCAACATGCTTTAAATCCACCGCCATTTTGCCAGTGCTGAAACACTCTAGCCCAACATGCCTGAACGGCCCTTTAGCACTCACACCAATCATTATGAAGCGCTTTGAGCGCTTGATCCTGGCACACCTGAAGGGTTTTCTCCTTTCGACACTAGACCCAAAAACTTTTCCAATTGTCTATGTAGCACACATCGTTTGCTGGACACCACCTAGACAGCCAGCGGTTGAATGACGACATGCGGATATACATGTCGTCACTGATCAGATTTGGCAGGGGTCCAGAGAAAACTACGGAGTCCGACATTGTCTTCGCAAAGTTACACACCGATTCAATATTAGTTTTAGTGACCTCCGATTTGCGTAATCGGGCGTCATTTGTTCCTGCATGAATGATAATCTTACGGTATCTACGTTTATCCTTAGACAGGAGTTTCAAATAGGATTCGATGTCGCCCGCTCTGGCCCCAGGGTAACATTGGACTATGGCCGCTGGCGTCTCTAACTTCACGTTTCTGACTATGGAGTCGCCAATTACCAGAGTTCGTTCCTCAGCGGGTGTGTCGCTGAGTGGGGAAAATCGATTAGAAACGTGAACCGGCTGGTGGTGAACCTGGGGCGTCTGTTTAGCATTAGATCGCTTACGAACCGTCACCCAGCCGGCCTGGCTTCCCGGCTGCTCGGGTAATGCTGGGGAACAGCTAGCAGTGGCTAATCTAACAGTGGCTATGCTAGGTTGGTCGGCACCAGCTACCGGGGCCTGACTAGCTGGATTGTTTGTCATGGTGCGGAGCAGAGCTTCCAATTCAGAAAGCCTCGCTTCCAAAGCTGCAATAATCTTACATTTATTACAAGTAGCATTATCACTAAAGGAGGCAGAGGAAAAACTAAACATGTGGCAGACAGAACAAGTCAGAGGAGAGAGAGAAGGAGACGGAGAAGCCATTGCTAGGTGCTAGGCTAACGAAGGTAGATCGATCAGGTATAGTTAGCGTTAGCTAGTTTGTTTAGTTATTTCAGGAGAGAAGGTGTTTGCGTAAACAAATCTTATGCCCCAAGTGATAGTTTATGTGATGGCGATAGTTTATACACAGATAAATCACTAATTTAGAAAACAAGAGCTACAATTAACCAGTGAACAATCCTTCAGCAGAGACCCAAAACAGTGTGACAAAACAGGAAATGACACAATACGCTTACCGCAATGCTTGTCAAGTGCAAGCATTCCTCAGCATTCCTCAGATATGTGTTTGCAGTTTGATTTTTCTATACATTTCCCTTCTAGAAAAATAAAAACACTTATTCCTTGAGGAGAACTGCAGTCTTCTAAGCTTCACACAGAGATGCTGCCTGTAAAAGCTGTCAGCTCAAACAAGGCTTCCTGTGATGTGAAGAGTGAACAGAAGAGGCTGTCTGTCTGGGCCTACTACTCGGGCATGAGAGCTCTTTCTGGGGCTGCGTAGCACCACATGGAGTCCTCACCTCCTTCTTATTTCCTCCACTTGCTTCCATGTTCAGAGAGATAATTGGACTTGGAGCAATCAGACCTGCCATACTTTGTTCATCCTATCGTGTGCAACTCAGCAGATTTCACACAATCCTGAAGTAACTGTACTGCTATCATCTTGTTCTTGTCAAAAAGCTGATCAAATGTAGACTATGTCATCTTGTATATTTTTATGGCAGCACGAAAATTGGATCCTCTTTCATGAGCTCCCTTATCCTTTATTAGGGTAAAATCTCTTGAAATCTACAGGAAAATATTTTTTTTATCGGCAGATTGCCTTGTCAAATATAAACCTACATATCCTTTTCTGAGCATTTGTTTTGTGGCTGTAATAATAGAGTCAATATTACACAATTTCTCAATAATACCATGTCTGTCTATACAGTAGCTAAATGAACTTTCTAGAAGATCCACAGCTATTTTTGTAATTGAATGCAATTCAAGTAATAGTTTATTTTGAAGCTCACATCCTAACATATAATGTGTGTTTATGTGTGCAGTTCTGCAGTTCACACCTACAGTAGTAGTGAGGCCCCCTATTGCCAACTTGTCACCTCTGGGAGGAGAAATAATGTCTGAATTTCAGCAGCCAATGTTACTGATGCAGCTGCTGGTTGAAATTTAATAGTGGATAAGCTTTGCAACGGGATCTAACCTCTGTGTGTGTCTCTGCGAGGATAATCCCTTCTGGCCATTGGTATGCTAGAACTTCTATAAGTCTATGTGGAGGCTGTCATATCTTATAGAGTTTGAAAATAAGGTCTCAATTTTTGTAGTCACATGTACTCCCTTGTCCATTACTGCTTTTTTTTCTCTGTGGCTATGTGTTGGTTTGCAGGCTTGTTTTAAGGTCCAGCACTTTTGAATCCCCAAGCTTTATTGAGATGAATGTTATGAACGTAAATATAGTATTTATTATATCAGTGTATTTATTGTAACATCACTATGCAAATGCACAGGAACATATATATTGGTTTATTTTTATATTTATTTATTTAACCAACAGTAACAGTTTTTTTTTCCCTTTTATTCCAATGTTTGACTGCAGGTTACCTGTATGTTACCTGTCTCATCCAGAACTGTTCAGACAAAATGGTGACGGCTCAGTTCCTCGGCAAAATCGATCACAACTCACTGCTCGTGCAGGACGAGTACATATTTGTCAAGGTAAAGATCATAAATGTGTTTCTAAATTATCTTAATGTTAAAAAACAGTTTTGTGCTGATTGTTATGTTCAACTGACTGTGTTTTTGAATGCAAAGGTTTCATGATTCTGAATTTTTTTTATGAAATAAAACTTTAAAACACGATTTTAAATTTGAAAGTAGTAAATGTGTTCATATTCTTTAATGAACTAACTTAGACTGAGCCTTTGTGATCATTTATAGGGTCTGTTAACTGAAGGCAGCTAAAAATACCAGGACTTTTGTGCCTTCATGCCTGTTTTTGGGTTGTCCATCCCTCAGTTGCCAGTTGTTGTCATTGTTTCACATTGAAACATGAACAACACTCTTTATCTTAAAGCAGTTCATTCAAAGAAGTCTGATGCCATTATAAATGTAGGTTAGTAAATGTAGTACTTAAATGTTAGAATGCTTAAATGCATGCTTATTTTAAAATATTAAAATAATGTAACAATGGCAACTGGGGCGACTGTGGTGTAGTTAGTAGCATGGTCATCCACCAATCCTACGGTTGCTGGTTCAATCCCTGGCTACTCTGGTCACATTTCAAAGTGTCCTTGAGCAAGACACCGAACCCCACTTAGTTGGTGTATTATTGTGTGCATGTGTGTGCACACAATATGGGTAGATAAGAACCAGTGTGAAGTGCCTTGAGTACCAACAGGTAGAAAAGCGCTATATAAGTGCAGACCATTTAACTGTAAATATGTCTTAGCCAAACTTACATCAACCTTGTTATTTAGTATTTGTGCAGATTTTATATCTGTCTGTATATCTAATCTGTTGATGTTGTGTTTGCATGCACAACCAAGGCTTTCTGTCAGTTTTACTGATAAACTCTATTGCTCAGATAACAAACGCTACTGTCTGCTTGAAAGGGGGGTATTACTATTTGTGACAGTGTGCAGAAATTAATATTGCCTTGTCTATAATTGACTTACCATGCTGTACAGTACTGTTCACTCTGAGGAGGCTGAGAGCTGAAACCTATTTGCATGTGATAAGAATATACATGAGCTAGTATAGAAGAGCAAAATCCCCATAGTGCTTGTGTAAATGAGTGTATGTGTTTGTGTGTGTGTGTATAGATGTGGATTGAATGCATGTGAGAAGAATTGCATCCTCATTAGGCAACATTAGAACAGTCCTTATCCTTCAGGGGTTATCCTTCCTGTACTCCCACTATTGCTAAATCACTAATAGGTAGGGCGCATTTGGCCTCGTTTGGCCATAAATTAAAAGATAAAAGTCTTACATCTAGCTTAACCAGAGATTTCTTATTCCATTTCTTTTCAAAATCTGATGCCAGTATTTTCCACAATGCAACTAAACCACAAACAATTCACTCAGAACTTGGTGTCATGCTACTAATGACTAATGTCTCCTAGAGCTGCAAGCCTCAAGCAAAGACAGGGATCAGGGTACAGACAGTACGACTGGAGTTAATATCAATCATGAGTGCAGAATTAAAATCATTGAAAGCTTGCATGTCACATCTTATTAAGGTATGGCTAAAAACTATATATACTATAAATAGTGTTTTCTCAGCAGTGATAAAATAGATGTAACAATCAGCCTGCATATCATCAGATATTAAAGATAATAAACCTGTTAATTAGGCTAAAAACAGAGTAAGAATGAAATATTTGCTTCACAGAAGCATCTGAGCAACCCTGTCTCCTAAAATTACGTTCATATACAACTGCAAAACTGCAAATGTTTTCTCGAGGAACGTTTTTTTTTTTTGTGATGGACACAAGGCAGTTGGCCGACGACCCGGAACCTGGTTCTGCAGGAGGTTTCTTCCACTAAAGGCAGTTTTCCCACTCCACTGTATGACGAGTTGGTGTTTTGTAGAATATGTTGACATGTTATGTAAATTGACAGTTGCAAACATACTGATACTGAACATAATAATGAAATGGTACCAATACATGTATATTTATGTCCTCCAAAATATTCAATCTTGGAATATATACTTTTTTATTTTATTTTTTTTGCCAGGATATGCGATCCTGCAGTACAATGTCCAGCTGTACTACAGTGTGAGCAACAGTATTGTATGGTTGTTTTTAGGCAGAAGGAAGATTAGGGGCTTGTGTAACACCAGAAACTCAATTAAGTTTTCAATTCAAATCAGTTCAATTCAACTTTATTTAGATAGCTCCAATTTACAACAAAGCAATCTCAAGGCACTTTACATAATAAAATCAAGACTATACAGACATTTAAAGAAAACTTAACAAATCCTCCTTGAAACCTCCAGCAGAACCAGGCTCCGGTTGGGCAGCCATCTGCCCTGACTGGTTGGGGTGAGTGGAGAGTGGAAAGTGGAGAAAACTCTGAAATTCATTTAGCAGAAAATGTATTTCATTGCTTTTAAACACATCCACAGTCTTTCTCTAACACTAACATCAGTGGTTTTCTTGCTTGAACCTATCAGGAACCGATCTCCAGTCTTATTCTTTGACACCTACCACCCTTCCCAGCCACTTCCTTGCAGCTCCCTTTCCCTTAATGATACTGATTATTTTTTTTTTCATTAAAAACATACGTTGCATCAGACCAGGATTAAATCACTATATTCGCTCGAAAAATTATATTTGCAGCTCAGCTGTATAGGAACGCAAATTTTAGAAAACAGGGTTGCATGACTAGTTGGTGTTTTGTGTATTTATGTGTGCCTCTTCTATACTTCTTAAGTGTAGATCCTGAGGTGTTATATCACCACCTAAAGCTTGTACAGTCTGTAATAGTTACATATATCAGCATATTGAATAAAGTCATATATTCAACAATTCTTTTTTGTTTGTTTTTCCCATTTAAATTTAGAAAATCCTTCAAAATATTTATTTGTTAGTTTTTGTTACAATAAACAATATAAACACTTCACGTCTGACTGGGAAACAACTGAAACAACTTGACGTTTATTAGATTTCACACACATCCCATAAACTCACTTTAAAACGATGTTTCCCCATAACCTTGATATTAATATTGAAATGCAGGAAATATACCATGTTTTCACGTCGTTTTTTGTCAAGCATACACACTTGACTGAAATAAACATACAGTAGTCAACTGTGGTGCACCCAGCTCGTTGATGGTGCCTACTGAAGTTAAAGTTAAATAGAAATATGCAGAGTAAGAGCTAAGGAGGCAGTATTGGCTTTGTCACACACACACACACACACACACACACACACACACACACACATTCATCTATTCTCACATCAACAGCCATTTTTAAGAAAGTGATTTCTTTTAAGAACCCTTGATAGCATTTCCTCCAGGGGCTCTTATTTGAAAAAAAAAAGTCTTTTATTGTTTCATCACTGTTCAGCATTTTGGAAAAAAGCAGCTGTATTCTGTTCTTTTCAATCAAAACAGTGGTTGTAATCTCCGAGGAAAAAGACAGAAAATGAATACTAAAAGCTCTTCCCACAAAGCTCAAAATAGAAGCACTAAATAAAAAGTTCTCCATCACATTTTGAAAGCAGTAGGTGCAAAAAGTTTTAGCACTTCTTACTTTACAAAAAAAGCCAAATGCTGACAGAGAGTGTGTTTGACAAAGTGGCTTGCCGGCATCTGAGCCCATCACTTGGAATTTGACAAATTCAGCTCTTGTTTAAGTCGCTGTCAGTCAGCGCCACTGTCTCTTACACCAAGCTTACTGCTAAAACAGCCTGTGGCCTCAGTTGTTTGTATATTCTGCTTCAGCAACTTGTGAGCTTTATGATCATTCTCCCAGCAGGTGTGGGTGGGGGCAGCCTTTACCCCAGAGGTCCCAGTTAGTGAGTGGAATGCTGAGGTCTGTGAAGAGACCTTGATGCATTTACTTTTAAGCACAGTGTCACCAACAATAATGTCCTTTGTCTGAAGGAGCAGTTTTTACAAAGTATCAAGCTGTACTTTCTAAGATCCAAAAGCTTTTGAATCAGCTTGTTCCTGTTTATGGCAAATTTTATAATTAGTTTAAGCACTTACTCCTGTGTTAATTTCAAACTGCCATTAACAAGGTATTAAGCATTAAAAAAAAAGCCCAACACAGAGAGATTTGCATATGGCAAGCTTCAACACAGAGAAAGATTTTGTAAATGCACACAAGACAAGAATTTAGGGGCTTCATGAATATATAACAATAAAGGAAATACTAGAATAAAATGTCATGTCATGATTTCAAACTTTTTTTTCCATTTCCCAGGTCACCACTGGAAATCGCACCAAACATTATGTGTCCTATCGCCGGACTGAGTTTGTCCAGATGAGGTTTCCTAAGTACGCCTTGCCAAAGGTAAAGCTTAACAAAAATTTGGTGCTGACAGATTGCAGATCAATTTATTTTCAACACAATCACCTATCCAGGACATCCAGCTAGAATTTATTACAACAGTCTTAAAGTCAGATCAAAGTGGTAACACTACATTCAGTTTACCAGACTAGAATTTTAAACCATGTCAAAGTACTTTTATGTTTTTATCAAGCTGAATCTTCCGAGCTGAAATATGTGTATGTGTCTTTAACACACAACCATCTGTGTTTGCTTTTTTTGCTTTTTTTCTTGTTTTTTTTTTTTTTTTTTTTTGTATTTTAGTTTTTTTTTTTAGCTTTTTGCGTCACTTTTTATTTTGCATGTGTTGCATGGTATCACCAAAGGCCTTATAATCCATCCTCAGGGCATGCAAATCTGGCCACATCACACACATTATAAATGTAAGTCACTTAAATGCATCTGCTAAGAGCCAGCACATTATAAATGCAACCAGTGCCATGCAATTCAATTCAACTTTATTTGTATAGCCACAATTTAGGTCATTATAAGGGACTTTACATAATAAAGTCAAGACTATACAAACATTTGGAGAAAACCCAACAAATCCCCTTTGAGCAAGCCATAGGCAACAGTGGAGAGGAAAAACTCCCTTTAACGAAAGAAAACGAAAGAAAAGAGGGGGAGACAGAGAGGGAGAAAGACGACTACGGGACAAAGAAGACACAGAGTTAATGTCATACAGTGGTGACATTAATGGGGTGAGAGGAGAGAATGAAGAGAAGAGGAAAGTGGCTCAGTGCAGAGTCCCCCAGCAATCTACACCTATAGAAGCATGACTATAACTATAAGCTTTAACAAAGAGGAAAGTTTTGAGCCTAGTCTTAAAACTAGAGAGGGTGTCTGCTTCCCGAATCTGGACCGGGAGCTTGTTCCACAGGAGAGGAGCTTGATAGCTAAAGACTCTGCCTCCAAGTCTACTTTTGGAAATTCTGGGAACCACAAGTAGGCCTGCATTTTGGGACTGAAGTGGTCTATTAGGATGATATGGTACAAAGAAATCTTTTAGGTATGATGGAGCGTTTAGAGCAGGGATGTCCAAAGTCCGGCCCGGGGGCCAAATGCGGCCCGTGGTCAAATTTCATCCGGCCCTTGGCAATGTCAGTGCACAAACGAGAATTTTGCGCATTAGATATTTCATCTCTGGCTGAAGAGTTCGGAGAACGCGCCCGGGATTTTGCAGCTATCGAGAAGGTTGTTCGATGACAATGGTTGTTCGATGACGATGGTCCAGACCAAGTTTGGACACCCCTGGTTTAGAGCTTTATAGGTAAGAAGATAGGTTTTAAATTCTATTCTACATTTAATGGGAAGCCAATGGAGAGCAGCTAATGAAGGTGAAATATGATCTCTCTTACCAATCCCAGTCAGTAATCTTGTAATTTTGGATTAATTGAAGGCTTTTAAATGAGAGTTACTGGGGCAGCCTGAAAGTAGAGAATAACAGTAGTCCAATCTAGAAGTAACAAATGCATGGACTAGTTTTTCAGCATCGCCAAACACAACATCTTCAGTTTTATCAGAGTTTATAAGAAGGAAATTATACGTCATCCAGTCCCATATGTCTTTTAGACATGCTTGTAGTTTTTGAATTATTTGTTTCTTCAGGTTTCAGAGATAGATATAACTGTGTGTCATCAGCATAGCAATGGAAATTTGTTTGTTGAGTGTTTTCTAATAATGTTGCCAAGGGGAGACATATATAGAGTAAATAGTATTGGTCCTAACACAGAGCCTTGTAACTAACTTTTGTGTATATGGAAGATTCATCATTAAAATGAACAAACTGGAATCTATCTGGCAGATAAGATTTAAACTAGTTTAGTGCAGTTTCTTTAATTCCAATTACATTTTCTAGTCTCTGTAATAATATTTTGTGATCAATAGTGTCAAATGCAGCACTAAGATCTAGCAGAACTAGTATAGAGACAAGTCCATTATCTGAAGCCAGAAGAAGATCATTGGTGACTTTAATCAGTGCGGTTTCTGTGCTATGACGAACTTTAATACTGACTGAAATTCTTCAAACAAGTCGTTTCTGTGCAGGTGGTCACATAATTGATTTACAACTACTTTTTCAAGTATTTTAGAAATAAAGGGGAGATTGGATATTGTTCTGTAATTGGGTAAGACACCTGGATCCAGACAAGGTTTTTTAAGTAGAAGTTTGATTACAGCTACCTAATAGGTCTTTGGTACATATCCTGTTTGTAAAGATAGATTAATGATATCTAATACAAATGTGTCTAAAAGGGTAGATCATTGAGCACTCTAACTGGAATAGGGTCTTCAGACATGTTGTTGGTGTTGATGCCATAATAGTTGAAGTTAGCTCAGGAAGATCTATGGGCACAAAGCAGTCTAAAAGGGACTGAAGCCTTACTGATGATTCTAATTCTGTTGTATTTGTGGGGAGGGTCTGGTGAATTTTGTTTCTAATAGCTACAATTTTATTTGTGAAGAAAGTCATGAAGTCATTGCTGCATAGCATTAAGGGAATACTAGTTTCAACTGAACTATGGCTCTTAGTTAGCCTGGCTACAGTGCTGAAAAGAAACCGGTGATTGTTCTTATTTTCCTCCATTAGTGAAGAATAATATGCTGTTCTGGTTTTACGGAGAGCTAATTTGTATAAGTATAAACTCTTTTTCCAGGTTAAGCGCGATTCTTGCCACTAGAAAGGAAGTGGCGTGGAAGCTCTTGATCTTTTAATAAGTTATTATGATTAACTCCTCTTGTGATCATTTTTAGTTTGTAAAATTTGATTATTCACCTCTGCATGAATAATAATCTTAATGTATCTACGTTTATCCTTAGATAGGAGTTTCAAATATGATTTGATGTCGCCCACTCTGGCCCTATTTTAAGGTCTAGTGTTTATTGGTAAGCTTGAGCAATAGATTCCTGCTAACATGAGTTAACATGACTTAGGGGGGTCGACTCATTTAAACTAACATATTCTTCCTGCTGCAACCAAGTTTCAGTAAGACAAAATAAATTTAATTGATGATTGCTTATCAAGTCATTTACTAACAGAGATTTAGATGAGATAGATCTGATATTTAATAATCCACATTTAATTGTTTTAGGTTTTTGTTCAGTAAGAGGTGTCATAACTTTTATAAAGTTATTATGATTAACTCCTGCATAATCGGGCGTCATTTGCTCCTGCATGAATAATAATCTACTACGACGTTTATCCTTAGAAAGGAGTTTCAAATATGATTACATGATTACACCCCAGGGTAACATTTGACTATGGCTGCTGGAGTCTCTAACTTCACGTTTGTGACTACAGAGTCGTCAATTACCACAGTTTGTTCCTCAGTGGGTGTGTTGCTGAGTGGGGAAAATTGATTGGAAACATAAACCGTTGGTGGTGAACCTTGGGCATCTTTTTAGCATTAGACATCTTACGAACTGTCACCCAGCCGGCCTGGCTTCCTGGCTGCTCGGGTACAGCTGGGGAACAGCTAACAGTGGCTATCCCAGGTTTGTTAGGTTGGTCCGCACCAGCTACCGGGGCCTGACTAGCTGGAATATTTTTCATGGTGCTGAGCCTTGCTTCCAATTCTGAGCGCCTCGCCTCCAAAGCTGCAATAACCCTACACTTATTACAAGTGCCATCATCACTGAAGGAGGCAGAGGAAAAACTAAACATGTGGCACACAGAGCAAGTCAGAGGAGAGACAGAAGGAGATGGGGAAGCCATTTCTAAGTGCTAGGCTAGCGAAGTTAAGATCAGTTAAGTTTAGTCAGCGTTAGCTAGTTTGTTTTTATTCCAGGAGAGCAGGTGCTTGCGTAAAACAAATCTCACGTCCCAAGTGATAGTTTATATACAGGGAAATCACTAATTCAGAAAACAATTGCTACGATTGACCAGCGAACAATCCTTCAGCAGAGACCCGAAACAGTGTGAAGAAACAGGAAGTGAAACAATACGCTTACCGCAGGAGGAGTGCTTACCCTAGTACGTAATACAGTACGTCTGTATGCAATAAAGCATTTCAGCCAGAAAAGGGGTATTAGTGTAATTGAGTCCTGTGGTTCCACATAACTGTTTTAGTTTTCCACAGCTTTGTGTTTTCACAGTAAAACTCAAGAGTTACATTAAGGCACTTTTACCTTTTTCTCATTTTGAAGATTAAAACCATTTACTTCACTCTTTATCTGTTTCTAAATAAATCAAAATGTACAATTGAAGGTGAAACATCCTGTCTTTCACTCCAGGGAAACAAACTTGTAACTTTACTGACTGTCTTTTCACCATGTACCACTTATTTGTTGGTGTTGGATGATGGTATAACCTGTATCCTAATACTGGAAACCTAATGCTGGCTGGATACACAATACCCATTAAAAATTTAGCACTAAGCTTAGATCCAGTTGCATCCTGCATCACTGCCAAAAGCAAAGAAAATAAATGAGCTCCACTACAATACAAGACAGTACAAGAATTTTTCCTTTAGCACCACACCAGCAGCCTGAGTGCTATTGAATGGCACTGATTGAAAATAGAGCCCAGGGAGGCGTCTCATGTATTTCTTAGGTAAACCTTTAACATAATCACTACACTGCAACACCCCCCCCCACACTGACACACTTGCAGGAAACTGGTGTGGCAGGAAGCTGGTGGATAAATCAGCTTGTGTGTCTCCAAGTGTGTTTAGTTAAAGTATGCCCTAGTTGCTCTCTCTTGTCTATCTCTCTCTCTACACGTGCCCTCTTACTTGGGTGAGCAGATAGGTCACACTGAGTGAAGCTTTTAGGTCAAGCAGCTTGGGAGTTGGGATAGGGATGAACAGAGAGGGAAAAGAGGGACAGAATGAGAAAGGTAGGAGAGACGGAAGTGTGTGTCTGTTTTTTGTGTGTATGGGAGTGACAGAGGGAGTGTTTCCATGTTTTTCCACTGTGAATAATTGAAAGGCTGGAGGATGAAAAATGCAGAGGCCATCAGAGAAAGCAGTTTGGCTCTGTCCTGCGAGACCTGACCCAAGTTATGGATTAAACCAGTGCTTCTCAGTTATTTTCTGTGACGCCCCCCCCCCTAGCAAAAAGAAATCAATTCGCTATATATGAGTGAAATTCGTCATATTTCCTCGTCTTAGCTTTCGGGTGACTTTCTTTTGTCTCATTATCTTTCTTTTCATCCCTGTTAAAAACCCGACACCATAGAGCTAATCCTCCCTGCGCACACTCTGACAATGAGAGCGCCACTACTGTACTGGATCTGCAATTACACTTTATTGTAGTACGGCAAAAAAAGTATGTTCCCCAGGGTCACACACGCCCCCCCTGGCAGCGCCCCACTATTTGAGAAGCACTGGATTAAACTCACAAGCAAACACACACACACACACACACACATACAATAATGTTACGTATACAGCTTGCTGGACTGGGAAATCACAGCTGATAATTGTCCTGTTTTGCTCTGCTTCCAGCTTCTCTGCTGCAGTAACTATCACATTTCCTTAGTTAACCTAGTAAGGTTACACAACAACAGATAACTAGTGTGGACCACTGGATGTCTTGTTTAAGTAAATTGAAGTGGTGGTACTTAGTAATAGTGGTACCTGCATGTGTGTGTATGTAAAAAACACCCTCTTCTAATTGGGTGTTAAATTCATGAATTCTTTTTCAATTCAAAATATTATGTTTTGACAGGAGTTGACAAATTGTTAGCAATGTAACATTCTATTCAATTCAATTCAACTTTGTTCATATAACACCAATTTACAACAAGGTCATCTCAAGGCACTCTCAGTGTGGAGTCCCCCAGCAGTCTGAGCCTATAGCAGCATGACTATAACTAACTATAAGCTTTATCAATGAGAGGAGAAGAGCTTGATAGCTAAAGACTCCCATTCTACTTTTGGGAGGCAATTCAATTCAATTCAATTCAACTTTATTTATATAGCGCCAATTTACAACAAGATCATCTCAATGCACTTTACATAATAAAGTCAAAACTATACAAACATTTAGAGAAAACCCAACAAATCCCCCTTGAGCAACCCATAGGCAACAGTGGAGAGGAAAAACTGCCTTTAATGAAAGAAACCTCCAGCAGAACCAGGCTCAGGGTGGGCGGCCATCTGCCTTGACCCGTTGGGGTGAGTGGAAAGTCGAGAGAGAAAAGAACAGAGCAACAAAAGCAACAACAAAACATTGGGCAGGTTTGTAGGACCAGTACATGCGCACTGGAAGACACACAGCACCAAATCCAGGGACAGAGAGGGGTAGACAGAGAGGGAGAAAGACGACTAGGGGACAAAGAAGACACAGATTTAATGTCAGACAGTGGTGACATTATAGATGTGGGGTGAGAGGAGAGAATGAAGGGAAGAGGAAAGTGGCACAGTGCAGAGTCCCCCAGCAGTCTAAGCCTATAGCAGCATGACTACAACCAACTACAAGCTTTATCAAAGAGGAAGGTTTTGAGCCTAGTCTTAAAAGTAGAGAGGGTGTCTGCTTCCCGAATCTGGACTGGGAGCTGGTTCCACAGGAGAGGAGCTTGATAGCTAAAGGCTCCGCCTCCCATTCTATTTTTGGAAATTCTGGGAACCATAAGTAGGCCTGCATTTTGGGACCGAAGTGGTCTAGTAGGATGACATGGTACTAGGAGATCTTTTAGATATGATGGAGCTTGACCGTTTAGGCAGAGTGGAAATTCTGGGAACCACAAGTAGGCCTGCATTTGGGACTGGAGTGGTCTATTAGGATGATATGGTACAAGAAGATCTTTTAGGTATGATGGAGCTTGACCATTTAGAGATTTATAGGTAACAAGATAGGTTTTAAATTCTATTCTACATTTAATGGGAAGCCAGTGGAAAGAAGCTAATGAAGGTGAAATATCTCTCTTAAAAATCAGAGTCAGCAATCTTGCTGCAGCATTTTGGATTAATTGAAGGCTTTTTATAAAGTTACTGGGGCAGCCTGAAAGTAGAGAATTACACTAGTCCAATCTAGAAGTAACAAATGCATGGACCAGTTTTTCAGCATTGCCAAACACAACTTCAGTTTTATCTGAGTTTATAAGAAGGAAATTATACGTCATCAAGTCCCTTATGTCTTTTAGACATGCTTATAGTTTGAATAATTTATTTGTTTCATCAGTTTTCATAGATAGATATAACTGCGTGTCATCAGCGTAGCAATGAAAAATTGTGTTTTTTAATAATGTTGTCAAGGGGAGACATATATAGAGTTAAAAGTATTGGTCCTAACACAGAGCCTTTTGGAACTCCATAAGTAACTTTTCTGTATGTGGAAGATTCTGTAAAGGTTCCGTAACTGATGACGGTATCAACTCAAAGACAGATAGTTGGACTATAACTAAACTCACTCAAAAGATTTAACAACATTAACTCATATACTGAGACTAAAACACTCAACTCAGACTCTTGAAGTAATAACACTGTTTAACACAACTTAAAAGCAGAAACTTAAACTAAAATGAGAACCCTCACTATTGAAGCTGTAACACTCAACTCAGACTCCTAATAACAATGTTAACTTAAAAACAGAAACTTAGACTATAATGAAAACTTTAACTACTGAGTGTGAGAAACCAACTAACTGGGATCCAAATGCTGAAATCACGAGACAGGAATGAGGACAAAGAATTTATTTGAATGCAACAAACCGAGAACAAAATAAAATGCACAAAAGAAGGTGCTCCCGCAAAGGCAGGATGAAAAATAAAGAGGCGAACTACAAAAAACAAAACGCTCACTAAATTTAGGAGGATAAGAAAAGGCCAAACAGAAAACGCTCTTAACAAAAGGCTAGAGGCTAAACCGTCAAACAAAACAAGAGAACAAAAACTCACTAAACGCAACAGCCAGATTAAACTAACAATAACGTTTTTACTAATACTTACAAACAAGAATGACTAACGAGAAGATAATACAAACTAACAAAATCAAACACGAATTTTCGAGGCAACGAACGAACCGTAGTAACAAACGAAGGCTGGTGGTCGAGGAATAGACAAAACGGGAGACAGGGTAGGAATGCAAAGAGACACACTAGCAAGGAAGAAAACAAACAAGGGTGCTTTAAAGGTGAGTAGATGATGATGATGATTTTCAGGTGTGATGGCTGAGGTCAAACAGAGGAGGGGGAAACACGACGGGCTGGGTAGACTGAACCATAGGAGAACCTCAGCAGGCCAGCAGGGGAACTACAGGAACACACAGAGCACAAGGATGAAAAACAAAAAGGCACACAAGAAAACAAAACCCATACAAGAAATAAAACCCCTAACTTCTGACACTGAGGCTGTAACTCACAGCTCAGACTCTTGAGGTAATAACACTGTTAACTCAAAAGCAGAAACTTAACAAAAACCTTAACTACTGAGACTATTACACTTGGCTCTAACATTTGAGATAACAATACTATCTCAAAGGCAGAAACTTAAGAGCATAACAAAATACACTCTTAATGAGAAGACTAACATTATAACAGAAAATCACTGTATCAGAGGAGAATAATATTACAAACAGAAACTTACTCTAAACAAGAAGACTAACAAACTAGTACAATGAACAGACTCACTACAGTATCAAAGGCTGAAGATTAGGAAAGGAAGGAAGGATTAGGAAGGAGTACCAGAACGGACCATGACACACTAGCAACCGCAAAATTCCACACAAGCCCTTAAATACAAAACAAGCAGGGGTGATGATGAAGAAGATGAAAGGCAAAAGGTGAGACGAAGATGAAAGGCAAAGGGACAGTGCGCTGGCAACCAGTCAAGAAGGGGAGGAGCGTAGATTCCAGAATCCTAACAATGATGACGATGACGATGAAGATGATGAAAGGCAATTGTAACATTGATGATGATGACGACGAAATTGATGAAAGGCAAACGGCACGTGCAGGGAAACACACACAGAAAAACAATGTCAATGCAAAAGATAAGGGCACCAAAAACCCAAATAGGACATAAAAACCCAAAACAGGACAAAATACATCTAACTTATAACAGATTCATCATTAACATATTGAAATCTATCTGATAGATAAGATTTAAACCTGTTTAGTGCAGTTTCATTAATTCCAATTACATGTTCTAGTCTCTGTAATAATATTTTGTGATCAATGGTGTCAAATGCAGTACTATAATCTAGCAGAACTAGTATAGAGACAAGTCTATTATCTGAAGCCATAAGAAGATCGTTGGTGACTTTAATCAGTGCGGTTTCTGTGCTACGATGAACTCTAAATCCTGACTGAAATTCTTCAAAAAAGTCGTTTCTGTGCAGGTGGTCACATAATTGCTTTGCGACTACTTTTTCAAGTATTTTAGAAATAAAGGGGAGATTGGATATTGTTCTGTAATTGGCTAAGACACCTGGATCCAGACAAGGTTTTTTAAGTAAAGGGACGATTACAGCTGCCTTACAGGCCTTTGGTACATATCCTGTTTGTAAAGATAGATTAATGATATTTAATACACAGTTTCTAATAAGGGTAGATCATCTTTAAGCAGTCTAACTGGAATAGGGTCTAGCAAACATGTTGTTGGTTTTGGTGCCATAATAGTTTAAGTTAACTCAGCAAGATCTAAGCAGTCTAAAAGGGACTGAAGCCTTACTGATGACTCTAATTCTGTTTTATTTGTGGGGAGGGTCAGGTGAATTTTGTTTCTACTGGCTGCACTTGTGAAGAAAGTCAGGAAGTCATAGTTGCATAGCATTCAGGAAATACTAGTTTCAACTGAACTCAGCCTGGCTATAGTGTTGAAAATAAACCAGGGGTTGTTCTTGCTTTCCTTCTATTAGTGATGAATAATATGCTGTTCTGGCTTTACGGAGAGCTAATTTGTACAAGTATAAACTCTTTTTCCAGGTTAAGCACGATTCTTGTGAATGAGTGGAACGCCACTTCCTTTCTTCCTTTCGTGATGGCAGCTTTAAATTACGGGTTTGCGAGCTATACCATGAAAATCGCCTGTTCAGATTTACTGCCTTCATTTTTAGAGGGGCAACAGTATCGAGTAAGGAATGTAATGATGCTGCATGATTATCAGTCAGGTATTCAACTTTTACAGGAGTACAGTCAATGAGGCTACTCTCAGTTATATCGGTACATGTTGAAGTAAATGATGAAGGCATAATTTCCTTAAAATTGTTCATTGTTTTAAGATAAGCACCTACTGAATTGGAACTTTTTTCTAGCTGCTCTATAATCCATTAGATTAAATTCAAATGTTGGGGAACAGCTAACAGTGGCTATGCTAGGTATGCTAGGTTGTTCCACACCAGCTACCGGGGCCTGACTAGCCGGATTGTTTTCCATGGTGCGGAGCCTCAGAGAGCCTCGCCTCCAAAGCTGCAAGAACCTTACACTTATCACAAGTACCATTATCACTAAAGGAGGCAGAGAAAAAAACTAAACATGTGACACACTGAACAAGTCAGATGAGAGGCAGAAGGAGACGGAGAAGCTATTTCTAAGTGCTAGGCTAGCGAAGCTAAGATAAATTTAGTTAGCGTTAGCTAGTTTGTTTTTATTCCAGGTGAGCAGGTGCTTGCGCAAAACAAATCTCACTTTCCAAGTGATAATTAATATACAGGGAAATCACAAATTTAGAAAACAAGAGATACGATTAACCAGCAAACAATCCTTCAGCAGAGACCCGAAACAGTGTGAAGATAGGGGAAGTGACACAATACGCTTACCGCAAGAGGAGTCAAGTCTCAGAATAGGTTTATATTTAGCATTTATCTACATTGGATTAATAAAAGGGGGATTTGTTGGGTTTTCTCTACATATCTATATAGTCTTGACTTTATTATGTAAAGTGAGACTTTGTTGTGAATTGGCATTATATAAATCAAGTTGAATTGAATTAAATAATTGATCTATTCAAATCATAGTTATTCTGTTTTAAATAGGCCTTTTACAATAATTAGCGTTAGAAGAATTAACGTTACAAGTGAATGCCCAATGCATGGGAATGAGGTTCGTAGTTATTATTAATTATTGGCCTGATGGTTATTGTGTTTACATGCATTTCTGATCACTTAAAATTTATTGTCATCAACAATTTAGGCAGTTGCTTCTTCTCCATCTGTTCTTAAATCCCTCTATCTAATGGTTCTGTGTTGAAACTCTCTGGGTGTTTAGCTGGTTAACATAATCTTTGATAGTTGGCTGATACTTTAAGACTACCACATAAAGTCTTAATGTGTTTTTATAGGGCTGTAAGCCAAATGGTCAAATAAGGTTTATAGGCAATATATTAAGGTAAATGTAAAATGGTGTGACAGAGGAGAGGAGGACAGAGGTCAGAGTGATATGAAAACAGATGATCCTCTGTGGCGACCCCCAAAGAGAGTGAAAGAAGAAGTAGAAGATTAGAGTTAAAACAAGTGAGTAAGATTTTTATGTGCTGCCGGAAACAAGAACAAAATTAAATGATTAGCAAATTTCAAAGAGAAAGAAAAGGACAGATGCCCATTGCCAAGTTAATCAAACAGCTGACTGGATATTTCTTTGAACCTTTAACTATTGATAGTTGTGAAGGATTTTCCCCTCTTGTCATAATTTAACCCTTTGTGGAGACCCTTTGTATCGTCTCTAAGTTCTCATAATAACAACAATAATAATAATAATAATAAAAATACCGGCTGTTGCATTTCTTTCTGCACACTTTTGAAGCATTTTGAAAAATGGCTTGGTCATATACACACACTTTGCATGTAACAAACATCTTCAAAGTGCTGCTACAAAATGTGTTTCATCTTTTTCACTCAGTTTCTTTCATTCACTGCCAGCCTGTGCTTCTGTGTCTTGTTTTGTGCTGCTTAGCTTTTTGGATTAGATTATGACTTTTTGATATTGTTTTTATTGTACCCATGACATCACATTTTATACGTGGGTAAATTTTGTGGTTTGTTTTCTGGTGTACATGTGGATGGACTTTCTCTTTCTCTTTCTCTTTCCTTTCCAAATACACCATCTCATTAGTCCTTTCGATCTTTTTTTTTTTTATATTATTAAAACCAGTTTGGTAGAGCTCAGGAGGAGTATGAAACAGCTAAGCATGGTGTTATTCCTTGCAGCAGATCTCAGGGTGATGTGACTGGCCCTGACAGAGATGGATGGAGAATGTTTCTTTCGTGGGCATACAATGATGCAGTACCAATAAGAGGGATACTGGTAGAAATATTCTGCTATGTTACGTCAGGATTTCAGCCTGCAAATGCACTTGAAGCCAAAAGGTGACATTTTCAAAACACAACAAGTGCCAGATGCTGTGTTTCCTATAACCATTTGTCTTTCCGTTACCTGGCCAAGCTACATTTAGCTCCTTTAAATACAGTGAAATCTAAGCCCTGCTCAAATGCCACTGACTCTGGTAATGGACCGGGGAATACACTATTTTTACAGCACATTTGTTTTTTTTGTTTTTTTTTCTTGTCAGCATTGCTTTACATTCTGGCACTGCATTTTACATTCTGCTACCAGTTTAAGACAATCTGTACACTCAAATGCTTTAGAAGAGAAGGTAAAATTGGGATTTTTGCTTGTAGAACACATTATTGTTTATAAAATTATGTTCAGTCCATTAGGACATTTCTATATTTAAGACAACTTTGAGAAAAACTCTCTTCAAGGTATTTATGCAGTAGCAATTTGACAAACTGACATAGTCGTATTCACACACCCAACCAGAGTTACATGGCTGTTGTATACGCCACAGCTTACAAAAGCAACTTTAATCAGCTCTTTCTTTTTCCATCTCAACCAAATCCACCCTGTTAAGCTTGTGTTTTTTCTGCTCAAGTGCAAAGAAAAGCTTCTTTCAGGTGTCGTTCATCCTAACCCTGTTCAGTGTTAGGTTTATAAAATTCCGACAAAGTAACAGGAAGTTCAGATATGTTGCTTCACTACTTGTTTTGATGTCCAAATTTAGGTGCAAATGTCACCATCTCATCTATGATGTTTTTCCAAACATCAGACCTATATGGACATTTTATTTCGAAATACAAAAGAGAGGCTGATGGGCACCTGTTGTATCAGATATGGTAACTCTATAGCAGGTGCTAAATATGCTATTGTGACTTTCTTTGTTGCAATTTTGGGGAACAAGGAATTGGGTTAATCAGAGTTGATTATGTTTTTAGCCTCTCTGGTGGGTGGAGGGCTGACTTTGAATTTAGGTACCACCTCTTCCTCAATCTCCAAATTGAGAAAATTCAACTTTTATTTATAAAACAGTAAATTCAGAGAAAGAAAAACTGAACTTAAACAAGATTTTTCCAACTGTAGGTGTGTTTCTGGGATTGGTTGGTTTTTTGTAGATTGACAGATTTACTGAGTGGATCATAGGTTTGATTGAATTACTTATTGCGTTTGCAACATGTCACATTATTGTGCAGTCACATTATTTAGTTACCTAAAAATGGTAAATGGTCATGTATATAGTGCTTTTACCTGTTGGTACTCAAAGCTCTACACTGCTTCTTATTCACCCATTCACACTCAAGGGAGCTGCCATGCAGCTAGCCAACACTCCTCAGGAGCAACTAAGTGTAGTGTCTTGATCAAGGTCACTTCAAGATGTGACCCATGAGCAAGCCATAGGCAACAGTGGAGAGGAAAAACTCCCTTTAACGGAAGAAACCTCCAGCGGAAGCAGGCTCAGGGTGGGCCATCTGCCAGGGGCAACAGTATCGAGTAATGAACGTAGTGATGCTGCATATTTATCAGTCAGGTAGTAAACTTGTACAGGAGTACAGCTAATTAGACTACTCTCAGTTATATTGGTATATGGTAAAGTAAATGATGAAGGAATCATTTCCTTAAATTTGTTCAGTGTTTTTAGATAAGCACCTACTGAAATGGTACTTTTTTCTAACTGCTGTATAATCCACTAGAGTAAATTCAAATTTTATTAGAAAATGGTCAGAGAGAACAGAATTATGCAGAAATATTGTTAGATTATCAATTTCAATGCAGTATGTAAGGACAAGGTCTAGAGGGTGACTCAAACAATGAGTGGGTTCATTTACATTTTGAGATAAACTAATTGAATCTAATAATGAAGTAAATGCCATGTTGAGGGAGTTACTGTCAGCATCTACGTTGTTGTCTACGAACGTTAAAGTCGCCGACTATGATGACTTTATCTTCACTAAGCACATCTGAAAATTCAGTCAAAAATTCAGTATAATGGACTGGAGGTTTTCCAAATTGTTTGAAATTTGTGTGAAAGGCTCAGACCAAGACTCTCAAATGAGTTATAACTATGTTTAGGTTGAGGGTTTATTTGTAAGCTTGAGTGAAAGACTGCTGCCACTCCTCCACCTTAGCCTGAGCTTCTAGGAACATGATATTTAATATGACTTGGGGGGTCGACTCATTTTAAACTAACATATTCTTCCTGCTGCAACCAAGTTTCAGTAAGACAAAATAAATTGAATTGATGATCGCTTATCAAGTCACTTATTAACAGAGATTTAGATGAGAGAGATCTGATATTTAATAATCCACATTTAATTGTTTTAGGTTTTTGTTCAGTAAGAGGTGTCATAACTTTTATAAAGTTATTATGATTAACTCCTGCATAATCGGGCGTCATTTGCTCCTGCATGAATAATAATCTACTACTACATTTATCCTTAGAAAGGAGTTTCAAATATGATTACATGATTACATCCCAGGGTAATATTTGACTATGGCCGCTGGAGTCTCTAACTTCACGTTTGTGACTATAGAGTCGCCAATTACCAGAGTTTGTTCCTCAGTGGGTGTGTTGCTGAGTGGGGAAAATCGATTGGAAACATAAACCGTTGGTGGTGAACCTTGGGCATCTTTTTAGCATTAGATATCTTACCATCCAAAGTAGGATGGATGCCATCTCTCCTAATCAGCTTAGGTTTGCCCAAAAATGTTTCCAATTGCCTATGTAGCCTACATCGTTTTCTGGGCACCACCACTCACAATCACACACACTCACACACTGATGGGAGAGCTGCTTTGCAGCTGGCCAACTCTCACTGGGAGCAACTGAGTGGGTGTTCAGTGTCTACACGCTATGTAGCAATGACTTCATGACTTTCTTCACAAATAAAATCATAGCTATTAGAAATAAAATTCACCAGAACCTCCCCACAAATACAACAGAATTAGAATCATCAGTAAGTCCTCAGTCCCTTTTAGACTGCTTTGTGCCCATAGACCCTGCTGCACTAACTTCAACTATTATGGCATCTAAACCTACAACATGTCTGCTAGACCCTATTCCAGTTATACTGCTCAAAGATGCTCTACCCTTATTAGACAAGTTCATATTAGATATCATTAATCTATCCTTACAAACAGGATATGTACCTAAGGCTTATAAGATAGCTGTAATCAAACCTCTACTTAAAAAACCTAGTCTGGATCCAGATGTCTTAGCCAATTACAGACCAATATCCAATCTCCCTTTTATTTCTAAAATACTTGAAAAAGTAGTTGTAAAGCAATTATGTGACCACCTGCGCAGAAACGACTTGTTTGAAGAATTTCAGTCAGGATTTAGAGTTCATCATAGCACAGAAACCGCACTGATTAAAGTCACCAACGATCTTCTTCTGGCTTCAGATAACGGACTTGTCTCTATACTAGTTCTGCTAGATCTTAGTGCTGCATTTGACACCATTGATCACAGAATATTATTACAGAGACTAGATTACAGAGACGGATTTGGCGCTGTGTGTCCTCCAGTGTGCAGCTACTGGTCCTATTAACCTGCTCAATGTTTTGTTGTTGCTTTTGTTGCTCTGTTCTTTTCTCTCTCCACTTTCCACTCTGCCCAACCGGTCAAGGCGCCGTCCTCCCTGAGCCTGGTTCTGCTGGAGGTTTCTTCCGGTAAAGGGAGTTTTTCCTCTCCACTGTTGCCTATGGCTTGCTCAAGGGGGATTTGTTGGGTTTTCTCTACCTGTGTATAGTCTTGACTTTATTATGTAAAGTGCCCTGAGATGACCTTGTTGTAAATTGGCGCTATATAAATAAAGTTGAATTGAATTGAATTGCTCAAGGACACTTCGATATGTGACCAGAGGAGCCGGGTATTAAATCAACAACTGTAGGATTGGCGGACGTCCATGCTACCACCTGCACCACAGTCACCCCTGGTTTATAGTGCAACAAAAATGAATTGTAATCAATTTTCTTTTTTCCTATAGTCTGCATTAGAAATAGTTTGTAAACCACATACCTGCGGACCCTCAGGAACCCCCTATTGGGATTCACTGGATCCTTTGGGTTTTCAGGATCTGGCATGCCTGTTGGTAGTTTGACAGATTTAGGACTCAGCATACTTGGTTGTTTGGTAGGTTTTCTTGGTCAGTTTTATGTTCATTTGGTTCAGGCAGGTTTGTGAGTCACTTGACTGTCGGGTAGGTGGGTTCAATAGGTTGATGGGTGAATTCTTTGGTCGTGTGGCGTTCAGCAACAAAACTGGCCTGTGTTACACACAGAAAAACATAAAGCAAACACATCAGCCTTCACAAAGTCTTATACACACAGTCATAGTACTCAAATCAACTGGTAACCCCAGTTATGCAGTAATCATGTGCACAGCTTTGTTCATTTATCATTCTTTTGGCGTAAGTGTTCTCCCAGCAATTGGCACCATGCTTACAGAGTGACTCAGAACTGTAGACTGAAATGAAGATCAGTGTAAAGCGTTCAATACTATTATTACTCTGAGCTATAACCATAAATCCAAGTGGAACTGAGTGCTCGTGTTTTTTTCTCAGCAACACGGCAGACTGTCAGTGATTAGAGACACACCAACCTGAGCCCCCCACCTCTTCGCGCATTCAGCTTTATTTTGAAATGTTATGTTAATGTAATCACTAACAGAGAGAGAGTGCTGAGTCAATTTCTGTTGCCTTGTTACAGTCCTTTATGAGTGATGAATTCATTCACAATTGAAGCTTTCAATCTTTGACAAGTACACCTAACAAGTTTTCTAAGCTGCCAAAAACAGTTCTTCAGCGGATAAAGTGTCCCCCATGTCTTTATCAGTCTCTATAGTTGATTCTGTAGCTCTGCATTTATCAGATGTTCTCTGGCAGTGACTGAAAAACATTTTTTCTGCTTTATACATACTTCATCCTTTCCGTTTTATTTCCTCTTTCTCCTGTCATCCCATGTTGCGTTTACTTTCCTTTCTGTTTTACCAAGTTTTTCTCATTTGTTTTATTTCAATTTTTTTATGTCTTCTCTATTCTTATTGTTTTTGCCTCCATAGTTTCTTTCTGTGCAATAATTATTTATCTTTCTTTCTTGTCTGTTGTTACTTCCAGGATGTTCAGATAGTGAGTACAGATGAGAACCAGGTCTTCCTTGCCCTCCAGGAGTGGTACCAGTCAGACACTTACAACCTGTACCAGTCAGAACCTCAGGGCATCTACTACTCTATTGCTTTGGAAAATGTACGCAGCACCAAGCAACCCGAGGAGAATGTTCTCATCGACATCCTGGAGGTGAGATAAAGTTAAGCTTCTTTATGGAAAATGTTATATAGTATGTGAGATGTTCTAGGAGGAAACTCTGTAGAAAAGAAGAAAACGATTTTGGAATTAGATATAATTGTTTAGTTTTTCTCTATGTTTTTGTGTCACAGTACATTCATTGTTGATTTGTTATCATAGAAACATACTGTTTTCACCATTTGACTTGTCCAAAATCTTGATAATTTGTGTTTTATATTCATCACAAACATGCTGCAACAATCATAGTGCAGATACATTATTCCCTCAAACCAATAGCCCACCCATGAAAAAGGAGTATCGCAGAGTCAGTGCATCCATAAACTTTGATGTTTTTCATTTACTTTGTTTTTCATTTTCATTTACCAGCAGTAGTACCTTAGCAAAAAAAGATTCCTCTTTTTTAGAGTAACTTGTTACAGGATATGACAAAAGGAAGGAAGGAGTCTCTGCAATAGACAGAAATTACTGCAGTTTGCAGATTTTTGTCAAGGTGGTTTTCAAGGCAGGAACATAACTGATCTTTAACCTAGAAGTCTCGCTTAAAGAATCTGAACCTTAAGTTCAGTCCCTGCCATGGATACCTACCAGTGACTAATGACACATCAGTTGATCCTTGCTGATCAATTTATCCAACAGCTTGCATAGTTTATTAGGGTCTGGTTAATCAGACCAAAGTTATAGAAGAATATTTTAGTCACATTGATCACATACATGCTACAGTGAAATTTACTCCTGCATATTTAACCAATCCCTCTTGAGTGAGGCAGAGGGCTGCCACAGTTTGGCACCCAGCTAGCGCTGGTTGTCTTGCTCAGGGACACACCTGGTGGGGAGGCTGGGGATTACAGGTAGGCTGTAATTTCCCACACCAGGATTTGAACCCACATTGTCCAGGCCGCATAGAGGTAACTTAGGTCCTTCTTTCGAGCCAGATCCTCTAGACTGTCTGGGGAATCTGGAGGTGTATTAGGACTAGAAGACATACTGTATGGAATCCCCTCCACCAAGCTCTGGATTGGTCCCTAGCTGTACAAATTAGTTATTTATGCCAGCAGTTCCTCCCAGTAGTGAAGCATCTGGTAGGCATTTTAATCAGATATCTTAACAACATCAACATAATATTGGAAATAATGCTACTGGTATAAACTAGTTAGCAAGATATTCTGTAAAGTGTGAATAAATCTGGTTGAGGACTTCAGTGGTAAGTGGCTTTAGCCAGTGGCTTTAGTCTCTAGATAATTGGTCAAGCTGGACATTAAACAAGTAGAGGAGGAAGAAGAGAGGAGGTACTGGGGAAACAAAGAAAAGGTGAAAGACCATGGAGAGAAAGTCTCCATGGACTTTCCTCCTCCTACTCTCTCATCACTTGCTCCGGGATTCACTTGCATTACATGCAGAGAAAGAAAAGACAAGTCAAACGTCAGATATTGATTAAGAGTTGAGGCATAAAGATCAGAAAGTAGGAGGGGGACAAGAGGCTGTAGTTAGCAACCTCACAGCTGCAAAAGCGATAGAGAATGTATTTATTTCACAGTATTAACTCTTACAGTCTTGCACTATGTACCTTAGTGATTTCCTCTGATTAACATACATTGCTCTGTAATGTGTTGTCACGTGGGTAATCATGTTTAACCACTGCTGACAGCTAAAGGGCATGTTCTCTTATGTTTCGCTTAATTTTTAAAAATCGAGCTCTAATACTTCAAGTGGGAAACTATTCTTGACTAAAAAAACTACCCTTTTTTTTGTTAAGAAAGAAACTAATTCAGCAACCGTTTACTAAATCAGAGACAGATATAGGGATAGCAGTAAACTGTACCTGTTCTAAATCTATCTATTTTCAATTCCCAGATACGTGGAGTCAAGGGCATTTTCCTGGTCAATCAGAAGATCGATGGGAAAGTGAAAACTCTAATCAGTTATAACAAAGGACGAGACTGGGAACCTTTAGCTCCTCCCACCACCGACATGAATGGCAAGCCAATCAGCTGCAAAGCGGTAATAACTTTTTGATTTAATAATACTATAGTGACTAAGATGACGGCGCGTACACATGGCGAGGCCCAGTGTCTCTCCAGTTTCTGCATTTTTTTCAGTATCTTTCCTGCTCATTTCGGGTCTGTTCGTGCAGAACAGTAGTGTATTTACATCGTACACCTGACAGGAGCTTCTGGATATTGGTTTGTACATTTCACCAACAATTGTTTTACCAACAATCTTCGACTCAACCCCAAGATCGCCAGAACACCCGAGGCGGCACACCCTACCTGGCTGGGTGGAAGTGCTCGAAGACGACGTCGAGACCGTAAACATAGATGGGGGAAACGCGGAGGTCTAAGAGCTAAGATAAGGCTAACACCACACCGCCTATCTTTGCCCCGCATTTTCCTCGCTAATGTAGGGTCGCTGGTGAACAAAATGGACGAGATTCAACTCAGGTGCTCAAGATGGCGCCACGTGAGTGGAAGCGAGTTTTAGCAGCTCTGTCCATTTCTGTGTTTTTCTTTCCGTCTTCTTATGTTTATTTCCATGCTGTATGCTTGTTGTACGTGCGTCCATCGGCTGACGCCACTGCCGCGTGTGAGCACATGCACAGCACCGTGTCTCAGCTGCAGACACAGCACCCACAGGCCCTGATCCTCATCTCTGGGGACTTCAACCATGCCTGCCTCCCCCTCTCTGCCACCCTCCCCAACTTCACCCAGTACGTTAACTGCCACACAAGGGACAATAAAACTCTGGACCTGCTATATGCTAACAAAGAATCCATATACCTCCACCCCCCTCCCCCATCTGGGCCGCTCCGACCATAATCTCGTCTCTCTGTCTCCTGCTTACACTCCGGTGGTGAAAAAACAGTCACCAAAGGTGAAAAAAGGGAAGATCTGGACAGAGGAGGCGAGTGAACGGCTGAGGGACTGTTTTAACATCACGGACTGGCACATTCTTTGCAGTCCACACGGTGAGGACATCGACAGTCTCACACACTGTATCACGGACTACATAAACTTCTGTGTGGAAAAGACTGTGCCATCCAAGACAGTACGGTGTTTTCCCAACAACAAGCCCTGGGTGAGTCCTGAGCTGAAGGCCCTGCTGAATGAAAAGAAGAGGGCCTTTCTCTCTGGGGACATGGAGGAGCTGGGCAGACTGCAGCGGGAATTAAAATTCAAAGTCAGGAGGTGCAAGGACATTTACAGGAAGAAACTGGGGCATCATCTGGAGCAGAACAACGTCCGTGACGTGTGGAGAGGACTTAAACACATCTCAGGCCACGGTGAGGGTGGGGATGGTCGACAGGCCACGGGTGACCAGACCTGGGTAAATGAATTAAATCTGTTCTTTAACAGATTTGATTCTATCCAGTCCCCAGCCCCCATTCACACTGCCCCCTCTTCACACCGCTCCAGTCCAGTCATCTCCTCCCAGCTGTAGGTCTTCACACCTCAGCTCCATGCAGACCACTCTGCCCCTCCTCCTACTGTCACAGAGGGCTCCCAACAACCCACAGCTCCAGACCAGTCACCGCCCACCCCCCTCTGCCTCACCGTGGACCTGGTTAGGAGAGAGTTAAGGAAGACTAAGGCCAGGAAGGCCCTGACAACATTATCTCCAGGCTCCTCAGGGAGTGTGCAGACCAGCTCTGTGAGGTTGTTCTGTCACTATTTAACCTGAGCCTTAGACTGGAGAAAATACTAGTGCTTTGGCGGACTTCCTGTCTGGTTCCGGTTCCGAAAGTATCACATCCCAAGGAGCCGAACCACTACAGACCTGTCGCCTTATCCTCCCACCTGATGAAGGTTATGGAGAGGATCATCCTTGGCTACCTCCGCACACTCAGGTGAGCTCAGCACTGGACCCGCTGCAGTTTGCCTATCGACCTGGCATCGGGGTGGACGACGCCATCATCTACCTGCAGCACCAGGCCCTGTCTCACCTGGAGTCTCCTGGGAGTACTGTGAGGGTCATGTTCTTTGACTTCTCCAGTGCTTTCAACACCCTCCAGCCTTCACTGCTGAGGGGGAAGCTGGAGGTAGCAGGCGTGGACCAACACCTAGGTGCCTGGACCATCAACTACCTCAAGGACAGACCACAGTTTGTGAGGCTGCGGGACTGTGTGTTGGATGTGGTAGTCTGCAGCACCGGGGCACCTCAAGTGCCCCGGTACTCTCCCTTTTTCTTTTCACACTCTACACGTCAGACTGGACACATTTAACCTGGAAATTCTCAGTGCCATTGTTGGCTGTGTACCTAAACAAAAAATTGGACTGGGACAAAACAACACAGACAAAGGAGTTAGTGCTCTGTACAGAAGGGGCATCCAGGGCTCAGTTGAAATTGTGGACACATTTAACCTGGGTGTCCACCTAAACAAAAAATTGGACTGGACAAACAACACAGACTCCACCTGCCACCTGCCAAGGAGACTGAGGTTTTTTGGGGTGTGCAGGGAGCTGTTACGGACATTCTACGACACTGTGGTGGCCTCAGCAATCCTCTATGGTGTTGTGTGCTGGGCTGGGAGCAGCACGGACTGAGACAGGAAGAGACTTAATAAGCTGGTCAGGAGAGCTGGCTCTGTCCTGGGCTACACTTTGGACTCCATCGAGGAGGTGGCGGACAGAAGGATGTTGGCCAAACTAACATCCATCATGGATAACCCCTCCCATCCCCTGCATCACACTGTGGAGGCTCTGAGCAGCTCCTTAAACACTAGACTGTTACACCCACAGTGCAGGAAGGACCGCTGCCATTGCTCATTCCTCCCCACAGCCATCAGACTATATAATGTGTTACTGCATTGACACACAATGTGCAATTTTACTTGTATATTCTTATTTATTGTGCAATAAACCGGATGTTGCAATACTCATCTGTTACATTTTCCAATGTAAATATATATATATTTTTTAGTTTACCCTCAAATTTGAAAAGCCTTTTCAGTTAAACTATAATGCAGATTGTTCTGTGCAGATTCTGTGTTCTTTGTCTATGGCTGCTAAAGCACAAGAATTTCCCCACTGTGGGATTAATAAAGCTCTATTCTATTCTATTCTATTCTATTCCATTCATCAACCACAGCAAGACACTCTGGAACTGTAATGTCATAATCTTCACCGAAACTTGGTTAAACAGGGGTATACCGGACAATGCTATCACCCTAGCTGACCACCACACGTTTCGGGCAAACAGAACAGCAGATGACCCCAGTAAGACCAGAGGAGAAGGACTGTGCATTTATGTTAACAAAGCTTGGTGCACGAACTCTGTCACTGTTGGGAGACACTGCTCAGCTAACCTAGAGTTTTCTCATGGTTAAGTGTAGACTATTCTATCTGCCAGGGGAGTTCACCTCCAGTATATAACAGCTACTTACGTCCCTCCCAATGCTGATGCAAAGGTTGCTATGAACGAACTTCATACGGCCATCAGTAAACAACAGACTGCTCACCCAGAAGCTGCATTTATTGTTGCTGGAGATTTTAATTACTCCAACTTAAAGGCAGTGCTCCCTAAATTTCACCAAAACTTTTCTTGTCACACCAGAGGAAACAAAACACTGGACCATGTATACACAAACATGGCTGAAGCCTACGCTGTGAACCCCCTCACCCACCTGGGACAATCAGATCACCTTTCTTTGTTCCTCACCCCCAAGTATTCACCCCTCATCAACCATGTGAAGCCATCAGTGAGGAACATCGAAGTGTGGCCAGCGGGGATTGACTACACACTCCAGAACAGGTTTCAACACACAGATATGTGGCTCTCACATGGACATAAATAGCTACCTCTGTCCTGGATTACATTAATGTCACCATAGACAGTGTTACATCCCAAAAGCAGATCACTACATACCAAAATCAGAAGCCATGGATGAACAAGGAGGGGCGCCTCCTGCTGAAGGCACACAATGCTGCCTACAGATCCGGTGACGTTGAAGTCTACAGCACTTCCAGGGCAAATCTGAAGAGGGGCATCAAAAAGGCCAAGCACTGCTACAAACTAAAGCTAGAGGAGCACTTTTCCAACTCTGACCCAAAGCATGTGGCAGGGCATCCAGGCCATCACAGACTACAAACACAGCCACTCTACCCTCCCAGACACAAAAATCTCCTTCCTGAACCAGCTTAATGACTTTTATGTTCACTTTGAAGGAGACAACAAAGAACCTGCCACCAAAATCTCTCGTTGAACCAACCACTCACCCATCATACTCACCTCCACAGATGTCTACACCGCACTGAGCCAGATCAACGTGCACAAGGCTGCTAGACCAGACGGCATCCCTGGACGCGTACTTAGAGCAAGTGCTGAGCATCTTACTGGGGTATTCACAGACATTTTTAACATGTCCCATTGTGCCAGTGCCGTAACACTCCAGCCCAACATGCCTGAACGACTACTGCCCTGTAGCACTCACGCCCATCATTATGAAGTGCTTTGAGCATCTGATCCTGGCACACCTGAAGGACTGTCTCCCACCCACACTAGACCCACACCAGTTTGCCTACCGTGGCAATCACTTCCCTCCCAGACGAGCAGAGTGACTATAAAGTCAGATAGTGTGCAAACATTTAGAATCATATTAGCTGAATAAAGCTGACCTTCTACATTGACCAACAGCTAACACAGATTTCTTTCTTTCCTACTTCACTTAAAGCCACCATTTATTGTGTAATAGGCACACCACATCTGTTATATGTACTTTGGTTACACATTTTAGGAAATGTCTTCATTCATGAGTTAGATGACCAGAAATATTATATTTTCCCATTAAAATATTGAAATCTCTCATGTTTTACTGTCACTGAGCTATGGGTTTAAGATCAATTTTAAAGGAAGATGTTGTCTGGACAATACTAGGGTAGCTGTTTTCCCTTATACATACAGCCATACTCTAATGTCAATCATCTACATCTTGAAGGTGGATAGGAGTATTTCTTGAAAAATGTACTGGTGTAATTCCATCCATCCATCTATTTATCCATCCATCTCATGAACAAGACTCCAAGATTCTAGAACTCCTTTACATAAGGCAGCGACTCATTTCCAACTAAAGCGAGTGATCCACCATTTTCTGGCAGAGAGCCATCTAACCTCAAACTTGAAGTTGGTGACTCTCAAACTAGTTGCTTCACGCTCAGCTGGAAACTGCTCCAGTACATGTAGAAGGGAACAACCCTTTCACACCCCTTGAGGGAATGAAAAGCAGGAGGCTTGTGTTTATTTCTGTTCTCCCATTTTATGATTGTAGATATGTGATAAACTTATGTTTTTCATGTATCTCTAATTCTAGTAGATGTTTCCTTTTCACTGTTTCTACTATACAAATGGAAGACCAGATCATCACTAGACCATACATTTAAACTGTATATGCACATTGTGATCCATATGAATTCTTGCAAAACCAACAAATCAGTCAGAACACTGACACCTGATGACCAATTGCTATACTTTGAGCAATGCATGTCTAACTCTTCCATTCATTTTGTCAAAGATGCTTCTGCAGGGAATACACAGCAAAGGCAATTGGTTTCCTACAGTCAGATATCCATTCATTACAGCTTGGAGGTACACAGAGGGGAAGTGAGTTGACTCCTTTATTTGAACCATCAGTCTAGACAGCTGACAGATATGAAGGACACACAGATACCAACTGGTCACTTATTTACCTTCGCCTCGACACACTTTGTGAAAATGACCTCTCTTCCTTTAAGCTCCGTCCATTCTTCAACATAATTTTCCCGCAAAGAAAATCAGGTTTGCTGGATTTACATCTTTCTGTCTATTGGTCAGGGAGAAACATCGGCATCACACACTTCACTGACCTCACAAGTCGGCGAGCAACAAAAAGCCAAATATTTCACTAGATCTAATATGTCACTATCAGGCAAACACACTAAGCTGTATCCATTACTTTGGCAAATGACAGAGACGGGCTAAAATGAAGTATGTCTTGTATGTACTGAAACTGTCTGCCATAGTGTTTGATTCAAGCACTGGAATTTATTACCAAGAGTTTGCTTTAAATCCAGTCTGATAAATATCATGATGACCAGGATAACGTGTGCTGTTACACTGCAGAGAGAGCTATCCCAATGCTTACTCAAAGGCATGATATATATGAAGGCAACTGGAAAGACAAAGCTGACTAATCAGGTTTTAAATAATATTGGCTAAGCACATTCTAGCCTTTATTGTGATTTCTATGTTCCCAGTATGCTATAAACATGTTCACTATGGTTGAATGTTGGTCTTTTAATCCTGAATCTGAACACTTCAAAAGATCAATGGCTTTCAACGTTCTCTAAGTGGTTACCACAGCAGAACATGATCTGCATGTTGTGTAATGGTTACCGTGACTGAATACTGTTACTATAGGACCCAAAAGCAGAAGCTGAGACGCATTGATATAGCGCCCATAATACTGAGATAGTACTCAACACAGACACTTAATATAATAATATTAACTCAAAGGCAGAAACTTAGACTATAACAAAATTCACTCTTGAGAAGACTAACACTATAACAGAAGATTTTACAGAGGAGATTAATTTAAAAACAATTTACTCTAAACAAGAAGACTAAAAAGAAGACAAACAAACCTGCTAGATCAACAGACTCACAACAGTATCAAAAGCTGAAGATCAGGAAAGGAAGAAACAACTAGGGAGATGCACCAGAACAGACCATGACACACTAGCAATCCCAAAAATCAACACAAGCCCTACATTGCACCGGCAATCCAACTGCGACTTTCTGTATGCCAGCCCAACCCTACTGAGCCAACAGGCTCCCCTCCTAAATCTCAACACTTCATCATACTTTTTTTAACATTTATACATAAGCATTTAAACATTTACACAAAGATTTTTCCATCAGTAAAATAAGTATTATTGGTTATTGGGGTGTTTAGTTTAGGTTTCATTTTATTTCTGAGACAAGCCAACAAGAGACATTATTTAGACTTGAGCAATATTGTTGTGCATCATGAACTATCATTGATTATGATCAGATTTTGTTTAATTTGAGCAGTGTTTTCAAGTAATTACACATAACACTAGGACAATTGGGAGAGAGAAAGAGTTAAGAGTTTATCATAGCACAGAAACTGCACTGATTAAACGATCTTTCCTTGGCTTCAGATGATGGACAAGTCTCTATTTCTTTTAGATCTAGACTAGACTAAAGGAACTGCCTTAAGTTGGTTTAAATCTTATCTATCAGATAGATTCCAATTTCTTTAAGGTAATGATGAATCTTCCATGCACACAAACGTTAGCTATGTAGTTCCACAAAGCTCCATGTTAGGACCAATACTTTTTACTCTATATGTCTCCTCTAGGCAACATTATTAGAATACACTCCATAAATTTCCATTGCTAACACATTTATATCTATCTATAAAACCAGATGATACAAATCAATTAATCAAATTACTAGCATCCCTAAAAGACATAAAATCCTGGATGTCCTATAATTTTCTTCTTCTAAACTCAGATAAAACTGAAGTTATTGTGTTTGGGCCTAAAAATCTCAGAAAAATTTTGTGTGTGAGGGGAATTTCTATACACAATAATAATTATTAATTCACACTTCTGGCAGAAGCCAGACACTAAGACTTACCTTTTGTTTCCCGCAAGACACCCTGACTTCCCACTGATATGACTAGCATGTGCTACTCAGTAAGTTGCCCACGGGAACTAGCAATGATATTAAATCCCAGAAGTAACATTTGTGAGAAACCTTTTCAATGATTATTCCTTTGAATACTCCTTGACACCTTAGCAGACCTTCTGTCTACACTTTCTTTAACCCTAGCTTTCCTCCAGGTAGCTGTCCCAGCAGGGAAGAGGCCGTAGCAAAGGCTTGCCAAAGAGGATTACTTGTCAATGTGAAAAAACTAGTCCATGCATTCGTTACGTCTAGATTGGACATCTGTAATTCTCTACTTTCAGGCTGATCCAGTATATCTCAAAAGCCTTTAATTAATCCAAAATGCTGCAACAAGATAACTGACTGGTATTGGTAAGACAGATCATCTTTCCCTTTCATTAGCTTCTCTCCATGGGCTTCCCATTAAATGTAGAATAGAATTTAAAACCCTTCTTCTTACCTGTAAAGCTCGGTCAAGTCCCATCATACCTAAAAGATCTCCTAGTACCATATCATCCTAATAAACCACTTCAGTCTCAGAATGCAGGCCTACTTGTGGTTCTCAGAATTTCCAAAAGTAGAATGGGAGGCAGAGCCTTTAGCTATCAAGGTCCTCTCCTGTGGAAGGTCCCAGTCCAGATTCAGGAAGCAGAAACCATGTCTACTTTTAAATATAGGCTCAAAACCTTCATCTTTGACAAAGTTTATAGTTGGTTATAGTCATGCTGCTATAGGTTTAGACTGCTGGGGGACCAGCCTCTGATGCACTGAGACAATTTCCTCCTCTAACCCCACATTTATTTGTCACCACTGTATGACATAAACTCTGTGTCTTCTGTCTCCCAAAGTTGTGCTTCTCAGTCTCTGTCTCCCTCTCTCTGTCGCTATCTTCAGGTGTCCCCGGCTGTGTGTCTTCCAGTGCACAGCTACTGGTCCTAACAACCTGCCCAATGTTTTGGTGTTGCTTTGTTGCTCTTTTCTTTTCTCTCTCCACTTTCCACTCACTCCAAACAGTCAGGCAGATGGCCGCCCACCCTGAGCCTGGTTCTGCTGGAGGTTTCTTCCGTTAAAGGAGGGAGTTTTTTCTCTCCATTGTTGGCTAGGGCTGCTCAAGGGGGAATTGTTGGTATTCTTTAAATGTCTGTATAGTCTTGACTTTATTATGGAAAGTGCCTTGAGTGTGATATCCAGTGGGTATCACCTTTGAGAGGTCGTATTAAGTATAAATTAGTTTTCCTATTTTTATCCTGGGCCTCTATTGAAGTAGTTTATGACAATTTACACATTCAAAGACTGCTTATTTTTCTTTAAATGGCCTTTACACAGCAAATGAGCATTTCACCATGTTAGCGTTGCTGGGAGTTAAAGTAGTGTCAAAATCTGCTTTAAATCTGACTTAAAAAATTTTAAACAAATGTTTAGTAAAGTTTGCGTTAAGTTTTCACAATCCCTATTTTGAAATCAAATTCCCTGCCTATTATAGCCACCCTGGCAAAACGGAAATTAATTTCTACAAGTTTAATAAAAGTTGTGCCGGTTGTGATTCACTGGGCTCATCAGATTGTCCACTTGGTGTTGCTTAGAGCTGTTCCTAGTGATGTTCTAGTGAGAGTCCTGGTGTTTCGCACTTGGTACATGGTACCATTGCATTAACAGTAACTTAACACAGATTTAATTTGAGTGAAATTGTTATCACAAACAGTCGTACATGCATCCAATTGAACGCAAAACCACAGATGTGCACTTCTAAGACACAAAATGGCAAAGTGGTTACGCTTTGCAGACAGCAGTGGAAAACATACAATCCAGAGTAGCCCTGCCAAATATTTGCATTTGGAAATCTCATGTCAGAGTTTTTGAATTAGCTTCTATTAAATGTCTTCCTCCACTTTAAGTTTGATTAACAGCACTGAAAATGTATCTTGGTGGCAAGACTCATTAAAGAAGTCTGAGTGACTGTCTTCTAACGTCATCTAGCATTTCTCTGCAAGACTGCAAGTTACAGCCCTTATAACACGTACGAGAATGACATTTAATTCTGCATTAAATTTTCTATGCTGTCTCCAGCCGGACTGTCACCTCCACCTTCACCTGCGCTGGGCAGATAACCCCTATGTGTCAGGGACTGTCCACACCAAAGACTCTGCCCCATGTCTAATCATGGGTGCTGGTGAGTGTCCACAGCAAAATGGGTTTTCTAAATTACTTTCACACAGAAATATATATTTTAATTAATTTATGTGTTAATGTATTATGTGTTAAATTAAAAAATTATAAGTGAACTTCTCTTCATTTATAAGTGTATTTTGCCATAATTGATGAATCTAGACATATCTTGTGTAGGACTATGTGAGTGTTTCAGAGGACTAAGTACTCAGTACTAAATTACATTGAATCTGCTGGGCAGAGCATGTTTCTTTATTGATTTTACAAAATGTCCTGACTTTACTAGAAATGTGGTTTGTAGTAAAACTAATTTCCTTTTCATTTATAGTATAATAATATGAAAAAAGTAAGTCATTTTCATTTAGACAATTGAAGATTGGTCATTATTATTGGTATTATTGGTATTCATACATTTTTCTGGCATTGTGGACAGTATTTTAATGTTTGTAACTAATCTAGTTATTATCGGCTGAAAACTGTATTTGTTTTTGTGTCAGACTGCAAGCTGAAAGTGCCAATCCTTGAGAGACAAACCTCCTTTTATAAAGTTTGACACACGAATTTGCTTGTTTGCAGTGGACTAAAACCAAAGAACTTCATGCCTGAGCACTCTAACATAAAGTGGACATCTCTCTGAAGTCCCATCAGTTTTATATATTAATTACTTTGCTATGCTTGCTTGTATGTGGGCATATCACACAGAAAAGGAAAAAAACAAGAAAACTGATTAAGGATGAGTGTATTGCAGTGTCTGTGTATGAGATAAGAAAAAGGCTATCAAACTTCCCTTTGTGCCAGAAAAAAAAAAAGAAATGTTTTACCCATTACACGAATTACTTAACATTGCCTGTGGCTCTAAAATTATCCCCAAAATATCAGGGTTATTCTAGTTTGGGCCTAGCTATTACTGATTATTTTTTCTAAAAACATACCAAGCTGCAATATGGGAAGTGGCATTCACAACTTCACAATCACTATATGTAATTTTTACCTGTGAGCATTATTTCCCAGTTGTTAAGTTGAAACTGTCAGAAAGTAATTCTACTCTGTTTATCATTGTGGTTAAAGTGGTCAGTGGAGTTCTACTGCAGTGTATTATGAGAAGAGACAATTCTAATGATTTAGCCATTCAATTTAAAATTAGAAACCGTGACATGTTAACACAATTTTTTGGGGGCAATAATTATGAATTGAATCAGCTTTTTAACTCAAAATGAGTTAAACATGATAAATGTTTGCATTATTAAGTGAGATATAGTATAAAGAGTTTAGAATTTTTAGCAACCAACTTTTACATTCAAATTTTCACTTTATAGAGTCATCCAATGTCCATTCTTTCTATCTCCTAAATTATTTAAGATGTTCTAGGGGAACTGCTGTGTGACTTTCTGGCTGTTTGTTTATTCACAGTATCTTTTCATCTGTGTTTTTGTTGTGTTCTCTTCTTTTTTCGAAACACTTACTGTTGCATTCCTTATATGAGCCTCCCTATTTAATGAAACTCAATTCTTCATCTGTCCTTCAGGCAACCTTGGCTCCAAGCTAGTAGAGTATAAAGAGGAGATGTACATCACTTCAGACTGCGGGAAGACATGGAGACAGGTACAGTACACTACTTTCTCCCTTACTACTCCCCCCCATCTCACTGTTTCCTGTCTCTTGACCTGTTCTGCTTTGGACTAAAAGCCAAAGCATCAGCTGTGTCATTCTCAGTGGTAATGTGCTTCTTCTTTGCAACTAAACAGGATGAATCCTGAATCTTTGTATGTGTTTTTGAAGGTTTTTGAAGAGGAGCATCACATCCTGTACCTGGACCATGGTGGAGTCATTGTTGCTATTAAGGACACTTCTATTCCCCTCAAGATACTCAAGTAAGGTCATTTATGTCACATTATCAGTAGACCTTACTGTAAGACAATCAACATATCATTTTATTATTAAATTATTATTATTATTAAAACCAATTTAATTCTTATTTCTGATGTGATGGATATGATGCGGGTTAATTAACATAATTTATTCTGGAATTGATCAGTGTACATGTGGCTCATCCATTAGTGCTCCTGGATAATAAGTCTGTATTTTAATATTTTGGTTCAGAATGGTAGATGCAGTTCTAAGTGATTTATATTATTGAATGTTGTGATTAATAGAAAAAAATAGGAAACTAGGAAGTCTTATCATTATCTTAAGTCACATCATTAAAATTTGTTACATGTATCTATGAAGAATAGAAAGACAACAACAACAAATTGGCATCTACATTAGCAAAAACATAGTATTTTGCTTTATGCATTTGCAGCAGAGCATTGCTGCAGTAATGCAGAGATGACACACAAATACACTCTATATACTGTACTATATACTACTATACCGTTGGCACGCTGTAAACTTTTTGTGCGGTTACATCTCCGTCACTGGGATCACTGCCAACACCCCAAGACTCCTAACAGAATGATTGGTATAAATAGAGGAAATTCATTCATAAAACTATTTTTTGAACAATTGGTTTGCTCAAATTACTACAGAACATATTTTCTTCCTCACCTCTAAAAGTTGCCAAAAGTGACCCATGAAAATCCAAATCCACAAAGCTTCATATCAGCTTAGCAATTTTAGATATTTTAACAGTGGAGGGAAATATCAAGTTATTATGCTCACTCCAGCCCTGTACGCTTCAGAATCATCATACCTCTCTATCTAACCCACAGCATTATCTCTCTGACCTTAATAAATAAGGATGAAATAATGAAAAATCAGTGATAAGGGACCACTCAGAAAAACATTTATCAAAGTCAAATCAAATGACCTTTTAGATAGTTTGACCTTGTTTGTTGTTTAGTGAAAGGCTGTGGAGTGTTGTCCTTGAAATGTTTCCCTCCCATGTGCCTCAGCTAAATCAATAAGCCCAAAGGCTCAGGCAAAGCTGTTAAAAAAGTCTCACGACAGATCCACAGAGAGCTGTGAAAGTATGAGAAAACATTCTCTAGGAAAAGACAACCTCTTACAAGTCAAATGAGCATGATTTGTACCACCCATTACACAAAATTGCTGTAATGTTATCACCTCATCAGGAGCTGTGGCTTCCGGCTACCAAAACTCTCTGTGGTCTACATTCAGCTAGTAACTCTCCTCCCATTGTTTTATGGCCTTAGCTAATTCTCTTGTTTTCTCAAATGCTCTATAATGGAGTGCAGTGTTATTGAAGCACCACATTTCAGCTGCGAGACTAAAAAGCATTGTTCTCAACCAAAAATCTGCTGCAATGTTATTCAAGGATTCTATACTTTGTGCATGTCTTAGTTGCTTGTATTAATAAGTTGGCTTGCACATGGCAGGATGAAAAAATATATTTTCTTATGATTGGTCACAGCAATATTGAGTAATGTATGTACAAAATATTAGAAATCATTCAAGGACAGATACTAGTAATGGTGCATTGTGAAGATAAAGTACAAACATCTTACCAAAAAAAGTAAAAAAAAAAAAAAAAACAGCAGCAATTGGAAATGCTTTTACAAAGCCCTATAAAACTAACATGTTGTAATGTTAATGAGACCAGAATCTGAGTTTTCATGTTTTGCACAGTGTAAAGGCCTTAGAAATCTACAATTACATTGAAGGAATTACCAAAATAGGCACGTTTCAAAAAAGGCCAGAAAGTCATCTAAACTGAGCACAGTCCAAGAACTGTATCTAGAGAGATAGCAACTAATACACTATATTGCCAAAAGTAAGTAAACAACGCTCCTATTTTTCCACAGTCAACTGTCAGCTGTATTATTACAATGTGAAAGCATTTGGGAACCACTGCAAGTCAGCCTTGAAGTGGTATGCCACGTAAATTGACAGAACGGGGTCAGCGGACGCTGAGGCGCATAGGGCAAAGAGGTCGCCAACTTTCTGCAGAGTCAATCGCTACAGACCTCCAAACTCCATGTTGCCTTCAGATTGGCCCAAGAACAGTGCAAATGTGTTTTCATGGCCGAGCAGCGGCATCCAAGCCATACATCACCAAGTCCAATGCAAAGCATCAGATGCAGTGGTGTAAAGCATGCTGCCACTTCACTCCAGAGCAGTGGAGACGCGTTTCTGGCATTCTGATGAATGAGTCTGGGTTTGACTGGGTCTGACTGCACTGTGCCAAGTGTAAAGTTTGGTGGAGGGGGGAATATGGTGTGGAGTTGTTTTTCCTGAGCTGATCTTGGCCCCTTACTTCCAGTGAAAGGAACTCTAAATGTTTTAGGATACCAAGACTTTTGACAATTCCATGCTTCCAACAGTTTGGAGCTGGCCCCTTCCTCTTCCAACATGATTGTGCACCCAGTGCAAAAAGCAAGGTCCATAAAGACATGGATGACAGAGTCTTGTGTGGATGAACTTGAATGGCGTGCACAGAGTCCTGACCCTCAACCCAGGAGAACACCTTTGGGATGAATTAGAGTGGAGAATGAGAGCCAGGCCTTCTTGTCTGACATCAGTGTGTGACCTCACAAATGCGCTTCTGGAAGAATGGTCAAAAATTCCCATAAACACACTCCCAAACTTTGTGGACAGCCTTCCCAGAAGACTTGAAGCTGTAATAGTTGAATAGTTGAATATGAATGAAGTAATACTGAACCTTATCTATCAAGAATGACATGTAACTTAAGTTCATATGCGAGTCAGGACTGGTAAGGGAATGCTTTTGGCAATATAGTGTAGCTCCATCTTAAGCAAAATTTTCTTTTTTCTTCATCTCTTGAAAAATAACTATTTCTAAAATTGGATGCTGTCGGATAAGAACGTTTTGGGAGGTCACACTTTTCGGCAGAAACACCTGTTGTGGGATGTGGCACCAAGCTATTAGTAGCAGATCTTTAAAGTCCTGCAAGTTGCAAGGTGGGACTTGTATGGATTGAACCTCTGGAGAGAGACATGGGCGCCCTGACTGAACCTCTAGAGAGAGACATGGGCGCCCTGACCAGTCTGGACTAAGAAGGTGTCGCCACAGCAGAGCATGTTTTTGCACGTTGATTTAGCATGACTCTTGGATGCCCTTCCTGCCGCAACCCATTTTACCCAAGCTTGGGAACGGCACCAAGATGGCTCTTGGGGGCTAGGTGTTAGTATCCATCCAAATAAAAAAGACAGCTTAGAATAAGGTTTCTGTAAAGTCCCTGTCCTGCAGTGGTAATGTGTTGCACTAAAAGTGTGGTATGGTCAACCTTCAACAAATTTAACATTCAAAACATTGTTCTCATTGTACAAGTATGGATGGTAGTATAGTATGGAGTCATGCTCATTGAGGATTAGACCTTTCAATTAGCCTGTGTGGCCTGGTTTAACCTCCCAGACAGAAAGAAGCAGAGTTGATGGAACAAAATGAAAAATCAAGCAATAGAGTGCTGTAGACAGAGGATTTAGCAAGCTGTACCAGCAGAGGCATGATGGTGCTTGTCTCTGTCAAGAACTCTGGCTGACCCAAAATGCTCCCTGAAGTCAGGTCTTGTGCTCAGAGGGACACTTTTGATTTTCTAAAAAAACAATCACTACACATCCTGGAAACAATATCTTAATATTTGGCACCTTACTTTTTGAAATAATTACACCATCGTTCCATATGAGGGTTGCATATCTACAACTATGTAGATATGTATCAAAGTGATGCCATTTTCAAGGCCACTTCAAAAGTGAATTATTTTTTAAAAGTGACAATTGTGCTTGTGTGCACACACACTTGAATTACTTTAGATAATTCCCCAGAGCCTCTCATCTCATTTTACATTGGGTAACTCACACAAGGCATTCAAATCAATTAGTTGTAAAAAGCTAGCAGGCTGTGAAATGAGATGTCACTGTAACACAGCAGTTGGACATGACTATTTATATTTTATATTTATTACTACCTTTTTATACACTTAGTTTAGTTTCTGTAGACATATAGAGTAATGGCTAATGTGTGGCATGGATCATCAATTATAGGTTTGGCCCACTAATCTATTTGTCACAAGGTTATCAGCTCTGTCCATTTCTAATTTGTGTTCGGGTATTAATGGGAGGAAACGTGATATGCAGTAAGTGGATGGGCGACAAAGTACGTTTGTTTCTAATGATTTAAATGATATCTTATGGAACAAATGTGGCTTTATTGCTCAAGGGGAAGTTGTCAGTGGTCAATGATAGTAAAAAAGGCTATCACTAATCATGTTTTTAATGAATTAGAATTTTCTTCAAAATAGCAGGCTTGTATGCCTCAAACAAACAGGTATAATGTGTTGATCACATCTGGACTATATTTTGTGTTCTACTGTCTAAACCCTTGCAGAAGACAGATTTCTGAGAAGTCAATTGGAACATCTGTGATACTTAAGAATATGCAAATGCATGACTGTCTTCCTTATGTCTTTCCAAGAACTTTGTGCCATTGTAGGTTTGACATGAAAACTTGCACATTATCTTCTGAAAACATTTCTTCTTGTTGTTGTATTTAAGGAAGAGAAAAAAGAGAGCTTGAGAGAAATTAAGTCTCTGAGTTGAACAGTGCCTCATTTCAGATTTCACAAGTCTTCCTGACCCCTATTGACACAAACAAGTGTCACAAACAATGAAATGCTTCCATTTACAGTATCTGGATCAGGGTTGTAGGGATTATTATGGTGTTGCAGTTAAAGCTGCTGAGGTAGCCTTAGCATTATTCTCATTGTTCCCTCCACCTCATGGTTGTGGTAGACACTACCCGTCTGTGTCTTGAACAGAAAGGTACCCAGCAGTGAATGTCTTTGTTTTTTAGATCTAATCATACATTTTGTATTTCTTGCTTAAAAGTTATGTAGTGCATCTTGCTAAATGCTAAAGCCTCTTTGTAGCCAACGTAATACTTTCTTATAACGTGCTCACACAAGATAAACATTAGGAAGATTGGAAAATGGTTCTCAGGTTATTTTAGATTATTTGTGGGCTGCTATCAATAGGCAGTTAACAAATTATGCTTCCAGGAGATGTGGGATAGCTGCAATCAGTACACGTGATTTGTGACATGATACATTTTTCAGAGGCTGAGCCCCTGGGCTTAGCCCAGGAAAGACCTCGATTAAATTGAAGTTGATTCTGTCGTCTCAAACTCTGGTATAAAATTGTCATGCATCTGTGAGGCCTTTACCATAGAAGCAGGGTCTTTAGGAGCTTTGTATATCCATTCTGTTTCTTTGTAGTTCTGCATGTTTACTAGCTGATTATCACATTGTAGCTCTTGTTAGTGTATCATTACTACACACACCCTGCAGTGCAAGAAAAACAGCTCAATTCCACATTGATCCTTCTCCATCATGCAGTCACTTTTACTCAGCACTGCTGCCACTGCCGACTTCAGAGTGAATAAGCAGAGCAGATTGCTCACTTTCTTCTGTATGTCTCAGATTCTACATCTTTTCTGTCACGAAAGAAAATATTCCCATTTTCAGAGGAGGTATACAACATTTCCTTCAAAATTGATCTGTATTAGATCATCTGGGACTTTTCAATGGATGGAAATGTTTGCTGGGCCAAGATGCATCATCCCTTTCTCCCTCATGTTTTGTTTTTTATGTGTCTTGAAATTTTTCCTTTCATTCTACAACCAACATGCTTTAGTGTTGTACACTAAAGCGTCCTTTAACTATGCACTAAACCCTTCCTATGCTGCTTAATTGTGGTTATATTTGAAAAACTTCCCATTCTCTATGGGAAAGACGACTCCATCCATTTTACACGGAAGGCTGGTTTGTTACTTTTAATTGGCTTTTGCTTTGCCATCAAGAATGACTGTGACTTTCATGTGGATTGTTTTAGCCATTTAAATAACCTAAAGCGGGGTGTCCAAACTTTTGTTAAACAGGGCCAGATTCCCTAATGTGAGAGTGCCACAGTGAAGCTAACAACTGTAGGTAAATTTTACCCATAGCTTAAACTATAAGTGCTAACTAACCATGGTTTGAGTATAATTAGTGATAAATGTTAAAAATGACACAGGTCACATTAGAAATTAATGAAACAGGTCATACTGAGATCTCGATATCCCAGTATATGTTGCAGGTCAGGTTTCAGGGCAGAGTTTGACATTGCTTAAAATGTCACGTAGGCATTAATCAGGATCTCCAGCAATGCTTGTTCATGTTCAAAACGGAGAATGTTTGCTCTCACAAATATGTGGATCTGAGCAAGGTCAGTATTTTGTTCAGGGCTTTGGGTGAAAAAATAGCGTATTTTCCATCTATCAACTTATCTCTTTTCAGCTGCACAAATATCTTACAAAAATCTTTGCTTTCCTTCAAGACATTTCCTCATTACAATTACAATTGTAACAATTATTACCACCAAGTTTACCCAGAAAGTGCCACAGATTGGCCCTGTGGTGATAAGAGGTATTGCATCTTAAACTTGTATGATCCACTCATACAAGTTCTATTGGACAGTGCTGGTGGGTTATAAATAATACATCATTAGGAGGAAGGCATGGGCTGGACTTTGGAACCCCTGACCTAAAGGTAGCTCTGTGAGATAGTCAAACACATTGTGTTCACCTTATATGTTAACACTTAAATATTGACTGCCTAACGTCTTTAAACAAGAACCATTGGAAAAAGGTCTTTACTTTGCACATGATACAGTAGCTACATGCATTATGGTGCTGAAAGAGATTAAAACTTCACATCCGAAGGCACTGAAGCTATGAATTTTATGTGTTTAGGAAGGCTTAGAAGATTTTGAGGATAAAGGATTAAAATAGGAACCTGGATGAGGACAGTTTTAGTTGGTAAAAGGTATTTCCTGTAATGGTGGCCTTTTTAAAAATAAATTTAAAGAAGGACATAGCTGTTAATGCCTAACCTGTGATGAAAGGAGATGGAGAATACTGCAATGTGAATGCAGCAGTTGTCAGTTTGGCTTTTATAACTCTGACAAAGATGTAATGCTTGGTTGCTGTGTTTCTTTTCACAACTCTTCTTTGTCCTCAGGTTTAGTATCGATGAAGGACGCACATGGACTGTTCACAACTTTACCAGTACCTCTGTGTTCGTCGATGGACTCCTGAGTGAACCAGGAGATGAGACCCTGGTTATGACGTGAGTGGACTTTAAATTTCAACAGGAGGAACGTTACATTTCAGCACTCGCATTATAAAAAATGAAGGATTTAAAATCTCTCCAGATTTTCTTGCAAAGTCATCCTCACTCTTCTCCAGACAGTTTGATTGGCATTACAGCAGAGGCTGATGGGAGAGGAAGCTCACACATGCCCTCTGGCCTCCTTTGTTGTCTGACTTTTTGTATTTGTGCTCTGTCTCTGTGAGTGTGCATAAATATCTCTACTGGCCTCTTTTATGCTTTAACAGACTAAGAACAGTACAGTAGTCTAGGATCACTTCTATTAATAAGGTCAATCCACACCAGGCCATCCGTACCATGCCCAAGCACATATGACTTCAGTTTGTTTGACTTAGTGTAGTCGCTGTGATTTGTGCTCAGGCACTAATCAGTCACTCTCAGAGCATCACACTGGGAAAGAACAAATTAGGACGGGATTTTGGTCCTAACTCTCAAGGGGCTTTACACTGCTTCTTAGTTACCCATTCGCACTCGCAATCACACAGTGACCGCTGGTCAGTCTTTATGGGGCTGTTTGTTACAGCAGAGGTTTAAGGCAGCAAGACAAAAAAAAAAAATCAATCAGGAAATTTACAAAAATTCTTCATCAGAATTTAGTTTAGACAATAAAATGACTACAGTAGGAATGATCCTCTCTGCAGTGTTTTTTTACTTGTTTGTTTGTTTGTTTTTTTGTTTTGTTTTTGTCACCACTGACATATACGCATCCTTGAGCCCTGAACAAGCACAGCACAAGGCAAATGTGCCTAGTGGTAACATGACCTAAATCACAGTCAGTTGAAGCTTGTCAGTGTGACTGCGCTGTTAGAATGCATTCTTAGTTGAATCTAATATGATTCTTTGGTGGTTAGATAACTGAGTGGTTCAATATTTGTGTCCCAGTTATCACATTGTTCGTTTGTCCAACAAACAAAGCTTTATCTTAAGAATAAAGCCATTTTTTGTGGATTGTGGATTTTGTGGATTTTGACTACAAAGGTATCACTTCAGTTTTAGAGCCATTTTGGACAAGAGATTGTCATTACTTTAACAGACATAAGGCAGGTTGGCATAAGACAACCAGGTTGTATTATGTAGGAGTAGCTGAGCTGATTTACAACAAAAGCTGGGCTTTAATTTTTAACATTGCTTTAATAAAGCAAAATAACAGTATGCACTATTCCCCACTAGTAGTTCAGAACTCAGGAAACCAGTGTTTTGAGAATTTTTGTGTATTATTAGGACATGATAGTGCATTACACTTTCATAGCTAAAGTGAATGTACATTTAGAGATTTGGTTGTCCTGTTGGACTACTTCTGATTAAACACCACTCTCATCCTTGCCATGAAAATGTGGCATAAAAAAATCAAAATTAAGAATACTGAATACAGGCACAAATCTCAGCCAGTTCAGACCCAAACTATTGATATAGGCTTCAAGAGTTTATACCTTTTAAAGCTCTGTCTCTCCCTCTACCCCTCCAATCTTTCCATCAGTAAGTTAGCTGGAGTGAAACTTCAGCTCACATTATTTCGGACTCCAGGCTTTGGCCCAGAGATAAGGCCATATTCCACCTGTAATACACTGAGAAGGGCAAAGAGATGGTGACACACAAACACACACATATATTCAAACCAATACACATGCACACAACTCCAGACAGGGAGGAAAGGCTTGAACACCCAGACTCACTCTCCATTATCAGCCATGTGTCAAACCCTCACACACACACACATACAGATATATAAGCTACCCATCTGGCCCCAGTGAGATAGGGTCTGCAGTCAAGGAAGAGTGTTGAGCAAGTCATGTCTGACAGATTAGCCAGGGTCTATTTCTTTGCCTTTCGATTTTTGACGTTACAACCTGCCATCCCATTATGAAGTCTCTGAGCGGTTATGTAGCACCAAGGACAGGTGGGGGAGCAGAGACCACCCGACACTTATACTAATGACAGCTGGTTAGATATTAGCCACTGGACAAAGTCTTTTTGTCTTTTTTTCTGCTTCTGAAAAGCTTGCTTCAAGTTTTCAGCACTGCACAACATGCCCATGAAGACTCAACATACTTTTCCTTAAAGGAACCTTTGAATCTAATCTCATTCACAACCAACATTCTTCTTGAAATTACTTTTAAACGTATTCCTGATACTTTTTTTTTTTCTTCTTCGCTTGGCGTTTTGATGAGAAGAACAAAATGAACACATTTCTTACTGTTACTGAGTGTTGATTTCTTTTCACCGAGCTGATTGGAATGTTGTTTGTCCACTAATAGAGCTCTTATGGCTCTGAAGTGGCTATCCAAATGCAGTAAAGGGCGCTGAATTAACTCATAGTCTGGTGGCAATTCCCACACAAACAAAGCAACAAAGTTGATTTTTGCACTTCACTCTGAAATTAAAAATGAAAATCAATTTGCTGTGTGCTAATACAGCATTTTTACTAGCTTTATTAGCTACTACACAGCATGATAGAAGTCAGTTGTATAGTATGGTCTGTGATATGGATCATTTCATGTGTTAATTCATCCAAATATGAAAAAAAAATATATAATTAGCAATATAAACCTCTGAAACATCAGCTGTATTCAAATACAATAAGACCAAAGAGTTTTAGGTGTTCTTTGCAGAGCAATGGAAAAATTCACTTGAGCATCTCAATAGCAACATAGTTTTCCAGAAAAATAGCAAGAGAGATGTTCATGTTTTTATCTTAAACCAAAACAAATGTTAAACAAACCAAAAAAAACAAAATAATTTAAAATTTTTAAAAAGTTTAAATTGCAGACATGCTGTTAATATAGAACAACACAGGAGTAGTACTCCCATTGACATACTGGATAAACAAAGTACTGCCAAAAAAAAGGCAAATCTGAAACTGAAATGACAATGATCTAGAGGGTCCTGATTTTTTATTATATCTCATCTATTAATATTGTACAGTGTCCTTGTGTCAAACCTTTCTGTTGGGTGACATTAAACCCAAATTTCTAAATACATTTGCTTAAGCTACCATTTGTAGTTCATTTCAATTCAATTCAACTTTATTTATATAGCGCCAATTTACAACAAGGTCATCTCAGGGCACTTTACATAATAAAGTCAAGACTATACAAACATTTAGAGAAAACCCAACAAATCCCCCTTGAGCAAGCCATAGGCTTGCCATAGTTGGCAACATGATCTATATGTGATATATATATATAAAACATAAGTTATAAATAATAGGCTGGGGGCACCAGGGGCCCGCAGTAAATCTTGATTTGTGACCTACTTCTTCATGTCTATGTCTATGAATCTACACTTGAATCATCCGTCGCTTGTCTCTTAGAACAATGTGAAGACAACATTAGTCATGCTTACCTTGCACTCAACAAGGTGACTGCAGACCGCCAACAGAACCGCAACATATGTCAGAGTCCCTGACGTCTGTCACATCAGTTTGCTTCAAAGACACTGACTTCAAAGATAAGGAAAAGAGAGTTCAGACAGAGGAAGGATATTCTGTGTTTCACAGAAACACATCATCATCTAGTGGAGAGGAGAAGAACTGACTGGTTGGGAAGCATTAAGAGTCTGATGCAGCAAAGCTGTGTAAAACCACTGAAATATGGATCACATGTGTTATATATGTTGTGCGTGTGTGTTTGCAGGGTGTTTGGCCACATCAGCTACAGGTCAGACTGGGAGCTGGTCAAAGTGGACTTCAGACAGTCTTTCCCCCATCAATGTATTGAGTCTGATTACGAATCCTGGCAACTCACAGATCTGCAGGTAATGGTAACACATTATTACAGTGCACACACACATATCATAGCAACTTTTATTGTTTGCTTATGTTTTAAACTGAATTCTGACTCTTCCATGGACCCCTTGAGGGAGAGAAGTGCATTATGGGCCAGGAGCAGCGTTTTAGGAAGAGAAAGGACACATCGTTTTGTATTAAAGGAAAAAGTTACACCTCAGCTCTCACCTCCAAACCCTGTCAGTGCACTGAGAAAGACTTCAACTGGTGAGGCTTTATTTGTATAGAAATCTCAAGAAATAGTGTAGTCAAGCATAAAAAAACAATAATTTCCGCAAAACCTAAAAATGCTGTGACTTTTATATCAGAATTTGGAGGTCAGTACTTTTTTACTCATTCCTTTTACTATTGTCCTATCATATGTCTGGTTTGTGTAGTGACTATGGTTTTGAGAGATCACACACAGATATTGATCACTGCTTCGCTGATTTCTGGCATGACCCGAGTCTACCGCCTGAAGACTGCCATTTAGGACAAATCTACGAATCCAGCACTGGGTTTGTGATGAGCGAGCACACACACACAAACACGAACACATTAGTGGCACATTATGCTTAATTATTTCTCTTTGTCATTCAGTCTCCAACAGTGAAGCTCATGTGAGACTCATGCATTGGTGATCTAACCCTAACTCTACATTCTGGGGGGAACCCAGGCAAAGATGCCGATTGAGGCCCCCCCAGACTAACTATTCAGCTTTGATATAACAGCTACAAGAGACTTCACTTAGAGGAGCATTTGGAGCAGCATTTGGCGCTCGGGGGCCACCTTTTCACCAATTCTTAAAGGGGGTCAACAAACATTTGCTGGGTTTGCCTATTCCCAAATGTCTGCTTCAAAGTCTCAGCAGATACTCATTTATACTCTGTTGTGTTTTAGCTACAGGAAGGTCGTAACTAACGTGTGTGAAGGTGGCCTAAACAAGCAGCAGAACTCCAAACAGCACAACTGTCCCTTACTCCCACCTAAAGGACTACGAGTTGGCATCAAGGGGCAGATGCTGGCTGTGGCACCTGGTGATGACATCACCTTTATTGTCCACCAAGAGCAGGTTGGATAAATATTAGTTTGTTTTTGATTCTTCCTTCTTTTTTTTTTTGGGGGAGGGGGTGTTGAATCTATTAAATATCTACTAATATTCTTCATACCAGGGTGACACCAGCAGCACTAAGTACCAGGTGGACCTCGGTGATGGGGTTCGGGCTATTTACCAGAACCTTACGGTGACGGATGAACCAATCCAGCATCGATATGAAAACCCAGGCATTTACAAAGTCACAGTGAAAGCTGAAAATATGGCAGGACATGACAAAGCCACCATGTACATCCAAGTCACAGGTCGAAATCATTTTACTTTTTTCTTTATGGCAGGTTGTGAAGTTTCTGGGTAGTTCTCACAAAACAGAAATCACACAACGTGTCAGTATTGTGCACACTTCTTTGTCCTGAAAATTTCCACAACTGCTTCACAGAAAGATGATGAAAATATAATTTGCAGTCAGTTTATTAATCTCGCATGTCAAATGCTCACTCCCTAATGTGTAGAGAGATAGATCTGAGTCTCATTTTACTAGGCTCACTTTGTCTTGCACTTGAAATTTCATCAAATAAGGAAAGACTTGATTTTTCAGTCAGTAGGGATTAGAAACTCATGTCTATTTTATTTTGATTCTTACTTTGATAAGACAACTCTTCCTTTGTGCAACTATAAAAATTAAAGTGCTGGTGTCTTTGTGTAAATTTAGGCTGATAATAAAGTCTCCTGTGAGAGACTCAGCTGTCTCCTTTTTAATTTATCAAGATTATGTTAGGTTTGACGCCGAGATATTTTACTTCTCTTTTAAAGCTCAAAGTTCAAGGAAAGAATTTGTACTGCAACTTAATGGCATTAAAAACATAAACGTAATAAAATTAATAAAAAATAAAAAAAAATATATTTTGTCTTACAGCTCCTCTGCAGGAAGTACACCTAGAAGTGGTTCCTATTGCTGGGAGAAATAATGAGGTCAATCTGACAGCTGTAGTTCTTCCCTCCAAGGCCAACATGACTGTATTTTACTGGTGGATAGGGGATAATCTGCAGGTAAAAGCACAAGAAAAGAAAAAAGGTATTTGGTTCAACAGTTATTTGGAGACATGTTTATCCCAAGCAAAGTTCTTGAATGACTGTGTGGTCTCACAATGAAGGTATATAACAAACTAATTTTTATGTCATTGAATACTATAAAAAAACATGACAAGTTAAGTTAATATTATTGTAAACATTAATATTCCTTGAAGTGGGGCTCCAGGCTCTATAGGCTGAACCAAGTTATAGATTAAATGTTTCTTTATACTGGACCATAGAAGGTCTCTTCAAAGTAATCAGTTACTTTGGTCAAACACAAGAAACCAAGTTAAGGACAGAATAAGATGAATGGAAGGTGGAATGTCGGTTAATAAAAACACGAAGATTGAATAAATCTCAGGACTCAATTTGGAATAATTCGGTGTTCTTTTTCCCAATTCAAAAACAACAATCAGATGTTTGCTTGGAGTTTAGCATTACACAAAGGACCTACGAAGAGTAAGAAGAGATAAGAGAAAGTTTGGCACTATAAAGATAATTTGAAGAGTAAGGACGAGAGAATTAACACAAAAAAAAGGATGTTGAAAAAGTTGAACAGAGAGCAAAAATTGAGGTTTTCACTCATTAAATATCTCGGGGGTGTCGCCAAACAAAGCAAAGGGGGTGCTTAGGCTGGCCATTTGAATTTACCGCGAGAGCCTGTTTTTGTTTCTTCCTTTTAAATCAAATTACTCCTTTGTTCAATATCATCCCAACGTGGACTGGATATTCCTCCTTTCATCAAGCCCAAATTTCACATAATAACAAGAAACATATTATAACTGTTATACTATTCAAATTACCAAATTATAATTATCAAATTGTTTCATGGCATGCATGCAAAGGTTCAGATGAGCAGAGGAAATCAAAAGATTATCACATGGCAGATTGTCTAATATCTGGTAACACAAAGTAAGAACATACACACAGCTATTAGGAAATTAACCATGCATTTAAACCTGGACATTGACATTTAAACATATTGTAGCCCTGAGTCAATATAACTGTAACATGATAACATTTAAACATAAATTTCTTCGTTGCTGTGTGAGTGTCGCCTGGGATGCACCTATAAATTCTACCAAAGGATGGCAGTTGTTGCACCATGTCACTCTTTCTCATCTACTACTTCTCTTTCGGCTTTTCCCATCAGGGGTCGCCACAGCAATCATCCTTTTCCACCTCACTCTATCCTGGGCATCTTCCACTCTGACCCAAGCTAACCTCATGCCCTCTGTTAGAACATCCATATATATCCTTCTTGGTCGTCCTCTTGCCCTCTAGCCTGGTAGCTTGATCTCCAACATCCTTCTACCAATATATATTTACTATCCCTCCTCTGCTCATGCCCAAGCCACCTCAGTCTGGCCTCTCTGACTTTGTTGCTATCGCAGGAAACGTGCGCTGTCCCTTTGATGTGCTCGTTCCTTATTCTGTCCAACCTTGTCACTCCTAAGGAGGACCTCAACATCTTCATCTCTGCTGCTTCCATCTCTGCCTCTTGTCTCTTTCTCACTGCTACTGTGTCATGGAAAAAAATCTATCTCGACAACTACTGGTCCCAGACACCTCGAGTGTAGTCAATAAAGAAGCTTGCATCCAGGATGTCTTTTAAGTGTTTTATTATCTTGCAAGAGAGAAGTTCACAGACAGAGTTTCATCCCCTGTCTAGTGCCGTTCTAAAGACTGATACATCACACAAATGATTTATACCCCTCTGCTGCTGGGCAAAACATGTTTGTCCGATGTCTCCAGGTCACCACAGCTTACTGTCAGATAGCAGCCACTCCCTACAACCTCATACAGTACCACAGCTCCCTTCCTCTGCACTCTTTCATACGCCTTCTCCAAATCCACAAAGACACAATGCAGCTCCTTCTTACCATCTCTGTACTTTTCCATTGACATTCTCAAAGCGAAAATGGCATTAGTGGTGCTCTTACGGGGCATGAAACCATACTGCTGCTCACAAATCTCCACCTCCTTCCTAAGCCTCGCTTCCACTACTCTTTCCCACAGCTTCATTGTGTGGCTCATCAGCTTTATTACTCTATAGTTGCTGCAGTTCTGCGTGTCACCCTTGTTCTTAAAGATCAGCACCAGAACGCTTCTCCATTCCTCAGGCATCTTCTCACTCTCTAAAATCCTGTTAAACCGACTTGTCAGAAACTTCACTGCTGTGTCTCCTAGACACTTCCACACCTCCACAGGTAAGTCATCAGCACCAACAGCCTTTCTGCTCTTCATCCTTTTCAGAGCCTTCCTCACCTCATCCTTTCTAATTCTGCTATTTCCTGCTCCACAACATCCACATCTTCCTCTCTTCTTTCCCTGTCATTTTCCTCATTCATCAGCTCCTCAAAATACTCCTTCAATCTTCTCTGCACACTCTCCTGGGTTCTTAGCACCTTTCAATCTCTGTCTTTTATCAACCTTATCTGTTGCACATCTTCCATCCCTATCTCTCTGTCTGGCTGGCCTGTACAAGTCCTTCTCTCCTTCCTTCATGTCTAACCTGTCATACAGCTCATCGTAAGCTTTCTGTTTGGCCTTTGCCACCTCCCTCTTTACTCTGCTCTGCACTTCATTGTACTCCTGTCTACTTGCCTCAGTCCTTTCTACATCCCACTTCCTTTTAGCTAACCTCTTCCTCTGGATGCAGTCCTGTACTTCCTCATTCCACCACCAGGTGTCTTTATCTTCTTTCCTCCTTCCAGATGACACACCCAGTACCTTCCTACCTGTTTCCCTGATTACCTCTGCTGTAGTTTTCCAGTCATCTGGAAGCTCTTCCTGACCGCCCAGAGCCTGTGTCAACTTCTGCCTAAATTCCGTTTCTTCATTCTTTAGCTTCCACCACTTGGTCTTCTTTTCTGTCTTTCCTCTCTTCTTCTTCCTGACCACCACAGTCATCTTGCACACCACCATGTGGTGCTGTCTGACTATACTGTCTCCTACCACCATTTTGCAGTCACTAACCTCTCTCAAATTACCTCGTCTACATAGAATGTAGTCCACCTGTGTACTCCTACCTCTACCCTTGTATGTCACTCTGTGTTCCTCTCTCTTCTGGAAGTAAGTGTTGACTACAGTCATTTCCATCCTCTTAGCAAAGTCCACCACCATCTGTCCTTCTGGATTCATTTCCTTTACACCAAACCTGCCCATCACCTCCTCATCACCTCTGTTCCCCTCACCCACATGCCCATTGAAGTCTGCTCCAACAACTAGTCTCTCTCCTCTGGGGATACACTCTATGACCTCATCAAACTCACTCCATAATCTTTCCTCCTCTTCTAATTCATAGCCAAATGTGGAGCATACCCACTGACTACATTCACCATCACCCCCCTCATCACCCTGTCTGAGACTCTTTTCACCTCTAGAACGTTGTTCACAAACTCCCTTCAGGATCACTCCTACCCCGTTTCTCTTCCTATCTACACCATGGTAGAACAGTATCCTCCTCCAATACTACGTGCTTTGCTGCCCTTCCACCGCATCTCCTGGACACACAGTACCTCTATCTTCCTTCTCTCCATCATGTGTGCCAATGTTAAGAGTCCCTACTCTCAGATCTAAGCTCCTGCCTTTCTCTATCTGTCCACGAACCCTTCTGCCTCCTCTCCTTCTTAGACCAACAGTAGCCCAATTTCCACCGGCACCCTGTAGGTTAACAGCACCGGTGGCGGTCGTTGTTAACCCGGGCTTCGATATTGAAATTGTTATGGACTATTGGCATGGCTGCTTTTGGCAAGTTTTACGCCGGATGCCCTTCCTGACGCAACCCTCTCTATTTATCCAGGCTTGGGACTGGAACAGAGGTCACTGGCTTGCAACTCCTGTGGCTACATTGTCACTCTTTCTCATCACTTGTGGTTTATTTCTCCAATTTATTTCTTAGCAGTCCTTAGCCATATAGTAGTCAGTGTTGTACCCAATTTTAGCACATTGTCTCCTGAACACCCTGAAATGAATCTTACTCAGGTTAATGAGTCATTTGTACCTTTTTTAGGAATTTGGGTCGAAGTGAAAATCTTTATTTCCATAAGCACCTGAGTTCCATAAGAACCTGAGTTTATTCCCATCTTATCCAATTATAATTATATTATATTATGATGATGGCGCCACGGACGGCCGCCTCTGTGTTTTGGTGCACCCTACTTTGTGTTGTTTTGTGTTTTAATTTAGTTTTCTGGTGGCTCTTACTCCAGGGAAGAGCTCATTAACATTAGAGCTACTAACCCTTTTGGATTAATTTCCGACTTTTCTGGCTTCCACTGCTGATTTACTGGCTATTGTCAAGGGCAAGGAGGTGCGCAACAAAGCGAGGGCCTGCAGAAAAGGAAAGAGTTCAGGTATGCTGGTGCGTCTATGCATGGATGTGGCCAAAACAGGCCTTAGGGAGCCAACAATGTCATATGCCAGTTAATAAAATAACGAAGATTAAATAAAAATCTCAGAGTTCAATTTAATTCAAAACAAAATATGATATTTGGCTTTGCCTTTCAAGTTTACAAAAATCAGTTACAAAAATAAGAAAAGATAGGAAAAAGTTTGCGCGCTATGAGAATGACTGAAAAAGGATGAACGAGAGAACAATTAACAAACAACGACTTACTTTTTGGCATTGCCGGTTAATGCTTTTTTAACCTAGTTAGACCAAGTTAGAGCTCCAAAATCTGAACTGAACTCTCTGTAAGTGACATCTTAACATTTTTAAATATCACTGGCGACGCCAAGAAGACAGAAAGAGGACTTGAACCAGTCATTTTAATTCGCTGCTGTGTGGTGACTAGCCCCTCCTTCTTGATTAGTTTTATCCTTTTTTTTTAAATCATCCTAAACATCGACTGTATATCCTTTCATGCATCAAGCCTAAATTGCATTACATGAAACAAAAGTAGCATATTACAACTGTTCTACTATCCAAATTACTACCAAGGTTAAAATGCCTAAATCTACGTGATAGAATACATATGTTTATGCATGCACATACATGTGTGGATTCTGATATGAACAGAAGCAAATTGGCTTTGTCTACTATCTGGTAACACAACGTATAAACACACAGAGCAATTAGGAAAGTAATCATGAACTATCACAAACATTAACAATTAAACAAGTTGCAGTCCGTTGAGTTAAAATAAATGTAACACACTCATGTCTATGTACCATAACGGGGTATACATGGTGTGCATGAGTATGTAACATGTATGTATAATGTACAGCATGAAAAGATGAATATGACATTGTTAGATTAACTTTCAGACATTAAAACATTAATTTCCACATGATTGAATAACAAATATTTATATGTTATTGACTTCAAAGGTATTCCCGTGATTGAATACTGTTCTGGGGTACAGTTATAAATTCCACCAAAGGATGGCAGTGTTGCAACACATTACTCTTTTCCATAACTGTGGTTTATTTAAACAATTTTATAAATCAACAGTTCTTTATCGTACAGACGACAACATTGTATCAACTTTTACCAAATTGTCTCCTGAACACGGTGGTATGTATGAAGGTGTGCAAATGCAAATGTTTGTTGGATTCCAAACTTTCTTGCTGTTGCTGTTCTAAGGAACTGGAGAGTCTTTGCTAATTGCGTTAGTTGTTGATTCACGACCATTGATGTAGATCGAGACCCCAAACCCGATGTAGTTTGTTGTTCTTAACTAACATTCTTCTGCATGTGAACAAAAGAGTTTCGGTTGTCTTTATCCTCGGGGGGAAGTAATGATGAGTTATACCTGACAGAAGGAATGCAGCTCTGTGTCTAGCAATGTTTTGTTAGCAATGTGGATGCAACAACTGCTCTATTATACTCCTTCTGATTTGCTGACATTGGCCATCTGAAATCATCCCCTGCTCAATATGTAGTGAATTGTATAGCGTGTTTCCAATTTGGTAGCAGTGTGTCAATGTTGAGTGTGTAAATATATCCACTAAAGTGCACTCAAAGCATCCCACAATGCAACATTGGGCTGGGGCCGGTGGGGTGGGATTCGATCCTGGGGACACCCTGCATCCCAACCTGATGCTCTACCTATTAAACCCCCAGGTCACTACATACATTGCAGTCACTTGGTCCATAATAAGTCCATAAAACTAACTAGCGTGTTGTGACTTTTTCTCATGCAGCCTACAATGACTCTGCAAAACAGCCTTTTAACCCGTTTCTCAGAGACGGGAGAGGTCTCAGTCACTGTCCAGGCTTCCAACGGCCGCTCCATGGTGCAGGATACCAGGATTGTCCAAGTCTATGGTAACACAATGACATTTAAATAAACCTGAGAGACTTAGGTACAGAGACAGTACTGTAGATATTAACTGCTTTTCAACCACCAGGCTGTCTACTGGTCATAAACAGCGTGATATAATTGCATTTACACTAATTGTGTTTACACAGGTAAATTGTGTTTTTTAGGGTATAGACACTAATAACGATGTACAATACGTGATATATAACTACTGTTTCTAACTCTTTCACTCATTAGTCTAACATTTTCTAGAGTAGTCAACAGGATACCAAGATATTCCTTCAAAAACGTTCTTCTTGAATGCCAAATTTAAGAGAGCGAAAATTAGCCTTTAACAGCTTTTTCTGGTTCATGACTTATTGAAACATCTGCTGACTGAAATTTTTCTACTGTTGCCTTGAAATATGATATAATTTATTGTTGCTGGTAAAAATGTCCCAAGGAAAATTATGTAAGGCTTGTTTTTTTATATAAATATTTGTTATTGTTTTATTTATAAGCTGCACACTTTCTGTTTTGTAAGAGAGAGGTGGTACAGTTGGTATAAAACAGTACAAGACAGTAATTTAAAGTTTTATTAGATTCTCATTTACAAATTAGGTCTGAGGTCTGTCTCACTTTTCTGGAGAAGCAGGTAAATGTCACCCAAGAAGTCAATATTACTATTGCTCCGAAACAAAGGAGAACTAGGTTAACCTTATTGTAGGAGACCATGATTATGAAATTTGGGACAGCAGTGCCACATTTTAATTATTTAAGAAATGAAAGGTCCAAAACAAAGCTTAAGTGATGAATTCGCACGTACAATGTCCTCAACTGTCTAATGTTATACAAAGGAAGCTACACATTCCCGTACGTCTTTAGACTGAATTCTCTCTGCATGTTCCCTCCAAGAAAATGAGCTGGTGCAATGACAGATTTTAGTTATGGATTAAAACTATGACACCCCCTGTTCTGTCCAATGCCAGAGAAGTTTCAGGTCATCCCTCTGAGATTCAGCAGGGACCTGGACCGCTTTAACCCAAATATACCAGAGTGGAGAGAGGACATTGGCCAGGTGGTCACCAAAATACTCACCAAGGTAGGGGGATTGTGTAAAAAAGGGATCTGGTTGCTAACTTTATCTGTTATTTAGTTATTTAATTTACTAAAAATTCCAAAGAGCTCAAAAAGTCAGTCTGATGATGGGGTAGAATTCTTTGTCAGTTCATCCCTTCTATCAATCACATCTGCATAACCCAAATCGATTAAACTCGTTTTATATAGCACCAATTCACAAAAAAGTCATCTCAAGGCACTTTACATTAAATAAAGTTGATGAACAAAAATCATAAAATTGATCCATTGTTAAGAAAATTATAGATTTGTGTAACTGTGTAACATCTAACTGACTTGTGACCATATGAATTCAGATTACAGGCATTCCTCAGGACTCCTTGGTTACCGTGGTGAAGTCAGGCCTCCCCACCATGGCTGACCTGTACATCCTCCCACTGGACACCAAACCAGCCAAGAAGAGCATGTTCATAGATAAGGTAAATTCTTATTGATAATTTTAGTATTAAAAGTAAGAGTTTTGGAGACAGATTCAAATATTTTCTCTCTTAAGTAAATATAATATTTTTTCATCCTTAGCGTATTCCAGCCATTGTACAGGCTTTTAATGACAACAATGTCAGCTTCGTTGTGCGGGGAGGTCTACAAGTCCTAGTGGTGCTAGCTGACCCAAACACAGGTATATTATATAAATATATATGTTTATAGTCGGCTATTTATCAATGGTCTTTAAAGTTTTTTAATTATAATTGCATGTTATTGATTTATTTTCAAGGACTAGGTCTAATTGCTAATGACTCAACAGCTACAGCAGCAGACACTGGTGCGTTCTTGAATCATACACCTGTACCTGTAGCTTTCTATATGGATTCAGTTAACCTCAACACTCTTTTATTCTTGCGACTTTTCCTCCCCTGGCTTTCTAACAAATCCAAATCTTATCCAGTCTGTGCTATGCTGTGTTGTGGCTGTGTTTCATCCACCTGATTATCCTTCAAAGACTTTACAAAGCTCATATTATCTCGGGGAGAGTTATATATTAACTCTACATTCTACTACTTTTGTATATGGTTTCCTGAAAATATGGTTCATTTCTAATTTCTTATTCTTGGTATAAATTTTCTGTAACGTATCTCGTATTTGTGCAAACATAATGCATTTGTCATTTCTATATATTCTAGGGTACAATGGAGCAGCTGGAGGTCCTGGCGTTTGGGCTCTGGCTGTCATTTTCCTAATCAGCATTATTGCCACTGGTTCCTTCATCCTCTACAAGTTTAAAAGGTGAACCACATTGTGCTAAAAAGCTGCCAACATATCAGTCACACCAGACAGATAGGACTGGGATCAAAAACCACTTCAGATGTTACAGAAGTCTCTATAACTATCAGGGAGAGTAGTTTTGGACCCAGAAAAGTCGTTAGGGTAGTAATCACAAGCAGGGTCTGGGGAGAGGTTACTAGACTGGACAGGCTTGACACAGGAGACATGGAACGTGGGATGAATCTTGAGTGATCCGGGGAGTTGTAACCTCACCGCCAGGGGGTTGATGACCTTAGAAATGGGGAAAGGGCTGATGAACCAGGGAGCCAGCTTTCTGCTCTCAATGCAGAGGGGACTATCCCCCCAGACAGCCATACATTGTTGACCGGGGCTGCGACATCTTTTGGCATAGTTCTTATAGGCAGCAGAGGATTTAAGCAATGCCGCCTGTGCTCTTGTCCAGGCCAGCCGACAACATAGCAATGAGGCCTGTGCAGATGGAATAGAAGGAAACCTTAGGAAAGGCGGACAGACACTCCAAGCATCCTGAAAAACCCTTTCCAAAATCTGGACAGCAACTGGGGACCGAGACAATATCACGAGGGAGGCCATGTAGCCAAAAAACATGTGTGACCAGTAAACCTGCAGTTTCTTTGGCAGTAGGCAGGGCAGGTAGGGGAATGAAATTAACCATTTTGGAGAAACATTCAACAACTGTGAGCACGACTGTGTTGCCCTAGGACGGTGGGAGACCAGTAACGAAATCTAAGGAAATGTGGGACCAAGGGCGTTTGGGGATAGGAAGAGGATGGAGAAGTCCGTCAGCGGGATGATGACCGGGCTTAGACTGGGTGCATACTGGGCAAGCTTACACGAACTCATGAGTGTCTGTCACAACTGAGGGCCACCAGAAGCGTTGGTGGATGACAAATATGGTATGGGAAACACCTGGATGACAAAAAATGCGCCAAGCATGAAACCTTAGCCCTGAGTTCATTGGGGTTAAGATAAAGTCTGGTTCTTTGGAATCTTGAGAGGGATCATGAATGCGGGACAGTTAATCAGCTTTGCTGTTTTTACGGCCAGAGCGATAAGGGAGGGAGAACTGAAATCTAATAAGAAAGCGGGACCAGCGAGCCTGACAAGAGTTCAATCTTTTGGCGGTTTTGAGATATTCCAAATTGTTGTGATCTGTAAATACCACGAAGGGGTGTTTGGCCCCCTCCAACCAGTGTCTCCACTCCTCCAAAGCCAATTTTACTGCTAGAAGTTCTTGATTAGCAATGTCATAATTACTTTCAGTGTCCGAAAGCCAATGCGAGAAAGACCACAAAGGTGAATTTTGTGATCAGACTAAGATCTTTGAGATAGTACAGCCCCCACCCCCACATCAGATGCATCCGCCTCCACCAAGAACTGTTTATCTGGGTCGGAGAGTGTGAGAATGGGAGCCGAAGAGAACATCCCTTTTAACCGAATGAAGGCGGCCTCGGCCTCCAAGCACCACTGGAATGGCCTCTTAACAGAGGTAGAGGACCATTTGGTCAGCTAACTGAAGACTGCGACAGGGGGCAATGGAGGACATGGAACGAGAGTGGCTCAACAGTTGTCCCCCTGCTCCTGTTAAGCCCTGCCTTTTAACGGAATGGCCCTTATGATGTGAACGGGTCGGCCGCAATACAGATAGAGACCACACCGGAACCTGCGCTCACGCTCTTTCGGTGTGAGACGCGCCCTCCCCAGCTGCATGGTTTCTTGGGAACCTGCTGTGGGACCAGCTTTGGACTCGGGCACAGGTGGATGAGTGAAATCGATGCGGGGACGAGGGTTAGGTGGGCGTCAGTGTGTGTGTCTATCGCTTATTCTGTGGTCTACCTTGGTGCCTAACTCGATCAGTGAGTCTAGAGTCTCTAGGAGTTCAAGGGGGGCCAATATATCTTTTAAAGACTCAGAGATCCCCTGGTAAAATCTCTCACGCAAGGCTGGCTCATTCCAACCACACTCTGATACCGAAATTCTAAATTGAATATCGTAATCAGCAACTGAGTTAATCTCTTGCGTTAGTTTGGAGAGGAGTCGAGAGGCGTCACAGTCAGACTGGGTGGGTCCAAATACTCTTGAGTTCCTGAGAAAAATGTTCAAAAGTAGAGGCGGAGAAAGAGTCCATCTCCCACTCTGCTATTCCCCACAACCCAGCTCTCTCTGTAAGGAGAGAGACAGCATACGCCACTTGGGAACTTGGGGAAGGTTTAATCTTAAATAAAAGTTTACACCTCACGATAAAAGCGCTGCAATACCTGGAGGTGACACAAAGGGCACCACCTGGGTTGGAGTGGGGGCAGCGGTGGATACCGTCTGTGGAGGAGTGGGTCTAGCAGAGGAAGAGGCCCTGGCTAGGAGGGTGACATCCTGTTTCATTGTGTGAAAGGCTGTATGCTGGGTCCGTGGTGGCCAGATTATACTATCAGGGAGAGTAGTTTTGGTGGACCCAGAAAAGTGCTAAACACGAGTGAAATAGTTTATTGTATAAATGAATGGATAAAATGCTAGGGAGTAGGATAGAGAAGAGACACTCGGAGCTGTCAAATGCGGGCAAGGTATGGGGAAAGACGAGAACAGGTGAGTGGGTGCAAGTTTTCACAAGAAACACCAAAGACGAGCAGTCTTACTGTGGAGATTGAACACGAGGTACAGATCAGGTGAAGAGAGTAGAATGTACAGGGGAGTGTCTCCGGGAACTAAAAGTGGCAGACTACCTCAGGAGAGTAGGAAAACAAAACACAAAGTGTCAACAAAGGCAGACATATTCCAGAAAGGGGAAAAAGGCAAGTAACAGCCCATATTAAACAAAGTAGCAAATAAACCTTGCATAAACCAGACTTGCGCAAAACCTAGCAAATATTCTTAAGTAATTCCAGAGGGAATTTTTTCAATTATACACCAGGAGTTCCAAGAGGAAAACAGTCATGACCAAGTTCCAAAACTAAGTTCCAAAAAACCGCCAGGCAGGGAAACTCGAGCAAGGAAGAAAAAGAGTTAAACAGCAGCACTGGAGACATGAGGACACACACAGGAGGTAGAAAGATATTCTGGCACCGGAGGGCAGTGAGGCAGGGTATATAACAAGGGACACAGGTGAAACGAATAAAGACTAATGACAGAAGAGAGAGATGGAAGAGAGCAGGTATGAGGGCAACGCATGTCAGGATCTGTGTTGTGACAATAGCAGATTCAAACATATCTCTAAAAATAATTCAAGGCGCATTGGAATTAATTATCATACTAATATAAAGTCCAGGAATTTTCTGAGCTCTGCCATGTTTATTCATTTCAACATACTTGATCAAAATCTCACAGATACAGAATCATAAAACCAAAGAAAACAAAAACAAAAGAGGATTCTCCACCCAAGCCCAGAAAAAAACACAAATAATTTAAATACCAGGCTTAAAAACCTCCTGGTGAAACTACATAAAACTGAGGGGTGAACTCAAAAATTAAATCAGTGCTTTTAAAATGCTGGTAGTCAAAGAAACAATTAGTCAAAGAAACAATTAACCTGATAAAAAAGTAATAACATTTTTTCATTTTACTCATAAAAAGTAAAATGAAACCTACAAAGAAAGCAACACAAGTTTTCAGTTAAAGTTGATGCGAAGTTTAGAGAATAAATGTAATTAATAGTGTGTATAACAAAAATAAATAAATAAATGAATAAATGAATGGACTTTCACTCAATGGAGTGGATGAAGATCCCTCACAACCAGAGTTGCAAGTGTGTCCTCAATAAACAGATTATTCTCTTCTCATTTCCTTTCATTCAAAATGAGCTAATGAGCTAATAGTTCAATCAATGAATTGGTAAAATGTCAACATCTGATATTTTGTTTATGTTCTATTGTGCATAAACATGGGTTAGTAAGATTTGTAAATCATTGCATTCTCTTTTTATTTCTCTTTTTCTCTTTTATTTATTTTTCTTTTTTACTTTTTGGTAATTGGGGATGATTAAAGTCAGTAGGACTGATCTTTACCTGGTTATATTTGTCAAGATGTTTTCGTATACAACAAAAGAGTTGTCTAAGCAATAACTATTTTTACCTTAACTGGAGAATTGCCCAAACACTCATGTTACATGTCACAACAAAGTAGCTAAGTACAAGCAGATTTAAATGAGAACACTGCAAAAACTCTCATAGTTGACACCATTGTGTCGTTTCATAATATGTATTGTCATATTGCCCAACCCTATGTGGACAACTTTTGTTACTGCCATGCCCTCTATCACAGTTAAGCCACCAGCAGCACTTCTTTGTGTCCTGAGCACAACCATTCACCAAAAAGTCACTTGATTTTAAAACCTGCAGTAAAAAGCTACAGCCCAATCTTACAAAAACAACAAATTCCACAGTGCTTGGCTTAGGACTGAGGATGCCTATCCACCGCTGTTTTTCAGGAAGCTCCCAGGAAGCCGCAATGTCTACGCACAGATGCACAATGAGAAGGAGCAGGAGATGACAAGCCCCGTCAATCACAGCGAGGACACCCAGCACATCATCCAGGGTGAGGAGTTCATCGATGACGACCTGGACTCCCAGACTCTAGGTAACACAGGAGGTAGCCCTGCCTTCCGTTCCCTTATAAGGACTACCACTAACCACTGCTACTAAAACCCAAGCCACTAACACCAGCAGCTAACACACACCAAGGTACCCCTTTTTCATCGTTATGACTGATACTGCTATAAAAGCTTCACTTTGAAATGATTAATAATTATTACTTTTACCTATAAAAGGATAATCACAGGGCACTGTGTGGTCATCACTCGAACATTAACATTGTGATGATGTCATCACTGCAGTATGTCTTATCATATGTCTTATTATTGTGCACTTTAAGCCTCAGAATAAGTCCATGTGATGGTAGAATTTCCAAAATGACTATAATAAAGATAAAAAGCTGATATGCCATGTAATAATATAAAATAAACATTAGTTGCACTTTAAGCTATACTCCACTGTAGCATAAATTGTAGCACAAATTATGTTAAATTAGGATAATTCTAATGTAATTTTGGGACAAGCGTTTGCTTATGATGATTCAGGCCTTTAGATACTGGATTTATGGTTAGAATTTAGAACCTGTACCTGTAGCAGAAGCAGACCTCATGACATTATATGGTCAGTGAAATGAAGAAGGTGAACAGAGGCTGTACAGTAGGTCTATAAAAAATAAATCAGTTCTTAACCTACCTGTATATCAAGCATTGTGATACTAATGAAAGTAAAGCTTATGGGTGGTTGTTTTCCTTTACTACAGTTAATAACAGTTACTCCTTCACTTTACGCTACATCATTAACTGCAACCAAGCGCTGCCTGCATGGATGAGAAGGTTATAGAAGTATTAAAAGTTACTTGTAGAATTTTTGAATACAAGTGAATAAGTTACATTTGACAAGTGATGATTAATTATTGCTTTACTTTTACATGAAATTATTAGGGCATCAGTTTCTCTTAATAAATTATGTGAGCGATGCAGGCTTCAACATAATGCATGCCATGTTTGTTAGAGCTCAAGGGTAAAAGGAACTCTATAGGGAAACTTTAACACCAGTCAAAGTCATTTAAACTCTTGCTCATTTGTTGAATCTTTTTTTTCATGTCTCTCTTGTTGCCAGGCAACCATTCGGGTGTGGTCCTGAGCATCAACTCGAGAGAACTACACAGTTACCTGACCAGCTGATGGCTGCCATGAAGATGCTAATGAGCTAGCCTAGCCTAGCCAGCTAATGAGCACAGGGACTCCACTCTGCCTTTCTCCCCCTCTCTGCCCTCTTTTTCACCTCCCCATTGGACACTTCACCTCTACTCTATGGCCTATTCAACCTTTCAACTCCAGCTCTGATAAGATTTTCATTTTATTACTATGATTATTAGTTTTTGGAGGGGCTGAGGCTGGTGGTGCATCTCCTTCACTTGGATCCCCCGCTCTTTCAATCTCTTCCTGCTAGGGGATGGGAGGCACTCTGCTTTAGCTACTATGTACTTTACATCACTGCAAGACCCCTTCCCCTATTCAGCCCTGAAGACCTGCACTGACACCTTGTGAAGATGGAAATTTTTAATGCCTCGCAGCAAGGACACTCAATCATTTGTGCATTTAAAACAATAAAAACAGGTCTGTGTGTTGTCTTATTACTTATGGACACTCAAAAACAGCAAGCATGACTCACTGAACTAGTTTCCAATTTTCTATGTCAAAGAGGTTGAACCATCCGTCACCAAGATACCGAAGCTATAAGAAGCGCAAAAGTTGAGATGCTGTGTAAAATATAAAACAGTACAAATACAAAATTCAAAATGTTGAAGGTGAGATATATGGTTGGTTTTAAAAAAAATAAGAGTTTTTAATGTGATGGCAACATATGAAAATACGGTGGGAGTTGAATAAAAGTAAAACTGGAAAAATGTTTTAAGGCTAAAAAGCTGGTAGAGCATTATATCTAATGATTAATTGGCTATAGGTTAATATCACGACTGGGTATAAAAGAGTATCCCAGACATCTGAGACTTTCAGAAGGATAAGGAGAGGCACTTTGCAGCAAAGTGTTAAAAGCTTGAGAATAATGTTTCTCAATGTACAATTCTATAATATCTGGGGCTTCAGCCAGTACTGCAGAAACAGCAGACAGATATCCTGCAGTGCAAGTCAGTGCATAGGTTCAGAAACACCACTGATAATGGAAAACATTGGACATAGTTTGATGCTGCATGCAAAGACACTATATGTAAACAAGATCCAGACATGCTGCGGCCTTCTCTTATTTGAAGTGATAAACGTATGATCTGATGAGTTAAAATTTCTGATTTGTTTTTAAGTATGGGTGCTGCATCCTCCATGCACAGTTCAAATTTCAGCATCTGTGATGGTATAGAGGGGGCCTACAGCATTGGTAACTTGGACATCTGTAAAGATATTAATGCTCAATATTCTATATACAGTTATTGGCGCAACATCTGCGTTCATCCAGCTTATGTCTCTTTCAGGGAAGGTTTTATTTATTATAGCAACACATTGACACACTCTGCAGATGTTTTGACAAATTATGATGCCAAAAAAACAACAAAGGAGGCTCCGAATGTTTGAGCAGATGAATTCATATTGGAAAATTGGAGCAATTGAGCGTCCAATTGTAAACAAAGAGGTGATGCAAAACAGTGATAAAAAATGTCCTTGTCCCAATTGTTAAAATTAATATATTATACGTAATTTCTCAGTTTCAACATTTTAGATATTTTCTTTACACTTGCAAATCATTGCACAGTGCACATCTCTTTTTATTTACATTTTATCCCAACTTTTCTGCAAATAGAGGTTCTAGTTAGTAGATGAAGATAATGGCTAAAATGATGTCCAATTAAAGCAAAACTTTCAACTCTTTCCTTTGTTGATTTATTCTTTCTTTGTCCCCCATGATTACTAGATAGTCTTACTCTTTAAAGGCAATAACCTTCTCTCTGTGGAATGTAAGATTTGATTTACCCTTGTGAATTTGCACATGAACAAAGAATGGTGTTGCATTTTCTTAAATTCCCTCCCACAGGTACATGGAGAGCTTTGTGTGTACAAAAAGCTTCAGCCATTTATTCGAATCCTGTTCACATTCACATCTGTAAACATCTACACAAGTTTGTTGCGTGGTGTTCAAAATCAGTACCCCCTTTGTAGAAGCTCATCTCTTCCCCCTCTTCCTTGTCCCCCTGCTGTCTGGGTCAGAGGTCAAAGCAGACTTTTTCCCCTGGACACAAAGGTCGCCGTCATGGAGGGAAGGTGTAGTTCGTATATTTTACTGTGTCAGCCTATATTAGGCGTAGCCCATGGTGGAATCATGTCTCTTTAAAAGTAAAGTTTGTCGTATGTAAATGTGTAAATTTGATCTCTACTTTGTACATATTTCCTTTGACATGTGTGTGGGTGAGTGTGTGTTTTACACTATAGTGTATTTTGGTAGTATACTACCAAATTACACAGCAGTTTTTTTTGTTGTTTTATTTTATTGACCCTTCACAGAGTTTCTCTATTTCTAGTTGCCTGCTTCACATGTATCCATTTCAATCTTTTCAGTGTAATATCTCTTAATTTGCCAGTCTTCATTGTTAAATGGAAATTATTCAGTTGTCTTATAAAGATACTCACAACTGCACAGTGATGACTATAAATGGATATTTTTGATACACTTGTTCTCTATCCTGTTTTCCTGCATATGTAAAAACACTGGTTAGGTTTTCTGTTGCCTTTGGGTGAAGATTTTCTCTTTGTTTGATTGCACTAATGGTGTATGCAATGCTGTCGACTCGCACCAGACAGCTGCTGAACAAGACTCTGAATCAAAAGGTCTTTGGATGAAAAGGCCTATACAGACTACCAACACAACCACAAGATCACCCCCTCAGTTCATGTTGGATTTGACACAGCAGATTACATTCACGCACTCTGATTTACACCTGATTTCATCTTTTGTACATATTCTGCTCATGCTAAACTTGTTTATTTTGCTAGTGATGTGTTGTCATTGAGTCACTGTCCTCCTTAACAAGGGGGAAAATGGGAATTATGATGTTCCAGTATAATGGTGAAGGAGTTTCACAGATGATGAGTGATCATGTACTTTTGACCTCTCTGTTTTTTCGTTTATTCTTTGCCGCTTTCTGTTCGTTTGTGTGATCTATTGATTTTTGCTATTAAAAAATAGTGTGTCTTCATCAAGAAGCGTAGTGGACTCAAACAGCATTCTGGAATAAATCACTCTCATAAGTCTGTATGTCTTTATGTATAAGGTAAGGTTTTAGCTAAGCCTAAGTACAGGAGGCAGGAATGCAAATCAAAACTAACTACAGTAATTCTTTCACTCAATTTGATTTTAATTAGTAATTGTAATCACAATCACTGTGCAGCATTTTTGATGCTATGTGATTTTTTGATTTTTTTGTTTTTTTTTTCAAAGTCATTTAAACTACACTTACTAGTAACTATAGTAATGCTATTTGAACAATCATTTAAAAAAAATATATAAAAAAACACAAGCAGTCACAAGCAGATGCAGAGAAATTTAAGAGGGTAATTTCAATCCTAACAGATAAAACACATTGTTTTGGGTTTTTAATATTCATCACATACATCATAAATAAAATGCCAGAGTCAACAGAAGGCTTCAAAGACAATGTTTGTGTGGAAACTATGGAATGCCATTAATGAGAGATTTATCTCACACATATTTGAAATACAGGGGTATAAAAGTTTGAAAAGGTTGAAATTTTATAATGTTACAAATAGGAAAGCAAAGAATAATGTTTTGCATTTGGGAATTTGTTTAGGGTGCATTATCCTTTAAAACTTGACTTTTTCTGGACTTTTACTTGCATATCAGGTTCATTCAGGCCCACAGAAAGCTCATCTTGCTCAGCTTCACTGCCTTGTTACTGCTGATTAATGGAACAAATAAGAAATAATACTGTTGCAAGTGTTTAATAAGCAGGTACAAATTCATAAATTCTATCAATGTCTTTGTTCCCTACACTAGTTTTTGTATAGTTAATTTTAAATGTGTCCATTAATCTTATTTTATTGTTTTAGTTTGTCACAGTGACCAGGTCTGTGAAGTTCTCTGAGCGCTGGGCCAGTTGTTTTTTTGCGGTTACGACAAAACTGTAAAGTTAAAACACCATGACTGTCAAATTCTTTTAATGTTCAGAAATGATAACCAAAGATTACTGTCAACAAGTAAGACCAAGTCATTTTGTATCCATCTGACCACATCTAGAGGTTAAGGGCCCTTAATCGTTAAAGTTTTTCAAAAGTGGCCAGGCCAGTGTATGTCTGTCTGCAGTAGCTCTGTTTTTCAGTCCAAGTCTTTAAAACAGGAACATTTAGAAGACACTTTTATCCAAAGCAACTTACAGATTAATTTGTTACACACACAAACACACACAATGGCTGCCATGCAAGGTGATCATCTGGGCCACTTGGGGTTCTGTGGTGCCCAACGACACTTCGACACACAGGAAGGAAGGACTGGGGATCGAACCACTGACTTTTGACACTGACCCTGTGGTCTAGGTCCATGAAGGACCACAGGGTCAGGGTACAGATTAATTATTCAGGTACAACTTTCAGGAATAATAAACATTCACAACAAGAATTCACTGACCACAGAAATACACAGCACCCAGTGAGATCCTCCCCATCATGATGCTGCTCCATGGACTGTTTGAATCACTGTACATTGGGAATTATTTGAAAACCACATATTTCATTAGGCAAATCCATGAGACTTTACCACCGGCAGCTTCTGTTACTGTTCAATGCTCTTTACTGTTAATGCTAAACGTATTGTTTTGAATTTCTCTGTAAATGCAAATGCTTCTTTCCTATTTAAAATTAGCTTAGTGCTGAATTTGACATTTACTTTGCAAAGTTTTGTTTGCATGATAAGCACATCTCCTATTTGGACATTTTCCTATGCTTTACTAAAAGTCTTCCATCCCACATAATGAAGCTATGAAGGCTTCCAGTTCAACCTTTCAGCTGTGTTTACAAAGTGAAATTTTAAACTTTTACAACGTGCCAGTTCATCCCGCCATCACATCGAGTTCCACCTCCTACCTATTAAACGAATGTACCAGGCTCAGTTTGTGGGGATTTAAATCATCTAACCACCATCGTACATGAAGAATGTTTAAACTTTATACACTACCAGTCAAAAGTTTGGACACACCTTTTCATTAAATGTTTTCCTTTATTTTCACGACTATTTACATTGTAGATTCTCGCTGAAGGCATCAAAACTAACCCTAACCCTAACCCCACATATAGAATTATGTAGGGAAGAAAAAAGTGTGAATTAACTCAAAACATGTCTTATATTTAAGATTCTTCAAAATAGCCACCCTTGGCTTTGATTACTGCTTTGTACACTCTTGGCCTTCTCCCAGTGAGCTTCATGAGGTGGTCACCTGAAATGGTTTTCACTTCACAGGTGTGCCTTGTTAGGGTTTATTTGTGAAATTTCTTGCCTTAATGGGGTTGGGAAAATAAAGGAAAACCATCAGAGAGACAAGGTGTGTCCTTTCTTTGGAGTGGTACTCCACTCTTTTCTTTCACTGGCTGTTATTCATAGTGTTCCATAACCATAGTCTAAGGGCCAACACAAAAGTCATTCTCAATAAAGTTATTGTTAATGGTGTCTTGTCTCACATTTAATTAAACTTAATCAAGCTCCAAGTATCTGGTGAAATCTGTTGGTTGCTTGGTTTTTCTTCTGATATGCAGTCAATTGTGGAATGTTAATGCTTTTCTAATCATTGTTTTTACACACATTTATTAATACTATTATTTCTATTTATTTAGTATTAATTTAATTTCTTTATATGTTTTTGCTTAACATATTACAGCTGTCAACCATGGCTTCGCAACCTAACCAGCCTAACAGACCATGACCATTTACTTAAAAAAATCTTCTCCTAATCCAGGTGTTTCAGAAAGTTATAGATCGATAACTAAATATCCCCTTTATTTCTAACATTCTTGGAAAAGTAGTTGCAAAGCAATTATGTGACCACCCGTACAAGAATAACTTCTTTGATCTAGTCAGGATTTAGAATTCATCAAAGTAAAAAACAGCACTGGTGAGGGTCACCAATATTTAGCTTCAGATAGTAAACTTTGTGTAAAGGTTACCGTAACTATATACTTTAACTAGCAACCCCAACACTAAATGCAGGACACAGTTTAATTGCTTTAGTCCAATTAATTGTCAGATATCATCAGGTTTAGTGTTGCGCTCAGAGCTGTGGAGATGTTTTGACATTACCCAGCAAATGTCTGTCTCTGTAAATCAAAGCAATTTTCTGTTTTATTATGATGCAGATTTATTGCTTAAATTCAGAGGCTCACAGTTTTGCAAATATGAAATGGTGTCCCTAAACAGGATGGGCTCATACACTGTGCTTTAAGTGCAATTTCTAAGTTAGTAGTATATAATGCTATATATTGTAGTTTTCCTCCAGGTTAGTTATTTGTCACATGACTAGTTACTGCCAAGCAACAGAAAGGCTTGTTTGTTAAGAAGCCATTAATTAACAAAAGTATTGACAAACAGATGCAGAAACAAACTAGAAAAGGCATTTCCAAGAAGAAAATGCACTGTGAATGCTTCAGAGCTGAAAAATTGGTGTGTGTTTTTGCGGAAATAGCTGAAAATTACAATTACAATGTAAAAGAAGTAGAACATTAGCTGAAATGAAGCTGAACTGCTTAGAAAGGACAGTTCCTAATCTCCTGTTAACACGTGAATGACTAATTCACTTAACTGTGTTATTACCTCAAGAGTCTTGAATTAATATTGTTAAATCGTTTGAGTGAGTTTAATTATAGACCAAGTATCTGTCTTTGAATTAATGTTGTCATCTCCTCAAGTGTGTTGCTGAGTGTTATTGTATCAGTATTTTGTGTGATAATATTTTAACTGTTTTTAGAAGTTCATGTGTTAATAATCCTCCTGCACTCTTGGTGTGTCTCAGCTTCTGCTTTTGGGTCCTAGTTACAGTATCCAGTTATGGAACCTTTACACTTACTACTTGTAAAAGGATTACGGTTAAGCACTAATGCAGTGTGACATTAGCAGATAAAACACACATAGGTCATGGGTATCAGGTATCAGAAACAAAGTTGTTGTAATGTCAGAGCTCAGTCTTATATCTTTCTCCTTTTTTGTGGAAAACTTTCCCATCAGGCTTTTCCCTCCATTTCAGGGTGACTCCAGTCACTCCTTTCTCCTTCAGTCTGTTCTGGAGCTAAAAACACAAAAGGGTCCACAGTTCAAACATTCATCCAACCAGATTCATGTGTTTATAAATTTTGCCAGATAAATTTTGTGATTCTGGCTTAAGAATCATAGTTTAATTTCAGTGCAAAGAAAAGTATTCTAGGATCACTAAAACACAAAGATTTTTCTGTCATTATCAGTAATTCTCCCTAATCTTGTACTCTCTAACTGTCATGATATGACACTTTATCTTCATTTCCAGTTTTGGACCTTTATTTTGTAGCTCTTTTCCCCTCTTTCTGTTTCTAACTTACTCTTGAAGCTTCACTACTCATTGCTTTCACCTGTACCCCAGCGTATTTAGACTCAGCTCTCCCGTCATTCCTTGCCAGATCCTCATGGTTTCTTTGATGAGTGTACACCCTGTCTGCTGATTCTACAGTATTTGGGCTCTTGTTTCCTGTTTGATTTTATTCTGAGGTTTGCTTCATTAATTGTTTTCTATGGTAACCTGGTCCCTGTTTAAGTTTATTATGCTCACCTCTGATTTACCTTCCCTCCACCTGTATCATTTTAGTGCTTTTTGACTAGGTTATTTAAATGTGTTTTCCTGTATGTATACTCTGTTTACCTTCCTGTTTCTTGCTTCTGACTCTCTTGGGCGTTCTTCATGCATGGTTTATTCCTAGTCTTTTTTTGTATGTGCGCATTCTGTTTTGTGTGTGTTTTGTGTTCTGTGTATGTTCATCCCCTAATTCTTTTGCAATTGCTGTTATCTTCTCTGCTGCTCAAGTTTAAATTTTTGTTGCACCATTCTGCACCATTGTGTTTGTTTGTCTTATAGTCTTTAGTTCTGGTCAGTTCTGTCCTCCTTCCTTGAGTGATTGTGATTGTTTAGTTATTCCCTATACCCTGTGCTGTTCCATAAAACCCTTGTATTTAGCACACCCCTGTCTCTGTGTCTTACTTGGTACCACTCTCATACACAAAACCCTGACACTAACAAAAGAAGTGATTTGCTAAAACACTCAAAATCTAAAAGATTAAAAATAAAATCAGTCCCATTGCAAATTCTAACCATAATGAAAAAGTATTTGAAATTCCAATAAATATCCTATGCCTTTTTTCCCCAAGGCATTGTTACCCTAACCCTCCATCCAGGTTAGATATTGGAACTTGCCTGTTTCAGGATGTTTGCTTTGATTGTAGGATCATTCAGATCCACAGAAGAGTCTTCCAGTTTCATCCTCAGCTTCACCACCTGCTTCTTTACTGGTTCTTGGAGGAGGGGAAAACTGTTGATCACCTTTTTTATATTTGAGTACAATCTAACGTTGGCTGTTTCTGAAGCTGTGCGCTTTAAAGGACTACTGAATACTCACTTTTATAGCAGACAAATGGTTTCCTTGTGTCACAGGGCAAAAACTTCCATTTTCCTGAGCTCTGTAAATCAGCAACACCACATATGATGTTCAACAAGCCAACTGGGTTTAAAACATCATCCCAGCAGCTGTATGAGAAGATGCTCTGATCAGACCAATAAAAATTGGGATCTCTGAATAGACCAGTCCAGGCCCACTTTTTATCTGGCACCAAGTTTTGGATCTTACGGTTTTCAGTTCTGTTTCTCACAGTGATCAGGTCTGTGAAGTTCTCCCTACAGTAGCTCTGAGCACTGGACCAGTTCGATTCTTCATGCACAAAAACAAATTCAGGATTTTGCTGATTTCCTAAAGTTAGAGTTTGGGGATGTAATTATTAAGAGTTCACATACTAAAATTTACATTTTACAAATAACAAGATCTACAAATGATTGACTTTCCTTTACCTGCGTAACAAATAAATGGATGTTTCACAGATGAGTCATCATCCCACCATCTTCCATCACTTCCAATACTGACAAAGAACTGATCGGCTGAATCAAAGTCTGGTTGTTTAGCAGAAGTTTCCCAGTTCCTATATCCAGCCCCACTCCCCGTGTATCCATCTGACCACCTCCAGTTGATCTGATTGTACAGCCCAATCCAGACCTGTGAGCTGTAACCAGCAGATGAAACTGTGCTGATAAGTTGGTTCATTTCTTCAGTGTTTTTAATTGTGGCCAGGTCTGTGTATTTCTGTCTGCAGTAACTCTGAGCTTCATTCCAAGTCTTTGCTTCAGGAACATGGTGATACTCAAGGAGGTGACAGGTGGAGAGATTCCAATCTGTGAGATGAAGATAGAGTAGGTTGTATCCACATCCTGAGATTTTAACCATATCAGGAACATTACTAAACTAAGCAATAAGGCTGAAAAGATCTAATACCATAATTTTAACCCGTATGAGAACAAGAGAAGCCATCAAAACATTTAGAATTTGAGCTCTCAAACAAATATATAACAAATATAATATTTGTTTGCTAAATTTGCTCTTAAGTTATTTTCTATATTCATGCTTTTTACTGAAAATAATAGATTCCGATTTCACATTCACATTTTTCTAAATAACCATATAAATTACAATTACATTCATAATATTTAATTACATACAAGATAGCTACCCCAACACTGCTTGTACGTGACACCTGGGTTTAGTGGTGCAAGCTGGGTTTTTGGATTGTAACAGTTTGTTTTTGGCCTTATTGGATGTTTAGAAGACTGCTCCAAAAACTATTGATCAACCAGAAATGTTTAAAACTTCTATTATTGGTTAGTCTTTTGTGTTCTGTTATTCAGTGAGGCTCATTTGAAAAAAAAATATTGGTGTAGTGTGCACTATTGTCAGTGCTCTTCAGTGAGTATGACATGAGGCATCAAAAGCAAATAATGAAATTACTGTAACTTTAAGTAGAAGTCCAAAAAATATCAAATAACTATCCACTGAAAACCGCTATTACTTATTACTTAGTATTAGCATGTTATACTGCTACAAATGATTAAAATATTAAATATTTCACTGACCTGAGAGAATAAAGACTAGTAGAAGGATCCTTTTCATCATGATGCTACTCTGTGGAGTGTGTGAACATTTACCTGTATGAAGCATTTGTACAAAGTTCACTGGCTTGTTGGCCCTTATGCAAAAGATATTCTAAGTGAGGTTTTATGGAAATGTTTTTCTCTACAAACATAGAGCAGTAACTGCAAAGGCAATACAGTTAGACCAAGGAAGGAGTTTATAGACATGATGGAAAACTGTAAAATAGGGAAAAAATGTATGGAGATAAATTGATGCAATATTGATTGGTATCTGTATTTTATGATTTACAAATGTAGACGCATCGTTAATAACATTTTTACTTTTATTTGAATAATTTTGAAAAACAACTTTTTCCAACTTTTTTCCAACCAACTGTGCTGGTTTTGCTATTACAAATATTGATTTACGCATTTGGGGATCTCATGGATGTGTAATTTATTTTATGTGAATTTATGTTTATTTTGCCGATACTCAGCATAGAGATCTGAGCTGTAACAAAATTCTCTCATAAAGGTTTAACAATATTAACTCGCATAACATTTTAACTCTAAGGTGGAGAGACTTAGGCTATAACAAAAAACCTAAACTACCAAAATTATCAACAGACTCACAAACAGTATTAAGGGCTGGAGATCAGGAAAGTCCAAGCAAGATCAGAGAGTTGGGCTAGAATGAATCAAGACACACTAGCAATCCCAAAACTAAATGCAAGGCCTTAAATACAAACTTGCAGCGGTAATGATGATGATGATAAAAGGTACTGGTAACCAGCAGAGGAAGGGAGGAATACTGCAGGGACACACAAGCAGAAAATTAATGCCTATATACAAGTTAAGAGCAGTGATGAGATCCTTATCGAGATCCCAACGATTTATCTTTATTATGTACACTGTAAGCCCAGATAAGTAATGTTTAATGAAAACATTTTACTTGAAACGTTCAACACCTAGAATTGTTATTTAGTTTAATACACTAAATGTGAAGTTAATTGAAGTTAAAAGCTTTTATAATATCTACTTCTTTGCAGTTATTTCACTTAAAAACTTTAAGTTCAATACATTAAATTGCAAGTCGATTTACCTTAAAATCATTGGTCATATCAATTGCTTTACCCAGTTACTGAACTTAATATTTTAAGTTAAAAGTAAGTAAAATTTCATTTTGATTTTATTTCACTGAACTAGAGCATTTAAATTATTAAAACAAAAGGCAAAACATATAAGTTGGGTGTTTTTTGTCCTGTTTGGTTTTTTCACTCTTTTGTATAGACATTAATTTTGGGTGCCCTTGAGTTAACAGTGTTATTATCTCTGATATTGAGTTGATATATTAAGTGTCATAATCTGTTCTAGAGATTTGCTTTATGTGTGAGGTAAGTGACGAATCCTGGTCAAAAATGACTCTCAAGAATGAAGGCCAGAGTTATGTCATCTAAAGTAACAATATGGTTGGACAGCATGTTTCTGAGACTTTTAGGCCCAAACACAAAAACTTCATCTTTATATGAGTTTAGTAGAAGGGAATACAGGTCATCCAGTCCCTTATGTCTTTTAGACATGCTTGTAGTTTGATTAATTGATTTGTTTCATCCGGTTTCATAGATTAGATTATGTTACAGCCTCAGTAGTTAAGGATTTAGTCTGCCCTTGAGTTAACAGTGTTATTACCTTAAGAGCCTGAGCTGAGTGTTACAGCTTTAGTAGTTAAGGTTTTCATTATAGTCTAGGTTTCTGCTCTTGTGTTAACAGTGTTATTACCTTGAGTGTCTGAGTTGAGTGTTATAGTCTCGGAATGTGAGTTAATATTGTTAAATCTTTTGAGATTAGTTATAGTCCAAGTCTCTGTCTTTGAGTTAATATTGTCATCGTTTCAAGTGTTGTGCTGTTATTGTTCCAGTGTTTTGTGTCATAATTAACTGTTTTTAGAAGTTCATGTGATAATAAACCTCCTGCACTCTTGGTGTGTCTCAGCTTCTGCATTTGGGTCCTATAGTTACAGTATCCAGTTATGGAACCTTTACAGTTCAGATTTATTTTGGAAGCTTGGATCACAGATTTTACCTGCATAGTGATGGAAGACACCTCAGAATTTTATTTTTTTGTGTGTGTGTTTGTGATGTAGAGTGACAGCAAAGGGGGAGAGAAAAAAAATCAAGTACTGAAGTTTGCTTTTAGAAACAGAAAATATTTTGGAGCCAGTGATTTCCCAACTCGAGTATCTGCATCCACTGAGGTCTATGAGTGTGTTGAACTCCATGAATCAACTTTTGCCATTGACCTACACAGCAACAACCCAGCAGAGTCTATAAGTGTAATTCACTTCATTATCCTCACAGATATAACAAATCCCTCATATTTTAGCTGTGTTTGTTGTATTAACATATACAGTATGTGTAACACGGAAGTATTACTGAGTGTTTAATACATGTCCAAATTAGTTAATAAAGAGTCAAAAGGGAAGAATCTGACCTTAAGACATTTCCACAAAAAAGTCTTGTAATTAAACTGAAAACAGTGATGTGCAAACTTAGTGAGCACTTATTTTACAATGGTTCAGTGAGATTCTTCACTGTCAGATCACAAAAAGATCACAGCTCAAATGAAGAGAAATCTACTTTAGTTTACATAATTTAGAAAACATATCAGTTTTATACTGCTGCTGAGTTTAATAAGCCAATCACAGTTCTCATCCACAGGACACGTCACCACAGTGTCATTTTATACTTTTACAATTACAAGGAATGAATCCACATTTTAACACAGGATCACTACAGGATCATGTACTGTGTGTATTAGCAGCTTTGAACTCAACATTCATCATGGGTCACATGGCGGAAAACTTTCCCATCCGACTGTTTTCTCCACTTCAGGATGACTTCAGTCACTCCTTTCTCCTTCAGTCTGTCCTGGAACTGGAAACATTCTCAAACACTGATCCAACCTCTCATAACAAAGTAAATAACTTCTGTTCATCAGATCAACATTAGTCAAAAATGGTTCTGTAATGTCACTGTGCTGTAAATACTGTAAATGTTAGGATCTCAGCACCACAAACTATCAAAAACAATTTTCAATCTAACTTTCAGGCCAACACTGAATCTTCTCTACTCACATTTAGTTAGTTGTCAGTCTGCAGTTTGGATTGTGTCATTTGTTGATATCATAGACGTTTGTTGTCATCCACAAACTAATAAAAACACTCACACAATTAATAAGAACTAATTCACCACCTTCTTTAGGGTCTCTGTAATTTCACCTTAAATGTAACGCATGTGCTGTTTGCGGGCCACTTTACAACAAAAGAGTGAGTCCAGCTGCAGGCTGACAATTAACCAAATGTGAGTAGAAAAGATTCAGTGTTTGCTTTAGCATCTGTTTGCTGATTATGGACAATACAAATATACACAAATAGACATTTTACCACATTGGCAGGTTTCCTCCATGGCTTGAATGAGGGGTTTCTGACATAGAGCTAAAGATTGTAAAGTGGAGAAGAGCAGATTCTGTCCATGAAGAAGAAACACTTAAATACATCTAGTCAAGTCAAAAAGACTCTTGAGGAGGAACGTGGTGTCATTGTCCGGTGATTAAGCATGTCATTTCCCTGTCAAACGTTTTCAGTCTTCAGTCAATAAGAAAAGTCAAAATAAAAGCAAGCAAGCATGCAGCAGAGTTCAAAAGTGAAGTTAGGTTTATTGACAAAAATAGATCAATACACTGAGACAGATGTTCAGACCCAGTCTTAAAAGTCTGTGAATGCTGCTGGCTTTTTTATGTTTTTTCATGGCCAGACCCCAAGTTCTCCCAGGGGACCCTTCTTTTTAATATAATTATAATAATTATACACACTTAAAACTGCTGGGTTACAAACAACCCAATTAGGGTTATAAAAATAACCCAGCATTTTTTAGTGTGAAGTTTTGACACCATCATTTCCAAATTATACAAGTATTTATATAATGTTATATTTGTTAATTTAATGGAATATACAGTAGCTACAAAAATGTTTTGCTTTAGTAGTTGTTTATCTGAACACACTGAACAAATTTAAGGAAATGATCCCTTCATCATTTACTTCAACATGTACGAATATAACTGAGAGTAGCCTCATTAACTGTACACCTGTACAAGTTGATTACCTGACTGATAATTATGCAGCATCTTTACGTTCCATACTAAAAAAGAAGGCAGTAATTCTGAACAGGCGATCTCCATGGTATAGCTCGCAAACACGCAATTTAAAGCAGGCGTCACGAAAACTAGAAAGGAAGTGGCGTTCCACTCATTCACAAGAATCACGCTTAGCCTGGAAAAAGAGTTACTTATACTTATACATTATATACTTATACTTATACAAAAGAGTTTATACTTATACACATATACTTATACTTTACTCCGTAAAGCCAGAACAGCATATTATTCATCACTAATAAAGGAAAACAAGTACAACCCCCGGTTTCTTTCCAGCACTGTAGCAAGGCTGACTAAGAACCATAGTTCAGTTGAGACTGATACATGAAGTCATTGCTGCATGGCGTTGAGGGAATACTAGAGTGGCGTGTTTAGAGGACCCAAATAGAGGCAAGAACAAGTGATTGGAAGAAAAGGATTTATTGTACAAATAATAAATGAAATGATGTGATAGGCTTCAACCGGTGGGAACACCCGATTTGGCTCAAGGCAGGGGAATAATGGTAGGAGGAGGGAGAAAGACAGGTGAGTAAGTGGATGACAACGGAGGGGAAGCTTCTGAATGAATAAGGTCTTACGAAAATGTGGAGAGCTGGCCGGATGACGGACGGGTTCTCTATGGTGGAGGTGAGTACATGGTGAAACTAGGAGAAACTGAAATCGGCTGACAACGTCAGGGAAAAAACAGGCACAAAGTAACAACAGAAAATGAAGTCCGTGGAAAAGTAACAAAACAACAAGTCAAGAGCTCTGACAGAAACAAAGTAACAAAAGATATACTCATAGGAGTTCTTGGAGTCGTCGTGGCACTGGTGGGGAAGAAGCGCAGGTTACCAAGATGACTAGTCCAAAACTGAGACAGGAAAAATGCTCTGGCAACATGAACAGACTTGGAGAAACTTGACGTGGCATGGAACGAGACATGAATGATAATCTGGCACTGGGGAAATGTGCAGGCAGGGCTTAAGTACGAATGACACAGGTGAAACATATCGAACTAATGAGAGGGGAGCTGAGCAAGGTGGAGAGAGACAGGACCGTAACCAGGGCAACACAGATCAACATCGAGACCGTGACATCATGACTTTCTTCACAAACAAAATCATAGCTATTAGAAACAAAATTCACCAGACCCTTCCCACAAATACAACAGAATTAAAATCATCAGTAAGTCCTCAGTCCCTTTTAGACTGCTTTGTACCCATAGACCTTGCTGAGCTAACTTCAACTATTATGGCATCTAAACCAACAACATGTCTGCTAGACCCTATTCCAGTTAGACTGCTCAAAGAAGCTCTACCCTTATTAGACAAGTTCATTTTAGATATCGTTAATCTATCTTTACAAACAGGATATGTACCAAAGGCCTATAAGGTAATCAAAGCTCTACTTAAAAAACCTTTTCTGGATCCAGGTGTCTTAGCCAATTGCAGACCAATATCCAATCTCCCCTTTATTTCTAAAATAAGTAGTGGTAAAGCAATTATGTGACCACCTGTGCAGAAACGACTTGTTTGAAGAATTTCGGTCAGGATTTAGAGTTCATCATAGCACAGAAACCGCACTGATTAAAGTCACCAACAATCTCTTTCTGGCTTCAGATAATGGACTTGTCTCTATACTAGTTCTGTTAGATCTTAGTGCTACATTTGACACCATTGATCACAGAATATTATTACAGAGACTAGAACATGTTATTGGAATTAAAGGAACTGCACAAAATTGGTTTAAATTGTATCTATCAGATAGATTCCAATTTGTTCATGTTAATGATGAATCTTCCACAAACAGAAAAGTTAGTTATGGAGTTCCACAAGGCTCTGTGTTAGGACCAATACTCTTTACTCTATATATGTCTCCCCTTGGCAACATTATTAGAAAACACTCTGTAAATTTCACTGCTATGCTGATGATACGTAGTTATATCTATCTATGAAACCTGATGAAACAAATGAATTAATCAAACTACAAGCATGTCTAAAAGACATAAGGGACTGGAGGACGTATAATTTCGTTCTTCTAAACTCAGATAAAACTAAAGTTATTGTATTTGGGCCTAAAAGTCTAAGAAACATGTTTTCTAACCATATCGCTACTTTAGATGACATAACTCTGGCCCCCAGTATTACTGCAAGGGATCTCAGAGCTTTTTTGACCAGGATTTGTCATTTGCCTCAAACATAAAACAAATCTCTAGAACAGCCTGCTTCCACCTAAGAAACATTGCCAAAATTAGGAGCATCCTGTCTCAAGGCGATGCTGAAAAACTGGTTCATGCATTCGTTACTTCTAGATTGGACTACTGTAATTCTCTACTTTCAGGCTGCCCCAGTAACTCTTTAAAAAACCTCCAATTAATCCAAAATGCTGCAACAAGATTGCTGACTGGGATTGGTAAGAGAGATCATATTTAACCTTCATTAGCTTCTCTTCATTGGCTTCCCATTAAATGTAGAATAGAATTTAAAACCGTTCTTCTTACTTATAAAGCTCTAAATGGTCATGCTCCATCATATGTAAAAGATCTCCTAGTAACATATTATCCTATTAAACCACTTCGGTCCCAAAATGCAGGCCTACTTATGGTTCCCAGAATTTCCAAAATAGAATTGGAGGCAGAGCCTTTAGCTATCAAGCTCCTCTCCTGTGGAACCAGATCCCAGTCCAGATTCGGGAAGCAGACACCCTCTCTACTTCTAAGACTAGGCTCAAAACTTTCCTCTTCGATAAAGCTTATAGTTGGTTATAGTCATGCTGCTATAGGCTTAGACTGCTGGGGGACTCTGCACTGTGCCCCTTTCCTCTTCTCTTCATTCTCTCCTCTCACCCCACATCTTTAATGTCACCACTGTCTGACATTAACTCTGTATCTTGTTTGTCCCATAGTCGTCTTTCTCCCTCTCTGTCTCCCTCTCTCTGTCCCTGTCTTCAGGTGTCCCCGGATTTGGAGCTGTGTGTCCTCCAGTGTGCAGCTACTGGTCCTACTAACCTGCCAAATGTTTTGTTGTTGCTTTTGTTGCTCTTTTCTTTTCTCTCTCCACTTTCCACTCAGCCCAGCCGGTCAAGGCAGATGGCTGCCCACCGTGAGCCTTGTTCTGCTGGAGGTTTCTTCCGGTAAAGGGAGTTTTTCCTTTGCACTGTTGCCTATGGCTTGCTCAAGGGGGATTTGTTGGGTTTTCTTTAAATGTTTGTATAGTCTTGACTTTATTATGTAAAGCGCTTTGAGATGACCTTGTTATAAATTGGCGCTATATAAATAAAGCTGAATTGAATTGAATTGAATTTTAGGACCCAAAAGCAGAATCTGAGATGCCTTGGGAATTAAAAAGTGTGTTTATTAACACCTGAACTACAGATACAGTTATTAATTAGCACCCATAATCCTGAGACTACAATACTCAGGCCGAAGATCAGGAAAGGAAGAAACGATTAGGGAGATGCACAAGAACGGACCGCATCACACTAACAATCCTAAAAACTCAACACAAGCCCTTAAATCTCCGCCTTACTTAAACTTAATCATTCAGGTCTACAATTCCTACCCTCCGCTGCTCTTGGCCACCGAAAGACGTCTGGTAGTCCCAGCACCACACAAGGACAGCAAGGAAAACTCTTAAGCTCAGTGATCCCACGATGGTGGAATGAGCTGCCAAACTCTGCATCCTCAGCGCCCACACTCACTACATTTAAAACACTTTTGAAAACAGAACTCCGCATCTTCCTTTGCACTTAAAAAAAACTAACAAAAAAAAACTTTCTGCTCTTTCTTTTTCTTTTCTCATAAAACAGAAATACTTCTTTGATAGCACTTTGCTTTGATGTACTCTCCTTGACTTAGATTTTTGCTGCTTGTACATCACTTGTAAGTCACTTTGGATAAAAGCGTCTGCCAAATGATTAAATGTAAAATGTAAAATACAGACACGGAGAGGTAGTGATGATGAAAGCCTAAGGGTGAGTGCACTGGTTACCAGCCGAAGAGGGGAAGAGTCTAGAGTCCAGAGTTCTAACAATGATGATGATAAAAGGCAAAGGGCAAGTGCAGGAGCACACACAGAAAAAACAATGCCTATATAAGAGATAAGGGCAGTGAAAAATTAAAACAGGACAAAAAAACACCTAACTTATAACAGTATTACAATCTAGCCACAGGTGTTGCAAGCCAGTGACCTCTGTGCTGGTCCCAAGCCCAGATAAATAGAGAGGGTTGTGTCAGGAAGGGCACCCGGCGTAAAAGTTGCCAAAAACAACCATGTGAATTTTAGGAATTTCATCCCGGATCGGTCGAGGCAAGGGTTAACAACGACCGCCACTGGTTCTGTTAACCTACAAGGTGCTGGTGGAAATTGGACTACTGTTGGTTGGAGAAGGAGAGGAGGCAGAAGCGTTCGTGGACAAAGAGAATAGGAAAGGTAGGAGCATAGACCTGAGAATAGGGACTCTTAACGTTGGGACAATGACAGGGAAAGGTAGAGAGCCGGCAGACATGATGGAGAGAAGGAAGATAGATGTACTGTTGCGTACAGGAGACAAGGTGGAAGGGCCGCAAAGCACGTAGTATTGAAGGAGGATAAAATTGTTCTACCATGGTGTGGATAGAAAGAGAAATGGGGTAGGAGTGATCCTGAAGAGGGATTTTGTGAACAATGTTCAAGAGGTGAAAAGAGTCTCAGACAGGGTGATGAGCCTAAAGCTAGAAATCGAAGGGGTGATGGTGAATGTAGTCAGTGGATATGCTCCACAAGTGGGCTGTGAGTTAGAAGAGAAGGAGAGATTCTGGAGTGAGTTTGATGAGGTCGTAGAGAGTATCCCCAGATGAAGAGAGACTAGTTGTTGGAGCAGACTTCAATGGGCATGTTGGTGAGGGGAACAGAGGGGATGAGGAGGTGGTGGGCAGGTTTGGTGTAAAGGAAAGGAAAGGAAGTACAGATGGTGGTGGACTTTGCTAAGAGGATGGAAATGGCACCTGTAGTCAACACTTACTTCTAGAAGAGAGAGGAACGCAGAGTGACATACAAGAGTGGAGGCAGGAGTACACAGGTGGACTACATTCTATGTAGACGAGGTAATTTGAGAGAGGTTAATGACTCTAAAGTGGTGACAGGAGAGAGTGTAGCCAGACAGCAACGCATGATGATGTGTAAGATGACTCTGGTGGTCAGGAAGAAGAAGAGAGGAGAGACAGAAAAGAAGATGAAGTGGTAAAAGCTAAACAATGAAGAAACTTGCGAGAATTTCAGGCAGAAGTTGAGATAGGCTCTGGGTGGTAAGGAAGAGCTTCCAAATGACTGGGAAACTACAGCAGAGGTAATCAGAGAAACAGGTAGGAAGGTGCTGGGTGTGTCATCTGGAAGGAGGAAAGAAGATAAAGACATTTGGTGGTGGAATGAGGAAGTACAGGACTGCATCCAGAGGAACAGGTTGGCTAAAAGGAAGTGGGATGTAGAAAGGACTGAGGAAAGTAAACAGGAGTACAAGGAAGTGCAGCGCAGAGTGAAGAGGGAGGTGGCAAAGGCCAAACAGAAAGCTTACGATTAGCTGTATGACAGGTTAGACAGGAAGGAGAGAAGGACTTGTACAGGCTAGCCAGACAGAGAGATAGGGATGGGAAATATGTGCAATAGATAAGGAAGGAGTATTTTGAGGAGCTGATGAATTAGGAAAATTAAAGGGAAAGAGGGGAGAAAGAAGTGGATGTTGTGGAGCAGGAAATAGCAGAGATTAGAAAGGATGAGGTTAGGAACGCTCTTAAAAGGATGAAGACCGGAAAGGTCCTGATGACGTACCTGTGGAGGTGTGGAAGTGTCTAGGAGAGACAGCAGTGGAGTTTCTAACCAGTCTGTTTAACAGGATTTTGAGAAGATGCCTGAGGAATGGAGCTGAAGCATTCTGGTACCGATCTTTAAGAACAAGGTTGACACGCAGAACTGCTGCAACTATAGAGTAATAAAGCTGATGAGCAACACAATGAAGGTGCGTTAGCAACAAGAGTCAGAGAGGCCAGACTGAGACGATTTGGACATGTGCAGAGGAGGGATAGTGAATATATTGATAGAAGGATGTTGGAGATGGAGCTGCCAGGCAAGAGGACGACCAAGGGGGAGATATATGGATGTACTAACAGATGACAGGCATAGAGCGAGGTGAAAAGGGATGATTTGCTGTGGCGACCCCCGATGGGAAAAGCCTAAAGAGAAGTAGTAGTACCTATAACAGTCTTACAGTTGCAAAAAAGCCCATTCCTGAAAATTTAAATAACTACAGAAATGTTGGATTCACAACCATAATTCTAAGGAGTTTCAAGAAACTGGTGCTAATGCACATTGAACCCATCTACCATTAACATTGCACATAGAGCAAACAGATCAAAGATTCCATCTCATCACATGGCCCATAACCATCTAAAGTGCAGGAAAAAATTAGAAATTCATCGTGTATAGTTCAGGGTTTACACCAGCATTCCTGACATCTTCATAATAAAGCTGTCTAGCTTATGCTCTTCTTATTGCTGCTGGATCTTTAACCTTCTCACCTACCGGTCAAACGGTTAACCCACCTAGCTTATTTTGGCAGTTTTTTATTTTACTCAAAATAAAAGTGTTCAATATTTCAATGTTTGGTATACTTTTTTCAGCACAATGTATCCTACAGTATATCACCCGATTTTTTTTTCATGTAACTGTTTTGAAGAATAGACAGCTGTTTTTGTTGCCCTTTACATCTTTGTATTTCAACAGTTACACATAGAAGCTAATTTTGTAAGGGTTATGTTTTATAGGACCCAAAAACAAGAGAGCAGCACAATGGAGATTATTAAAAGTTTATTTCAGAAAAGAGGTTAAAAGGGCAATGACAAGAAGTGTAGGATCTCAGCCTGGGGTTGCGAGCAGAATTGGCGCCTTCTATCTTCTGTGTATGAGAGACAGTAGTTGGAGCAAGGAAACGGAAGTAGACCGACTGTTTTATGGACGATATAATGGTCTTACTTTTGTTGGGGAAAAGCAGGTCAGGGAGTATGCAGCAGATTGTTTGCAAGCATGGGGGCCTCCTGGAGTGTTACTGGTCGGTGAGAAGGTCATCAGGAGTCCATGGAGCAAAGGGTCTGTTCTTGAGGTGGCAGAGAGACAGGGTGCTTGAAAAACACAACATTAAATAGTTCAACTGTAGAGTGAGGTCAGAGGTGATAAGAGGAACCAGTTGATGGGAAGGAAAGAAGGCGGATGACAAGTGTGGGTGTAGGCTTGTAATCAAACTGTGGGTTCCAAAACTCAGTAGACCAATAGATCAAAAACAAATGATCAGCTTCCTCTCATTAACACATTCTCCCAGCATAATGGACCAGAAATCCAGCTCTCTTATGGTATGTGCAGAGAATTAAGGCCAAAAATATTTCAGGTCTGGGCATCGTATTCACATCCAGGTCCAAGTATACAATATCCAAGTGTCTAGTCAAACAGTCAAATCCAGAAAGAGGAACTTACAGAGAGCTGGTGTGTAGGCACAGTCTTGAGTCCTTCAGAATGAGCAACAGGATCCAGACAGTGGTCTCAACAGGCTGACAGAGTATATATAGCCAGACAAACAGGTGAAAACAATTAGGACCAATGACGAGTAGAAAAGTTACAGAAATGCAATGGAGCAAGAAAGGATCTCCAAAATAAAAGCAAGAAACAGGAAGTAAATCTGGAGAACCTGAGAAATTTACAATTTTTGCCTTCCCAGAGTAGTTGGGTTCCTAAAATAACGCAAACATAACATATAGATCATATAATTCACACACATAACTTTAAAAAGCTAAATTGACAGATTTAAATCCAGTTTGTTACAGTTCACACAATAATATTAAGGATTAAAGACAAAAGTCTTTTCTTAACAGGTTCTAATTAAATATTCTATCTGATAACTACAGGATCATGCATTGTGTCTCTTAGCAGGTATGAACTCAAAATTAAACATGAGTTAAAATTAGAAATTCTAAAGTGGTGTAAAGTATTAGCAGATACTGAATAAACATTTACTCAGTGTTACAGAAGGAAAATTGAGTTAAACTTTCAGAGCTCAGTCTTTTCTGTTTTCTTCTGAAAACTTTCTTCTTCCTTTTGGAAAATTTTTCTATCAAGCTGTTCTCTCCACTTCACCGTGACGTCACTCACTTCTTTTCCCTTAAGTTTGTCCTGGAGCTGAAAACACAAAAAGGTCCACATGTTTCATACATTCATCAATTCTTACATGAAAAAATAGATATTTTATTAACAAAACATGACAATTATTTCTTAATTTCTTAAAAAGTGAATGAACAAGTTAATCAGAAATTAAAAATTATGTTTTTTGAAGTTTTTCTTACGCAGAACTTTTTTTGTTTGTGCATCATCAGACATTTTTTGTTGGTTCTTTGATACTAAAAAACTGTTAATCTTCAATGGCATTGAGATGTTATCAGTGGAAAAAAACTAGAAAAAAAACTCCACCTTCTTCAGGATGTTTGTTTCCACTGCAGGATCATTCAGATCCACAAAGGAGTCCTTCGACTTCATCCTCAGCTTCACTACCTGCCTCTTTACTGGTTCTTTGAACGGGCAGAGAAAAAAAATACTGGGCTTAGTGTGAGTGATACTTCATTTAGAACTGTAACTGAGCACCTTTTGGTGTTTAAGTACATTGTAAATGTGTTATTCTGTTTTTACAGACAGAAACATAATACAATACTGACCAGGTGAAGACAGGTAGCAGACAAAGGGTTTCCTTGTCTCACACGCCTGAAACCTCCATTTCCCTGATTTCTGCAAATCTGCAACACCACATATGACGTTGAGCGAGCCTATGTGGTTTGCAACATCATCCCAGTAGCTGAATGAAAAGATGCTCTGATCAGACCAGTAAAAACTGGGATCTCTGAATAGATCAATCCATGCATAGCTATGCTGCATTAAGTCCTGGATCTGGAGGTTCTCTGGGCTGTTCCTCACAGTGACCAGGTCTGTGAATTTCTCCCTGCAGTAGCTTTGAGCACTGGACCAGTTCATGCTTTTATTCACAAAAACTAATTCAGGATCTATTTGAGTTCCTGTGGTTAGACAAAAGGGGGTTTGAGCTAAGTTAAGACCACATACTAAATTTTGCTTTATTGTTGTTTTACAACATCAACATCTTACCACTGTAACAGATGAATGAGATGAGGAATGTGCATTCATCATCGAACCATGTCCCACTAGTTCCAGTGCTTACACACAACTGATTGGCTGAGTCAAAGTTTGGTTCATTCTCAATGTTAGTCTCCCAGTTCCTAAATTCAGCCCCACTCCCTGTGTATCCATCTGACCACCTCCATTTAATCTGACTGTACAGACCAATCCAGACCTCTGAGCTGTAGCCAGCAGATGAAACTGTGCTGATAAGTTGGTTCATTAGTTGGTTCATTTCTTCAGTGTTTTTAACGGTGACCAGATCTGTGTATGTCAGTCTGCAGTAGCTCTGAGCCTCAGCCCAAGTCATTAAATCAGAAACATAGTGGTATTGATGGAGGAGGCAGGTCGAGAGACTCCAACCTGAGAGAAAAACAAAGGTTTAAGTGTTGTAGGTTGTATCTACAGTCTGTGTTAAAACAGCGAATGTTTTGTATCACAACTTTAAAACTCTTAATGTAATCTTTGATAATGCTCCTTGTCGTTGTAGTAAACTACCATGAGGCAACAAAATAGGACTGCAAGATACTGTCTTTCTGTAAAATACACTGATCAGCCATAATATTATAACCAGTCCCGTAAATAATTTGTATTTAATAATATTCCCAGCAAACAGCCCTGACAAATCAAGGCATAGACCCCACTAGCCATCTGATGGTTTGCTATGGTAGCTAACAACAAGCCACCAGTACCAGATGCTTAAATTCTTAAACATTGTGAGGGGCTTTGGTGTATCAGACTTGTTTTTCAACATATCCCAAAGATGCTCAATTAGAATGACATCTAGAGAATATGGCATTTTTTATGCATTGGCACCAACCACAATTTTGATGCCAGGAGAAGAAACACTGTCTCCTAAAAATACATTCTTAAACAACTAATCTGCAAACAAGATTATGCTTTTGTAGTGAAGGTAATGAATTATTTAATATGTTCCAATGTGTATTTTGTGATTGATGCAAATGGTTTTATTTGGGAAAAGCAAGTTGCAAGGATATGGTTAAAATAGGTGGTGGGTATAGAAAGTACTGAACTGCTATAACGCAGACCTAGGAGCGATGCCAGAGTAATTTGTCTGGTTAAGCTAAGGCAGGAAAACCACTGACATTAGGGTTAGACAAAGATTGTGTGAAAATTTGTGAAAGTCAGAAATATTAATACATTAGAAACACTTTAGTAATAGACAAATAACTTAATTTAGCTGATTTTTTTGTGTATATTCTCTACTTATAATCATGTAAAAGATAAATTTTATCATATATCAAATCAAATTGAACAATAAATGTTTCTGAACAAAACTTGTGACACTTACAATAGCCATATTATTTTATAAAACATCTACAATCTTAAAGATTTTACTCACCTGAGAGACTCAACACAACCAGCAAGATCATTTTCAACATGATGCTGCTGAACCAGTCTGTGTTCCCATCTAAATATATCAAAGTTTACTGTATGTCCAAAGTTCACTGTTTACTGCATTGCTATCGTCTTTACGCAAAACACATTGTAGTAGATGTTTTATGGAAATATGTTCCCTACAAACACAGACCGGTGAGAGACAGAAGGGGTATAGAGGTTTTTATGCAGGATGACAAACAATCTCTAAAACAAAACTAATCACAGAACCTGCAGTCATGAACTGTGCTCTGAACTTCTGATCCATTTTAACTGACAGGAACAAGTGTGTTTGACAAACCATGTCTCCTTAACAACTAAATAAAAAAGCAAGTACTTTTGTTATATGTTTGTTTGTTTTGTTAATGTTCTACTTTCTGTATAATATTGTCTTTTAACACAAGGATATGATATTCAATGTAAATGCTTAGTCATAAAATATTCACAAACAATGTGCTTTTGTCCTTCAAAGTATGGTTGAAGGTTCTTAAAGCAGTTGGTTTCGGTTAGAGAAAGATTAATATTATTACCAATTTTAACCACAAACAGAACTTTGGATTCAAATACAGGTATGTGGTATGACGTTCTCGTCTTTATAGATCACTAATTTCTGGTATTAAAGATTATTTTATTTTAAAAATATTCTGCACTGACAAAGAAATATCCACTATTTTCATCTCCTACAGAACCTTTTTTCCATCTCTACTACATTACTGGGTTTTATCATCCCACACATGCCTTTTTCTCTGACATCTCTGCTTGAAATCAGAGTAAGACTAGTAAGCTCAACCTCACTTTAGTCCTTTAGTGATTATTTGGGGGTCATCATCAACATTCAAATGAACTTTACTGACACCACCTCCTATGTCTCTAGGGCATCCAGATTGGCCCTCTACAACATCAGACAGATCAGACCCTACCTCTTTGAATATTGAGACTGTCATGGAAATAATTGACAACTACTGGTTCCAGATACCTCGGGTATAATCAGTAAAGAAGCTGGAATCCAGGATGTTTTTTAAGGGGTTTATTATCTTGCAAGAGAGAAGTTCACAGACCAGAGTTTCATCCCCTGTCTAGTGCTGTTCTAAAGACTGATACATCTGTAGCAATCTAATGTGACTTGGGTAATTTCATATTAATGCAAAAGCATTAATTTCCCCAAAATGGGGCACAATTGTCTTTTGAGCTGAACCAAGCTATGATTAAAATATTACCTGAAAATTTTACCTGAACCGCCAATGGTCCACAGTAACAATGGAATTAAGTAAAAAATTTAATTTGACCCAAGATCAGTCTTTGTCATGAGTTCTTTACCGTTTCAGTGACTTTGTCTGTTTCTCTATAGAAAGATGAACAGAGAACCAGTTCTTTTAAATTATTTATTAATCTACAACTACAGAACATATAGATAAATTTGAGTATGCATATGTATATATGGAATAAATGTAATAAATGAATAGACAACAAAACATAAAATAACCAATTCTAAGTAAATGGATAAGTGAACCAAATATGCGTGTGTGTAATGTGTGTGAAGAATTTGGGCTAGAGGAAAGGAGTCTAGTCTATTTGCTACTATTTGCCTTCTTGTATAGGAAATTATATTTTAGAAACTCTAGAAAGAAACTTCATAAAGGTTCCATTGGTTTATCGGCTTTACAGACACCAGACTTTTATAAAATAGAGGGAAATATTTGTGTCTTGCCTGGGAGCTGCTGGAGGTTGTTCTGCCAAGTTAGGCTTAAATCGTACCGGTTCTTTTGTAGAGCAGGACGGACCTCCTCAGTTCTGTTAATAGGCAAGCTATGAGAGTGAGGGTCCACTGTGGCTGCAAAGATTTCCCCGGCCCACAGGAGCGTTCACCTGGTCAGATGGCAAGCTCAAATAACGTGGTCTGGTTCTGCTGGTGGCTGAGCCGACAGAGGCACTGGTTGTCTGGTCCGAAACAGGGCCGTGTGGAGCTGAAATGTTGAATTTAAATAATTCAACAAAAATGTTTGATAAAAATATGGCTATTTAATAAAAATCTCTGGCTCAGTCTGGACTAATTTTGGAGGATTTTCTAATTCCAAACAAAAATCAAAGTTTGGCTTGGAGTTCCAATCATCAAAAATAACAAAGACAAAAATCGGCAGGAAAGATGTGCGCGCTTTAAAGATAGTTTGAAATGGTACGGACCAGAGAATTAACGACAAAAAGTAATTTTAACAACTTCAGCTAAGTTTTCTTAGCCTAGGCACATTTCTTATTCAGGATGGAATTCTGAAGTTGTTTAAAAGCTTGAACTGGAAGTGAGCTGGAACTCTACGGGAACTCTGCGGGAACTCTAACAAAGGAGTTTTAACTTTATTTTATATCGTGGGGCGTCACCAAGATCATGAGGCATCGCGGCTAAATTCAAATTTACTGCGGAGGGCAGAGCTAGTCCCTTCTCTAGATCAAAGCTGCAAGTGTAAGGTTCTTGCAGCTTTAGAGGCAAGGCTCTGACAAAAAATCCAGCTAGTCAGGCCCCAGTAGCTGGTGTGCACCAACCTAGCATAGCCACTGTTAGCATAGCCACTGTTAGCTGTGCCCCAGCAATACCCAAGCAGCCGGGAAGCCAGGCCGGCTGGGTGACTGTTCATCAGCGTTCATCATGCTAAACAGACGCCCGAGGTTCACCACCAGTCGGTTAACGTTTCCAATTGATTTTCCCCACTCAGTGACACACCCCCTGAGGAACAAACTCTGGTAATTGGCAACTCCATAGTCCAACACGAAGTTAAGGACGCCAGCGGACATAGTCAAATGTTACTCTGGGGCCAGAGAGGGCGACATTGAATCCTATTTGAAACTCCTGTCTAAAGATAAATGTAGATACAGTAAGATTATTATTCATGCAGGAGCAAATGATGCCCAATTAAGCAAATCGGAAGTCACTAAAGCTAATATTAATATCTTCACATCAGTGGACCATTCGCTGTAGAAATCAGTGGTTAGGTCTGTGTAGTTTTCCCTGCAGTATCTCCAGGCACTGAACCAATCAGTAATTTCATTCACATACACCATCTGTGATTCTGCAGGTTGAGTTTGGGGGAAACAGCCACATTCACTTTATATACTGTGTGTATAGAGAGACTTTAAAGTGTTGTGAACTCACCATTTTGACAGATGAACGGATGTTTTACCAAGCAACTGTCATACCAATAGATGATTTTTGGCATAACAAAAAAAATAAACAAAGAGAGGATCATTTCTTGCTATCCCTGTTCAGATAGTCAGTCCCAATAATATTTTTTCCACCTCAGAGTATAGTAATAGTACAGACCAATCCAAATCTTAGAGTTGTAACCAGCATTTGATATAGTGCTAATAAGTTGGTTCAAGTCCAAGATTGATACCAGACATTTTCTGCTCTTTAGACTGTGTCACACACTAAAACAAAGGTAATAGGTAGGTAACTTTCTGTGTATGTGTAATAAGGGCCCTAGTTGGTTGTGGAGGAGCCCATACTGCTTATGTACTGTGCCATATGTACGTCGCCTCTGCTGCGGGGTCTGAGGGACCCCCGACGTCCTCTCCGCTGGGGGGTCTGAGGGACCCCGCCAGCTCCAGCGGACCTTCCCGACGTCTCCTCCGCTGGGGGGTGTGAGGGACCCCGCCAGCTCCAGCGGACCTTCCTGACGTCCCCTCCGTCGCAGGGTGCAGAAATTGTTAAATACAAGCTTGGCTTCAAAACAGCATTTTCTCGCTGAGAAAAGGCGATTACGAGCATAAAAGGATGCTTGAATTACATGCATTTACTGTCTGTTAAGGAAACATGCCACAAGCTTTGTTTCATTCTCTCCTTAGTGGATTTAGGCTAAATAAGAAGGCAGACACATTTTTATTTGAGTTTGGTGCAGAAATTGTTAAATACAAGCTTGGCTTCAAAACAACATTTTCTCGCTGAGAAAATGCGATTGCGAGCATAAAATTATGCTTGAATTACATGCATTTACTGTCTGTTAAGGAAACATGCCACAAGCTTTGTTTCATTCTCTCCTTAGTGGATTTAGGCTAAATAAGAAGGCAGACACAGTTTTATTTGAGTTTGGTGCAGAGATTGTTAAATACAAGCTTGGCTCCAAAACAGCATTTTCTCGCTGAGAAAAGGCCATTGCGAGCATAAAAGGATGCTTAAATTAGATGCATTTACTGTCTTTTAAGGAAACATCCCACATACTTATTTTTTGTCTCTCCTGAGTGGATTTAGGCTAAATAAGAAGGCAGACACAGTTTTTTTTGAGTTTGGTGCAGAAATTATTAAATACAAGCTTTGCTCAAAACAGCATTTTCTCGATGAGAAAAGGCGATTGCGAGCATAAAAGGATGCTTGAATTACATGCCTTTACTGTCTTTTAAGGAAACATCCCACAAGCTTGTTTATATGTTCTGCTGAGTGGATTTAGGCTAAATAAGAAGGCAGACACAGTTTTATTTGAGTTTGGTGCAGAAATTGTTAAATACAAGCTTGGCTTCAAAACAGCATTTTCTCGCTGAGAAAAGGCGATTGCGAGCATAAAAGGATGCTTGAATTACATGCATTTACTGTCTGTTAAGGAAACATGCCACAAGCTTTGTTTCATTCTCTCCTTAGTGGATTTAGGCTAAATAAGAAGGCAGACACAGTTTTATTTGAGTTTGGTGCAGAAATTGTTAAAAACAAGCTTGGCTTCAAAACAACATTTTCTCGCTGAGAAAATGGGATTGCGAGCATAAAATTATGCTTGAATTACATGCATTTACTGTCTGTTAAGGAAACATGCAACAAGCTTTGTTTCATTCTCTCCTTAGTGGATTTAGGCTAAATAAGAAGGCAGACACAGTTTTATTTGAGTTTGGTGCAGAGATTGTTAAATACAAGCTTGGCTTCAAAACAGCATTTTCTAGCTGAGAAAAGGCGATTGCGAGCATAAAAGGATGTTTGAATTACATGCATTTACTGTCTGTTAAGGAAACATGCCACACGCTTTGTTTCATTCTCTCCTTAGTGGATTTAGGCTAAATAAGAAGGCAGACACAGTTTTATTTGAGTTTGGTGCAGGAATTGTTAAATACAAGCTTGGCTTCGAAACAGCATTTTCTCGCTGAGAAAAGGCGATTGCGAGCATAAAAGGATGCTTAAATTACATGCATTTACTGTCTTTTAAGGAAACAACCCACAAGCTTATTTTCAATATCTCCTGAGTGGATTTAGGCTAAATAAGAAGGCAGACACAGTTTTTTTGAGTTTGGTGCAGAAATTATTAAATACAGGCTTTGCTCAAAACAGCATTTTCTCGATGAGAAAATGCGATTGCGAGCATAAAAGGATGCTTGAATTACATGCATTTACTGTCTTTTAAGGAAACATCCCACAAGCTTGTTTATATGTTCTGCTGAGTGGATTTAGGCTAAATAAGAAGGCAGACACAGTTTTATTTGAGTTTGGTGCAGAAATTGTTAAGTACAAGCTTGGCTTCATAACAGCATTTTCTCGCTGAGAAAAGGCGATTGCGAACATAAAAGGATGCTTGAATTAGATGCATTTACTGTCTTTTAAGAAAACATCCCACAAGCTTGTTTATATGTTCTGCTGAGTAGATTTAGGCTAAATAAGAAGGCAGACACATTTTTATTTGAGTTTGGTGCAAAAATTGTTAAATACAAACTTGGTTCCAAAACAGCATTTTCTCTGAGAAAAGGCAATTGCGAGCATAAGAGAATGTTTGAATTACATGCATTTACTGTCTTTTAAAGAAAAAATCCCACAAGCTTTTTTATATGTTCTGCTGAGTTTATTTAGGCTAAATAAGAAGGCAGACACAGTTTTATTTGAGTTTGGTGCAGAAATTGTTAAATACAAGCTTGGCTTCAAAACAGCATTTTCTCGCTGAGAAAAGGCGATTGAGATAAAATGATGCTTAAATTAGATGCATTTACTGTCTTTTAAGGAAACATCCCACGACCTTATTTATATGTTCTGCTGAGTGGATTTAGGCTAAATAAGAAGGCAGACACAGTTTTATTTGAGTTTGTGCAGAAATTGTTAAATACAAGCTTGGCTTCAAAACTGCATTTTCTCGCTGAGAAAAAGCAATTGCGAGCATAAAAGAATGCTTGAATTAAATGCATTTACTGTCTTTTAAAGAAAAAATCCCACAAGCTTGTTTATATGTTCTGCTGAGTGTATTTAGGCTAAATAAGAAGGCAGACACAGTTTGGTGCAGAGATTGTTAAATACAAGCTTGGCTTCAAAACAGAATTTTCTCGCTGAGAAAATGCGATTGCGAGCATAAAAGGATGCTTGAATTACATGCATTTACTGTCTGTTAAGGAAACATGCCACAAGCTTTGTTTCATTCTCTCCTTAGTGGATTTAGGCTAAATAAGAAAGCAGACACAGTTTTATTTGAGTTTGGTGCAGAAATTGTTCAATACAAGCTTGGCTGCTAAACAGCATTTTCTCGCTGAGAAAAGGCGATTGCGAGCATAAAAGGATGCTTAAATTACATGCATTTACTGTCTTTTAAGGAAACAACCCACAAGCTTATTTTCAATATCTCCTTAGTGGATTTAGGCTAAATAAGAAGGCAGACACAGTTTTATTTGAGTTTGGTGCAGAAATTGTTAAATACAAGCTTGGCTTCAAAACAACATTTTCTCGCTGAGAAAATGCGATTGCGAGCATAAAATTATGCTTGAATTACATGCATTTACTGTCTGTTAAGGAAACATGCCACAAGCTTTGTTTCATTCTCTCCTTAGTGGATTTAGGCTAAATAAGAAGGCAGACACAGTTTTATTTGAGTTTGGTGCAGAGATTGTTAAATACAAGCTTGGCTTCAAAACAGCATTTTCTAGCTGAGAAAAGGCGATTGCGAGCATAAAAGGATGCTTGAATTACATGCATTTACTGTCTGTTAAGGAAACATGCCACAAGCTTTGTTTCATTCTCTCCTTAGTGGATTTAGGCTAAATAAGAAGGCAGACACAGTTTTATTTGAGTTTGGTGCAGGAATTGTTAAATACAAGCTTGGCTTCAAAACAGCATTTTCTCGCTGAGAAAAGGCGATTGCGAGCATAAAAGGATGCTTAAATTACATGCATTTACTGTCTTTTAAGGAAACAACCCACAAGCTTATTTTCAATATCTCCTGAGTGGATTTAGGCTAAATAAGAAGGCAGACACAGTTTTATTTGAGTTTGGTGCAGAAATTGTTAAGTACAAGCTTGGCTTCAAAACAGCATTTTCTCGCTGAGAAAAGGCGATTGTGAGCATAAAAGGATGCTTGAATTAGATGCATTTACTGTCTTTTAAGAAAACATCCCACAAGCTTGTTTATATGTTCTGCTGAGTAGATTTAGGCTAAATAAGAAGGCAGACACAGTTTTATTTGAGTTTGGTGCAAAAATTGTTAAATACAAGCTTGGTTCCAAAACAGCATTTTCTCGCTGAGAAAAGGCAATTGCGAGCATAAAAGAATGTTTGAATTACATGCATTTACTGTCTTTTAAAGAAAAAATCCCACAAGCTTGTTTATATGTTCTGCTGAGTTTATTTAGGCTAAATAAGAAGGCAGACACAGTTTTATTTGAGTTTGGTGCAGAAATTGTTAAATACAAGCTTGGCTTCAAAACAGCATTTTCTCGCTGAGAAAAGGCGATTGCGAGGATAAAATGATGCTTAAATTAGATGCATTTACTGTCTTTTAAGGAAACATCCCACGACCTTATTTATATGTTCTGCTGAGTGGATTTAGGCTAAATAAGAAGGCAGACACAGTTTTATTTGAGTTTGTGCAGAAATTGTTAAATACAAGCTTGGCTTCAAAACAGCATTTTCTCGCTGAGAAAAGGCAATTGCGAGCATAAAACAATGCTTGAATTACATGCATTTACTGTCTTTTAAGGAAACATCCCACGTACTTATTTTCAGTCTCTCCTGAGTGGATTTAGGCTAAATAAGAAGGCAGACACAGTTTTTTTTGAGTTTGGTGCAGAAATTATTAAATACAAGCTTTGCTCAAAACAGCATTTTCTCGCTGAGAAAAGGCAATTGCGAGCATAAAAGAATGCTTGAATTACATGCATTTACTGTCTTTTAAGGAAACATTCCACAAGCTTATTTATATGTTCGGCTGAGTAGATTTAGGCTAAATAAGAAAGCAGACACAGTTTTATTTGAGTTTGGTGCAGAAATTGTTAAATACAAGCTTGGCTTCAAAAGAGCATTTTCTCGCTGAGAAAATGCGATTGCGAGCATAAAAGGATGCTTGAATTACATGCATTTACTGTCTGTTAAGGAAACATGCCACAAGCTTTGTTTCATTCTCTCCTTAGTGGATTTAGGCTAAATAAGAAGGCAGACACAGTTTTATTTGAGTTTGGTGCAGAAATTGTTAAATACAAGCTTGGCTTCAAATGCGATTGCAAGCATAAAATTATGCTTGAATTACATGCATTTACTGTCTGTTAAGGAAACATGCCACAAGCTTTGTTTCATTCTCTCCTTAGTGGATTTAGGCTAAATAAGAAGGCAGACACAGTTTTATTTGAGTTTGGTGCAGAGATTGTTAAATACAAGCTTGGCTTCAAAACAACATTTTCTAACTGAGAAAAGGCGATTGCGAGCATAAAAGGATGCTTGAATTACATGCATTTACTGTCTGTTAAGGAAACATGCCACAAGCTTTGTTTCATTCTCTCCTTAGTGGATTTAGGCTAAATAAGAAGGCAGACACAGTTTTATTTGAGTTTGGTGCAGGAATTGTTAAATACAAGCTTGGCTTCTAAACAGCATTTTCTCGCTGAGAAAAGGCGATTGCGAGCATAAAAGGATGCTTAAATTACATGCATTTACTGTCTTTTAAGGAAACAAGCCACAAGCTTATTTTCAATATCTCCTGAGTGGATTTAGGCTAAATAAGACGGCAGACACAGTTTTTTTTTAGTTTGGTGCAGAAATTATTAAATACAAGCTTTGCTCAAAACAGCATTTTCTCGATGAGAAAAGGCGATTGCGAGCATAAAAGGATGCTTGAATTACATGCCTTTACTGTCTTTTAAGGAAACATCCCACAAGCTTGTTTATATGTTCTGCTGAGTGGATTTAGGCTAAATAAGAAGGCAGACACAGTTTTATTTTAGTTTGGTGCAGAAATTGTTAAATACAAGCTTGGCTTCAAAACAGCATTTTCTCGCTGAGAAAAGTCGATTGCGAGCATAAAAGGATGCTTGATGCATTTACTGTCTTTTAAGAAAACATCCCACAAGCTTGTTTATATGTTCTGCTGAGTAGATTTAGGCTAAATAAGAAGGCAGACACATTTTTATTTGAGTTTGGTGCAAAAATTGTTAAATACAAGCTTGGTTCCAAAACAGCATTTTCTCGCTGAGAAAAGGCAATTGCGAGCATAAAAGAATGTTTGAATTACATACATTTACTGTCTTTTAAAGAAAAAATCCCACAAGCTTGTTTATATGTTCTGCTGAGTTTATTTAGGCTAAATAAGAAGGCAGACACAGTTTTATTTGAGTTTGGTGCAGAAATTGTTAAATACAAGCTTGGCTTCAAAACAGCATTTTCTCGCTGAGAAAAGGCGATTGCGAGCATAAAATGATGCTTAAATTAGATGCATTTACTGTCTTTTAAGGAAACATCCCACGACCTTATTTATATGTTCTGCTGAGTGGATTTAGGCTAAATAAGAAGGCAGACACAGTTTTATTTGAGTTTGGTGCAGAAATTGTTAAATACAAGGTTGGCTTCAAAACAGCATTTTCTCGCTGAGAAAAGGCAATTGCGAGCATAAAAGAATGCTTGAATTACATGCATTTACTGTCTTTTAAAGAAAAAATCCCACAAGCTTGTTTATATGTTCTGCCGAGTGTATTTAGGCTAAATAAGAAGTCAGACACAGTTTTATTTCAGTTTGGTGCAAAAATTGTTAAATACAAGCTTGGCTCAAAACAGCATTTTCTCGCTGAGAAAAGGCGATTGCGAGCATAAAATGATGCTTGAATTACATGCATTTACTGTCTTTTAAAGAAACATCCCACATACTTATGTTCAGTCTCTCCTGAGTGGATTTAGGCTAAATAAGAAAGCAGACACAGTTTTTTTTCAGTTTGGTGTAGAAATTATTAAATACAAGCTTTGCTCAAAACAGCATTTTCTCGCTGACAAAATGCAATTGCGTGACAAAATGCAAAGCTTTGTTTCATTCTCTCCTTAGTGGATTTAGGCATAAAAGAATGCTTGAATTACATGCATTTACTGTCTTTTAAAAGGAAACATTCCACAAGCTTATTTATATGTTCTTTTTTTGAGTGAGTAGATTTAGGCTAAATAAGAAGGCAGACACTGTTTTATTTGAGTTTGGTGCAGAGATTGTTAAATACAAGCTTGGCTTCAAAACAGCATTTTCTAGCTGAGAAAAGGCGATAAAAGGATGTTTGAATTAGAGCATAAAAGGATGCTTGAATTACATGCATTTACTGTCTGTTAAGGAAACATGCCACAAGCTTTGTTTCATTCTCTCCTTTAAAGAAAAATCCCACAAGTGGATTTAGGCTAAATAAGAAGGCAGACACAGTTTTATTTGAGTTTGGTGCAGAAATTGTTAAATACAAGCTTGGCTTCAAAACAGCATTTTCTCGCTGAGAAAAGGCGATTGCGAGCATAAAAGGATGCTTAAATTACATGCATTTACTGTCTTTTAAGGAAACAACCCACAAGCTTATTTTCAATATCTCCTGAGTGGATTTAGGCTAAATAAGAAGGCAGACACAGTTTTTTTGAGTTTGGTGCAGAAATTATTAAATACAGGCTTTGCTCAAAACAGCATTTTCTCGATGAGAAAATGCGATTGGCAGACACAGTTTTATTTGAGTTTGGTGCAGCATAAAAGGATGCTTGAATTACATGCATTTACTGTCTTTTAAGGAAACATCCCACAAGCTTGTTTATATGTTCTGCTGAGTGGATTTAGGCTAAATAAGAAGGCAGACACAGTTTTATTTGAGTTTGGTGCAGAAATTGTTAAGTACAAGCTTGGCTTCAAAACAGCATTTTCTCGCTGAGAAAAGGCGATTGCGAGCATAAAAGGATGTTTGAATTAGATGCATTTACTGTCTTTTAAGAAAACATCCCACAAGCTTGTTTATATGTTCTGCTGAGTAGATTTAGGCTAAATAAGAAGGCAGACACATTTTTATTTGAGTTTGGTGCAAAAATTGTTAAATACAAGCTTGGTTCCAAAACAGCATTTTCTCGCTGAGAAAAGGCAATTGCGAGCATAAAAGAATGTTTGAATTACATGCATTTGCTGTCTTTTAAAGAAAAAATCCCACAAGCTTGTTTATATGTTCTGCTGAGTTTATTTAGGCTAAATAAGAAGGCAGACACAGTTTTATTTGAGTTTGTGCAGAAAATGTTAAATACAAGCTTGGCTTCAAAACAGCATTTTCTCGCTGAGAAAAGGCAATTGCGAGCATAAAAGAATGCTTGAATTACATGCATTTACTGTCTTTTAAGGAAACATCCCACATACTTATTTTCAGTCTCTCCTGAGTGGATTTAGGCTAAATAAGAAGGCAGACACAGTTTTATTTGAGTTTGGTGCAGAAATTATTAAATACAAGCTTATTTTCAGTCTCTCCTGAGTGGATTTAGGCTAAATAAGAAGGCAGACACAATTTTATTTGAGTTTGATGCAGAAAGTGTTAAATACAAGCTTGGCTTCAAAACAGCATTTTCTCGCTGAGAAAAGGCGATTGCGATCATAAAAGGATGCTTGAATTACATGCATTTACTGTCTTTTAAAGAAAAAATCCCACAAGCTTGTTTATATGTTCTGCTGAGTGTATTTAGGCTAAATAAGAAGGCAGACACAGTTTTATTTGAGTTTGGTGCAGAGATTGTTAAATACAAGCTTGGCTTCAAAACAGCATTTTCTCGCTGAGAAAAGGCGATTGCGAGCATAAAAGCATGCTTGAATTACATGCATTTACTGTCTTTTAAGGAAACATCCCACAAGCTTGTTTATATGTTCTGCTGAGTGGATTTAGGCTAAATAAGAAGGCAGACACAGTTTTATTTGAGTTTGGTGCAGAAATTGTTAAAAAGTACAAAAAGCTTGAATTACATGCTTCAAACATCCCACAGCATTTTCTGACTGCTGAGAAAAGGCGATTTTATTTGACTTTGGTGCAGAAATTGTTCAATACAATCTTGGCTTTAAAACATAAAAGGATGCTTGAATTAGATGCATTTACTGTCTTTTGAGAAAACATCCCACAAGCTTGTTTATATGTTCTGCTGAGTAGATTTAGGCTAAATAAGAAGGCAGACACATTTTTATTTGAGTTTGGTGCAAAAATTGTTAAATACAAGCTTGGTTCCAAAACAGCATTTTCTCGCTGAGAAAAGGCAATTGCGAGCATAAAAGAATGTTTGAATTACATGCATTTGCTGTCTTTTAAAGAAAAAATCCCACAAGCTTGTTTATATGTTCTGCTGAGTTTATTTAGGCTAAATAAGAAGGCAGACACAGTTTTATTTGAGTTTGTGCAGAAAATGTTAAATACAAGCTTGGCTTCAAAACAGCATTTTCTCGCTGAGAAAAGGCAATTGCGAGCATAAAAGAATGCTTGAATTACATGCATTTACTGTCTTTTAAGGAAACATCCCACATACTTATTTTCAGTCTCTCCTGAGTGGATTTAGGCTAAATAAGAAGGCAGACACAGTTTTATTTGAGTTTGGTGCAGAAATTATTAAATACAAGCTTATTTTCAGTCTCTCCTGAGTGGATTTAGGCTAAATAAGAAGGCAGACACAATTTTATTTGAGTTTGATGCAGAAATTTCTAAATACAAGCTTGGCTTCAAAACAGCATTTTCTCGCTGAGAAAAGGCGATTGCGATCATAAAAGGATGCTTGAATTACATGCATTTACTGTCTTTTAAAGAAAAAATCCCACAAGCTTGTTTATATGTTCTGCTGAGTGTATTTAGGCTAAATAAGAAGGCAGACACAGTTTTATTTGAGTTTGGTGCAGAGATTGTTAAATACAAGCTTGGCTTCAAAACAGCATTTTCTCGCTGAGAAAAGGCGATTGCGAGCATAAAAGGATGCTTAAATTACATGCATTTACTGTCTTTTAAGGAAACAACCCACAAGCTTATTTTCAATATCTCCTGAGTGGATTTAGGCTAAATAAGAAGGCAGACACAGTTTTATTTGAGTTTGGTGCAGGAATTGTTAAATATAAGCTTGGCTTCTAAACAGCATTTTCTCGCTGAGAAAAGGCGATTGCGAGCATAAAAGGATGCTTAAATTACATGCATTTACTGTCTTTTAAGAAAACAACCCACAAGCTTATTTTCAATATCTCCTGAGTGGATTTAGGCTAAATAAGAAGGCAGACACAGTTTTATTTGAGTTTGGTGCAGAAATTGTTAAATACAAGCTTGGCTTCAAAACAGCATTTTCTCGCTGAGAAAAGGTGATTGCGAGGATAAAAGGATGCTTGAATTAGATGCATTTACTGTCTGTTAAGAAAACATCCCACAAGCTTGTTTATATGTTCTGCTGAGTAGATTTAGGCTAAATAAGAAGGCAGACACATTTTTATTTGAGTTTGGTGAAAAAATTGTTAAATACAAGCTTGGTTCCAAAACAGCATTTTCTCGCTGAGAAAAGGCAATTGCGAGCATAAAAGAATGCTTGAATTACATGCATTTACTGTCTTTTAAGGAAACATTCCAAAAGCTTGTTTATATGTTCTGCTGAGTGGATTTAGGCTAAATAAGAAGGCAGACACAGTTTTATTTGAGTTTGGTGCAGAAATTGTTAAATACAAGCTTGGCTTCAAAACAGCATTTTCTCGCTGAGAAAATGCGATTGCGAGCATAAAAGGATGCTTGAATTACATGCATTTACTGTCTGTTAAGGAAACATGCCACAAGCTTTGTTTCATTCTCTCCTTAGTGGATTTAGGCTAAATAAGAAGGCAGACACAGTTTTATTTGAGTTTGGTGCAGAAATTGTTAAATACAAGCTTGGCTTTAAACAGCATTTTCTCGCTGAGAAAATGCGATTGCGAGCATAAAAAGATGCTTGAATTACATGCATTTACTGTCTGTTAAGGAAAAATTCCACAAGCTTTGTTTCATTCTCTCCTTAGTGGATTTAGGCTAAATAAGAAGGCAGACACAGTTTTATTTGAGTTTGGTGCAGAAATTATTAAATACAAGCTTATTTTCAGTCTCTCCTGAGTGGATTTAGGCTAAATAAGAAGGCAGGCAAAGTTTTATTTGAGTTTGGTGCAGAAATTGTTAAATACAAGCTTGGCTTTAAAACAGCATTTTCTCGCTGAGAAAAGGCGATTGCGAGCATAAAAGGATGCTTGAATTAGATGCATTTACTGTCTTTTAAGAAACATCCCACAAGCTTGTTTATATGTTCTGCTGAGTAGATTTAGGCTAAATAAGAAGGCAGACACATTTTTATTTGAGTTTGGTGCAAAAATTGTTAAATACAAGCTTGGTTCCAAAACAGCATTTTCTCGCTGAGAAAAGGCAATTGCGAGCATAAAAGAATGTTTGAATTACATGCATTTACTGTCTTTTAAAGAAAAAATCCCACAAGCTTGTTTATATGTTCTGCTGAGTTTATTTAGGCTAAATAAGAAGGCAGACACAGTTTTATTTGAGTTTGGTGCAGAAATTGTTAAATACAAGCTTGGCTTCAAAACAGGATTTTCTCGCTGAGAAAAGGCGATTGCGAGCATAAAAGGATGCTTGAATTAGATGCATTTACTGTCTTTTAAGAAAACATCCCACAAGCTTTTTTATATGTTCTGCTGAGTAGATTTAGGCTAAATAAGAAGGCAGACACAATTTTATTTGAGTTTGGTGCAAAAATTGTTAAATACAAGCTTGGCTACAAAGCCTCATTTTCTCGCTGAGAAAAGGTGATTGCGAGCATAAAATGATGCTTAAATTAGATGCATTTACTGTCTTTTAAGGAAACATCCCACAACCTTATTTATATGTTCTGCTGAGTGGATTTAGGCTAAATAAGAAGGCAGACACAGTTTTATTTGAGTTTGGTGCAGAAATTGTTCAATGCAAGCTTGGCTTCAAAACAGCATTTTCTCGCTAAGAAAGTGCGATTGCGAGCATAAAAGGATGCTTGAATTACATGCATTTACTGTCTTTTAAGAAAACATCCCACAAGCTTATTTATATGTTCGGCTGAGTAGATTTAGGGTAAATAAGAAGGCAGACACAGTTTTATTTGAGTTTAAATACAAGCTTATTTTCAGTCTCTCCTGAGTGGATTTAGGCTAAATAAGAAGGCAGACACAGTTTGGCTTCAAAAGCTTGGCTTCAAAACAGCATTTTCTCGCTGAGAAAAGGCAATTGCGAGCATACAAGAATGCTTGAATTACATGCATTTACTGTCTTTTAAAGAAAAAATCCCACAAGCTTGTTTATATGTTCTGCTGAGTGTATTTAGGCTAAATAAGAAGGCAGACACAGTTTTATTTGAGTTTGGTGCAAAAATTGTTAAATACAAGCTTGGCTCCAAAACAGCATTTTCTCGCTGAGAAAAGGCGATTTAAACAGCATTTTCTCGCTGAGAAAAGGCATAAAAAATGATGCTTAAATTAGATGCATTTACTGTCTTTTAAGGAAACATCCCACATACTTATTTTCTGTCTCTCCTGGGTGGATTTAGGCTAAATAAGAAGGCAGACACAGTTTTTTTTTATTTTGGTGCAGAAATTATTAAATACAAGCTTTGCTCAAAACAGCCTTTTCTCGATGAGAAAAGGCGATTGCGAGCATAAAAGGATGCTTGAATTACATGCATTTACTGTCTTTTAAGGAAACATTCCACAAGCTTATTTATATGTTCTGCTGAGGCTAAATAAGAAGGCAGACACAGTTTTATTTGAGTTTGGTGCAGAAATTGTTCAATACAAGCTTGGCTTCAAAACAGCATTTTCTCGCTGAGAAAAGGCGATTGCGAGCATAAAAGGATGCTTGAATTACATGCATTTACTGTCTTTTAAGGAAACATTCCACAAGCTTATTTATATGTTCGGCTGAGTAGATTTAGGCTAAATAAGAAGGCAGACACAGTTTTATTTGAGTTTGGTGCAGAAATTGTTAAATACAAGCTTGGCTTCAAAACAGCATTTTCTCGCTGAGAAAAGGCGATTGCGAGCATAAAAGGATGCTTGAATTACATGCATTTACTGTCTGTTAAGGAAACATGCCACAAGCTTTGTTTCATTCTCTCCTTAGTGGATTTAGGCTAAATAAGAAGGCAGACACAGTTTTATTTGAGTTTGGTGCAGAAATTGTTCAATGCAAGCTTGGCTTCAAAACAGCATTTTCTCGCTAAGAAAGTGCGATTATGAGCATAAAAAAAGATGCTTGAATTACATGCATTTACTGTCTTTTAAGAAAACATCCCACAAGCTTATTTATATGTTCGGCTGAGTAGATTTAGGGTAAATAAGAAGGCAGACACAGTTTTATTTGAGTTTAAATACAAGCTTATTTTCAGTCTCTCCTGAGTGGATTTAGGCTAAATAAGAAGGCAGACACAGTTTTATTTGAGTTTGGTGCAAAAATTGTTAAATACAAGCTTGGCTCCAAAACAGCATTTTTTCGCTGAGAAAAGGCGATTGCGAGCATAAAATGATGCTTAAATTAGATGCATTTACTGTCTTTTAAGGAAACATCCCACATACTTATTTTCTGTCTCTCCTGAGTGGATTTAGGCTAAATAAGAAGGCAGACACAGTTTTTTTTGAGTTTGGTGCAGAAATTATTAAATACAAGCTTTGCTCAAAACAGCATTTTCTCGATGAGAAAAGGCGATTACAGCATAAAAGGATGCTTGAATTACATGCCTTTACTGTCTTTTAAGGAAACATCCCACAAGCTTGTTTATATGTTCTGCTGAGTGGATTTAGGCTAAATAAGAAGGCAGACACAGTTTTATTTGAGTTTGGTGCAGAAATTATTAAATACAAGCTTATTTTCAGTCTCTCCTGAGTGGATTTAGGCTAAATAAGAAGGCAGACACAGTTTTATTTGAGTTTGGTGCAGAAATTGTTAAATACAAGCTTGGCTTTAAAAACAGCATTTTCTCGCTGAGAAAAGTTTTATTTGCGATTAAGAAATCTTGGCATAAAAGGATGCTTGAATTAGATGCATTTACTGTCTTTTAAGAAAACATCCCACAAGCTTGTTTATATGTTCTGCTGAGTAGATTTAGGCTAAATAAGAAGGCAGACACATTTTTATTTGAGTTTGGTGCTTAAATTGTTAAATACAAGCTTGGTTCCAAAACAGCATTTTCTCGCTGAGAAAAGGCAATTGCGAGCATAAAAGAATGTTTGAATTACATGCATTTACTGTCTTTTAAAGAAAAAATCCCACAAGCTTGTTTATATGTTCTGCTGAGTGTATTTAGGCTAAATAAGAAGGCAGACACAGTTTTATTTGAGTTTGGTGCAAAAATTGTTAAATACAAGCTTGGCTCCAAAACAGCATTTTCTCGCTGAGAAAAGGCGATTGCGAGCATAAGATGATGCTTAAATTAGATGCATTTACTGTCTTTTAAGGAAACATCTCACATACTTATTTTCTGTCTTTCCTGAGTGGATTTAGGCTAAATAAGAAGGCAGACACAGTTTTATTTGAATTTGGTGCAGAAATTGTTAAATACAAGCTTGGCTTCAAAACAGCATTTTCTAGCTGAGAAAAGGCGATTCCGAGTATAAAAGGATGCTTGAATTACATGCATTTACTGTCTTTTAAGGAAACATTCCACAAGCTTATTTATATGATCGGCTGAGTAGATTTAGGCTAAATAAGAAGGTAGACACAATTTTATTTGAGTTTGGTGCAGAAATTATTAAATACAAGCTTATTTTCAGTCTCTCCTGAGTGGATTTAGGCTAAAAAGTAGGCAGACACAGTTTTATTTGAGTTTGGTGCGGAATTTATTAAATACAAGCTTGGCTTCAAAACAGCATTTTCTCGCTGAGAAAAGGCGATTGCGAGCATAAAATGATGCTTGAATTAGATGCATTTACTGTCTTTTAAGGAAACATCCCACAAGCTTGTTTTTATGTTCTGCTGACTGGATTTAGGCTAAATAAGAAGGCAGACACAGTTTTATTTGAGTTTGGTGCAGAAACTGTTCAATACAAGCTTGGCTTCAAAACAGCATTTCTCGCTGAGAAAAGGCGATTGCGAGCATAAAAGGATGCTTCAATTACATGCATTTACTGTCTTTTAAGGAAACATCCCACAAGCTTGTTTTTATGTTCTGCTGACTGGATTTAGGCTAAATAAGAAGGCAGACACAGTTTTATTTGACTTTGGTGCAGAAATTGTTCAATACAAGCTTGGCTTCAAAACAGCATTTGCTCGCTGAGAAAAGGCGATTGCAGCATAAAAGGATGCTTGAATTACATGCATTTACTCTCTTTTAAGGAAACATCCCACAAGCTTGTTTTTATGTTCTGCTGACTGGATGTAGGCTAAATAAGAAGGCAGACACAGTTTTATTTGACTTTGGTGCAGAAATTGTTCAATACAATCTTGGCTTTAAAACAGCATTTTCTCGCTTAGAAAAGGCGATTGCGAGTATAACAGGATGCTTGAATTACATGCATTTACTGTCTTTAAAGGAAACATCCCACAAGGTTATTTATATGTTCTGCTGAGTAGATTTAAGCTAAATTAGAAGGAAGACACAGTTTTATTTGAGTTTGGTGCAGAAATTGTTCAATACAAGCTTTGCTCAAAACAGCATTTTCTCGCTGAGAAAAGGCGATTGCGAGCATAAAATGATGCTTGAATTAGATGAGTTTATTGTCTTTTAAGGAAACATCCCACAAGCTTGTTTATATGTTCTGCTGAGTGGATTTAGGCTAAATAAGAAGGCAGACACAGTTTTATTTGACTTTGGTGCAGAAATTGTTCAATACAAGCTTGGCTTCAAAACAGCATTTGCTCGCTGAGAAAAGGCGATTGCGAGCATAAAAGGATGCTTGAATTACATGCATTTACTCTCTTTTAAGGAAACATCCCACAAGCTTGTTTTTATGTTCTGCTGACTGGATGTAGGCTAAATAAGAAGGCAGACACAGTTTTATTTGACTTTGGTGCAGAAATTGTTCAATACAATCTTGGCTTTAAAACAGCATTTTCTCGCTTAGAAAAGGCGATTTCTTGTTTGCCCTCATTCCTGGTCTCAGACTTCAGCATTTGGATAGTAAACAGGATGCTTGAATTACATGCATATACTGTCTTTAAAGGAAACATCCCACAAGGTTATTTATATGTTCTGCTGAGTAGATTTAAGCTAAATTAGAAGGAAGACACAGTTTTATTTGAGTTTGGTGCAGAAATTGTTAAATACAAGCTTGGCTTCAAAACAGCATTTTCTCGCTGAGAAAAGGTGAGTGCGAGCATAAAAGGATGCTTGTACATGCATTTACTGCCTTTTAAGGAAACATCCCACAAGCTTATTTATATGTTCTGCTGAGTGGATTTAGGCTAAATAAGAAGGCAGACTCAGTTTTATTTGAGTTTGGTGCAGAAATTGTTAAATACAAGCTTTGCTCAAAACAGCATTTTCTCGCTGAGAAAAGACGATTGCGAGCATAAAATGATGCTTGAATTAGATGAGTTTATTGTCTTTTAAGGAAACATCCCACAAGCTTGTTTATATGTTCTGCTGAGTGGATTTAGGCTAAATAAGAAGGCAGAAACAGTTTTATTTGAGTTTGGTGCAGAAATTGTTAAATACAAGCTTGGCTTTAAAACAGCTTTTTCTCTCAAGCTGAGAAAAAAGATGGGGTCTTAGACGATTACTGAGCATAAAAGATGCTTAAATTACATGCATTTACTATCTCTTAAGGAAACATCCCCCACAAGCTTATTTTGAGTCTGCTACCCATGTCTCCTGAATGGATTTAGGCTAAATAAAAAGGCAGACACAGTTTTTTTTGAGTTTGGTGCAGAAATTGTTCAATACAAGCTTGGCTCCAAAACAGCATTTTCTCGCTGAGAAAAGGCGATTGCGAGCATAAAAGGATGCTTAAATTACATGCATTTACTGTCTTTTAAGGAAACATCCCACAAGCTTATATTCAGTCTCTCCTGAGTGGATTTAGGCTAAATAAAAAGGCAGACACAGTTTTTTTTGAGTTTGGTGCAGAAATTGTTCAATACAAGCTTGGCTCCAAAACAGCATTTTCTCGCTGAGAAAAGGCGATTCCGCTCTGCCAGCATAAAAGGATGCTTAAATTACATGCATTTACTGTCTTTTAAGGAAACATCCCACAAGCTTATATTCAGTCTCTCCTGAGTGGATTTAGGCTAAATAAAAAGGCAGACACAGTTTTATTTGAGTTTGGTGCAGAAATTGTTAAATACAAGCTTGGCTTTAAAACAGCATTTTCTCGCTGAGAAAAGGCGATTGCTAGCATAAAAGGATGCTTGAATTACATGCATTTACTGTCTTTTAAGGAAACATCCCACAAGCTTGTTTATATGTTCTGCTGAGTGGATTTAGGCTAAATAAGAAGGCAGACACAGTTTTATTTGATTTTGATGCAGAAATTGTTAAATACAAACTTGGCTTCAAAACAGCATTTTCTCGCTGAGAAAAGGCGATTGCGAGCATAAAAGGATGCTTGAATTGCAGGCATTTATTGTCTTTTAAGGTAATTTTTTCCTGCTCCTAAATGTCTTTGTCGTGTCAAAATGAAGCTAACATGCACTGGCAGCTTCCTTCTGTTGCTTGGATGGAGTCAAAGAGCTAAAAGAGCGAACTCTGACAGCTTAGCCCTCGAGCTAACGCTAACATTGCGTCCATGCTGAAATCGTTAGTGTGAGCTTGGTTGTGGCCTAATGAATTGCTGCAGCTGCTTAAAGTTTAACTAGCAATGAGATCATGACATTGAGCAGCTGTTTCTGAACACTTGGACAGATAAAATGCTAAACGGATGGGTGTTTCCTGAAGTGAACGGTCCAAATGAAAAGGTGTTGTTCAGCATATGGGATTTCCTCTGAAACTACCTGATCCAGATTGTCTGTCTTCAGTGCGGCGGTGCCTTTCCTGCAGGACTGGAACCTGGTTCAGACACTGGGAGGAAAGTGTAAATCCTCATTTTTATGAAATATGCACATTCAGGAGTTCAAGATTAACTGGTGATTCAGATTGTCTGGTGATATTCGTGTGCGTGGGCCAGATGTGTGGTAGGCGTGGTTTTTCAGGACCCCTTGCCGAAAAACCAGGAAATTTCGTCTTCATTCTTCTTATCAAATTAATTTCTCTGCATTGCTTAAAATTAAACAACAAAAACATCTGCCGACGCTCTGACATTGGTTTCGACAAAATGTATTAAACACGGAGCCCTCTTTAGTCCGGAAATCACCGTTATGTAGCTGCATGGAGGAGAAAAAAATCATCGGGGATCAGCATGGGGAACCCGTGAGCTGTAACTGTTCAGAAAAACGACAGGTAGCACCAACAATTTTCACAGCACACCACGAGATGAAGACACCACGCGATGAAGTGCCACTGGAGACCAGGTCTTGTGACATTGCACGTAGTGAATATTTCTAATAATTACTGTTCGTAGTGACTTTGTTATGGGTGTTGACAATTTGTTTTAACTGTGTAGGTCTGTCCACAGTATTAAGCACCTAATATTGCTGATACTTTCAAACACAGTATTTTTTTAATTACAAGGTTTGCACTACACTTACAAGGATCTACACATTTTCACAAATCAAGGGCATCCTGGGCTTCAAAATTGTGTCAAAAGACATTTTAACAGGAGGTACATCTGAGCCACACTATAGTCAAATACGTGCTTTTAAACACAGAGTTAGATCTAAAAGGGTCCACTCCTCGAGAAATAATTTTTCTAATAGTAAGGATTTATGAATTTATGTATTAATAATCAAGCCATGTTCGTGGTCTTCTTCTTTTTTCCATCTATACTTCTTCCATGGGCTCTATCATCCATTCACATGGCTTTTCATATCACTGCTATACAGACAACACGCAGCTCTTCCTGTCCTTTCCGGCAGACGACTCTGCTGTCTTGACACGCATCTCTGCCTGTCTCTCTGACATCTCCGCCTGGATAAGAGAAAGAAATCTTCAGCTCAACATCTCCAAGACTGAGGCTCTAGTCTTCCAAGCCAAATGGGTGACCCAGCAGAACATCAGCATCAACATTGGATCCGAAGTGATTGTTCCCGTTAAGTTGGCCAGAAATCTGGGAGTCATCATTGACGACCAAGTGAGCTTCAAGGAACACATCCCCTCAGTCTCTAGGTCAGGGGTGTCCAACTCCAGGCCTGGAGGGCCGCAGCCCTGCTTGTTTTCCAACTACCCCTGCACAACCCTCTGCTGATTACCTGGATCAGGTGTGTTCAGTCAATCAGGAGCTGCAAGATGAGGGTTGTACTGGGATAGTTGGAAAACAAGCAGGGCTGCGGCCCTCCAGGCCTGGAGTTGGTCACCCCTGCTCTAGGTCGTGTAGATTTGCTCTCTACAACAGCTTTTTTCTTTTTTCTCTACTTGCATCTCATGAAACCGTAACACTGAGGAAGTGGTTGCAGTGAAGGTGATTGACACCTCTCGGCCTAAAGAGTGTGCTGAAAATGTCAAGGAGGAGGTTTGCATCAATAAGGTAGGTCACTCTCTGTCAGTGTGTTCAGAGTTTGTTGGCTGATGTGTTAATATATAATAAATTAAATAATTTACGTGAACCTTCGTATGTGCACATACTCCAACATTTACCTCTATTTGCTACATGCTCAAGCACAACAACATTGTGCCTTTTAATGGCCATTGGAAGGAAGGATCGACAATCTACCTCTTCCTCAAGTACTGCAGTGGAGGAGCACTCTTTGACACAATCGGTGAGACACACATCTGCATTTAGCAAAGGGTTTGGAGGGACTGACCAAACATTTATGGAGTTGGATGAAAATTGTCCTTTACATTTTCGGCTTATATTCTTACTTTAAATGCCCAATAAAAAGCGAGTATAAGCTTGATGCATTAGTCTGTCACTGCTTTTTAGAAATTATATTTCCTTTAGCTCATTACTCTTCCTTTCTTTTTCAGAGCCTGATGTAGGGATGCCAGAGAAAGACGCTCATCATTTTTTCCAGCAGCTGATAGCAGCTGTGGTGAGTAAAGTCAATGTGTGTGTTGATGCTGATGGAACTCTCTTTGCTATTGTTAAATGACAAGTTGCTGTTCTGCAGGAGTACCTGCACAGTGTTGGCATTGCCCACAGAGACATAAAGCCGGAGAACGTTTTGCTGGATGACAAAGGTGAGGACATAAAATATGTTTACAAAAACACTAGTCTTTATTGATTCCTTTTGTATTGATCCAGCTTTTGATTTTGGCCTAGCTACCATGTTTCGTTTCAAAGGACAGGAGCATCTTGTCAGTCGACTCTGAGGGACTCGTTTCTACATGGCTCCAGAGCTTCTCAGTGGAAAAGAGTATAAAGCTGAGCCTGCAGATGTCTGGGTTTGTGGAATGGTCCTCGTTGCCATGCTGGCTGGAGGTAAAAGCACCACGTCTGTGTTTAGAGGGGTTAGATGCCACATGGTGCAGACCTCTGCAGTCAAGTAGAAGACAAGTCTGTTTAAAGCTTTCAGCGAGGTGTTGCTCCAACTGACTGACTGTTTTTGCTGTTTGCAGTTTAGGGTGGGATGTAGCGTTGCAGCATTGTCTCTGTTCAGCTGACAGGTGCAAACATTTAGCCAACATCTTTGTGTTGCTTCTTTGTCAGATTTGCCCTGGGACCAGCCCACTGAGAGCTGTCGAGAGTACTCGGATTGGCTTCAAAAGAAAACTTATCTACTTCCTTGGAAGAAAATACATCCACTGCATCTTAGTAGGTCCCAAACTGAACAGATTTCAGTGGAAACTGTTTTGCAGCTCTATTTAATTCCCACGCCCCGTCAAGTTACTGCTGGCTCGTCCAGACACACGTATTAGCATCGCTGACATAAAGAAAGGCCGTTGGTTTACACAAGGAAAGTGCCAGTATAATGTCGTCAGTTCCACTCGGACTATTAATATTCAGCGCACTGATGTGTAATGGTGTGTGTCTCTGTAGGTGGAAGACAATCACATGGCTCTCTGGGCTCAGGAGGAAACCAACATCTTTGATCAGATGTGGGACTCGAATGCCGGACCAACAGGTCCGAACATTGTTCTTATTATAGCTTCGAAGGTGTGTTTGTTTTTGTGCATGGAACATGAAAACCGTGTTTCTCCCTCTCCACTGACGACAGGATATCATTTTGGGTTTTTTTGCCTTTTAATTTATGCATCAATTTATTGTATACGAATGATAATAAACCCGTCTGTTACATCCTCTTACATATGTTATAACTTGTTTTTGCTATGTTTGTTTAGTCCCTGTGGCAGAGATAGCTTGGCACTTGGCTTCAAGCTCACCTGCGCCAAACAGGTAAATCTGATTCAGAGATGTTTAGAATTGAAACATTTAATTTTTGATCTTTATTTCAATTTGTGCCAAAGATTAGTGATGTGGTCCGAGAAGCCTCGTTAACTGAAAGTGTTCTGGACCATAACACACATGAAACTGAAGGCCCTGCTGAATGAGAAGAAGAGGGCCTTTCTCTCAGGGGACACGGAGGAGCTGGGCAGAGTTCAGGGGGAGTAAAATATAAAGTCAGGAGGTGCAAGGACAGCTACAGGAAGGAGTTGGAGCAGAACAACGTCCGTGATGTGTGGAGAAGACTGAAACACATCTTGGGCCATGGAGAGGGTGGGGATGGTCGCCAGGTCACGGATGATAAGAAAGATTTGATTGTGCCCAATCCCCGGCCCCATCCACACTGCCCCTCTTCACACCTCTCCAGGACAGTCGTCTCCTCCCAACTGCAGCTGTTTACATCTCAGCTCCATGCAGACCACTCTGCCCCTCCTCCCACTGTCACAGTGGGCCCCCCACGACCCACAGCTCCACACCAGTCACCACCCACCCTCATCTGCCTAACTGTGGACCAGGTTCCCACCTGATGAAGGCTGTGGAGATGATTGTCCTTTGCTGCCTCCACACTCAGGTGAGCTCAGCACTGCATCGATCTGGCATTGGGGTGGATGGCACCATCATCTACCTGCAGCACCAGGCCCTGTCTCACCTGGAGTCCCCAGGGAGGGTCACGTTCTTTAATTGTCCATCCAGCCATTGCTGCTGAGGGGGAAGCTGGAGGTGGTGGGCGAGGACCAACATCTGGCTGCTTGGACCATGAACTACCTCACAGCCCTAGTTCGTGAGGCTGCGTGACTGTGTGTCGGATGTGGTGGTCTGCAGCACGGGGCACCTCAAGGGACGGTGCTCTCTGTTCACACTGTACATGTCAGACTTCAAGTACAACTCCTACCTCTGTCACCCACAGAAGTTCTCAGATGACACCGCCACTGTTGGCTGTGTACCGGGGGAGACTGAGCAGGAATACAGGGGGGTCATCACTGACTCTGTGGATTGGTGTAAGAACAACAACTCAATTCTGAACACCAGTAAGACAAGAGAGTTGGTGCTTGATTTCAGACGCCTCCACCACACACACCGGTGAGAATCCAGCTAAATGTCTTTGGTCTAAGGATATAGAGTTTGGATTTGCACAATGTGTTCAAATATATACGGGAAAACATTGAGGTATTGTTTTGTAGTTTTTGTTTTAGCTGCTCACAGCAATAAGGAATTGTCTCAGTTGTTCAGTTTGTCCATCCAACTATGGTGTTGATGCCCGAGGATGAAACCTGTCAAATATATTCACTTTAAGGACGTTACTGTTGGTGAAAACACTGTTAAAGCCTTACAGAGCTGCTAGTTTTTTTAACATTTAACTCCCCGTCCCTCCACTGTACAGGAAGGGGGGGGGGGGCACCTGTACAGTGTAAAACCTAAAATCATTGGTTGTTTTTTAACTAGTTAGAACTTTCCCAAGCGGCCTCTTAAAGATGTGCCCATGTTCTCATAAATATAGAGCTGCAAGCTACATTTGCTCTGTGCAAGGAAACGTCCTGCTGCTGCAAGGTTCATGTGCGGAGACAGAATAAGGACAATAACTCAAATTATTCTAACTGTCAGTGGGAGGGCTTATCACACAAGTTCATATCCATGAATTAGATAGATCTTTTTGAGTCAAACAGAAGACAATCCCAAGGAAGGTTTATTAATAACTTGCACACTTCTTGTCTGTCTGTTGATTTTTACTCTAATAAATGAACGTACTGTATTTGTAAAGTACAGTTACTAAAGATTTGTGTGTAGACAGGCACACAAAAAATCCGCTGCAGCCGTCACACTGTACAATGCATCACTGCAGTGACACTCAATGTGCAATTAACCAGGAGATGTGCATTATCCATCTGTTATATTTTTCCACTGTTACATGTACATATACAGATCATGAGATTGTTTATTCTTAATATTTTAATGTCTTGTTTTGCACAGTTAATACTGTTGTTCTGTTTTATCCAGTTTTTTTGGTTGCTTTTCTTGTTGCTGCTGTAACACAAGAATTTCCCACTGTGGGATTATTTAAGACGTATCTTATCTTATCTTCAAAGCCCATTTGCTAGAAATGAATCAAAGAGTGCTGTTGCACTTCACACTGTCCAAGGTGTGTATAAGCATTTCAGAAGACGATGCAGTTTCTTCCCCACTGCAGAACAGTGGCCAAATCCGCCACAGATACCCCCAACTTAAGGACAGTCACTTTTGTTATTTCCATTGTATTATAGTATTTGTGTAAATATGTCATATTTAGTTTTGTTCCACGCCTTTGCACTTGCACTTTTTTTGTACTTTTCTATAGATTTTGTGTTGCACTGACACTAAGATAAATTCCTAGTATTGTTAAGTGTTCTTAACTGTGCCTGGCAATAAACAGTTTTCTGATTCTGATTTTGAGCTGTCCAGTACATAATTTTCCTGTTCATTTGACATCATGTACCTTACTTCTCCATTTCTTTATAAAAATGTTGAACTGAAATGTAAGGCCTGAAACAACATGGACCTGATTAACTGAGTTGGTCCAACAATAAGCAGAGCCCATTGTGCTTTCACCTCAAAAATGAGCAAAGTAAAGAACTTTTGTGTTGGGTGGCAGGAGAGAGCACTTTTTTCCGAAAGCATCTGTCACATTGGCCAGTTCCCACATCCTTACTTACTTAAATATTAGGTTTAGTGGGAAGCAGAAAAAGCTCCAACGTAGGTGCACACAGAAATAAGTGGCCGTGTACGCAAGTCTGTGTTTTGCTTTTTAAGAAATGTATTTGTTCTGACAGATGCAACATTTTTCCAAATAAATAAGGAACGTTTCAGTAATAAATGATAAATGCACATTAGGGACTTTGAACTCTCAAAAGTGTAATTTTAGGTGGGTAGATATGTGAGGAGCCCAATTTTGGACAGTAGGCAAAATTTGATTAGTAAGAAAACAGGACCATTCAAGTCCAGATGACAGGTAAACTCAGTTGCTATAAAATACATACAATTGAATGTACAAATCAATGAGCCTTTTATGTCTGCTTAAGACACTGGGATGACAAAGTCATGACCAATATACGAGCAGCAAGTCGTTTTAGTGCAGATCTACAATCACTGGCTAAGCTGCTGTACTTTGTGAGAAGGGAAACGACTATGAGTCTGTATCCGTGACAGTGACGGAGACACTGACTGGTTCGTTGTCGTCTCCTGGGGCAGGGGAGCGGCTGGCGGTTGGGGCGGCACTTGGGGTAAGGTGGTGAGGGGTGAAGCTGCCCGGGGTAAAGCTATGGATGAACCTGGAAAAGATCCCTGTCAAAGTTCACCGTCAGCTAGAACACAAGTCTGCTCTCCCAGGTGTTATTACCTAGTGAGAACTTCCAAGGACTGTGAGCAAGTACGTACTTGATTTGGCGTCTTTGCTCTTCTGTTGTATCTGGGGAGCTACAGTTACATGACATTTCTGTTTGATGAAATTAGTGTAACAATGTCAGATGAATGATATCCTCCATGTCGTGTGAGCACATCTGCTGTGTTTTATGTTGAAGTAAAGATCTACAGATTACACTGAAACTGGCAACTTATTCAAACCCTCTCCATTTAGGACATTAATGATGCCGTATTAGTGATGTCGCTGCTTTGGTGAGAATGTTCCCAGTAACCTTAGCCCAACTTCAGCCGAGTTCAGTCAGAGTTGAAAATATCGGGGTTGTTGTTAGACCCTTCAGTTCATGAGTTCCTCATTGGCTCAGCTAGTGTTAGCTCAGCAGTTAGCCGTCTGGACAAATCAAAAAGGCTCATGTAAGAGCATTACATTTCAAACTAAGAGACGGAACATTTAAGGTTAGAGCTTTACATTTAATCATCCCTGACTGCAATCAGCCAGTGTTTTTATAATTAATTAATTTAAATTAATTTTATTTATTAATGACATTATTCTCAATTTCATGCAAATAATGTCTAAAATAATGTCAACATGCACCATGAGTTTTTAGAAACGTTGCAGTGTGATAAGAAACATTATCTGGTGTTGATTTAAATCTATCAATAAGCTTACCGCAGGAGGCTGACTCCTACCTGCGGTAAGCATATTGTGTCACTTCCTGTTTCCAGAGTTGAGCCTAGGACGCAGAGATCCAGTCCTACACGCCTCTCTGCAGTATCCTTACAGCCGCGACCCCCCCACAACTCCCACATTCCTTTAGAAACTGTGTCTCTTCCCAGATTAACTAAATTTTACAAACTAAAAATGATCACAAGAGGAGTTAATCATAATAACTTAATAAAAATCAGGACTGCTCCTCTTACTGAACAAAAAACTAAAACAATTAAATGTGGATTATTAAATATCAGATCTCTCTCATCTAAATCTCTGTTACTAAATGACTTGATAAGCGATCATCAATTCGATTTATTTTGTCTCACTGAAACCTGGTTGCAGAAGGAAGAATATGTTAGTTTAAATGAGTTGACCCCCCAAGTCATATTAACTATCATGTTCCTAGAAGCTCAGGCTGAGGCGGAGGAGTAGCAGCAATCTATCAATCAAGCTTACCAATAAACCCTAGACCTAAACATAGTTATAACTCATTTGACAGTCTTACTCTGAGACTTTTACACCCCATTTAGAAAACTCAAAATTCACTCCTATTTGTTATTGTGTATCGTCCTCCAGTCCCTTATTCTGAATTTTTGACTGAATTCTCAGATTTTATAGCCGACTTAGTGCTTAGTGCAGATAAAGTCGTCATAGTGGGCGATTTTAACATTCATGTAGATGCTGACAGTAACTCCCTCAACACAGCATTTACTTCATTATTAGATTCAACTGGTTTCTCTCAAAATGTAAATGAACCCACTCACTGTTTTAGTCACACCCTAGACCTTGTCCTTGCATACGGTATTGAAATTGATACAGTATTTCGCCATAATTCTCTTCGCTCTGACCATTTCCTAATAACATTTGAATTTAGTCTATTGGACTACACAGCAGCTAGAAAAAAGTTTTGCTTCAGTAGGTGTTTATCTGAAAACACTGTGAACAAATTTAAGGAAATGATCCCTTCATCATTTACTTCAACATGTACCGATATAACTGAGAGTAGCCTCATTAACTGTACCCCTGTAGAAGTTGATTACCTTACTGATAATTATGCAGCTTCTTTACGTTCCATACTTGATAGTGTTGCCCCTCTGAAAAAGAAGGCAGTAATTCTGAACAGGCGATCTCCATGATATAGCTTGCAAACACGCAATTTAAAGCAGGTGTCACGAAGACTAGAAAGGAAGTGGCGTTCCACTCATTCACAAGAATCACGCTTAGCCTGGAAAAAGTGTTTATACTTATACAAATTAGCATACCGTAAAGCCAGAACAGTTTATTATTCGTCACTAATAGAGAAAGACAAGAACAACCCCCGGTTTCTTTTCAGCACTGTAGCCAGGCTGACTAAGAGCCATAGTTCAGTTGAGACTAGTATTCCCTCAACGCCATCTAGCAATGACTTCATGACCTTCTTCACAAACAAAATCAAAGCTATTAGAAATAAAAATTCACAAGACCCTCCCCAGGAAAAAAAACAGAATTAGAATCATCAGTAAGTCCTCAGTCCCTTTTAGACTGCTTTGTGCCCATAGACCTTGCTGAGTTATCTTCAACTCTTATTGCATCTAAACCAACAACATGTCTGCTAGACCCTATTCCAGTTATACTGCTCAAAGATGCTCTACCCTTATTAGACACGTTCGTATTAGATATCATTAATCTATCTTTACAAACAGGATATGTACCAAAGGCCTATAAGGTAGCTGTAATCAAACCTCTACTTAAAAAACCTAGTCTGGATCCAGGTGTCTTAGCCAATTACAGACCAATATCCAATCTCCCCTTTACTTCTAAAATACTTGAAAAATTAGTTGTAAAGCAATTATGTGACCACCTGCGCAGAAACGACTTGTTTGAAGAATTTTAGTCAGGATTTAGAGTTCATCATAGCACAGAAACCGCACTGATTAAAGTCACCAACGATCTTCTTCTGGCTTCAGATAATGGACTTGTCTCTATACTAGTTCTGCTAGATCTTAGTGTTGCATTTGACACCATTGATCACAGAATATTATTACAGAGACTAGAAAATGTTATTGGAATTAAAGGAACTGCACTAAATTGGTTTAAATTGTATCTATCAGATAGATTCCAATTTACTTACACAAAAGTTAGTTATGGAATTCCACAAGGATCTGTATTAGGACCAATAGTCTTTACTTTATATATGTCTCCCCTTGGCAACATTATTAGAAAACACTCTGTAAATTTTCACTGCTACGCTGATGACACGCAGTTATATCTATCTATGAAACCTGATGAAACAAATAAATTAATCAAACTACGAGCATGTTTAAAAGACATAAGGGACTGGATGACGTATAATTTCCTTCTTCTAAACTCAGATAAAACTGAAGTTATTGTATTTGGGCCTAAAAGTCTAAGAAACCTGTTTTCTAACAATATTGCTACTTTAGATGACATAACTCTTGCCCCCAGTAGTACTGCATGGACCTCGGGGTCATTTTTGACCAGGATTTGTCATTTACATCACACATGAAACAAATCTCTAGAACAGCCTTTTTCTACCTATGGAACATTGCCAAAATTAGGAGCATGCTCTCTCAAAGCGATGCTGAAAAACTGGTTCATGCATTTGTTACTTCTAGATTGGACTACTGTAATTCTCTACTTTCAGGCTGCCCCAGTAACTCTCTAAAAAGGTTCCAATTAATCCAAAATGCTGCAGCAAGATTACTGATTGGGATTGGTAAGAGAAATTATATTTCACCTTCATTAGATTCTCTACATTGGCTTCCAATTAAATGTAGAATAGATTTTAAAACCCTTCTTCTTACCTATAAAGCTTTAAACGGTCAAGCTCCCTCATATCTAAAAGATCTCCTAGTACCATATCATCCTACTAGACCACTTCGGTCCCAAAATGCAGGCCTACTTGTGGTTCCCAGAATTTCCAAATGTAGAATGGGAGGCAGAGCCTTTAGCTATCAAGCTCCTCTCCTGTGGAACCAGCTCCCAGTCCAGATTCGGGAAGCAGACACCCTCTCTACTTTTAAGACTAGGCTCAAAACTTTCGTCTTCGATAAAGCTTATAGCTGGTTATAGTCATGCTGCTATAGGCTTAGACTGCTGGGGGACTCTGCACTGTGCCACTTCCTCTTCTCTTCATTCTCTCCTCTCACCCCACATCTATAATGTCACCACTGTATGACATTAACTCTGTATCTTATTTGTCCCGTAGTCGTCTTTCTCCCTCTCTGTCTCCCTCTGTCTGTCCCTGTCTTCAGGTGTCCCCGGATTTGGCGCTGTTTCCTCCAGTGCGCAGCTACTGCTCCTACTAACTTGCTAAAATTTTCGTTGTTGCTTTTGTTGCTCTGTTCTTTTCTCTCTCCACTTTCCACTCAGCCCAACCGGTCAGGGCAGATGTCCGTCCACCCTGAGCCTGGTTCTACTGGAGGTTTCTTCCACTAAAGGGAGTTTTTCCTCTCCACTGTTGCCTATGGCTTGCTCAAGGGGGATTTGTTAGGTTTTCTCTAAATGTTTGTATAGTCTTGACTTTATTATGTAAAGTGCCCTGAGAGGACCTTGTTGTAAATTGGCGCTATATGAATAAAGATGAATTGAATTTAATTGAATTTTATGCCTTTTCTCAGTGAGAAAATCCTAATTCGGAGCCACGCTTGTATTTAGCAATTTCTTCACCAATCTCAAATAAAACTGTGTCAGCCTTCTTATCTAGCCTAAATACACCCAGGAGAGACTGAAAATAAGCTTGTGGGATGTTTGCTTAAAAGACAGTAAATGCATGTAATTCCGGGATCCTTTTATGCTCGCAATCGCCTTTTCTCAGCGATAAAATGCTGTTTTGAAGCCAAGATTGTATTGAACAATTTATGCACCAAACTCAAATAAAAGACAGTAAATGCATGTAATTCCAGCATCCTTTTATGCTTGCAATCGCCTTTTCTCAGCGAGAAAATGCTGTTTTGGAGCCAAGCTTGTATTTAACAATTTCTGCACCAAACTCAATTAAAACTGTGTCTTCCTTCTTATTTAGCCTAAATACACTAAGCAGAACATAAAAATAAGCTTGTGGGATGTTTCCTTAAAAGACAGTAAATGCATGTAATTCCAGCATCCTTTTATGGTCGCAATCGCCTTTTCTCAGCGAGAAAATGCTGTTTTGGAGGCAAGCTTGTATTGAACAATTTCTGCACCAAACTCAAATAAAACTGTGTCTGCCTTCTTATTTAGCCTAAATTTACTCAACAGAACATATAAATAAGCTTGTGGGAAATTTCCTTAAAAGACAGTAAATGCATGTAATTCAAGCATCCTTTTCTGCTCGCAATCGCCTTTTCTCAGCGAGAAAATGCTGTTTTGCAACAATTTCTGCACCAAACTCAAAGAAAACTGTGTCTGCCTTGTTATTTAGCCTAAATTTAATCAGCAGAACATATAAATAATGTTGTGGGATGTTTCCTTAAAAGACAGTAAATGCAAGTAATTCAAGCATCCTTTGATGCTCGCAATCGCCTTTTCTCAATAAGAAAATGCTGTTTTGGAGCCAAGCTTGTATTGAACAATTTCTGCACCAAACTCAAATAAAACTGTGTCTGCCTTCTTATTTAGCCTCAATCCACTCATTAGAAAATATAAATAATGTTGTGGGATGTTTCCTTAAGAGACAGTAAATGCATGTAATTCAAGCATCCTTTTCTGCTCGCAATCGCCTTTTCTCAGCGAGAAAATGCTGTTTTGGAGCCAAGCTTTTATTGAACAATTTATGCACCAAACTCAAATAAAACTGTGTCTGCCTTCTTATTTAGCCTAAATCCACTCAGGTGAGACTGAAAATAAGCTTGTGGGATGTTTCCTTAAAAGACAGTAAATGGATGTAATTCAAGCATCCTTTTATGCTCGCAATCGCCTTTTCTCAGCGAGAAATGCTGTTTTGAAGCCAAGCTTGTATTGAACAATTTCTGCACCAAACTCAAATAAAACTGTGTCTGCCTTCTTATTTAGCGTAAATCTACTCAGCAGAAAGTATAAATAAGCTTGTGGGATGTTTCCTTAAAAGACAGTAAATGCATGTAATTCAAGCATCCTTTTATGCTCCGCTTTTCTCAGCGAGAAATGCTGTTTTGAAGCAGAGCTTGTATTGAACAATTTCTGCACCAAACTCAAATAAAACTGTGTCTGCCTTCTTATTTAGCCTAAATCCACCCAGGAGAGACTGAAAATAAGCTTGTGGGATGTTTCCTTAAAAGACAGTAAATGCATGTAATTCAAGCATCCCTTTATGCTCGCAATATCCCTTTCTCAGCGAGAAAATGCTGTTTTGAAGCCAAGCTTGTATTGAACAATTTCTGCACCAAACTCAAATAAAACTGTGTCTGCCTTCTTATTTAGCCTAAATCCACTCAGGAGAACATATAAACAAGCTTGTGGGATGTTTCCTTAAAAGACAGTAAATGCATGTAAATCAAGCATCCTTTTATGCTCGCAATCGCCCTTTGTCAGCGAGAAAATGCTGTTTTGAAGCAAAGCTTGTATTGAACAATTTCTGCACCAAACTCAAATAAAACTGTGTCTGCCTTCTTATTTAGCCTAAATCCACTCAGGAGAGACTGAAAATAAGCTTGTGGGATGTTTCCTTAAAAGACAGTAAATGCATGTAATTCAAGTATCCCTTTATGCTCGCAATCGCCTTTTCTCAGCGTGAAAATGCTGTTTTGAAGCCAAGCTTGTATTGAACAATTTCTGCACCAAAGTCAAATAAAACTGTGTCTGCTTTCTTATTTAGCCTAGATCCACTCAGGAGACACTGAAAATAAGCTTGTGGGATGTTTCCTTAAAAGACAGTAAATGCATGTACTTCAAGCATCCTTTTATGCTCGCAATCGCCTTTTCTCAGCGAGAAAATGCTGTTTTGAAGCCAAGCTTGTATTGAACAATTTCTGCTTCAAACTCAAATAAAACTGTGTCTGCCTTCTTATTTAGCCCAAATCCAGTCAGCAGAAAATAAAAACAAGCTTGTGGGATGTTTCCTTAAAAGACAGTAAATGCATGTAATTCAAGCATCCTTTTATGCTCGCAATCGCCTTTTCTCAGCGAGAAAATGCTGTTTTGAAGCCAAGCTTGTATTGAACAATTTCTGCACCAAACTCAACAAACTGTGTCTGCCTTCTTATTTAGCCTAAATCCACTCAGGAGAGACTGAAAATAAGCTTGTGGGATGTTTCCTTAAAAGACAGTAAATGCATGTAATTCAAGCATCCTTTTATGCTCGCAATCGCCTTTTTGTCAGCGAGAAAATGCTGTTTTGAAGCCAAGCTTGTATTGAACAATTTCTGCACCAAACTCAAATAAAACTTTGTCTGCCTTCTTATTTAGCCTAAATCCAGTCATCAGAACATAAAAACAAGCTTGTGGGATGTTTCCTTAAAAGACAGTAAATGCATGTAAATTCAAGCATCCTTTTATGCTCTCAATCGCCTTTACTCAGCGAGAAATGCTGTTTTGAAGCAAAGCTTGTATTGAACAATTTCTGCACCAAAGTCAAATAAAACTGTGTCTGCTTTCTTATTTAGCCTAGATCCACTCAGGAGACACTGAAAATAAGCTTGTGGGATTTTTCCTTAAAAGACAGTAAATGCATGTAATTCAAGCATTCTTTTATGCTCGCAATCGCCTTTTCTCAGCGAGAAAATGCTGTTTTGAAGCCAAGCTTGTATTGAACAATTTCTGCACCAATCTCAAATAAAACTGTGTCTGCCTTCTTATTTAGCCTAAATCCAGTCAGCAGAACATAAAAACAAGCTTGTGGGATGTTTCCTTAAAAGACAGTAAATGCATGTAATTCAAGCATCCTTTTAAGCTCGCAATCGCCTTTTCTCAGCGAGAAATGCTGTTTTGAAGCAAAGCTTGTATTGAACAATTTCTGCACCAAACTCAAATAAAACTGTGTCTGCCTTCTTATTTAGCCTAAATCCACCCAGGATAGACTGAAAATAAGCTTGTGGGATGTTTCCTTAAAAGACAGTAAATGCATGTAATTCAAGCATCCCTTTATGCTCGCAATCTCCCTTTCTCAGCGAGAAAATGCTGTTTTGAAGCCAAGCTTGTATTGAACAATTTCTGCACCAAAGTCAAATAAAACCGTGTCTGCCTTCTTATTTAGCCTGAATCCAATCAGCAGAACATAAAAATAAGCTTGTGGGATGTTTCCTTAAAAGACAGTAAATGCATGTAATTCAAGCATCCTTTTATGCTCGCAATCGCCTTTTCTCAGCGAGAAATCTGTTTTGAAGCCAAGCTTGTATTGAAAAATTTCTGCACCAAAGTCAAATAAAACTGTGTCTGCCTTCTTATTTAGCCTAAATCCACTCAGGAGACACTGAAAATAAGCTTGTGGGATGTTTCCTTAAAAGACAGTAAATGCATGTAATTCAAGCATCCTTTTATGCTCGCAATCGCCTTTTCTCAGCGAGAAAATGCTGTTTTGAAGCTAAGCTTGTATTGAACAATTTCTGCACCAAACTCAAATAAAACTGTGTCTGCCTTCTTTTTTAGCCTAAATCCACACAGGAGAGACTGAAAATAAGCTTGTGGGATGTTTCCTTAAAAGACAGTAAATGCATGTAATTCAAGCATCCTTTTATGCTCGCAATCGCCTTTTCTCAGCGAGAAAATGCTGTTTTGAAGCCAAGCTTGTATTGAACAATTTCTGCACCAAAGTCGAATAAAACTGTGTCTGCCTTCTTTTTTAGCCTAAATCCACACAGGAGAGACTGAAAATAAGCTTGTGGGATGTTTCCTTAAAAGACAGTAAATGCATGTAATTCAAGCATCCTTTTGCTGCTGCAATCGCCCTTTCTCGGGAGAAAATGCTGTTTTGAAGCCAAGCTTGTATTGAACAATTTCTGCACCAAAGTCAAATAAAACTGTGTCTGCCTTCTTATTTAGCCTAAATCCAGTCAGCAGAACATAAAAACAAACTTGTGGGATGTTTCCTTAAAAGACAGTAAATGCATGTAATTCAAGCATCCTTTTATGCTCGCAATCGCCTTTTCTCAGCGAGAAAATGCTGTTTTGAAGCCAAGCTTGTATTGAACAATTTCTGCACCAAAGTCAAATAAAACTGTGTCTGCCTTCTTATTTAGCCTGAATCCAATCAGCAGAACATAAAAATAAGCTTGTGGGATGTTTCCTTAAAAGACAGTAAATGCATGTAATTCAAGCATCCTTTTATGTCTGCAATCGCCTTTTCTCAGCGAGAAAATGCTGTTTTGAAGCCAAGCTTGTATTGAACAATTTCTGCACCAAACTCAAATAAAACTGTGTCTGCCTTCTTATTTAGCCTAAATCCACTCAGGAGACACTGAAAATAAGCTTGTGGGATGTTTCCTTAAAAGACAGTAAATGCATGTAATTCAAGCATCCTTTTATGCTCGCAATCGCCTTTTCTCAGCGAGAAAATGCTGTTTTGAAGCCAAGCTTGTATTGAAAAATTTCTGCACCAAACTCAAATAAAACTGTGTCTGCCTTCTTATTTAGCCTAAATCCACTCAGGAGACACTGAAAATAAGCTTGTGGGATGTTTCCTTAAAAGACAGTAAATGCATGTAATTCAAGCATCCTTTTATGCTCGCAATCGCCTTTTCTCAGCTTGAAAATGCTGTTTTGAAGCCAAGCTTGTACTGAACAATTTCTGCACCAAACTCTAATAAAACTGTGTCTGCCTTCTTATTCAGCCAAAATCCACTCAGGAGAGACTGAAAATAAGCTTGTGGGATGTTTCCTTAAAAGACAGTAAATGCATGTAATTCAAGCATCCTTTTATGCTCGCAATCGCTTTTTACTCAGCGAGAAATGCTGTTTTGAAGCAAAGCTTGTATTGAACAATTTCTGCACCAAACTCAAATAAAACTTTGTCTGCCTTCTTATTTATCCTAAATCCAGTCAGCAGAACATAAAAACAAGTTTGTGGGATGTTTCCTTAAAAGACAGTAAATGCATGTAATTCAAGCATCCTTTTATGCTCGCAGTCGCCTTTTCTCAGCGAGAAAATGCTGTTTTGAAGCCAAGCTTGTATTGAACAATTTCTGCACCAAAGTCAAATAAAACTGTGTCTGCCTTCTTTTTTAGACTAAATCCACACAGGAGAGACTGAAAATAAGCTTGTGGGATGTTTCCTTAAAAGACAGTAAATGCATGTAATTCAAGCATCCTTTTATGTTGTAATCGCCTTTTCTCAGCGAGAAAATGCTGTTTTGAGGCCAAGCTTGTATTGAACAATTTCTGCACCAAAGTCAAATAAAACTGTGTCTGCCTTCTTATTTAGCCTAAATCCAGTCAGCAGAACATAAAAACAAACTTGTGGGATGTTTCCTTAAAAGACAGTAAATGCATGTAATTCAAGCATCCTTTTATGCTCATAATCGCCTTTTCTCAGCGAAAAAATGCTGTTTTGAAGCCAAGCTTGTATTGAACAATTTCTGCACCAAAGTCAAATAAAACTGTGTCTGCCTTCTTATTTAGCCTAAATCCATTCAGGAGACACTGAAAATAAGCTTGTGGGATGTTTCCTTAAAAGACAGTAAATGCATGTAATTCAAGCATCCTTTTATGCTCGCAATCGCCTTTTCTCAGCTTGAAAATGTTGTTTTGAAGCCAAGCTTGTACTGAACAATTTCTGCACCAAACTCTAATAAAACTGTGTCTGCCTTCTTATTCAGCCAAAATCCACTCAGGAGAGACTGAAAATAAGCTTGTGGATGTTTCCTTAAAAGACAGTAAATGCATGTAATTCAAGCATCCTTTTATGCTCAAGAATCGCCTTTTCTCAGCGAGAAAATGCTGTTTTGAAGCCAAGCTTGTATTGAAAAATTTCTGCACCAAACTCAAATAAAACTGTGTCTGCCTTCTTATTTAGCCTAAATCCACTCAGGAGACACTGAAAATAAGCTTGTGGGATGTTTCCTTAAAAGACAGTAAATGCATGTAATTCAAGCATCCTTTTATGCTCGCAATCGCCTTTACTCAGCGAGAAATGCTGTTTTGAAGCAAAGCTTGTATTGAACAATTTCTGCACCAAACTCAAATAAAACTTTGTCTGCCTTCTTATTTATCCTAAATCCAGTCAGCAGAACATAAAAACAAGCTTGTGGGATGTTTCCTTAAAAGACAGTAAATGCATGTATTTCAAGCATCCTTTTATGCTCGCAGTCGCCTTTTCTCAGCGAGAAAATGCTGTTTTGAAGCCAAGCTTGTACTGAACAATTTCTGCACCAAACTCTAATAAAACTGTGTCTGCCTTCTTATTCAGCCAAAATCCACTCAGGAGAGACTGAAAATAAGCTTGTTGGATGTTTTCTTAAAAGACAGTAAATGCATGTAATTCAAGCATCCTTTTATGCTCGCAATCGCCTTTACTCAGCGAGAAATGCTGTTTTGAAGCAAAGCTTGTATTGAACAATTTCTGCACCAAACTCAAATAAAACTTTGTCTGCCTTCTTATTTATCCTAAATCCAATCAGCAGAACATAAAAATAAGCTTGTGGGATGTTTCCTTAAAAGACAGTAAATGAATGTAATTCAAGCATCCTTTTATGCTCTCAATCGCCTTTACTCAGCGAGAAATGCTGTTTTGAAGCAAAGCTTGTATTGAACATTTTCTGCACCAAAGTCAAATAAAACTGTGTCTGCCTTCTTATTTAGCCTAGATCCACTCAGGAGACACTGAAAATAAGCTTGTGGGATGTTTTCTTAAAAGACAGTAAATGCATGTAATTCAAGCATCCTTTTATGCTCGCAATCGCCCTTTCTCAGGGAGAAAATGCTGTTTTGAAGCAAAGCTTGTATTGAACAATTTCTGCACCAAACTCAAATAAAACTGTGTCTGCCTTCTTATTTATCCTAAATCCAGTCAGCAGAACATAAAAACTAGATTGTGGGATGTTTCCTTAAAATACAGTAAATGCATGTAATTCAAGCATCCTTTTATGCTCGCAATCGCCTATTCTCAGCGAGAAATGCTGTTTTGAAGCCAAGCTTGTATTGAACAATTTCTGCACCAAACTCAAAAAAACTGTGTCTGCCTTCTTATTTAGCCTAAATCCAGTCAGCAGAAAATAAAAACAAGCTTGTGGGATGTTTCCTTAAAAGACAGTAAATGCATGTAATTGAAGCATCCTTTTATGCTCGCAATCGCCTTTTCTCAGCGGGAAATGCTGTTTTGAAGCCAAGCTTGTATTGAACAATTTCTGCACTAAACTCAAATAAAACTGTGTTCTCCATTCTTATTTAGCCTAAATCCACTCAGCAGAACATATAAATATGGTTGTGGGATGTTTCCTTAAAAGACAGTAAATGCATGTAATTCAAGCATCCTTTTATGCTCGCAATCGCCTTTTCTCAGCGAGAAAATGCTGTTTTGAAGCCAAGCTTGTATTGAACAATTTCTGCACCAAAGTCAAATAAAACTGTGTCTGACTTCTTATTTAGCCTAAATCCAGTCAGCAGAACATAAAAACAAGCTTGTGGGATGTTTCCTTAAAAGACTGTAAATGCATGTAATTCAAGCATCCTTTTATGCTCGCAATCGCCTTTTCTCAGCGAGAAAATGCTGTTTTGAAGCCAAGCTTGTATTGAACAATTTCTGCACCAAAGTCAAATAAAACTGTGTCTGCCTTCTTATTTAGCCTAGATCCACTCAGGAGACACTGAAAATAAGCTTGTGGGATGTTTCCTTAAAAGACAGTAAATGCATGTAATTCAAGCATCCTTTTATGCTCATGCAATCGCCTTTTCTCAGCGAAAAATGCTGTTTTGAAGCCAAGCTTGTATTGAACAATATCTGCACCAAAGTCAAATAAAACTATGTCTGCCTTCTTATTTAGCCTAAATCCAGTCAGCAGAACATAAAAACAAGCTTGTGGGATGTTTCCTTAAAAGACAGTAAATGCATGTAAATCAAGCACCCTTTTATGCTCGCAATCGCATTTTCTCAGCGAGAAATGCTGTTTTGAAGCCAAGCTTGTATTGAACAATTTCTGCAGCAAACTCAAATAAAACTGTGTCTGCCTTCTTATTTAGCCTAAATCCAGTCAGCAGAACATAAAAACAAGTTTGTGGGATGTTTCCTTAAAAGACAGTAAATGCATGTAATTCAAGCATCCTTTATGCTCGCAATTGCCTTTTCTCAGCGAGAAATGCTGTTTTGACTCAAAGCTTGTATTGAACAATTTCTGCACCAAACTCAAATAAAACTGTGTCTGCCTTCTTATTTAGCCTAAATCCAGTCAGCAGAACATAAAAACAAGCTTGTGGGATGTTTCCTTAAAAGACAGTAAATGCATGTAATTCAAGCATCCTTTTATATGCTCGCAAATCGCCTTTTCTCAGCGAGAAAATTCTGTTTTGAAGCCAAGCTTGTATTGAACAATTTCTGCACCAAAGTCAAATAAAACTGTGTCTGCCTTCTTATTTAGTCTAAATCCACTCAGGAGACACTGAAAATAAGCTTGTGGGATGTTTCCTTAAAAGACAGTAAATGCATGTAATTCAAGCATCCTTTTATGCTCGTAATCGCCTTTTCTCAGGGAGAAAATGATGTTTTGAAGCCAAGCTTGTATTGAACAATTTCTGCACCAAAGTCAAATAAAACTGTGTCTGCCTTCTTATTTAGCCTAAATCCAGTCAGCAGAACATAAAAACAAGCTTGTGGATGTTTCCTTAAAAGACAGTAAATGCATGTAATTCAAGCATCCTTTTATGCTCGCATTCGCCTTTTCTCAGCGAGAAATGCTG